>JAWMRA010000161.1:6966061-7063469 GCA_035584735.1 Pseudotriccus pelzelni | reverse complement strand
AGTGTCTCTTCCAGGAGGTTCCAGACCTGGACACAGCCCTGGAGGTCCCTCAGCGGTGCCAGCACAGGGGACAGTCCGTGCCCTGGGCTGTGCCCACACCATTCCTGATCCAGGAGCCATTGGCTTCCCACATTCAATATCCCCAGCCCTTCATATTTTCAGGGTTTGGGGTTTTTTTAGCAGCAGACCTTAACACATTTGTGTGTTTCCAATCTAAAATTAAAGTATTCCATGGTAGAAAAAGTGAACAAATCCTCTTCCTTCGGAGGGCTGTTTCCCCCAGTTACACTGAGGGTAATTTTAAGGTTTCAGAGTAGGTCAGCTTGCAGGGAAATGAAGTGATGCCCATTAAAAGCTTTCACCCTTTAACCAAAGGCAGTTTAGACACCACCAGGCACCTCTGATCACTCACCCTCAAGAAACCTTCTTGAAAATGCAAAAGAACCACCACCAGCAACCACAAAACCTCTCAGTTCCGGGCCTGAGCTCTCACCAGCTCCTTTGAACTTCAGCAGAGCCACCAGATGACTCTTGTTACTGCCCTACAAAACAATCCCAGTTCAGGTTTTCATTTTAAGCCTGCAAATCTTGTTTGTTCTCAGGAACTCCAACACTGGCCCTCCTAACAGACAGAAAACTGAAAATAATCTTAGTGGTCCAACTTCTACACACGTCAGAAGCCTGAAGGATTCTGTCATGGCCCCACCGATTTTCAATCTGTATTTATCGTGGGCCTTGTGAATAAAGAATTCGGGCTCCAGAAGACAGAATCGCTACTTAAAATTTCAAAATCTTGTCTGTATCTCTGTTCTTTAACCTCATCATCCCCCAAGCTCAACATCATCAGAAATCCTGACCAGAACTGAAAGTGCCTTCAGTTTGGCAACTTTTGGATCAGATTAATGTGCTGCAGTTTGAAACTTAATTCTCTCCAACACATAAGGCTCTATTTCCTACCATTATCTCTCCTTTCAGTTGTGGGACGAACACTTTGAAAGCTTCCAAAAACATTTTCTCAATATTAAAGCCGCACTTGAATCTGGGACTACCAAACAGAGCTCCCCAAACTCGACGGGCCATCATCAAAAGACGCAATTTTGTGTCATTTCAACGCTGTTCCCTCTAGCTTTAGGTATTTAAAACAAATTCATTATCCCCTTGGATTAGTTTTTCTTTCTTCTCTCCTTTGCCCAAGCTAATTTTAGAATCCTCCAGACCCCGGTTTCACTGGAGTTATCAACACAGGACTCACAAACACTCGAGTGGGGATGAGGGATGTTTAGTTCTCGCTGAGTGAAATCTCCACTTGCAGCATCTTGGGCTTAATCCAAGAGGCTCCCTGTAAATATACCCTGCAAAGCTGTTTATGCAGGAACAGCTGATGCAACTGAAAACTGTCAATCAGGAGATGATCTGGATGCACACGTAAATCTGGCCAGGTTTTTTTCCAGCCCCAAAGATTCCTGGGCTTTAAAGCTGAACAAGCAACCCAAGGATCGTGCCTTAGGTGCGTTTGGCTCTTAAAGGTCCCCAGAACTGCTTCCAAAAAAAGGAAGTTCTGGTCTAAAGAACTCCACCAATCCTCTTGGATAAACTTTATTTTTACTCTATTTCTACAGAAAATAAAACTGTATTTCCAGCAGGAGAGTATCACCAAAAATTATCTGTTGAACCTGCAAACACATCTGTCACTCAAGAGGATTTGGAGTAGCCAAAAAATGGAAGAACTTCCTAAAACGTCAATTTTAAGAAGGGGTAACAACTTTTTCTTGCACTGGACGTCCCCAAGAGTCAGCACATCTTCAAAAGCAAAACCCTTTCAAAGCATAAAACGTTGACAACAGGATTTCCATTCAGTGAAACCATTTTGTTCCTGGGAGAAGAATTTCCAAAGCTGCAGAAGAGGTTTTTTTTTCAGAGAGATTTCAAAACTCAAAACCTTCGGAATTTCAAAGGTTCTTAAATATTCCTCTAAGTTTGGAACAACTGAATTTTAGGGGCACAGAGAACGGAAAAGAAACAAAAAGCACGTGAAAACATGGAATATTTTCCCTCCTGAAAAGCCTTGAAAAATCAAGCTTACCTGTATGCATCGTCTTCTTTCAAGTCTCATATCATCCTGCGGGGTTGTGGGGACAGGGGGAGTCCAGCAGCAAACAACACTGGCAAAAGGAAGAGGAAAACAGGGATAAACCTCCATTCCTTGGAGCCACAGGAGCTCAGCCCAACCCCACACCTCAGCAACCACCACGGAGCTGAACCGAGAAGTTCAGGCGGCAAATGAAGTTTCCCAACAGTGAAAGCAGAGATTACAAAGACTTAACTCCCACTGATATCTGTTGTTCAAAAAAAAAAAAAAATCATTATCTGAGTGTCAAAATTTCAAGGATTAACTTGAATTTCAACTGGTCATTCCACACAGTTATGAAAATTAAGGTCACCCATCTTTGCCAAGCCCTTAAATGTGGAGATTTTTTTACAGAAACTCGGGACAATATTTATGAAACGTGACTCAACTTGTGGGATTTGGGCGAATTAACAAGCTATAAATGCATATCAATCCCTAAATGTAAAGGTCCATTTTTCCTCCTAGGCTGATGAAATTGAGGTAGGGTCATTTGACTGAAAAAATAGAATTATACTTTCTGTAAGATAAAGAGATATAAAGGCACGAGTTTCCAGGAAGAAAACTCCAGGAGAAGTTAAAAAAAGAACAGCAAAATTATGCCAAAAAAAAAACCCCACCAAACCCCCAAAATAAAACACCAAGCCCTAAACAAAACACCCAACAGCTAAACCTGGTCCAAGTATTTCTCAGGTACCAGCTTTTCATTCGTTCTCCAATGGCTTTTTATCGCTCTGCAACCTCTGGAAGCATCAAAACCCCTCAGAAATTACTGAGGATTTCAGACAACTCTGCCAATTACCAGCTGAAACTGGACAGTCAAGTTATTACTATTTAAACACCTCCTGAAATATGTAACTTCCAGAAGTGTGTCCAGCCTAAAATGCACTTAAAGAGGCTGCAATTTGAGCAGAAAACGTCGCCGTTCGCTCCATTTCTCCCCAACAATGATGGTTAAGCCCTGCCCAGACCCCCCTAAGCCCGGTTTGCCTTCCTGCCACCACACTGGGCTTGGCAAAGGAGGGCCAGGAAGACAAGGAACAGCTGATTTTGGATCCACGGAGGAGCACGTGTTGCTGTGGGTTTGGGGGTATTTTATGAGCAGGTGAGTTCTCGGTGTCAGGGTGGGGGAAAAACCTGCCCATCCCATATCAGGAATTAGATTTTTACTGTTCCACAGAGCCCCAGAAAGTCACTGCCACGGCCACGGGAGCCAGGAACTTGGAAAAGCTGGTGAGCACAGCCTAAAGATGCACAGGATCCTACAAACCAGGCACTTTCGTGCCTAAATTGCCTCGATTTGGGCACAAGGTTTGGTCTGGTACTTCTGATGAGTAAAAATCATCCCCCCAGACACACACACGGAGCTCAGTCCCACTAAAACTCAGCAGAGGCAGCCCCAGGTACTCCAGAAGAAAAAAGAAAGGAAGAGCAAATTCTTATTTAAACTAACAGTAGCATGGTTTGGGTTCGAAGGGACCTTAAAGATCATCTCATTCCAAACTCCTGCAGGGACACCTTCCACCAGCCCAGGTTGCTCCAAGCCCTGTCCAACCTGGCCTTGGACATTCCCAAGGATCCAGGGGCAGCCACAGCTTCCCTGGGCAACCTGTGCCAGGGCCTCCCCACCCTCACAGCCAGGAATTCCTTCCCAATATCCCATCTATCCCTGCCCTCTGGCAGCGGGAAGTCATTTCCCCTTGTCCTGTCCCTCCAGGCCCTCGCCCATCACCATTAAATAACATGACCCTCCCATTGCATTGTAGGAGGGCCCCAATTTCTGACTGTGCTCATCGCAAATATAAAAATACAACGTAATGCCAGACACCCAGTGACACTGAACACACCTTACAACTTCAGGGATATCTGGAAGATACCCTAGAGGACCTACAGGAGCCCCAGGCCTTCTCCAGAGTCCAGGTGGGACACCTTAGAGCATGAAAATGATGCTAGATCCCCGTTTTTAGGGAAATGATCTGTTCCTACCCCATGGAAACATACACGACTGTATATCTGAACCTAAAAAACCCACTTGAGCTGGTAACAGCAGCAGTTGTGAGCAAGGGGTTAACCAGCAGCCATTATTACAGTGAGGAAATTACCCCAACAGAAGTATAATCCACATGGTAGAAGACAAGTGTTATTCACAAGTTATTAATAAAAGAGACCAAAAAGAAGGCAATGCTATACTGTTCTGTTAATCTCATAAGCCCAGATGTTCGTGAAATGAAAAACAGCCCAAGTACATGACCTTTCAGACTGATGTAAAGGAATGTTTAAGATATGATGGGATGTTATATATCACAGGACGTTAAAAGCATCGCGGAGAAAATTCGGCGTGCACAGCAAGAAATGCAAAGAATCGAACACTTACAGGAAGATCTGTCTGATAAATGTTAAAAAAAAAAGAAAAGAAAAGAAGAAAATCAGATTATAAATTTCCATAATGGTTATCTTACACACTTTTATAGATACCGCTGGTTAGACAGTGCCAAAGTACAGTCATGGCAGGAATCACTGCGGCATGGGATTGCTGGAATGTCTTGCCCACTTTGTCTGAGTGTGAAAGCAACTGTGATGCTCTGCTTTTATGCGTAATAAAATGTTATGCAGAAAGCACCCTACATGCAAAAGAAAATATAAAAGTCTGTGCACCCTACTGCAGCCTGTTCTTTGAGTCAGTTCTTGAGCTAATCAATTCATTTACAAGCAAATCAGTTTGGGAATTAGGAGATCTGGAGATTGTAAAATAAAAATTCTCTCCATGCCGGTCACCCTTTTCGGTTCCAGCCCCGGTGAACAAACACAAGTGAAGAGCCACAGGTACAGTGGGGAGATCAGAAGGAAAATCTGCGTGTGCAGACAGCAAAGAATCCAGACAGGATCTCTTGGTCTTCCCCTTGTTTCCTTTCCTTTCCTTTCAGATGCTTGGGAGTAAAACATGTGCTTTACACTCCTCTTGGTGTAAACTTCCCCGGGGTGATCCCAGACACAGGGCAGGCCCTCTGTAAACAAGGTGGACAAAGCTGAGCCTCAGAGCGTGGGGGAACACGTGTGTGTTGTGGCTCTTTATTACCGACACCACCCGGTCCCTGTGGGTTCCGCGGCCTCAGCCCGGCACAGACCTCGGAAGGGACGGGATAAAGGCAAAGGAACCCACCGAAAATCTAAAATCCTCCCCCAGCGCCCCCAGCCTCGCTGACACTGGAACAATGTGGCCCCAAGGAGGGGGGTGTGGGGCAGGTTTGGGAGGTCAGTTTACACCCGGGTCAGCTTATACGTGAGTGTATACAGTATAGGGGTCTGTTTTCTATTTGCTTGTCAAATACCAACACCATAAAGAAAGGAATAGTACTAAATCCACCATTTTAACCTTACACATACCCACAATTACAGCTGAAATAACTCAGCAATTTTTGAGTTATATGAGTGCAAAGAAAGCATCTGTAACCACTCACCTATTTTTTTGTTGGTGCTTTTTTTTCTTTTTTTTTTTTTTTTTTTTGCATCCAAAGCATCTGTTGGAAGGAAGTCTATTTCTAGAAGTTACTTTTCTTAGTTTTGAAAATGATTCCTGCCAGCTTTGACAGTCCTTACTTCTTGTACTCTAAGGGATGGCAACCAGCATTCACATGCCCACTCCACCAGTGATTTGTAGACTTCTATCAGATCCCCACCTTGCTCACTCATTTTCTGAACTAAAGAGTCCCAGGCGGTTCAGCCACTCTTTGCTCAGACCTTTGGTCTTTCTTTCTGCCCTTTTCAGGGCCTTTTGTAGTTTTTTTGGTTGTGTTTCTTTCTTTTGCAGTAGAGGGCCCGGCGCTGCACCCAGATGAATTATGGGCTTGCAGAATGACACAGTGGCAACCCTCCAACACTCCAGGGCCACTTCTTGTTCGAGACAAGAAGAGAGAAGAACCTCTTGAAACTGCAGGAGAAAGGGAACAGCAACAATTCCCGCGGCAATTGTGGCTATAAAAGTATCTGTTCATGCTGTAACAATCTGAACCTCAGTTGGGCAACAGCCTGAATATTGACCAATAATGTTACAAAACACGTTTTGAAACTTGGGTGAAAAAAACCAGGTCTGCTAAAAGGTATCATCTACCCACAGGTGACACGTTATTCAGCCTATAAAAGTGGCCATTTCTCTATGGATATTTTGCAGTGGCAGTGCTTACACTTTTCTATTACCAAAACCTGTCAGGAACTGACTGCATTGCCAGCATGTGCACATCTGTACCTGTCATGATCATCCTCACAAATAACAGTGGGTTTCTGGGATTCAGGTCAGGTTTTGTGTTTGTGCCCAGTCTTACTGCCACAACACACTAAACCACCCAAAGTTTGAAATTCCTGTTGACCTTTCTCACCCCTCGACTACAATTTTGCTTTTTGCTCAGCAGTTTTTTGACACAGTCGTCATGGTCTGATGGATTCACCAACAGAGGGCACAAGGAAGAACTTGGTAACCAGAACTGAGTTTGTGAAAGGCTTTTTATACACTTTAAAGCATCGCCCTAAAGAGACCATGTTCCTGTAAGCCTTCTGCAGAATGGTTGCCTGTAATTATTTTTCTCATCTTTAAGTGCATTTATATTAAGACTGTAGCAACAATTGGCACATATGAACAGCAGATTGTCTGTGGTTTTCATTAGTGTGGCAGCAACATATCCTTTGTTTTTCAGTCCTGGGCTAAATGAAACATCTTCCACAGAGACAAATCCCCACAATGATTAATCATGAAGCGTCCCGTATGGATGCTGATATCCCACATGCTTTAAATGAGGCTGGGTGGGAAATCTTCTGCTTCACTCATCTCTCAACCCAACAAACTGCTGAAAGGTACCCATAGAGTCATTCTCCTGAGCTTATAACATCACTGCAGATTTGGCTGAGACCAGGTTAAATGTAGAAGCCTTTGATGGTGTTTTACTAATCATTTACCAGTGTCATTTTTTTTCAGTTTAGTTTTTCCACGAGGACAAAAGCCCTAAACATGGTTATACTCACACAAAACTATTTTTGCTGAAGTGGCTCATTTCACTGACAGACCTGATGTAAAGCCACACCGTACAAAAGTGTTTTCCAACAGTATAAACCACACTTCTTTCATTGGGAGGGCTTAGGATGTGACAGAAGGCTTTGGCTGGGCTGCAGACAGACCCATTTAGCATTCCGTGGAGTACTGCAGCGTGGAACCTTCCCGGGATACAACTGAACCACGCTTGGGTTTATATTTTGCATTAATGGCTTCACCACATACTGCAGAGGAATAATCTGAGGCACAGTCAAACTGTTCCATAATGCCATATATTGAGCACAATACACTAGCCAAAAATCAGCTCTAAAATAAATAGCCACAACTTAACTGACGTAATAGAGGTCTATTTGCTTATACTGTTACTAGCTTGGCCCTCTTCACTTATTTGACTTCAACTCAGAGAGTGCATTAAGAGTCTAATATCCATTTTCCAAGTGGAAATAGGAGTAACTTCTTCCTATCTACACATATAAATTAAAACACCAGAAGTCCAGCACAGCACTTCCTTGCTTTAAAGCTGCACCTCACCCTGAAGTATAGTCTCGGGTTTGACTTATTTTTGCCTTCTCCCACATGCATTTACTGTTCCACTTCATCAAAATCAATTGTTGATGACAGGCTGCTTAATCAGCCACTGACTCTCCTGACACTTCTTTCATCCTCTGACCTGCAATGGGTTTAATGTTGCTCAACAGCTGGGTCTCTGCTGTCACCGTGCATGGTAACACCACCAAGCTTCTGGCCTTCAGCAGGAAGAGAATAAGAGCTAGATCCTTAAGTATTTTGTACCCCTGACTGAAGCCCCCTGGAATAAAGTTGGTTCTTGGGATGGCTTCCTTGGCTTTTGTTCTCTGTCATTCAGGTAGAGGGTGAATGAACAAAGGCCTAACAATTGGAGATCCAGATGCAAATATGGGTGAAAATAAATCCACGTCTTAATGCCCCTCTTGAACTAGGGACAATCAGTTACAGTGTTGGCCTTTGCTGGGACATTTTACTCATGGGTCTCTTAATCCAAACATTTAATCAGCCTCTGGCAGTTCAATACTGTCAAGGTGTCAGAAACACCAACAAACAAGAAACCCTAAAACAGAATCTTTTCCTTTCTCTGTAAGATTCCTGTCACAGCATGCTCTCCATCCGAAGAGCTCAAAGGGCTTGGTAAGAAGATAGACAGATAAGATTGTTTCAGTAAGGAACTTTGAAGGATCAGCTCTTGCAGTGATTCACCTATGAAGAGGACAAAAGGCTGCTATCAACTCAAAGCAGCTTGAAGGGAGATTTTTGTAAAATAAAACATATTTATGCTGTGATAGCTGTATATTCAGTCGTCATTTACAAATAAAAATACAGCAGGTATAAAACTGCCAGCTCAAATTTTGTGGCATTGATGAAGACATTCAATTTGCTCTTTATTAGCAATTCCAAATGTTAATTTCTTCTAATTATTTTTTTAAAAGGTAAACAAGGTTCCTACCCAGATTGTGGGATAGGTGTTAAGTATAATTCAAGAAACACTCTACCGACCTCACTGAAATATTCCTCAATTAAATGAGAGGATGAGCAAAATAACAACATATATTAACACGTTATTCAGAGGCTTCACAGACATCCTGACCCAAAGAATCAGTCAGATCTCCCCCAGGTCAGGTCTGAGGAGGGCCAAGTGGACTGCATTTCTTTTTACAGTTTTCTTCACGCCATTCCAATTATTATTCTTGGACTAATGGTGCTTTACTATGAATAAATATGCAAAGTGGAACCAGTTGAATGAAATCCAAAAACCTGAGACACAAAGCTACTCTGCTGTGTGCCAGTACGTGGCAGCTGCTGAAGCATGAGCTAGAAGACAGCTATGCTTGCCTGGTTCACCAGAAGGCTCTGCTGTGGGCTCCATTATAAACCAATATAAGATTAAAGGAAAAAGAAAATCAAACCTTTCCATAAATCCGCCTGAAAGCAGACCTATCAATGCTGCGGAGACAGTGATTTACACTGGCACTTCATTTTAGGGACTAAAACGTCCCATCTGAGCAACAAAACAAAAAAATTAACCTATTGTTAGCGATTTTCTCGTTCGTTATTTAAAACAGGAGCATTCACGTCACTTGAAAGAGTATCAAACGTGCTGTTTTTTTAATCGCTGTGAACAGCAAAAATGGGACTTTTTAACCACACTTAAACCACAGCAGGGGCTTTACCACTGCTCATTGGAAACAACAGTCTGACCCAGGCAGCAAAATTCTGACATATCTGTGATTTGTTTTGCATTTGGCTGAAGCTCTGAAAAACGATACCAGCAACCAGCATTCGAATCTGCTGTCTCACGTGGAAGACACGCCTGCATCGGTGGTTTTAGTTTAGATTTATCACTTTCCTTTGGTCCTTGTTTGAACTCCCCTCTCTTCCTGTGCCCACAGTGCACTCCAGCAATTTCTGTAGAGCTGTGCAAAGGTAGCAGCTTCTGGCAGGCACGGGGCCCTCTAAGACACGAATAAAAATCACCACTAAGCATTTCAAAGGGAATATTGCTTTCGTCTGAAAAGGGAAACCATGCCTTCCATCTGAATTATTTTGCCATGGTTCTTCCCATGGCTTAAAGACCATCAGAAAAAGTAAGAAGTCTTAGACTTCAGTGCATTGCTTGAGGTGTCTGAAGAGTCCCAAGGAAGGTTACCTTCTAATTTCTGGACTTTCCGGAGTAGGGGTGGAAAGCATCAGGCAATTTTGTCAGAGGAGTTACTATCTTGAAACTTGATGGGCATTGAAGGAAAATTGCTTGCAGAGCGATGACTTAAACCCTCAACTGCAATTGGTAGCAGACTGTCTGGCACTCAACTATTTGCCAAAAAAAAGTGTCAGCTGTGGTGTTCCTGCTGCTCCTTTTGCCACACAAAATCCTGACTCACCTGTATTCTGAAAGCATGAGCTGCAGAACTACTCAGGTCTACAAAGGGTGAAGCACTGAAAGACACATCAGAAGGGTGATCCTTCATCCTGCTGTCCTATGCAATGAAAGTTATGGAGCTTAACCCACTTAATTCTGAACTGCAAAGAATAGTTTCTTTTTCCTTGGGAAAGTGTTATCAGGCCTTGTGTTAATAATAATCTTATTATTATTTACTAATGCTACTGGTCAGCCAGCTGAAGGCAGCTTTGTGTGTCTGCACCAACCAAAACTCAGTAAGTTTTATTTTCTTTCCAAACAACAACTTCACCTTCATGTCACTGGAGCTCCGGGGCCTTAGGACAGGTCTGTAATTACTGGTAGCACCACAGCAACTGAGATCAGGGCAGTGGATTTGGCAGCCACTGGGGAGCTATCGGTTTCCATGCCTCCAGCACGGACAAGACCACCAAGGAAGTGTAGATAAACATGGCAGGAGGCTGAGAACTGGGCT
The DNA here is from genome assembly GCA_035584735.1 of Pseudotriccus pelzelni. Taxonomy (NCBI): domain Eukaryota; kingdom Metazoa; phylum Chordata; class Aves; order Passeriformes; family Tyrannidae; genus Pseudotriccus; species Pseudotriccus pelzelni. The sequence continues at coordinate 7,052,899 of JAWMRA010000161.1, read as the reverse complement.
GGGAGCAAGGATTGAGCTTTGCACCCGAGTGTTCCAAATAAGTTGTTGTTTAGGTATAACGAGACGCAGTTACGCACAGAAAATACACATCACAATGGTTGCAGAAAGGATGGAAATGCTTTCTTCTGCTGAAAGACACCAAAATTTATTAAACACAGAAAGAGATCCCATGGGTCCTAACAAATAAACCGTGGTACAATTCAGATACAACACTAACTTAAGTCTCACTGTGAGGTTATATGGCTTTATGTAACCTTGCACTTACAGCTGCTTACTTTTTGGGTTGCGCCTTTGTTAAAACCACCACTGTTTGCAACATGCACTGTGTAAAATGGGCTCCAGACAAATGATGGTAGAAGAATTCTTTCCCCTTTCCTGTCCTTCTTTCCTGGTTTTTCTCTGCCATCCCTATTTACCCTGATGTCCTTTGTGTTTCCTCCTGACGTTGCCAGTCTGAATGGTCAGACTCCCTCTCACGGGTGTCATGATAACCCTTTGCATTCAAGGGAATCAGAAACGGATCTAAACAAAAATCCCACCGATTTTTGCAACAGCATTAAATGTACTCATTGTGTGAATAGTCTTAAATATGCCTCAACAGCAAACATTGAAAAGGATGGGCAGATAGTGCAGGCGGGTAACTGAGAAAACCACATGCCTTGTCAAACAAGCTCAATCTATCTGGTTAGATGACAAACTGATGTACTCACAATTACCCTAAATATGCAGCTTAATCTATTGCAAGTTTGTGACAGGAAAAAAAAAAAACAAGTAAAAAAAACCCCAACCAAACAAAAACCTGACCTTTGAGTTTTGTAGGAGTCGCAAACAATAAGGATGAGCTACAGAATAACTTGATCTTGTCCAAATAATTACATATGGTCCTCTTCACAGCAAGTCCCACCTTATTTGAGAAAGGAAAATTGTAGTCTGGTAGCTGTAAATTAAAGGGAAATGAAGCACCACTGACTGGGAGTTCCAGTAGCACTTGCTGGAAATACAGAAACAGCATTCACACCATTCCAAATGCCACTGACTATCCCCTTCAGTGTACAGCTAAAAGTGGGAGAGACCAAAGAAAATAAGGCTGTTGGTGTCCCGAAGAGAATTTCTGAAGTTTTTACAGGTCTTTCATTATCTGAATCAAAGGTCCTGTCTTGTCACGAGGTGACTCCAAGGAGCAGAGAGGGGTTTATTACAGAAGGATGTCCACACAGGGATTTTCTTCCTGTTCCTCAGACTCACTCTGCAAGCAAAGTCCTGTAACACATTGTACCCATAAACACTGGTTCTGGTCCCGAATCCCTGGAAGATTATTTTGATGTTGCTCCCAGCAGCTGTAACTGGACTTCCCAATCTTTTGTACCCTGACAGATGCTGAGGGGAATACTGAAGGCTAATGCCCCCCACATGAATGAAATCAGGGAAATCACACATCACTTCAGGGGTTGTATCTTTCAGTGAAAGCCTCGAAGGGCATCCACACCCTGACAGCACGTGGCCTCTGTTGAGGCTTCACCACTTTGGTCTTCAGAGCCTCTAAATCAACAAATCTCTCAGGTGGGCGGCACAAATTAAGCACTGTTAAAAACAGGTATGCTTTTAACAAAGAGACCTCTACCCTGGGGAATGTCTGGTTGAAAGAGCGGTGCTAAGAACTGGAACCACGACATTCATGTGAGAATTCAGGTGTACCTAAGGAATATGGGTATGCCTTCCTGGGAAAAGATAGAATGCACCAACAGGAGGCCATCGGCCTCAGGGAGCCCGACAATTCCCAGCACTCCAACACCCACTTGTAGCTGGATAGTGAATGCTACCTACCCCTTGGCAAGGAGCTGGCCCACCACTGTCTCTCACTGCTGTGTTTAAAGGCAAAGCTTCTCTCTCACACATCACGCTTCTATTTCTCCACTAGAATTGCCTTTAAAAATAGTAACAGAGGAATAGTGGGAACAAACACCCACAAAAGCAAGGCAGGGAAAGGATTTACTGCTCATGGCATTCGTTCTTTCAGTAATAAACCATAACTGCAAATTCAGTTACTCTTAATAGCAAAATTAGGTTCTTACCTGTTGCTTTTTGCCATTCACATGACCTTTAGTCACTGGAACTGGAATTGACTTGTGTGGGTGTAGTTTGGTATGAGAATTGAAGGCTCTCATAATTCTCAAACACACCTACATTGATGTAAGAGCTGCTTAGTGTTTCAATGGAAAAAAAGAAAAGATAAGTAAATCTTGATAATGTAAATAGTGTTCAAGCTTTCGAGATCATTTCCTGAATGAACAGAGTAGGCCGGGTCAGGGGGGCGGGAGGGAAGACTTAAAACAGATTTGCCATCAGGATTTCAGAAAGCAGTTGGAAAATACGGACAGACTGACAAAATTTGTTATTTTATAAAGATTGCGGATGCTGTCATGTTAGACATGTAGATTAACTGATCCGTCCTGTCATGACCTGTGACAGCGCTTGGAGTTGACCATGGAAATAGTCCAATTCCTGCTTTTTGTTACAACACTTGCTATATACTGGATTATGATATGATATTCTTTTCTTGAACATTCTCCAAAGTCTCACTATCTCTGTTTACCCCCAAAACTACAAGATTTTGCATTTACCATCAGATACTGGTGTGATTTTTTTTTTTTTTTTAAGCTTTCCTTTGTAAGGCTTGTTTGTTATCACAAGCTGAGACTGCTTCTGAGGAACAGGCCTCCCAGGCATACCTGAGTTAGCACAGGATCTCTGAAGCTTTTCTCCATCCATGTAATTTCCCCACTCTGAGGGACAGTTTGAACAGCTTTTATTCTTTTGTTGGGTTTTTTGTTTTTGGGGTTTTTTGTTTGTTTGGTTTGGGTTTTTTTGTTTTTTTTTTTTTTTGTTAAAACTAACCTCACAAAGGTAATGCTACATCAGGAGCCTCCTCTGATGGCTATTTCAGTGAAGGGAGTCCTACAAACTTTTCCTGTGTAAAACCCATGAGATATGGGGGGTTTTTTTGGCAGTGAAAACTGAATGAGAAAAAAACTCAGCTCAAAGTCAACTTGGTCCAAGTCACATTTTCTTCCTGTTCCTGCTGTTGGAATGAAAAAGTATCTCCCCGTTTTACTCATATAGAAACTTAGAACTGTTTTAAAATAAAAATTTTGTATTTTTACTCTTCCCTCAGGTGCCTGTGCACAATAAAAGATTTTGGAGATGATCAAGATGATCCTTGGACGAGCTGTTATTCATTCAGCAGGTGGCAAACACATATTCAGGTCCCTCATCTGTGTGAGGCTTTGAATACACACTCCCCACCTGAGCATCCTGAGTTGCATGAGCCACTTCTATGTATGCAGGACAGAGGAGACCACAACACCTCTGAGAGGTTCAAACTCTTCACCTGAATTTGGGAAATGACACCATCCTCTCACTAACCAGCGGTCCCTCTTTTGGCACTTCTGTGGTCTGTCAGTGTTGGAACAAGAGGTGAGTAACACCCCTGACCAGAAGAAACCAACAGCAGACATCCAAATGAACTCTTTTTTTTCTCTTTTTCCTGCTGAGTGCTCCAGTAACTGCCTGAAAAGGAACTTTCAGTCTGAAAAAGGAACTGTTGCCACCAGCAGGGAGGAGCACACAATGTACCTGTTGCTGCCTCATGTCAGTGCTCATCTTCCCGTATTTTCTTTACAGCCAATGAAGAGAGACTGACTTTCCCCAAAGCACTTTGCTGAGGTGCTTGAAAGACCTCTTCTTACCTGTATTTTTGAAAACTACTATTTTTTTTTTTTAACTTTAAAACCTACACCTCTCAAAACCCCTCACTGAATCCTCCCAGCCTTCCTTTGCACGAGCAAAACACCCCTTTTTATTTATACTTTGCTTATCCTCTTTAACGCTTGAGCATCCTAAGCCTTTAACATCCAGTAACAAATGTGTGAAGCAAAACACTCCAGGCTTTGTGTTTGGCCTCTGTGGACTTCCAACTGTCCTCAGCTTCAAGCAGGAATTTGTCATAATAATGCACGCAAGTGACAAATACCATTTATCAGCAACGATTAGATACTTCTGGAATGCAGTAATGTTTTCCCGTATTATATTCCCATATCATTCCAAGGTGCAGTATGTTTTCTGTAGAGAGAGTGAGAGACCACGCAGTCGTTTTGAGACGAGAAACGTGTTTACAAACCCATGTGTTGGCTGCACTTCCTGCTGCTGACACCGGACTGTGAGGAAGGGATCTTGGTAGCAGAGTAAATACCCAGCAGTTTGCTCCCAGAGACCCAGGCTGAAGCTCTTAACCAACAACAAGGAAAACTCAAACGGGGTAGGCTCCATCCCACTCAGCACAAGTTATTTATCACCAGCGACCCATCAGGAACTGAGTGCAGCAGGCAGCACCCAGCTGGCAGGAAAAGCCTTAGTCTGGAGGGACTGGAGAATTGCCTGTCAGCAGGAGAACCGCTTGCACTGCCTGTTGTACCAGTATGGTTTATTTTTCAGAGCATCAGTGTCATTGATGATATTAACAAAGCTTGGTATAGGAAAGAAACTGGTAGAAGCTGAAATTATTAAAATAGAGCTGCCTGGGAAATAGGAAGTTGGGGTTTTTTTTCTGTTGCAGAGACACATTTTTCCTTACAAAGCTGACATTCCAGACACTGAGGAAACAGTCCTCTGAACAGGTACACAACTTCATCCTCCTTCACACACTACCCTCTCCATGCCTGGCCAGGGCAGAGGGTGCAAGGATCCAAGGATCACTGTGTGTCCTCCGGAATGTCCTCCTGGGGAGTCTCACCCATACGAGGGTAAGGAGGAGAGATTCACAGAAATTTTTAAATTCTTTTACAGCACTACTGTAGTGGAATGCAAGGCATCCAGTACTTCCATTTTCACAATTCCTGTTCTTCAACAGAACTGAAAATTCTATTTGAAATAATTCCTTTTCCCAAAGGCTAACAAAAGAAACAGTTACAACCAAAACAGCAAAAAAATCAGTTTGGTTTAAGTGCTTCAGCAACTCTCTCTGTCAATTCCTTTTCAATCCTGTCCCTGGTGCTGCAAAGTCAGATCCCAAAGAGAAATACTTTTATAAATCAATGATTAAATGCTCTCACGAGATTTTTTTCCCCAGCCTTATCTTAGACAGGCAACGTGTGACTGGCAGCATTAAGAATTCTAGTTATTGTCCTCAGGCAGGCACCCTTCTGGCAGCTACAAAATAAATTTAAGCAGACCATGAACTCCAGTAACTATAAGGAATATGCATTATCTCTACTGAAAACATAGTGTTGCTCTGCAAGTTTATTAATGAGCAGATACTTTCAATAAATATTTCAGTGGACTCACTATTTCTGACTTGCGAAAAGTGAAAGGGAGTTTATGGGCATACAAAGCAGGAAAAACCCAATCCGACTTCATCTGCTAGTGACTGGGTTTTTGTCAAATGTATATAGCCAAAGAGCTTTAGAAAAGCTGGAAATTACTGTTTTCACCTTCTTTGCTTGGATAGCTATCAAACATTTTTTATTTTTAGCATCAAAGTAGCTGAAAGGGCATTGTTAGAAAGAATGGGCTCTCTCTCTTGGCTCGTGCAATAAACTTCAGGGAGGGGGCTTAACTTCAGAGACTGTTTGAAAAAATGGGGTTTTTTTCACTCCAAACCCAGCTCAGCTAACTTAAGTGCCTGCTCTGTTCCCCAAAGTTTGTGGTCTTATTTTTAATGATACAACGTGTTTTTATAGATACGTTGGATTCCTGTGGATGTAACCAGAGGAGGATAGTGACAGTACCTTCCAAGAACACAAATACCACTCCTTGTCAGACCAAAGCTGTCAGTAGCCACATACCCCGCCCCTGGAAGTTGTCACTGGAGGATGCTTAGCCAAAGAGTATCATGTAGTAAGTGTTTGGGGGATTCTCGCCCCCTGGTTTCCTCTCAGTTTTTGGAAATTAATGGTGCAAGTGCTTCCCAAATGCGATGCTGCTCTGGATTGCTGTGCTCAATAGCTGCTTCGGGCCATTGTGCTGCTGCTAAGTAAGGCTGTGACTGATGCTTCCTTGGTGTCCTCTGAGGCCTCTTTGCTCACGCCCTCTTTTACCACCTCTGGCTTGTTTCTGGAGTCATGTATTGGCAGCTGGTGCAACGAAACAACATTCTGCAGAGATATCCATCTGCGAGGAGCAGATCAGCGGCGCGATTGGTACGAGGTTATTCGCAGAAACCCGTTAGAAGAGATTTATTCTTTCATAGCACTGGCTGGAAATTCCATGGGCACACACTTCTCAGGGCAGTGCATCGGGGAAGGAGTGATCTGGACCAAGACCTCAAAACTGGGAGCAAAACCCAGGCTCGGCACTCTCTCCACGTGCACTTTACAGATCCTACCAGAGTTTTCTGCCTAAATGAATTCTTGCACCTGACAGCAATAAAATATGATGACTTAGGCTACTGTGTCCTGAAGTCATCTATTTCTTGTACCCACAGCACAGCCTGGCATGGCCTCGGTTGTAACAGTTTGGGGAACTCCTCTGGCTTCTTGTGCCACAGGATTTCCTAAAGTTATGTCCCGTGATGAGCTAAAAGCAGGAGGGTGATAGTGCAGAATGTCAGATGCACCCCTGTGTTTTCCCCTTTTCTGCCTCATAGCCAGTCTCGTAAAAAAAGAGAATAATCCAGCTTTGGGCAAGTTTCACAGACTTCAAACAAAAGACAGTATTGGAAGCAGAAGCCTCAAAAACACTTAACAATTACATTGTTAATCTTCATGCAGTATGAAGGTTAATTAATTAACCTCAGCGGCTGAAATTCAGCTCCAATAAAACTCCAGTGACTCCCGTGGACATTCGCCAGAGAGAAATTTGGCCTGCAATTTTGTTTCACCTCTGCTTTTGGCAGTCCTGGGAGCGTTTTGTATTCCCCTCTCAGAGTGTCAGTGTCGTACACCTTTTGGCAGAAGCAAATTCCTGGTGGTTGCACGGAAGCAAATCCTGCCCTCCACAACAGCCAAGCGGCCCCAGTGATTCCCTGGGTAAAACCAGTGGCACCTGTTTGACCCACCGTGAACCCAGGGGAAGAGTGAACCTGCTGGGAAAACGAGAATAAACCTCTTCCAGCTTTCTCGGTTCTACCTTGGAAGTTCAGAAACTTCCACATTTCTCTGGAAGCGAAATACAAACAACAATTTTGCCTCCTTTCTTCCCTTTCAGCAGCTCACCCTTTTTGAACGTCACAGGCAGAGTCGGCGTCCCTCGTGCGAGAAATTTTCAAGTAAAACTTAGAAAATGCTTTCTTTTAATGCTCAAACCTGCAGCAAATATAAACCTTTGTAAATGCAACCTAATTTGCTAACACGCAGTGCTAATTTGATTACTCCGGATAAAGGTCTTAGCGGGACCAATTGGCGCTTGCTGCAGTGTGAAACTAGAAGGATAATTTGCTAAGAGAAAAGTGCAAGCTTCTCTTTGGCACCCTGAAATGTGTTCAGTTGGTTTTGTGCTTTTGCATTTGAGTGAGTACTCCAGCACAAATTGGGCACAATTAGCAGCACATTTAAAAAAATACAGCTCAGTTCTGGTGCTAATTTGTCCCTGCGATAACACCAATTTCCCCTGTATTTACACTCAGTAAGCGTACAGGGGCTAACACAGAGGAAAGCTTTGGACAATTCTCATTTGTATAGCACAGAGCAAATAATTCTTTGTGCCCTGTGTGAAATGAGTCGAATATCTCAGCCCACTTTCCAGAGAACATGTGTCTACATCACAAAATCTGCCACCACAAGTTGGCACTAATTGGCAGTCTCAGCGAAGTGGCAAAGGAATGAATGGCCCCTGGATACCGAACTAACATTTTTCCCCTACAGGTGGTCTTTTCAAGTCGGAATTGAGACGTACATTGTTTAGGCAAGGTGAAGTTTGTGCTGCTGGTACATGTTTTGTTGATTCATAGAAGATTTCAGTGTATAGCGAGCGTTTTCATGAGCGTTACATTCACGCTATTAAAAAAAATAAACAAAAACCTTAAATTGTATTAAAAAAAAAAAAACACAACAAAACAAATTCCAGCTGTCCCTATTTTCCCCCACTTTGTCCTCTCAAAATCCTCAGTATGTTCAAAGGCACGACCAAATCTTTTCAGTTCTTGTCAGCATATACTGATGAAACAGCTCCCTTAGATCTGATACCAAACCAAGAGATTAGGGTGCCAGCTGCTTTTATCAGGGACCTGACTCTCCAGGCTTTATTCATATATAGCCCTGTTTGTGCCACTTTCTTGTCCAAAACCCACTGATAGCGGTGGGGAAGTCCCTAAAACTCCAGTAAGCTTTAGAAAAAGCCCTTTGGTGAAAGGGGTGTTAAGGAGTTCAATCTGCATTATGCTGTGCCACAGGAAAAAAAATATCATAGATGTTTTGATTATAGAGTATAATAATATTTACACAGAATAGAAATAGAATACTAAAGAGGCTCTTCAGAATGACTGAAAATTACATCCAGACAAAACGAAAGGAGAAATATGTCTTTTAAAATTGCATTCATCTGATGCAACAGGTTCCCACAGGAAACACAGAAGCCCCTGTACGTTGTCATTTTCAGCTCAAGACAAGATGTTTGTTCAGAAGGTGAGCTTCAGTTGCCCTCAAGGACTGACTGATATTTTGTATATAAGCTCAATCTAGATGATTTAATACATTTATCTACCTTATAATTGTTTTACGCATTTTTAGATATGTTTTCAAAAATCATCCCATTGAGTTCAAGATGATGAGTTGATTGGATTTTGTCAACCTCCTTTCTGAAACTTCCACCTACTGCTTGATTGCATTTTCTGGGAGGAATTTCTCTTCCTTTTCAGAAGCTTATAAATGTGGACAAACTCTGAAAAACAGAAGAATGGTGAGTGTCATTCTTTTATGAACAATAATGAACATTTCTGGGCTTCTCTTGCAGAACAGATTTTCAGATCCAAAAAGAATTTTAAGCTGCCTGGCCTTTTTATAGGATATAAAAGGGGGCTTCTTTCTACAGCTCTTGTATTACATACTTATCTTACAGGGATACAATCTGACATCATCAAAAATTGTCCCGGAAAAACTTTGACCTGTGACTCCCGTTACTTCACTGAAGTTTTGTACCCAAGTTAGGTAGAGAGACTGGAAGAAAACAGTACTTGGTGGTTATCAAGAGCAACATATACCATAAGAAACCTACTTTGGGACCCTGACAATCTTTGTTTCACATGTGCCAGCTCAGCTTGTCAAACCAAGTCAGCTCCTGCACCATTCGCAACTTGGTGGGTGCTGTCAGTGGTGGAACTCTTGTGCCATCACTCACTGAGCCTCAGCCTGTGGCTATTAGCCATGATTTCTATTAATTAGCCATGATTTCTATAGACTGAAACTGGTGAGCAGAGCAGGCTAGATAAGGGTTGCTCTTGCTGCAAGGATTACCACCAGAACGTCAGTACCTATGGCTGTAAAAGTTTAAAGCCAAATGCTGTTCTCTCACTTGTTAACGCATCAAACAATACCTTGTCCCGCAGCACAGCCCATAAGATCCACGACTGATCCCACATTCCTAGAACCTCACTCCTTTCCATTTCACTTTGTCTCTATTCACCAGGTACAGAAATGGAAGGATCCCCTCCAGAAATATGACAGTGATCCTGACGAAACAACACAACACTTGGCACGCCCGCCTTTCGTACCATGCTTTGAAGAAGGGCAGAGTTACGCACTGCCAGTGCTAAATATATCTGTTATTGATGCCACTGCGACCAAAGCTCCAAAAAGTCCCGTTTGGCAATTAATTGGGCTAATTGAACTAATTGAAACCCTAACCTTTGGTTGTCCTCAGGCTGCTACAGAAGGAGCAGTAAAAGGAGGAACCAAAACAAATACCACCCTGGAGAGAGAACAGAGTCTGAGAATGGGAGCGGGAAATTCAGAGAACTGAAGGTGGGCAGGTCCAGCTTTGTGGCTTTGCAGGGACACTCCAGGTGCTACCATGCACTGAATTCTATCAGCCAAATGTATTTCCCTCCTTTTAAACATTTAATTCCAAAGGCCTACCCAGGACTGAATGAATGCTATGTTTTTATCAGGTCAGCCTCGTCCATGTTCTTTCCCTAGGCCTTGCCTGTCTTCCAAACACGCCAGATATCAGACATGGTAGCACTCTGCTGACTGATGTGAGTGTTGAAATCAGAGCTTAGCTTGCTGCTACCACTTGTATTTGTTTTACACTATTTGGAAAAAAATCGTTAAATACATTTGAATAGCAGGTCAGGCTGCTTAGAGTATTTCTTTATTTCTGTGCTGTGGGAAGGTCTGGCTGAGCAAGTAACTCACAGCAGGGATCAGGTGGCTGATATGGGCAGCAGACTTGTGTTTGTTGCTTCCACTTCTTTTTGTCCCAAACTATTTAGGAACCAGTTCAGCCCCGGGAGTTTTGTATTTTACAGCATACCAGGAAAGTTGTTGACAGTTTGTTTGTCGACAATCAAGGTATTTTTTTACATTAAAACAAAAATAAAAATAAACCAACACTAAACTGAAGTAAAAACCAGATCCTAAGACGACAGGTGATATGTGCTCTCGTACTTGTGACTGATCTCCCTTAAAAAGAAAGAAAATTACAGTAAGAGCTGAAAAACAAGCCTGCAGAGTCCTCCCTTATTTGATTTTAAAAGCCTAGGTGTTGGGTATGGTGAAGATATATTACCATAAATCAAAGCTAATACTACGAGCCAGATGGTTCAAATTTGTGTACTAAGTGTTAGGCACTAACAGAGCACAACAGCCTGTTGTCTTTCCACGGGAAGGTTCTCAGTTTTGAGCAGCTAATTAGTCCAAAATTAATGAGGGCCAATCTGAACATTTTTCCACACACACAAAAAAAATTGAATGTATGCAGAAACAGGCCAAAATCCCCTCTCTCTGACTAGAGCAGTAATGGCACTGAGAACAGGCGGGAGGGCATTGGATGAGGGAATAGCGCAGATACAAACAACTGACACAGGCAGATTAAGAGAAAGAAAGAAAGAAAAATCTTTGGAGAAGAGAAACTGTCCATCTCCAGAGTTTGTGCTGCACTGAGGGTTAGCTTGTCACAGATTTAGTCCAGATTGTTGGAATTATATACCTTACAGGTGACATATTTACAGGATGCTGATGTTTAATCCAGTCTCCTGTCCTGGCAGTCCTTCAGGCACTTAGAGACAGGGACACCTGACCTGTGGGTCCCAAATGAGCCGGGAATGGCAAACCACTCTGCCCAGCTAAGAAGCTGACAGTTTTGCTCCCAGAGAAGTATTCCATGGGAACTTTTCTGGTAAAAATGCTGACACCCAACCCGTTAGGCAGCAGACTTTCTGGATGACACAGACACTAAATTCCACCTCATTTCCACTTCCTTCAGGCACCCAAGACTTTTTTTTTTTTTTCCCCCCTCAGATTGGAGCCTCAGCTCTTTAATGGGACACAAGCCAAAAAGGTTCTGTAGAATGCAGAATTATTTTTTGGTTCCTCTTTCCTCCAGTGAGGAAAGCTTCATCATACACTCAGAAGTGTTAGGCACTTTGGCAGTGCTGAGATCCAGGGCACTGCAATAATGTTTAATCCCATTACTAATGCTTATTTTAGAATCTGCTTGTCCTTAAAGACATGATAGCGATCTTAATTATTGTCTCCAACATGTATTTGCCTGAAATAATTATTATACTTCATTCCTATAGAGACAATGAGATAAAACTCTAATTTCATTTTATTGGCCCTTCTATCCATCAAGAAATTAGTTTCTTGTGAGAGCTTTGAAGTAGTCCCCTTCACGGATTAAACTCCTTGAAAGTACAAGAACAGAAGGGTGGGGTGTGGGGGGAATTGAGATAATTTACATACCAGCAGACATGTAATGGGAATCAACAATGCAACTAGACCTACATGATGGTTGAGAGGAAAACGTTGAGAAATGCTATTCAGAATTAAAAAAAAAAAAAAAGGCTGGTTAGCTGCAGCTTTCAGCTCAGGAGACAGCCAAGGGCTGCAATCAGTCAGAGGAAGCAAGTAGCAAAGAAGAGCTTCCCTAATCATATTTAGAAAAAAAAAAACAAACACAACAAAACCCCCCAAAACAGGAAAAAAAACCCCAACCAACAACTCCTTAAAACACCCTTTACTGGATAAAAAGAACATCAGATGCTTAACTGTCACTTGGCTGCCCGCCAGGCCAGCACAAGCTCACAGCATCACTGTCAGCATTACACAGTGTAGGGGAACAAAATAGCACAAACTCTGTTTGTCAGCAGCGGCTAGATTTGATGTTAGATCTGTGCAAGATGCCCGCTCTGGATCTCCCCAAAATACGGAGAAGTTTTGTGCCCGGAGTTTTGTCACAAACCAAATTTCGGCCACGTTTTTCTCGAAAGACAAAGGTTGCAAACCCGACTGCTGAGGTCACCTGTGCATTTACCTCCAAAGGGATACAGACCAATTTCCTTTTTGTTGAATTTCAAACAAGATGAAGAAGAACACCTATCCATTCAGGGGAAAACTCTGAGCACGAGAATAATTTAAGCTGAAGTCACAGTAGCAAGGCTCGATACACAGCTGTATGAAAGGGTGGATTCCACGCAGTCCTTAAGAGCTGTCTCCTGGGATGGAAGGAACAGTTTGGGCTGGTCTGGTAACATCTTCTGGAGAGCAAGTGCTTTCCCATGGAAAGCAGTTGGATCTTAAGTTTCCAGGAGCTGGATTGTAATGGGTGCTCGGCATCCTGCCCTGGAGCTGACAGAACAACTGCACATGCTCTCAGAGTCAAGTCTACGAGCAACTCAGTTGATCTCAAATTTAATCATGCCTTTAACTCTTGAGTCTGGCTGGAACCAGGAGTGCTGAGGTCCCTGCTGATCAGAAGCTACATGGTCAGGGTGTTTTTAAATGCAGACTAACACATCTTCAAAGAAAGAAATACAAGCATGTAAAGAACCTGCCCCAAACTTTAGCGTGTTCAGGATGTGGGTTTTGCAGTGCTGGGCTGCAGGTAGAACATGTGGCATATAAAGCAAGTCTTCCTAGCCACCTGCCCGTCACGGATGTAGCTATAAATCATTTATTTTCTTTTCCACATGTCGCATATTTAAATTTCTGCCCAATAATATCCGCACAAGCAGCTGTCATTTTTTCACAAGGCACAGGGGTGGAGACACAAAGACTGTGCATTACCTCTTCCTCTCCCCAAAACACACACACATAGATTTTTTGCTCTTTCTGCCTTTCTGGCCTTAATGATTCCAAAATAAAGATCTCTCTGTCTGACAGCAAGTGGCTGCTCTTTTTAGTGAGCCTTCCCTCTGTAGTGCAGCCCTGATACCACTGTGCTGTAAGAAAAGTATATTCACTTCGTCCAAACACAACCTCGAAAGGCCAAACAGTGGGAAACCTCCCACTTGGTATCATGCCAAAGAAAGTTTGAAGGGAAAAATGGTGGTGTACAGACAATGGTACAGATGGTCAGGAGAATACTATATGTGATTAGATTATCACAAGAAATGCAACGCAAAAGGCAATCACATGTATGTCCCTGGTGCTAAATATAAACGTGTTGGAGGCCTCTCACATGGAGAAGGTCCAGCTGATGTGGATAAGATTTTATGCTTCAGTTGCTGATTGAAAGGTTTCAGTCCAGCTTAAAGGTATGTGCTGACACCTGCATGGTAGTTTTTGTAAGGAAAGGTTTATATCCTTCATAAAGATCATATTAACCATGCAGACAGCAGAAGCCCAGGGTTCTATAGCCCGCAGGTTTTACAGCCCCGGGAATGCTGTGCAGCAATTTTCCAAGCTGGCATTTTGCAGATCCTAAAGCTGCATGCACCAGCCTGGTGCAAGAGGAACACAGGGTCCCCTGAAACTATCCAGTTTTTAAAAAATAAAGCATATGATGGTAGTAACTTCCTCTTTGCTGATTGATGTGCTTTAAAACTCTCGGCACCGTTTAACCACGTGATTAAAAAGTCCCGTTGCTGTTGCTGCGCGAAGAGCGAAAGGCCAGCTTGTATTTCAGTTCTGTGGCCCTGGTGGCAGATGATGGCTTTTATAAATAACAATGCATTAAAAAAAAAAGAAGCACATCATTGCATTTAGGGAAAAAAAGTACATAAAAATCAGCAGTGTTGCTCAGGTGATAGAGGGGCCTCACTGGCTGCCTGCCAGGGTTCTGCCAGGATCCACCACGGGTCGTGACTTCCTATGGAAGGGGCTGTATCATCTTGTTAGGAAGTAACAAGTCAGGCAGAATCACATGCTATATAATGCGGTTTCAGAAGTAGTGCCAAAACTGTAAAATTGATCACACAATAGACAGAGAGAAACAGAATTACATCAGTCACATTTCAAATCCCTCTCTGACTGCTGCTGGCAGCAGGCTTGCTGACACAAGAGACTTTTGCCCCTGCTAACTCTCAAATCTTACAAAAAAAAGGCAGAATGAGGGGATAAAACTCAGAAGGAGCTGTGGGACCAGACCTGGTGTATTCCCTCCCTCAAATGATTGTCCACACCTCTAATTTATGAGGCAAGGGTTGCTGACAGATATCAGCTGTAAAAAGCAGCCTCGCTCCACAGTTTGAAGACGTGATTCCCCCACTTCTGTTGGCTCTCCACCTGTGCCATGTTCCCACTCTCTGGACGGAGCCAGGAGAACTAAACCTCCACCAGCACTTCAGCCACTGCCAAATCATAGCTGTGCACCTTTGCCCAAGCTGTTGCTAATGTGTGCAGGTGCAGATGCTGTGCTGGACAGGGATGATGAACCTCTCTCATGGTTTAGATGCAATGGAAGGCAGGAAAAGCTGACACCTTAAACACCCCAGTAGAATTAACACAGGACTTTCTTGCTGCAGGCAATGCCTCTTTTTTGTGCGAATTGTCACATATCTCAAGGGAGATGAAGCAACTTTCTTACTCACAGACAGACATTTAAATAACAGGTGCAAAAGTTGGTCGTCCTCCCTGTTCACTACCAGGAAAATATCTGTGCTGTATGAACAACATCTGGTGCTGCAGTACTGGGTTTACAGCAGTTCAGTCTCAGCCAAGCAAATATGATCAGAAACTGTTGCAAACTGCTGATTCTGAAACTTAGGAAACCCCCAGCTAGGTTGAAGTATTGTCAGTGATTTCCCTCACAGCCCATCTGGCACAGCCTGGGGAAATCCTATACAGTACCCACAGAAACATTTAAGGAGCAAGCAGGAAGGTTTCAGCGTTTTCTTCCCTCTCCCATCCCACAGGAGCAGAGAAGGGAGTGGAAGTTCAGCACAGACTTTCATTTCTGGGCTGTTACATAAGTGCACCGTGCCTTTGCAGGATTCCTCCCGCCTGCAGCGTGATCAGACCCATTTGGAGGCTGGGAATCTGAGGCAGGGAGAAGGTATGTGACTTGCTCAGGGCTACGGGGCAAACCAGTGGCAGAGGTGGGAGGGGAACCTACAGGTCCCGACAGAGCCATTGCCGAACCCCTACGAGGCTCCACATTCCTGCCATTCCTTGCACATACTTTTTAAAACCTGAAATGCTGCTGCGTCACAGGCTTGACCATCCAACCCAAAGTACCACCTGCTTCCTGACCATCCCTTTGCCTTCCAGGGTGCACAAACAGACCCTGTAGCTATGTCTTGCCTCTTTTTTTTTTTTTTTTTCCTCCAAAATGATTTAAGATTTCTGGACATCGTGCCCATCACGCCCAGCATATTCACTGGCCAGCGGTTTTCCTCTTTGGTAGCCCTCCTCCTAACCACAGGCCTCGTTTAAGCAACGTCCACTGAGTCTTCTATTTTTTTAACATTCTGCAGTAGATTCCATTTACTAATACTAACAGGAAATCCCATGAATCTGCCTCATGCCCTTTCACTGACTTCACAAATCCAATTGATACAGATAGAGCCAATTTCTGAAACTGCAGCTGTCCACACTTACAAAGCTCTGACTGTTAGATAAGAAAGTGCCAGCTGGAACAAGAAGTTTCTCCTACTACGAGATGCCACACTCCCAGCCAAGCGGGCAGCTGTCAGCTTGGGTGGCGGCGGAGCTGCATAAATGGGAAACCCTCAGATCCAGTCCCTTCTGCTCACCCTAAAGCCACTGAACAGTCCCACAACAGGAAAAGCCAGCAAAGCTCCGTCCCAGAAGAATGCAGTTGCACTCGCCTCTGAGTTTCCAACTCCCTCTCCATGTTACTGCGTCCCTTACGGACCACAGGAGATGGGGACTGAGGGAGGTGCAGCATTTGGGCCAAAAAGCTGTGATGGCCCCTCTTTGGATCTAAGAGAAGGCGAAGGTCTCCTCGAGTCTGAGCAGCGTTTGGCACTTTACAAAGTTAACACGTGGTTTTATGATGGTTTTCACTGCTGGTTTTAAATGTGCTTATGGTTACAGCTCCCAAGATGTTTCAACAAACAGGTGCTAGGCACTAAATTGAGGGGTGAGGGCAGAATGAGCCTCCTTCGCTGCCTCCTGCTATTTTCTGCCAACCCCAACACTCTGGGAGACGATCCATGTTCCCCCTTTGGCACATCCAGGTTGAGGATGGTGGAGCCAACCCTTCTGCCCTCCTGAGGGGTCTTCTGAGCCAGGCCTAACCTGAGACTACATAATCAGGGTATAACTGGAGACCAACAGCACTGTGTGCTTCACCTGCAAAGTGGATTTCGGAGAGTTGAAACAGGCATTCACTGTCAGCAGAGGTGGACTACCTGAGTACCAGGAAAACAATTTAGCAATCTCTCTGTGGATCACTTATTCACCTGCTCTTGGTCCAGTATGTGAATAAGTATAAGCAGGATGAAAAAACCCCGTGTCATTAACGATACTCAACAGATTCCATCAGTGGTTTCCTAAAGGATCCCTGTTTTACGAGCAATCAGGGCTCACTGCTCTTCACCTGGGGAAGGAAGCAGGACCCGACTGGTGAGATGCAGCACAGATGTCCTGTTTCCTCAGACAGTCAGTGCCACTCTGTTTTTTCCCCACTGGCAAATAGGATAAACGTGACAATGAAAGAGGCTGTCCAGCTCTTTAAATGGACTCTACACAGAGCCACTGAAAACAACTCCAGAGGCTAATTTCTGAGGAACTCCCTCCTGACATTGGAGATATTAAGTTAGTTAGTTGTGAGGTTATTGAGCCCCATTGGATTCAAAAGACATAAGAAATAACTGGCAAATATTTTATAAGACTGCATACCTTCAGTGAATCTTTGAAAGTTATCAGAAACTTTTTATTTCTTCTGTAGAGTAATGTAGCTGCCTACTGGAAAGTGCTACATGCCCATCCCTTCTGCTTGCAATTCCCCTTTTTCTAAATCCTTCATCTATTTTTCCAGAGTCATCTCAGTGCCAGTCTCTCTCCTCCCTCGTGTCAACCACCAACAGAGAATTTTTAAAAGGGTATGTGAGTTTTACCCTTTACATACAGACTTTCTTGAGATTTTTTATCTTTTTAACCTTCCTCCTAAATAAGGACCTTGTAAAAACATGTTTTCTGCTCGGTAAATAGCATCAGTTGAGTACTTTCACAAAAATGAACAGAAATTCTTCAGTGCCTTTGGATAAGTTGAGAAGAACATTAAACCTGTGGCCTTTAATAACTTTGAGTTTCCCGTGGGAAGCTGCAGTATCAGCATGAAATAACTGAGTGACTTATCTAATATGATATATAGATAGACAGAGATGGAGGGATGCATCACTGTATTTAAGAGAACCTAAGCCACTAAGAAGAATGGGGCAGCCCATAAAGCTGATTCCGCAGGTCAGAATTCATAAAAGCAATGAAAAAATCCATGTGTGTCTCTCTATAAATCTCCATTTAAGCAAGGAAAAATCGTTTTTAAAAGGTGAAATACTTCATAAAGTCATTTGTGTAGGTACTTTAGCACCCACAATTGCACATTCCTTTTGCTCTTTATCCTTACAGTTGTCTTTACTGTGCTTTCCTGAATGGGAGCAGGGTCCTCAGAAAAAAGCTGTCAGAGGAACAAACAAATACAAAACTAAGTAGAAATTGAAGCCCAAACAGTAAATACTTTACTCAGTGCCTTTTTTTTTTTAGTGGAAACTTTCTGTGTGGATCCATGTGAGTTACATGTATGGAAAGTAGAGCGTGGCTTTGTGGGATTCTTATTATAAATATCCTGACATAAAAATTACTATTCTAGAAGGCTTTGTGGAAAGACTGGAAGAAATCTCCTCCTATGCAGATCTGTGTAAACTGTTTAGTAACTAAGGAGAGATTTCTTTTCCGGATAGAAGCCATCTTTCCCCATCCCCCTTTGCAGACTTCTGTCTCGTTTGTAAAACTCCTTTGCTGTGTTGTTTCTGAGGGGGCAGCTGAGCAATCCATTTCACTGCCTCTCTTTCCCATGGAACAAATCCCCCCCAGCCCTCCTGCTGCATCCTGACAGAGATGGCAGGCCTTTCTTCACCAAATTCTTTCAATAATGCTGTAATTGCAACATTAGGAGAAACAATTAAGACTAAAGGGAGCTGCTTCTGTGTGCCAGATCTGCTTAACAACTTAATTAAATAAAAAGAAATATAATTATAATGTAAATATTTCCTTTCTTTAATTCCTGGACATCCTGAGAGAGAGAGAATGCTGGTGAAATGATATAAAATTATTGAAAACCTTTTCAGTTCCTCCACACTTAAAACCCATTTTGCTGTCTTCCCACTCCTTCCCACTTACAGCATTTCACTTTTAAAATTTCAGAACCATCTATCAGACAGGGAAAAATGCATCCTTGGAAAAAAATACCCCAGATAGTCAGAAGTGTTTATAATTGAAAAGGAACCCTGAGGAGTAAATTGCTCTGTAATTTATAACTGCAGGTTTCCTTCCTCAAATTATTTTTCATTCAGCAGTTTTCTCTGAGAACTTTTACAGTTTCGAATGTTTCTGAAAAAAAAAAAAAAAGGGGCAAGAGACAGTCAGATCATATTGTCTTTTGGCACGTACACAGCCAACCTTGTGACTTCATGTTGTACGAACTCCAGTGGCTCCAATACATTTACTCATGATTTGCATCATCTTGGGCTTAAACCTAGCATCAAAAATCAGTTTGGGCTTAAACTTATCATCCTCTTCTACTTACACAGGGGAATTTTCTTTGGCTTCACCACCACCAAATTCTGAGTGCAACCTGTTGCACCTATTTCCTCAGAAAGAACAATAAAAACCTGATCAGTGACAGTGACACGATCCTGAAACAACAGCCCACGCCACAACACCTCAGATCGAGCATTATGAAAAATCTCTCTAAGCTACCGAGAGTTGCATTACAAAGTTTCCTTCAAATTAGGAATAAAACTCCTACTGATAATTAGATCTAACTCTAAATCACAGAGCTTTGTCCTTTATCCCTCAGAACTGCCCCAAGTCAGAGTGTAAACGCACCAGCCCTCCTAACGCTGACTCCGGACTAGCACAAGCTCGGGGACTCTTCATGCAGAAGCCTCCAAGAGCACCTGGGCCTGAGCAAGGCACCCAAAAATCTGCAGGCAGCACAAGCAGCAGCAAGTTCCAGTTGCAGTGATTACGGCCAAACCGTTTTTGGCCGGGCGACCTCCCGGCTCGGCTCAGTGCGGGTCACAAACTCTGTGCCAAAAGGCTGGTTATGCCATTAGGTTCCTGGGCTGCAGAACGCAAGGTGCAGGTGTGCAGAGCGTGCCTGGGAAGGAGCAGCGAAGGTGACCCGAGGATGACTTCGGAAGGAGGATGTAAAAGAGTTCAGGCAGCTGACAGGAGGAAGCGCAAGCCGCGCTCCGCGAAGGAAGGAGGATGGCAGGTTACCGCCCGAATTCGCTCGAGCCGTTCGATAAACCTGCAGCAACCACATTTCCTCCACGAGCAGCCAGCACGCACAGGAACACAGGGGAGAGACCAGGAGGTCTCTGGCAAATGCTCCAACAACAGCTCCCCCTCACACTGCCTCCATGAGAGGCCGCGGTCGTGCAGCCCATCAGCCTTCACAGAGCAAACCCTCCTTTTGGATCAGTTCATATAACGTCCTTGCTTTATTAAGATGACCACACGGTGCCCAAACGTGCTGTCCAGAGCCTCAACGCCCACATGCACCTGCTGTACCAACACAGAGGGACACACAGCACACAGCCTGTCCAACGGGAATTCTGCCTTCTTGCCTCATCCGCGTTTCCACACGGAGGGACCTCAGCCCCAGGTGAAGTTTGGAGGGAAGTTCGGGCTCAGGGGTTAATTAGAGATTACAGATACATCAAAAAGGGGTATGGAAGTGAAGTAACAAAACTCGTTATACACCCAGTGTTAATACAGACCAGCATCATGCTTTACTTTATGGCTGAAAACTGGTATAAGTTCAAAGGAAAAATTACTTCGAAAAATTTGCTTCTTCACAGTTCCTTGTTCCTTTAACAGTCACCTCCTCGTCTTCAGAAAAAGTGGCCCTGGGCTTGCTGCCATTGCTGCTTACATCTTTCCCCTCTTCAGACCTATTCTTGCTTCTACTTGATGCTCTTAATTCCTTAAATATAAAAGTTTATATTTATCTATATAGCTATACACACATATTCCACTCAATTTCCTCAGGATATGACTCTTCCATGCTGCATAAACTTCCTTCCCTGGACTTCTCCAGCTCTATCATTCTTTTTGCTACCGTCCAGGGTGCAGCTGTCAGGGGCAGGAAGCCCCAGGCTCTGCTGCTCATACACAGATTGATCAAGGTCAGGAAAAGGGTAGCCAGTACCTGCTGCCTCCCACCCTCTCAGACCTTTCACATCAAAACAAACGAGTCCCCAGATAGCCCAGTGAGCTTTCAAATGCAGAAACAGATGAAGCAGTTGGTGTGAGCGAGGTAAAATCCATCTCAGACAAGGGAGTCAAGTTATGACCCTCCCAGAGGTGGCAGAAGGCTGAGAAAAGGGAAGGGGAAACTCAGGTGACCGCCCTAAGCACATAAAGACTGCAGCGGGTGCTCATGGTGATGAGGTTTCTTCTATAAGAACGCTTCAAGGCATAAAATGGGTATGCCTGAATACTGCACTTGCTATATTCTTTCAAATAATTAATTAAAAGTGAGATTAGATAAGTAACTTCTCTACATTATAGATACATTATAGATACAACCTGTTCAGCACTCCTAATTTCTAAGGACTTGCAGTTATGTACTTAGATTAGGAACTGGATTAATTTTTTTTCCTTAATCATAGAGAATGAGAGAATGTATAAAACTGTCGCAGGAAACTTCGAGAAGATGAAATTATGTAAGTTCTCACTCATTCTGTCAATGTGCAGATGAGAAAAAAAAAAATCCCTGGTGTTTTTCCTCTGAAATTTCAATTTTGGAGTCCTCTCATAATAAGATTAGGAGAAACTGATGCTGAAATGCTAACTGAAAGGGAAATGTTGTGAGTGGATTTGGAGAAAAAGGAGAGCGTAGCTATGCTGGCAGCAGGGAGACAGAGGCATGGAGAGCTCCGTGAAATTCAAGAGAGTCATCTTAAATCTCAGTGCTCATCAAAATGTTTCACATAAGTGAACCATCGTGGTTTCTGAAGGGTGAAAAATTGCCATTCAGTAGAAGTGGGTTTGAACTGTGAAAGGTGAACTGGAACTGGAATGAACTTTCCCACGCTGAAGAAAATGCTCACATCCTGCCTGGCCAGCTTCAGAGAAAGAAAGTCAGCTACAACATTTGGATGTGGAACCAAAATTCTTGAGTCAGGGGTTCTCTGATCTGAGGCCTCAAATGAAACCCATTTCTGTAGAGGAACGTTTAAGCCCCCTGTGACAAACCAACACCAATCAGCATTACCAAAGGTGTCTTCAACTCCCCGTCAATTCCAGATGCAATCAATGGGCGTCCGAAAATTAGGACATGGCAGGATTTGACCCACCTTGAGAAAATAAAGAAGCAAAGCTGTGAAACTACACGTAGCTGCATTTCCTTCCGCGATTTCAAAACCCTAAGAAACATGATCTTGTCATTGGAGCAATAGGATAATTAGTACGGCACAAAACTCTTAAACGTAAGAATGTCCTCTATTTCCCTTTGATGTTGAAAGGATAATAATTAATTCAGCGGCATGCAAAAATTAGTGGAATTTAAAATACCAAGCAAATGTAGTCTAGTCTTGTCAGATACAGTGTGCCTTTTATAAGACATTTCCCAGCTTGCCCAACCATAGTGGACCCCCCACAGCTTTTTCAGATCTCCTTCACAGGGTAGTTAGATTATCCTAGAGCACAGCAGAATAATTAACCCCCACCATGTCAAACGGATGTGACTTAAAGGGCTCTTTTAAAAAGCACTGCTCTCTATGAACACGCTCATTCCACACCATGAAGAACCTAAAAGTGACATTGCCTCTCTGCTCTGGTGAGATCCCAGCTGGATACAGCCCTGGAGCCCCCAGCTGCAGATATGGAAGACACGGACCTGTTGGAGCGAGGCCACAAAGATGATCAGAGAGCTGGAGCACCTTTCCTATGA
Source organism: Pseudotriccus pelzelni (assembly GCA_035584735.1). Taxonomy (NCBI): domain Eukaryota; kingdom Metazoa; phylum Chordata; class Aves; order Passeriformes; family Tyrannidae; genus Pseudotriccus; species Pseudotriccus pelzelni. The sequence continues at coordinate 7,030,381 of JAWMRA010000161.1, read as the reverse complement.
AGACCAGCTGAGAGCGTTGAGGCGGTTCAGCCTGGAGAAAAGAAGGCTCCGAGGAGACTTTAAAAGCCCTTTCCATTCCTAAAGGGGCTACAGGACAGCTGGAGAGGGGCTTTTTACAAGGGAGTGGACTGATAAGACAAAGATGAATGGCTTTAAGCTGAGAGAGGGCAGGTTTAGATTAGATGTTTGGAAGAAATTCTTTACTGTGAGGGTGGTGAGGCACTGGAACAGGTTGCCCAGGAGGAGTTGTGGATGCCCTGTCCATTCCTGGAAGTGTTCAAGGCCAAGTTGGTTAGAACTTTGAAAAACTCGGTCCAGCCGAAAGTGTCTCTGCCCACGCATGGTCTTTAAGGCCCCTTCCAGCCCAAACCATTCTGTGATTCTATGGAATCTGTTTTTCTTTGGACATAAGGTCAAATTTAAGATTATGAGCCTCTTGCCTTGTAATTAGCAGAAGCCTTCAGCAAATTGACCTACTTCTCAAGCCTTCATCCACCCACTGAATTAGCACCTCTTGAGCAGCATCACACTGGGTGGACAAAGGCTGTCTGTGGTTGCACCTGACTTTTCCCTTCTTTGATGGGAATGGCCAAGTTCTTTGATGCCAATGGTCTTCCTTTTAATACTGTGGACTGATAAAGACTGATATTTCGTTCGGTTTTTTTTTTTGGTTTGGTTTGTTTTTTAAGCTGTCCCTTAGAAGTTTCCTTCCTTTTCATTTTAGGCCTGCAGCTGCCATGGTTGCACTTCCAAATTAGCTCCTTGACCAGCATCATCCAAGCACCATTTACTGCAGTGGAGGCTTGTCATCAGAGACCAGCCATTGCCATGGATTCTGAAGATTCCCTCTGAGAGCCATTATTTTGCAATTAAATATTCCAGGCCTCACTAAGTAGGACAACATGACTAGAATGAGGGCAATATTCAGCATACGCACAGTGAAAGCATAAAGCAGCAGCAGAGTTCCTTCTAACAGATAGCCAGGAATAAAGGACATTAATCACATAAAGCACTATTTTTACCCCTTGGAAAATGCATATCCTTTATGAAAATACACATTAAAAATTACTTGCATCAGCTTTTTCAAGTCTACGTGTGTTGGAGTTCAAGTTCACGTTGCTTGTGAAGGAACCTTGTCCTTCAAATATCCCAAGATACCACATTTCAACTCCCACTGCACATCAGCCTAAGAGCAGGGATTCAGTTCCTTTCAGCCAAAACAAAACTGGAAGGGCACTGATGCTCTCCAACCAATATGACTGGCAAGTGGTCATTTATAAATAAGCTCAGGACTGGGCCCTAACAACTCACAGAATCAGTGAATGCGGTATCACTTCTTCTACTGCATATCTTTTGCCCGGGGGAAGGTGAGGGAGAGCTGCAAGTACACGTGACACTTCCGAGTTTATACGTCTTGAGCAGACTTCAGGCTTCTTCTTTTCCCATAGCACATATTTTTGGAGGTTTTGGATCTGATTCAGCTTGTCCTGCTGAAGAACAAAACAAGTTTCCCCCGCTCTAAGACTGGAGGAACACAGTGGTGAATCAGGCCCTTTATGTGACTCCAATGCCTTACTATCAGGCCTACTGCAAACTACCTATTGAAAGCAGGACAGCGAGCACTATGCCCTACAGTGAGCAGTTAGTTGGGAGTGTCATGCTCCAAGTACAGGCCATATGAAGAGGTCTTTTGTTCAGGAAAGCAAACTGTACGCTCTTTAGTGAGCCACACTCCAAATATAGCATCGATAAAACGGGGCTAAAATCAACTATTGCCTCAACAGGCATTCACAGATTTTGTCTGAATTAAGCACGCTCAAATCTTTGGGCTGCAGTGCGCTCGCTCAGCTCTTTCACAGACAGTTCACGTGCTGAAATAGAGCAGGCTGGGACCTGGTATCGGGCAATGCACAAGAACTTGAGGCTCCAAGTGGGGAAGGAAAAAAAATTAGGAAAAAAACCAACCCAAAATAAAAATAAACCATATGGAATCCACACTCAGATGCCTTTAAAACAACCACAAACATTCTTGCTGCCTCAAGCTGCAAATGTCGTGAAACAATTACTGGGCTGGGGGACTTCAAAGGTTCACTGAGAGCAGCAGTTTTATTTTTCAATCAAACACAGGAATAGGGCTTTTTTTTTAGTTCCCTCCCTCTCTTGCTCTCCCCCTCTTTTTTTTTTTTTTTTCTTCTGAATGAAACAGCGCCCAGGCTTCCTGATTTCAAAAACCCTGTTCCGCTTCGCTTGACCACTCCACAACCTTTAGAGAAGTTCAGAAACTTTAAAACGAAAAACTGTGAGTCATACTGAATGAAAAAAAAAATAAAAAAGACATTCTTATATTTCATTAAGGTTCAATGCTGCTGCGCTCCTTGTTTGCAAAATTTACATGAATGAGCTTTAAGGGCTTGCAGCTGAACGCTGTGTGAAGCTGGAACTTCCATAAACTCCTGCTTACTTAATCATTGATTCTGGAGGGAGACTGACAGTCATTTGTGGGGGTTTGGAGGCTCAGAACTCACCATGCACAGAAACACCTGGACTACTTCTTGCCACTGGCTCACCTATTTATACCTTTTTTTTTTTTCCCCTCTCCCCTTTTTTCCTGCTTTTTGAAGGACCTATGCACGTTTTCATCTCAGAAAGGCAACAGTTTGACCTCAGTTTCTTCGCAAGGGTGCGCCTAGAGCTTCGGGTTGCTGGTGGAAGTAGCTGCGCTCAACATGTGTTCTGATGGCCAAAACCACGGAGCACAGTTGGCAGGAGGGATGCATGGCCAGCGGCCCAAACCCTGCCCTGTTCAAGGAGCACCCCTCCCGCAACCAAGAGAAACCCCAGCTGCTTGGGGAGCGCTGGATCCCGAAGGGTTAAGCTGGCACTGACCCCTGTGTGGAGGGAGTCGTGCACACAAAAATCACGCAGGAATAACATGCTGCCCCCTCTTCGAAGAGAACTGAGTCAGATTGTTAAAAATGAAACTGACTCATTGTAGAAACAGCGGTCACTGGAATGGCATCTCCACAACTGCTGCGGTAAGAGAGGAAGCTGCCTGACCGCAACTGCCTTTGTGCTTATTCTAGCTGTTTAAGTTCTAAAAACCACAAAACCCCATTTGAAATTCCACTGTATAGCAAGGTTTGTGTAATGAGGTTACAATTCATAATAGGATCATTGAAAACTGAAACAAGCGGCATTAATATGTGGACTGCCTGCAACGAGCTAGCAGCAGCCTGATGATGTCATTTTTAATTAAAAGTCTGCCCCTGTTTGATAGGCTAAAAAAGATAAATAATTAAAAAATTCAGGGAATACGCACTGATCCCATCCATAGGGAAAGACTGTCAGGCAGCGCAGTGGTATCACAGAGCACCCTGCGAGCCATATGGCATGGCTTTAATGGAACTAATTCCCACGTACTCTGCTTGTGTCACGCGTATCAGGATTCTGCTCCCACACTGAAAAGACATCAGTGAGGAACAGGAGGAGGGGAGGCTCAGTGATACCCAGCGTCGTGTCCTTCCTCATGTGGCATACCCCAAATACTACTGCAGCAGCACTGAGGTCAAGGAAATGGGCTGCCCTTTCGTGGAAGTGGGCAGATGCTCCACAGGAGTGGGCAGACCCTTCACTCACTGAAGGCAGTGACTACACCAATTTACAGCACAGCAAGTCGAGGCCTTACGGCAGAGGGAATAACCAGCCCTGTGAAATATGAATTCAAAGTGGCTGGGATTTGTAGAGCTACTTATGCATCCAGTATTGCACTTCATCCCAAGACTGAGTGACACAGGAAACAAAAGATACTCCCCTACCTTTTAAGATCAGCTGCTGCCAAGTACTCAGGGCTGTTGGTTCCCCTTCAGCCTCCTGTGCTTTCCTTGAGGCAATTAAGATCAGCTTTGGACTTCTGAAGAAGCAGGATACCTTCCTGTGAGCGTCAGTGGCTGCTGAACACATTCTCCACCTCACAAGAAACAGACACCAATACCCCAGTCAGCCCATCCTTAATTCTCTGAACAGCCTTTTGGACTAGAGAGAGGTTCATCCTACTCTGCCGGATAAGAATTATAAGGTGTTAGTAACAACGAAGCATGTCACAACTTCAGTGAAAATAGCAGAAGAATGATGACCAAAAAAAAATTCACACTGTCGTTTGCATGTCCTGCAAATATTTTGGTGTTAACTTTGCCATTTATTTATAATTTTACTGTTGGTTTTCTCTGCCCTGAGTTACTGGGTTTGGGTCTAAGACATGAAGATTATTATGTGAACAATCCTTATGCCAAGCTGGTCAGACCTCCATTAAACCAATAAAATTTCCTTTTTACTTCATAGCATTTCAGTGTAAAAGGTTGATGTGAAAGAGTCTATGGGGAATCTTTGTAAAACATTGAGTTGATCATGAGAAAAAAAACCAAACTTAGGAGTCGTTGAGGTAAAGTTTTGACTTTAGCTCTTAGTTTATAGAATCCCGCCCTCACTCAGGAGATGCATTGCCACTAACATCAGGGATATTTAGCTGGGAACTTTGGACTAGTAGTTTTATTTCCCCCTGTACTTTAAGCTCCCCAGACAATTCTACACAAGATGCAAGAACGGAGAAATCTGCATCTTGCCCCAGGTATCTGCAGGCCTGAGAAAAAGCCTTCCTTGATTGATATTAAATACTAGAGAGACTTTCAAAAGGTTTCAGCTTTAGCCTAAGCAGGGAATGCTCAGGTGTTCCAGCGCAAAACACCCGGAACAATCCCACTCTATGGGCACCATCCCACAGGATTGCTCTTCGCGGGACAGAAACAACCAGGACACGTCTCTCGCTGCAGCAGCTCCTCCTTTAAAGCCCTGTGTGTGGGGGTGTGTGGCTGCAAGCACACACATGTGTATGAAAGGGAGAGAGTGTGTATAACCAACTTTCTTAGTCAGTGGGAGGGAGGGATTACCATGGGATTGGACCCCACATGTTTAATTTTCACACAGACTTAACATGAAATACGCTACCTCAGACCTAAGACGGTAGTGTTCAAATTCTCATTGACCCCAATCACTCTAAGCCTATTGAATGCCCTGCTCCGTCTAGAAGGTTCAAATTATACTTGGAGAATGTTTCTTGTTGATACTGAATACAATGTGTTTTCTGAAGAAATAGTATTTCCTTCTTGGACCACAATGAGCAAGTCCAAGGTCAGACAAATCACGTGTGGCAGAACAGGTTGCAGCACCCTGCACACAGAATTTTGCTATTCAGCTCAAGAAACTTGGCTATTTGTCAGGGCATACAAAGCCTATCTTCTCAGGCTAATAATTGATCTAATTCCGTATATGCATTACTGTGAAGCCAAAATTTATCAACTGAAAAAACAAACAAACAAACAAAAAAACCTCCTTAAGTCTATCTACCCTATAAAAGAAAGATCATTATCTGCACAAACTTCACCCACTAAACTATAGCCAGACAAACAACAAATGAGAATTTTCAAATTTGTTTTCTTCTGTGGAAAAAAGAATACTGGTTGGAAAATTAAATGGAAAGCTGTTCTCAGTGAATGCTAATCTATAAGTAAAACCCTGAAGGTCCCTAACATGGGTATAAATTTTCCCACCCCCTGTTCATTCTTGCCTTACCTTGGAGGCATATTAAGAAATGAAACTGCCGGGATGTTTCTGCCCGATACCCTTTTTGTGTGTTTCACAGCTAGAAAGTGAAAGGCTCAGCAGGTTAAATACCAGCAGAGTAAAGTATTTTTTTTCAGATATCAGTTGCAAAGATCGGGGGAGGAGGGGGAACGCAGTGAGGCCTTTCAGCCTGCAGTGCCATGGGAGAAGAAAAACGAGACAGCAGAAGTGTGTGGTAACACAAAAAGAATGTTATCTCAGCGGAGGGGAAAATACTTTCAAATGCATAATTGCAAACACATACCCTCAGCAGCTAACCCAGAGCCCTCTCAGACTGCACAGCTAAGAGTTTGGAAAGGGGCCAAAGTATCAGTTTTATTTGAGAGATCAAAGTGATGAAAGAGAGAGAAAGAATAGCATCAAATATGATTGATAAAAAGTATTGCTTTCTTTGATTGGTTTCTGCTCCACCTCCCTTTTCCACCTCATTCTTCTCCCAAGTTCACTAAGAAAAATGTCAGATCTGTGGTACATCTAGCAACACATGCCTGCATGTGAGATGTGCCTATAGGAAAACACCTGCTTACTACTCATACCTGCTTAAACTCATAATGGACAAGAGATTCCTGCGAGCTGCAGGTAACTGCTGCGAGCTGCAACACAGCTCCTTGTAACACTTCCCGGCCTGCACACGCAGCTATTGTCTCACATCATGATGTTTGGGTTCTTTGCACAATCTTCCTGGTGCTGCTGAGCATCAGATTTACGGGGGACTCTGACCCGAGCGAGTCGGTGTCTCGTTATTCCTGCCCCGCAATTATCCCGTCTCCCGTCCTTATTGTGCACACCGTCTTTATATAAACACGCCGAGGAAGATGAAAGGTTTATGATGGCAGCACAGTTGAGTTTATGGCTCCTTTCACACACGTAGGAGTTGTGTTACCTTAAGCACAGACCAGCCAGGACGAAGACCTTGGAACTAGAGGGCACTTTCACATGCGGCGGATTCAAACCACTACCAAACGCTTACAGGAATTGTAGCTGATGGGCAGGTGTCAGGCCGTGTATTTAACAATATTATACAGGCCAGGGCCTGCAAACAATGTACACAGTCATTTTATATGTGCATACATATTGCAAAATCAGTTCTTTGCATCAGGATTTTGCAGTCTGTGGGGATGACATTTACTAGAAACACTTACATGAGCAAGAGTTTATTGCAGAATAAAAGACAGATCACGCCACAGGAATTCTGAGAAAGAAGCTTGTGGAGATTACTGGTGAGCACTGAAAAAAAAACTGGAAAAAGTATTGGTTCCAAAGCAAGACTAAGACAATGAGAAATTTTACAGAGAAGGTTCAAGGTAGCTCTGAGTCATGACAGGTATTAGGAGCTGAGAAGGGGAGAGGGAGACCACAGCAAAAGGAAAAGCAAAAGAAAAACCAGGCCTGAAAAGATCTGAAAAACAAACTGGAAGTTACTGTAACTAGACCAAGATCTTGTAGGTCTTTCTGTGGTAAAGATAAGGAAAAAAAAAATCACAATAATTCAAGAGGGACACAGCCATGATGATGAAATTGTCCATTAAAGAAGACCATCAAGATACAGGAGATCAGGTAGGATATGACCAGACACTAAATATTTTTGCAACCAGGAGAGAGGGTGTTTCTTTAAGGAAGGAAAAGTGATCCACAATAGTGGATTTGAGCAACTCCCTTATGGATTTGATAAACTCAGTGTTAGCAAGATGTGGTTGTGAGCCTGGTTCATTAATCATTCAGCCATCTAGCTAATCCTGCATCCAATATCTCCAAGTCTGCAATAATCAGATGCTGCCTTGGCAAGCCTGAACCACTGGACAAACAGCAGACTGGGGGTGCACAACGAACGCATCGCACCACATAACTCTGCAAGGAAAACAGGAGGCATGCAGGACATGTAGGTTGACCTGAGTCCCAAGATAAACCTGCCCCTTAAAAGAGGAAAATACTAGAAGGAGGACGAAGAACAGGAATGTGGGCAGGAGGGCAGGGAAACTGCAGTGTGGGTAACGTGTGTGCGGTTAGGAAAGATGCAGAACGCTGAGATAAAAGGAAAGGGGCAGGCACATCGTGAAGGAGGACAAGAGAAAGTTTAAAAAGAGCTGCACTACCAGTGTCTCATTGCTGCAGATTTATGTTGTTTTAAACACGTATCACCGTGGCAGGACCAAGTCAGGTGTGCTGTGAAAGGTGAAGAACGTGCAACGGTTCAGACCACACTGGGGGTTACAAATTTGACAGATGACAACTCTTCCTTTCTTCTTCTGCCCACCCCACCACGTTCTCCCTCAATTCTCCCCACCCTTCATCCATCCACCTATATTGGTGTGCACCGAGATTTCTAAGCAAACTGACAAGTCAAGCACCTCCCAAAATGAAAGGGTACGGAAAACTAAGTAGGTAAATGTGATGGACCCATCACTTTGGGGATGAATCCAGCCAGTTCCACTGTTTCCTTGCTTGGTCTCTGGGGTGTTTAAGTAACATCTTTTTATTTCCAAGAACTAATTATTCCTCACAACTTGCCATGAGATAGATACCTAAGCAATTAACATTACAACCATTTAACGTGGCAGAAAATTAAGACTAATAAATTGAACAATTTAACTACACCACGGGGAAAGTTAATTCCCAAAGCAGGGATTCAAGCAAGATGAGTTCTTAACGCTGTTCTCTGACCACAGTAATGGATAATGATGCTGTTCCTGAGCTCCTCAAAGCAAGACAGATGACTGCCATAAGACTTTACCTATCTGTCATTCATTTTACACCCTGTGGTCAATCAGAATCAATTACTGACATAACTGAAATCTGTACAACCCTCAGGGCCTTAATCAGTAGACCAATAGTCTTTTTTTTTTTTTTTTTTTCTGAAAAGCGGACTCAAACTGCCAAAACTGCGAAGTGTATTTAAAATGAAGAGAGAAGAAAGAAAAAAATTCTGGAATCCAGAAAAACCAAGATACTTCAGAAACAGAAACTAAGTGCACAAAAAGCATGGGGGACAAATGTGAGGGGAACAACACAACAAAGAGCAACAACCCAAGGCTGTGAGCTACAGGGAAATAAATCTAAACCAGTGCAGAATGCAGCACGTGAACACCTAACAGCTCCCAGGCTGTGAGACAGCAGGAGACCACATACCCTGAGCTCCACTGGTTTCAAAGTCTAGCAACAGCAGTCAGGAGGCAATGACCTCTGCAAAGCACAGAACAGCCTGAGGACTCACCTCCACAGAGTTTCAGCCTAACAAAGAGCTGCTGTAGCCAAAGGAGGGGTGTAGGGAGGTCAGATTAGCAAGAAGCACATAATTCCAGCTAGACTGTGACCATCTTCTTGATTTAACCGTGCTACCCACTGGGTTTTGGTCAAGCAGGTGATGCCTGGCATTCCCACAAGCTTTCCCCATTATCACTCACTGCTTTCCACACATTTTTCTTGTTCCAGCATAACTACGGTGAAAATGAGACAAATTTACCTGCAGAGGTTGCAGCCAGACCAGTATTATAGTCCCTGTACCCCTGTCCAAGTCAACCTTGCTAACCTGTGCTCATTGTGCAGCCTGTGGCATCCCTCTAAATTCCGTGGCAAAAGATGAACTAAGTGTCCTAAATCCACCTCCCACTGCTCACACAAATAGCTCCAAAATAGTAGCAAAGGCGCAACAAAAGGCCTTAAATTAAGAACAGGTATTCTGTAAGCCTTTCACTCCTCGTCTGTGCAAGAAATGCTAGGCATCAGAATGGGGAGTGCTTTTTTGGCAGAAAGTCTTACCATTTTTGGCCTCGTTGTCATAAAAGGAACAGTGACTGGTGGGTAGCACCTTGCTGAAAACAGGCAAATCTTTATTGAGCAATCCAGAGGCTTTAGAGCCAACTAAGGGATGTTATGGTTGAATTAAACATAAATTTTCGGTTTGCTTTACTTTTTGCTCATTATTTTTAATTGCTCATTATTTTGTCTGGCAGTGACTTCAGTGGCAAAACATTCTCTCTAAAACTGAAAAAAAAAATTAAAAAAAAAGGAATGAATGGCACATGTAACATGCTGATGATTCAGCAGAGGCTGGTGGTGTGGGCTGTCAGCTAAACATCCTGTGAGATACTTTGTTGGTTAAACCCCAGATTATTATGGTAGAAAGATAAATGGTACTCATGCTGTTTCTGAGAGATTTTTCTGTCTCTTATTTAGATGATATGCACATGATCACAGGTTGGTAACTGCCCGTGAAACACACTGCTAGTGCAACTCCGAGATTTATCATTTTCTCTGAGGGGGGGAAAAAAAGAGTCACCCATTAGTTTTATAAATATAACCAGGAAGCAGCTTTGTGCACTTAAAAGGGATCAGCAACAGACTCTGCACCTCAGAGGTTGATTCTGGATGATGTTTCAGGGACATAAGGTCCAGTAAAGTTGATCCCAACCTAAAGAGCACAAGATCATTTACTCCTGAAACAATAAGCAGCGAGATTGAAACGCAAACCTTGCCTCATTTTGAAAATAGCTTGGATGGCTGCAAATAAACAGCAGAGGCTTCAGCAGCCCTAAAATTCAGGATATGCACTTCTCTTCTAGACGTGAATACTCAATTCAGGATAAATAAATAATTATTAGAACCAGTTTTAGAAGCTTCTTAAATAACTACTTATTTAAAGGTCTCCTACTTTTCTCTTCCCCTCTTTTGACACATTTATAACATTATTGCTTTTTTGAACTGTTGCAGAAGGAATGTTCACTGCAGACGGATTGCAGACACTCATTTACTTAGGAAATTAACTTAATTTGGAACTAAATCAAAGTGAAAGTGACGTATAAAGGTAATAATGTCCCACCTGGCTAATTAATAAAAAATAGTTTGAAAAAAAGAGAAAGTCTATGGGTTTTTAGGAATAGCTCTTGCAAAGGACTTTAAAAAGGGCAGGGCTCAGCTCACAAATAATTGCCCCCCTCTGAAAGTTTGGGGATAGAAGCTACAGGCGCAAATATTCAAAGAGACAACTACAAACTATGGCAGCGAGCAAATTAGTATAGATTATCATCTAATCAGAAAATAAACTATAGGGGAAAAAAAAGTGTGAAATTTTTTGCAGCTTACAGTTCCTCTGTGACAGTGTAGCCACCCAGATACTTTACCTATCCTAGAGGTGCTAAGTGCCTGGAGAAAGTGCTCTAGTGTTGACTGAGCATTCCAAAAGGTTTTTGCTGGAAAGCCAGCTTTGCAGAGGGTTTATTTTCACAAGAAATGCAGAGGCAATTTGGGCCAACCCTCTTAAAAATGCCCAGGCACTCTAGAATTTACAAAAAAGTTTCCACAACTCGTTCCCTCCTTGACAACTCCAGCCTTTGGGATGCATTAACATTTCAGATTGCTCCCATTACTTTCAAATACCCTCCTGTGAGTTAGCACACTGAGGTGGGAATCGGCTTTACTGACATTTCATATGTGTTTTCCTAGGACAGCCAGGGTCACAGTTCGAGTCTCCAGGTCTTTCTCCGTTTGAGAAGAAAATAAAAAGTAAAAATAAAAATCTCTGAGTAGCTTCACTCTGGTCTCCTTTAGAAACACCCAAAGGTGGTGGAGGTGTCTTCCCAAGCAAAAAGGAGTTCCTTGGAATAAACAGCCGGTGAGGGGGGAAAGAACAAGTGTCTGGGGCAGAAAGAGAACTCCGTGTAGCTGAGATGAAACAACTGTGTCCTGTGAGACAGGAAGAAAAGGGGAGGGGGGGCAGCGGAGAGGGCAGCAGACAACTCTGACTTGCTCGCTCTTTCCAGGCTTTGTATTTATTTCTGTCATGGATCTGAAAAGGCAGCAGCAGACTTTGTAGAAGCGCCTTATGAAACGGGGTAAATAATGGACCCCAGATGCCCTTGTTTCCTTCATTATTCAGTCTGGGCCTTCAAAGCTGTTTTGCAGTGTGAGGTATCCGAGGGAGGTAGAGTGTTCTGTTAACAAGATTTCAATGAGCTTTGGAAGCAGGTCCAGGGAAGCTGTTGGAAATGTTTCAGACATACAGTACTTTTGTGCTTTTCTGACCCGTATGGAGTGAGAAAACACGGGACAGAGGGTGCCCTGATTTTTAAGAAAAACATCACCTAAACAATAGATAAACAACAGCAACACTTTGTATGTATGTGATCCCACTAATTCAAGATTCTCAAAGCCTCTAAAATACATGAAAGCATTAAGTCCAAGAACACTGCTTGGAAGTGAAGCACAGACAGCTTAGAATATGTATTTTAAAAAAGCACAACAAGCAATGGGGCCATAAAAGCAAGGATTTGAGCTCCTCTCACTTCCCTGGTCCTTCCCCTGCTGGGAGACAACGTTGCCTGCCCACTTAGCAACAAAATATATTTCACTTTTGCCTTGAGACCCACCCTGGACATTTCTCTGCGCATATTTTTAAGATTCTTCATGATTCATCATCAACCAAGAACCACGTGAGCCCCACTGACACATCCAAACACTTCGATTTTTGGATAGGCTTAAGCGTTGGCTGGCACTTCAGATCCAACCTCCCCCGGACCACACCCATCGCTAATAACTCAGTATCTTTTCACTAAAGCCTTTTCGCTTTTCCTTCCTTGCTGATATTAGCATTTAGAAGCCAAACTGCGCCTCCAAGTTCAAATAAATAAATAAATAAGAAGAAAGAAATGAAAAAGGAACGTTTCGAGCTGCCATTCTTTCTGCTCCTGCTTTCCCCCCCTCTGTTGACAGCGGCCGCTCTATATTTACTCCAGCAGCACTACATCCTGTGCGTGGGGATGTCTCTGTGCGCTCAGATGTTTCCGAGCCACTCGGGGTGTAAGGATGCCCTCACTGTGCGCCGCATCCTCTCTGTTGCTGGGTCCTCCGCTTACCGGAGCGGGCGGTCTCACCTTAAAAAAACACAATGGCACCACCTAAAGGACACGGAGCGTACGTAGGAAGGCTTGTTCGAGGCATTTCTCTGCAGCCCCTGCCCCTGCTTGCTCATGTACCCGCCCGTGCTTTCGACAGCGCTGAGCCCTAGGGTGGCAATATTCATCTTTCTCGGGGCAACACAAAGCTTATTCATGATTATAAAATCATGCATTACAGGAAAAGACATCCATATTTTTATGGCCACTCTGATAAGACTGTAACAGAAAAGACAACTGTTAAAGCAGCTGCCCTTTTCTCTGCGTTCAAAAATGAGTGTAACAGGCATGCCTAATACAGCAATTTGAGCAGTTTTAAGGAAGATTAAATATAGGAAGAGACTCCCTTGCCAATGGAATGGCAAGTTGATATCGCCCATATAAATCTCCAAGAAAAAAAAAAGTGTTTAAATACGAGAAATTAAAAGAAAGAAGAGATAGGAGATCCTTTCATTCCATTGCATATAGGTAATTCAGCAGCATTTATACTACTATATATCTTCCCATATGTTAGGCAATGGTCCTAATTGCCCAGAAGAATGGGGGGGGGGGGGGGTTGGTGGTGGTGGTTTTAAGAACAAGTTTAACTTGTTCTCCTTTCTCAGCATCAGCCATAGCTTTCGTAGTTCATTCTTATAGATCACTTTTGTGAAAGCATGAAGTGCTTTCACAACTGAGGGCAGGCATAGCACAGACCTTTCCTAACAAATACAGGAGGGTTTGATCATTTGGAATGTACATTTTTCCAAGACAAAACAAACAACTTCAAAGCTAACACAGGCAATCGAGTCTATTAGTGGTTTCAGTTCCACGTTATGGGTTTATCTGAGTTTGTCCATTTACATCTACAAAACTGAGAGAAAAAACCCAAACCAATCTGACCCTTTAAACCAACCTTTGTATATAAATATAACAGAGAGAGAGAGAGATGGTTATTCATAGCAACCAATTTTCAAATGCTTATGGCAGTGGTTGTACAGCACAGCTCCTCTCTGTGCTTTGGCTTCAAAAAGGGAAGACTAAGACACAACCAACTGACAAAGACTGAAGTTATTTTGAGCGGTATCAACCAGTTCCAAATGTTGTTAACTGGGTTCTGGAGTTTTTCACCCAGAGGTCTGAAGTTGTTACCATACCATACATGCGCAAAAGCCTTTTAATCGCTTCAATTCGGATACTAGCTGGCAATATTGCACAAGAAAAACTGCTTCTTGATCGCTGAGGAGGGAGGCCAAAGACTGATGGGGCATGAAGAACAAACTGCTTCCTACCCCTGCAGGATGCAGGGTATGGGCAGAACTGGGTGGGGAATGGCAGGCTGTAATTGCCCGGTTAGTTGGTGAATAAGAGACTTTGGTCTCTCCCAGAGAGCAAAACGAGAAGGAAATATATTCCAAGGCTTGTGTTTTAAACATTATTTTCAGAATCAAATTAAAGCAGAGCCTTTCACAATATTTAATGTGCCAGTTGTCTAAGAAGGATGTGCCAGCCTTAAATACACCCGCTAGGGCCCAGATATTCAAAAGACCTCAATTGCCCACGTGCGTTTCCAAATCAGATGACTGGATTTCCTGAAGCGCTAGGCCTCCAGCAGAAGTTTTGATTATTTTGGCATTTCCTTTAGGAGCTGAATTGGAAGTTGACAACAACTGCTGAGTGCTCAGCTCCTTGAAAAACCTGGCCTGGAGATTAATAGTTCTGCAGCGCTGAGCATAACAATTGCCTTTTACTCAGTGTCTCTCACAATTTACGGTATCAGTTAGCTGAGTCCAGCAACAGCTTTTGGGAAGTTAACCACGAGTTTCCCCACTTCATAGACAGAACAAATGCAAAAGTACCTGTTCTAACAATAAATCTGGACTAAAAGCTATCACAGACTTGGATTTCTGCAGTCTTCCGCATTTGTACTAAAAAGTAGCAGCAGAAAGATGAATATTTTAGAAGACGGTAGAAACCTCAAGGCCTCAGGCAAGACTGAAGACACGCATAATAGAGGTGCATATAGATGAAAGATCTGCCGTTCCCTACATGAATTTGAAGCTCTGTGCTCATTCTCAAGAGAGACTCTGCCGATGTCATTACCCTGACCCTTCAGAATATCCCCTATCCGAAGAGGAACACACAGCAAAAAGTCAATGAAGATCTTGTGAAGGGCACGGTGAGTGGCAAACCTGCCACACGGGTGGGAAAAGAGGGCAGTTGTGGCAGGCATCTTTTTGGAGAGCATGGAAAGGAAAACATCAAACCTTCTAAGCCCTCAGCCATGCACTGCCACAGCCCAGAAAAACAATCCTAGCTACATTCCCCAAGCTCAGTTTTCTTAAAGGGCAGCAAATCAACTCACAAAAGCTTTTAAAGAGTGCACCATAAACCCATTATTTTCATTTCAACTAGAAACGAGCCAGATGGTAATAAAAAAAAAATAAAAAATTGGTTACCCCAAAACACAGGGATACCTGCCAGCCTCCGGGTGGGATGGACACTTTTGTGCCAGTGCATTACATATTCATTTCTGATTGAGTGGTTGTAAAGGCCCATGGATTCAAATTGCCTTTTGAGTTTAACTCAACGTAGGTAGAGATCCCCTTACCCAACAGTCATCCCCTCAGTGATACATTCTTCAACTCTTTCTAATTGCCTGCTCTGCAGCAGTCACAGTGCCAAGCCCCACAGTTTTTCTAAACCAAACATCCTTTAGAATGAGTAGGATTTCACCTCAGGAAGAACCTCAGGATTTGGTTTGCAGGTTATGTCTTGGAGTGCACCAAAATTTCAGTTATAAAATTTCTAACTGAATTCTATTTTCAGTTAGAAAAGTAGCAAGGCATTAAAAAAAAAAATAAAAAAAAATTAAAATTAACTGTTCTAGTCACCGAGATCAAATGTTCCGAGAAAAGAACATTAGAAATGTTTATTCTCCGAGATTAGATGGAATTCTAAGCAGTGCTTATCATGGAGAAGAGATGGAGTGTGCTGTGTCTTATTCTTGTTTCCTGTATCCGCCTTTCTCTTAAAAGTGCTAAGTAGCAGGGCTGCAGGGATTATGGTGCTGAGGGAATTCTTGCCACTTTCCTTCTCCCTCTCTATTTAAACACGACAGCTCTTGGCAGGCCTCGGTCACATTGTTTGTGTAGCCAGGACAAGAGGGTGGAATTCTGGAACACGTTCCAGCCCACATTCCGGATTTTCCTATAAACTAGCCCCTTATTTTAAACACACGCCTCTGTGAATTACCTTTGTGTTGCTATGCCATTTGAAAATCTGTTTCAAACACTCCTTGTAAATTAAAATCTGATTCAGCCTGAGTTCCAATCAAGGTATTTCTTCATGGCGAATAATCTGCTAAAAAGACAGTGTTTGGTTTTGCAGGAAAAAACAAAATTAAAGGGAGTGTGGTGGGGAGGGGGAAGAGGGAGGAGAAATGGCTCAGAATCAGCCAGGGAGTATGGGATCTTTCCCTCTAAATTAACAATTTGAATAACCGCATATGTTGATTGCATAACGATTTATACAACTGGACTTTACTGCTTGTCCTGTCAGAGGACTGGCCTACCCTGCTGTGAGCACATTTCCTTATCTACCTTTTCTGCACCATCAAGCAACAGGCTAAAACTTCAGCAGTCATTTGCCTGACAATCGGATGTGTTAATTTGCAGCTAAAAAAAAAAAAAAAAAAAAAGTACAAAATGAAGGTCAAACCGAGGCAGTCAAAAATTCAGCCCCTGCTTTCTCTTACTCAGCTGACTGTTGCACAAAGATCAACATTGCTCAATCTGGTGTGTGTACTTTCAGCTCAATAAGTGCTTTCATTCATCATTCACAACTTGCTTCATTATGAAAGTTGAACTATATCTTTAACACAAACCACACTTCCTTTGTCCTGAATGAGAGATCTGCCTGGGCACACTGGAGAACAGGCTCGCTGTTGATGCAATGTTATCACGTGGGCTGAGGCCAATATCTTACATCTTAAAGCCCAGAGCACAACCTATGTAGAACAAACTTCCCACACAGAACAAGCTACTCAAGCAAGACATTTTTAATTAAAATGATGGAAGGAAAGGAGCTCTTTTTCTACCGGTGGCACCAGGTTTAACAAGCCATTTGTCGCAAAAATGTTTCTGCATCTTCTTTCATGGAGCTGCTGATGCATATTAGGACCTACACTCCCTGCAGGCACGGCCCTCCTGGATACCATCTGCATACCCTATTAGAAACTCATTAACTGGCGCTGCTGTAACATCAGCTTTACACTTGTGTGCCTAACACTCTCTCTGTTAGTTTCTGTGTCACTTCCCTTATATTCATAGAATCATGAAATCATAGAATTAACTGCATTGGAAGAGACCTCCGAGGTCATCAAGTCCAACCCTTGATCCAACCCCACTGTGGTTACCAGATCATGGCACTCAGTGCCACATCCAGCCTCATCATCACTGTCCTTCTGACTGTTTTCCCATCCTTTCGATGTTATTTAGAGAGGATGTTGCATTCTGTGTACAGATACTCCCTAACTCTCTAAAGGGAAAAAAATCAGAAAAAAACCCAACAAAACATGGATGTTACAAGACACAACTTCACTTTGCTGTTAGCTTGTAACTACTAAGGGGGCAGAAAGGCAACAAAACCAGGCTGCCAGGCAGCAGGGCAGAACAGGAGAATGGGGAGGGTGTTAGGGAAGAAATAACAAAGTAAAAAAGACAAGGAAGAGCCTACTTACATTTGTCATGGCAGGCACCTTCTGTGAGTATGAAGGCTGCCTGATGAAGTTAGAATAAGTTCAAGAAATGCCTGTACAGTCCATATGTAGAGCATGGATTTCATCCCACCGTATTTCACAAGCCAATTCTGACAACTGAGATAAGATGTGTCAACACTCTGGGCTTGTAGAGTTTTTCACTCTTTTAGCACATCAAATGCATTGTATATCTGAGCAAAACCTCTTCTTCCTACTCTGCAAACAGAGATACGTTTTTCTGAAGGTTAGTTGGAAGTGGCATTAAACACAGGACTGTACCACGAGGGAGAAGAACGACTGGAGAGAGTCACACTTTGAGGGTCCAATTTCCAAAGGAGCCCGCTCTGGTTCATGAACCCCAAAAAATGCCAGAGTTACTGAAGTATCCACTGCTTTCCAAGCCGGTGCTGCTTGGTTACTGTCCATCCAAAGAACCCTCCTGCACAGTATCACAGCGTGAGTGCCAAGTGATAGCCTGAGAAAACAAGTCACACGTGTACTGCCATGCTGGACAATGCCCATGTGCTCCCCTTATCTCTCCTCCTCCCCTCCTCTGCTGCTGAGAAACCATTCACACACTCAGAGCTCTTCGAGGCAGAACAAGGTGCAGGGATTCCAGGCGACCTCCTGAACTCTCCCAGCTGAGGATTAGCAGGCACCGGAGTAAACCTGCCTGGTTACCCAAGAGCAGCTCCACAGCCCGTGGGAGTCCCACCTCGCTCTCCAGAGGAGACTCTCCAGCCTCCACCCGGACTGGGCAGCTCCAGGATTGGCAAGGTGGTGAATTCAAGGCAGCCCCGGGACACGCACATACACCAAGCACAGAACGAGAATAAACAGTTCCCAAAAGTCAAGGAATAATCAGGAACATAAATTTAGGGAAGCAGGGGAAAACACCCTGTGAATGAAAGCAAATGTAAGTGAAATGGGCCTGGAAAATCTGGAGCCCCCTCTAACTGCAGCAACCCATAAGAGAAAACCTATAAACAAATATGCATGATCACAAGACAAAGCCAGGATTAAATATCCAGTTTTTTGCAACTAAGACGTTAAATGTCTTCATAAAATTTTACAAAAACATGTAAATCTTAAGCATTTGAGCATCTCCTTGGAGGCATCTCTTGGATAAGATGAAGCTTTAAAAAAAAAAAAAAAGCCCTAAATTCTACTTATCTTCCTTACCAAAGGTTTTCACAGAATGTAGGTTTACTTTAATTTCTCAGTATTAAAAAACCAACCAAACCAGACAAAACAACAACCAGGAACATCCCATTTAAGAGGCGACCGATTTCTGATAATTTTAATACACTTCTATCAAAAAATTTTCAGCATTTTCAGAAATTAAAAAGACCCTCAGCAACAGAAATACCACATGTTGGGCTGCAGAAGATTGGCAGGTCTTAAAATACTACAACTCTTGCTTTTTTCGCATCACTGTGGCTGTATTTTAAGTCCAGCAGCAACAGCACATTTCTGACAGCAAATTCCATACAGATGGAAAACATGCAAAGTACACAGAAGCTAAGAATATTCCACCCTTGGCATACAGGTATGCCAGTTTTCTCATTAAGAGCAGAATTATAAAATTGGCAGTTCCTATAAACAAGCATTTATCAAATAGGAATCTGTTTGTGTTGAGTGGGTAAGAATTTGTATTTAAATTTTCTGAATGTATATTTGTGTTTCATCATGCGTTTGGCATCAATCTATAATTAAACTAATTTCTGTAATCAAATGGCAAGAACTGTCATGTTGAAAAGAATAGCAAAAGCTGTGAAAGATTCACGATAGCAGAGTTCATTAAAAATGAATTTAAGTCCTACATAAAGCCCCCTGCTAAGATTAATTTCAGATATATGCCCAAAGGTCACAGACAATTTATGCCCTATTTAAGTCATATTCCACAGCACATTTACAACCGGTCCTTCGCAGTGCTGATTTAAAATGAAACCAGACACCCAAGGACTTTTCATTTTGACTTAAAGAGCTAATGTTTTGGAAAAATGGTGGAATAACCATCACTGGAAGATTTTAAAAGCAAAGAGAGGCAAACATTTGCCAGAATGATGGAGATATAATTGATCCCACCTTGTGGCAGAGGGATGGATTAGAAGATGTTCTGAGGCTTCTTCCAACCCTGTTTTTCTTGAGTTCCAAGGTGTGGAAATGGGGAAACAAAGAAGAATCACAGAAAACATCCCAACAGCTGAAGGAGAAGTAATTGCATAATTGAGACCAAATTGTTAACTGATTGCAGCTTCCATGTTACATTTGGATTAGAATTAGCGATAGATAATAGTACAGATTAACTGAGACGAGGGAAAGATAAAAACACAAGGGAAAGCAGAATTCAAAAAGCTGTTGTGGAACGGAACGCAAATGTCGAGAGTAAGAAATTCGACAGCCTGTCTTGCTTATGCCGAGATTACTGCACTAAACTCCCAGCAGAAAGAGAGACCGAAACCGAAAAGTTTCTTACTCTTATAATCAAGATCTTGCAGTTATTTGATGCCGTTTTGAGAAGGAGGTTGTAAGACCCAGCCAAAAATAAGCATTAAAAAGACAGATTCAGAAATGCAGGATACAGTGTTACCTCAGAGCAATGGGGACAACCAAGATATTTTTTCCGTTTGTTCCATACTCTATCCAGAGTTTGCACGAAGGGGATACAGAACCTCAAGGGAATGTCCTTTAAGAATGAGAGCAGTAGTTTAGAAGACAGATTCCTTTCCTGGCTTGGCCACCAGTTCCCCTGGGACAAATCACTCTGACACATTAGCATTCTGAGCACTTGTACTCCCTAAGTATAACTGACCTGGAAGAGAAGAGTGAAGAATAAACATAAGCTATATGATAACCAGTAGCTGTAGATTTGATGTGACATAACTTTAGAAAACCATAGCATTCTGCAATCTTTTAGACTACAGAAAATGCGCGCAATTAAAGAGTGTGCAACGAAGCTTATGAAGACAAGGTGGCTGTGCAGAGTCTTATACATGTGGAGTTACAATGACACCGAAGAGGGGCTCAAAAGTGGCTTCGAGCTTTCCTGTCTAAAGGGAATGAGAAGATCAAATTTCCCAAAAGGCCAACAGAACAGTCAAGAATGGTGTGCACAGATTTCCCAATCCTATCCTTAAATCTGTCCTGAAGGCTACACTGAAAGCGATGAGGATGATGGTGGCAGGGACTCTGAATCATCCAAAGTTCAGGTACTGAAAGCATCCTCTTATGGTTAAGAAGGACTTGCACAGGTGTCAAAATGCAAAGTAAATTAAGTCCCACACACACAGTACATTTGTGCTTTATCTGTGCACTTTCTGACTATTCTTCACCATTATTTAGTCCCTTCCCACTTACAAGGATATATATACAGAAGCAAAATAAATTTGCCTGCATTTTTCTTCTTTTGCAATAGTTACCACTATGATATTTCCTTTATGATGTTAAAGTTAGAGTTAAAAATAAAGGAAAAAAAAATCAATATGAGGTGGCATTAGTCAGTAGATACAGAAAGACCAAGAACAAAGTATCTACACAGCACTGAATTTCTCTTCTCACCTTTCCTATCTTCATTTACTTTAGCCCATCCCTGTTTGCATAGGAAACAGGCACTGAGTATTTGGAAGCAGAATGTCCAGGCCATGGAAATGTCAGAATCTGATCAAACAAGTGAAATTGTCAATGTGGTCACAGCTTCTCTCTCCACCTGCCTAATGCCTAACACGAAAAAAAAAAAAGAGTGGCAGAGAGAGGACATTGCATTAAGGGATATGTTATTGTAGGAATCAAACACTGTGGCTAAAATTGTCCAGCAAACACAAGCCTAAACTGCAAACTGGTCAAGTAAGAGGGGCTAATAAACCTTTTCTGCTGGTTGTAAAGTGGAGACAAGTAGTTATTGGGTAGGTGCTCTGCACAGCTGTAAAGTGTGAGGGACTTGGGGGGCATTGTGACTCAGACACTAGGGGACTGAATGTGACTGCATAGTAGTGAATAACTTGTTTGTCGTTCACGTGAATAAAATGTGGAAGTAGATCGATGCTTTTCTCCATAATATGGGTTCTCTCCTAAGCACAGTAAATCTCCGTCTCGCTACAATGGCGTGAGATCATTCATGCCATTAGTTTCAATGACACTGACTCTATACTGCAGGCAGTTTGCTGTCCTCTTTCCTCAACATAACAAAGCCCGAGAGTGCCAGCTGCCTCTCGAGCCTCGAAAAGAAAGAAAGGGAGGGAGAGACTTCTATTTACCGCGATTTTGATTGGTTAATTTCTCCCTAATCTTTTGCCGCTTCCTCCCCTACGAAAAAGACGAAAAATAGAAATGCACTGTCGCCCAAAACAAGGCGCGCGAGAAAGGCCGCTCGGTGAACATGCAAAACATGAATCACCAGCCAGTAATGACACTTGGAGTGTGGAGCATAACACCACCACCGGCCTCAGTTTTCACTCCAAATACCACAGATTTTTTACATTTTATGTTTTTAAGTCGCTTTTTTTAAAAAAAAATTTGCTCAGCCGGGGCTCTAAACCACCACCTCATCTTCTGAGCTGTAGCTGAGCCGTCCTGTGCACGCGGCAGTCGGGGTTTTATGAGCGCGATATTGTCATTGCCGTAGGACGGGGTTGGCACGTGAATGAAAGCCACAGCTCCGCCATCTACAGATAGGACTGAGCTATAAAGATAACTGTACAACAGAGGAATCTGCAGACCACATCAGTGGCCTCCTGGCTCTAGCGCTGCATAATTTGATGTGCTGTTAAATTTGCTGTTGGCCCTCCTGTGGAAAAGACCTGCGTCCGCACCCTTGCCACGGATCCTCTTCCCTCCCCTCCCCTCCCCCGGTGTTGCAGCTTGAGCACTAAAATGTAGCTGCACGCCTGGAACTTGGCAAATAAAGCGCCAGGTTAGGATGCATTTTGTTGAGAAATCACGTCAGGGGACGACAGTAATATCAGAGAGGGTGCACACTAAATCAGTTACAGTAGATCTCAGTGAGTGCATCACCCCACACCTGGTCTTTAAAGGTAGACTGAAAATGTTCAAGTGGAAGACATCCAAATTCCAGGGGCACATTCAAATGCATCGGTCTACACTATTTCTGCCTCAGATGGATGCACTGGTTCCTGCACTTGAGTTTCAGATGCTTTCAGAAAATGTTTCTTGAGAACTTCGTCAATAACAAGAACAGAGAGTTGTCTGCTACATGCTTGCATTATTTAGAAAAATAGGAGGGGGTGAGACAAAAATGTACAGAACACCCAGAAAATTTTCCTTCAACAAAAAACTCAATCTGTGTGCCCCAGATAAGGGGGAAACTGCTAATGAAACTTGGACAGGTTGTTACACCTCTCCATACCACGGATTACTCGGCTGTAAAACATACTGAAGAGGGTACAGCTACCTCAGTCTGAGAGATGAAGTGGTTAACGTGCAGAAAAACACACTGTTTATATGAGGTATGCAGCGTATTTATACTGTTTCTGATCTCTTACAAGGACTTCAGCAACACCGAGGACCTGGCACTGGTCTGACTACCCGAAGTGCTTGGGCGTGAGCAGCAACAATCCATCTGTTCCATCCCCAGCAAAACAAAGCCAGCATTACATAAGAGCACAGTAATATATGGGCTTATTAGGGAACTGGTTCCAGGGGTCATTATGTGCAACATTACAGTGCTATTTAAATGCATATGAATAACAGCCCACAGTTTCGCAGTTTGGCACATGTTAGCTTTGAATATGTGTATATTTTTCCAATAAGTGGTCATGGCAGCTTTCTCAAAATTGATATAGCCTTTCCACTTTGAAAAAAAAATAAAAATTCAAAATCATCTCCTAAAAAACCCCACCCTAGATACACATTTGCCTGGTATACTGGAACAGCATCTCCTGGGTAAATAATTCATGGGTTTTGACATTAGTACATGTTCCAAAGTATGTATTTACCTGATGGACCATAACAGAACTGAAGGAGACTGTCTAGTCCACTGGGTAATATGTGATGGATTTTTTTTTTACAATTAGTATGCATGCCACTAAGCATCTTAAATCATATAAATAGTGTACCTTTAAAAAAGCCAAAATAAAAATTCAGACAATCCAAAACACACAATGCTCTGGACCACAATGCGTGGGCAAGCTGAATAGTTTAAGGGTTTGTAAAATAGAAGCAAGGACAGATAGACATTTTATACTCCGTAACATGAGCCAGAATTTTGGAAAAACGAGCTGAATTCTAGACTGGTGCCAGAGACCCAACTACCAAAAATATTTCACAGGGTTTTGCAATAACCTCATGGTAGCTGCTCACTTAATCCATTGGAAAGTTTAAAGGGAAAGGGGACAACCATTATCATTCTTTACAATGCCTACATCGGAAGAATTTGCAGTTTAAAAACAAACGAACAAACAAACAAACAAACAACAAAACCGAAAGGGTGTGACCTTTTCCTTTAATTCTTGGCTTGTATCTTTGAGCTAAAAAAAGTAATTGTCAGCTAAACCGAATCTGTGGGATTTATCTTTTTTAGTAATAAGTTGTAAGGGCTGAAGAACATTTTTTTTTGTTATTAGGGCATTTGTACAGGGGACGCATGTCCTTCGAGGCCTCAGGCAGCTATTTGTACCAGACACCCTCACGATTTTCAGGGAAAAATACCATAGTCATCACTGCCATTAGTACCTCAAATTGTATTTTGAGAGTAAAGTATTATTAGTACTCGCACATAACTACTGCTAGGTATGAAATTCATTACTATGTGCCAATCTATGGTCTCTGCTCCATTTAAGTTCCACTTAACTTCCAACTGAGAACGCTGATCAGGCTTTATGCCTCTCTTTAAGATCTGTTCGAGGCGTGAACTTTATCCAAGGAACGCAATTCCAGAGCTTCAAACTTCTTACCATACTCCTCGTAACCCGAAAGCTAAATAGGGTTCATTGTATGAGTAACAAAATAAGCAATCAGTGAATGGGAAAGATGTTAACGGTGACGGGCTTTTCACAACTTGCTTTTCTTGGGTAATGAGGCCACTTTGCTATTTTTGCTAAAGCCCCACCGTGGCTTTGCAACACTTCCAGTTGGATCCAGCTCTCCCCACGCCTCTGAATTTCAGAGGCAGAGCAGTGGTTGACACCCAGCCTGAAAAACCAGCCAAAAATCCCAGTCCTTCGATTCATGCTCCAGAACATGTCGGGTTTACAGGCCTAACCTTAGTTAACCAGCCCTCAATTAATAGAATTTCTATGCAAGTCTCTAATAGGCACCGTCTTGAATTTCACCAGCATTTTCATTTTTCACCATCATGTGTTTGTGCCAGACATCAGTTTTCACAAAGAGCTACCAGCTCCTTGAGTTACTAGAACTGCTGATAGTGAAGTCAAGACCTAGGACATATCACCACAAAACCTTACAAGATACCCATTAATCTGAGGGGAAAACTGACGTATAAACATAAAAACCTCTTGAGAAAAAAACTTTCAAGGTGCTGAATTCTTATTAATGGTGTGAGTATCTCCAAATTTACACTGGGGAACCAAAAAAGCATCTCTACTTCCTTTAAAGTGAACTGTCAGTCTCATAAAATGTGTTCAATTCATCAGCAAGGAATGTAACTGGTGAGCCACTCGTGCTTTATTACTTGCAACACAAATTCTCACTGCCCAAAACTGGAGCAAATCCTTTCTTTTCAGCTTGATTTTTGGCCTTCCAGACTGTAAACCCATGAAGTAGGAGGGATGTCGTTCACAGTACTCAGGATCCACCCACAAACAAACAAACATCGACACAATATTTGGATTCATCATTGCGAGATTGAGAGTTGACAAACTCAAAAAGCAGATAGTCATTCAAAGAAACCAACTAAATTTAGGGATACCTACATTCTGCAATTACTACCACACATGCACATATATTTATTCTCAACTAGCCCGTTATTACTGTTGCCTCTCTGGATGTAAAACTGCCTGGTTTATTTTTCATTTGGACATCATTTTCCCCCCACATACTTTTTTTTTTTTTAAAAATTCAAACAGTTGAAAAGAAGCTTCTTCCATACCTGTATTTGGAGCATTTTCCTTGCAAATCAGTAACAAAATTAGCCACGTTTTTTAAAGCTAGCACCAAAATATTGAATTTTTTTTTCTTTCTTTCTAATTAAGCCAGGGAAAAAAAAAAAAAAAAAAAAAGAGATGGGACAGTAGGGGGGGGAAAAATTGCTTAAGGATTTTTTTCAATATATTCCTGAAAAATTTGATGAAAAATAAAAAGCATTATATAACTGCAGTAAAACACTGCCTGTGCGTATCTCACCCCTCAGGGTGCCTGAAGAACAGCATGAATAAACTCCAGCTACTGTAACACAGACTAGAAAACTGGAATGTAGAGGTTCCTTTATGACTGGAAACTATTAGCTCCAGGTTTCGTTTCAATAGGTCCCCAAAGGGAAGCAAGAGGCTGTTTCCATATGTACGGGCTGCACTGGACAAAGTCTAACTGGGCTGACCATTCCGTGCAGCCTGACACATGACAAAGCATTTCCTCCTGGATACTGGGGACAAGGGACATTTCCCAGTTTGCCACCGGGCTGAATAAAGTCGGAGCTGATTTCGCCCAACACCCCTCCTCTCCCTGACAGATACTGGCAAGCAGATACCTCACCGAGGGTTCCACGCAGCTTCAAAAGAAAAAAAAATAAAAATGCAAACAGCTAAAACAAACAGGACCTGGCCACGTGCAGGTTTAAATTCGTGAACCCTCTTGCTGCACCCATGTAACAGCCAGACAGGTAGCAGGGAAATCATAAATCACACCAGTTTTAGTCACAGGGGTGTACTAGTGAGAAGGAAATGAGGACAAAAGCTAATGTCTCAGCTTAGACTTTCTGGGGATTTCATTAACACAGTACTTAACTGAAATCAAACAGCTATTCTTTTGGCAGTTAGGACTTTTAGGTCAGTAGGATTTTTCTGGATGAATGTTAGATTTGGTTGGGTTCAGGTCACAGTATTTGATTCATCTATTTTCCTCCTTCACAGAATGCTTTGAAATTCAAAGAGCCCCCATAAGTGAAAAGTGATAATCCTCTCAAGCTAAGAGCACCTATTTTATTTGTCAATGAGAACTGTGTCACTTTCTGCAGATCAGAATTAGTCTGAGCAGCTTGAAGCCATACAGTTTTCACCCTGACAAAGACATTTTCATAGGTAGTGCTCTGAAGCTGAGATACCAGTACAAGGATTTCTGCTTATCCAGCAAAGCTACCAGCTGGTCCACTGCAATTTAACCCTGCAAGCGGTTTGCTCGAGACAGTAGTGGTCAAATGCTCCACAACATCATTACAGGTTCCCAGTTGTGTTTTCTCAGTAAAGTATATTGGCATTGTTCACTCCAAACTCAGAACTATGGCCATTGGCTCGAATTTGTAGCACATTATTATTATTTGCTTATCTACTTATCGTTCAGGTAGTTTGTTTCCTCACCTCACATTCTCCATCTTAGTAAAGGAACTACTGGGTGAAAGACCATTTAAGGTTGCTACGCAAAACTGGGAGTAAGGGAGCGTTCCCAGTTTGTGCCAAAGATTTCCTCTGTTATCTCCAATAACCAACATAACTTCCCTCCTACAGAAACTTTGTGAGGATTCACTAATGTTTGATAAAATCTTCTGTCCTAAATAGGAAGCTGCTATAAAGCAGCTGGCATTTTTAATAAGTTAATCATGTACTTCTTTAATGCTGGGGTCCCTGTGACGCATTTCTCACAGTGGAAGAGATCATTGCAAAGTCTCAGACTCTATTTTAATGACAGCTCCTAGATAATTCAAATTGTTACCTGCATTAAATTCTTAATTCAGACTAAGCTACAAAAGGAAACAGGAAACAAAGGGATAAATTTGGGGCCTAACCAAATACTAAAATAAAGTTAAATTCACCGATATACATGGGATGTTTGTGCAGAGAAGAGGTAAAGACCATTAAAGAACATTCCAGGCTAATGTCTGAAATAGGCTGGCTATTTTTAGAGGTTGTTTGAGTTTTTTTTTTTTAATCTAAAAATTATTCCAACAATTGCCCTTCCAAAGACTAAAAGTAAGTTGAAAAGCATAGGAGTTCATGGGGATGCCTAGCAGCAAGATGGTCAATTTATCAATAATATCCTTTTATGTGGAAAGGACATCATTCATTGCGGTGAGTGCTTTTAATAACGAAATAACTACTGTCCGCCTGATACTAAGGAAAGATTCTCACCACTCACCTAGTGCTCTGCTCTTTGCATATCTTTGTGCCACCACAAGATGTAACACAAGAGATAAGGTGGGAGAATAAAAAAGCAGCAAACTTCTCACGTGTGATTTCCCCTCACCATCCTTCCTGGCTCTCATTAGTAGCCTCCATTGTTTATCTCAATCTACTCTACCATGTGAACTCGTCTGAAATACAGGTATGGAAGAAAGCAGCAATTTACTTGTAACTCAACCAGCAGCCTGCAGCAAAAAAAAAAAAAAAAAAAAAAATCACATAGCTGCATTTCAGAGAACAGTCTGGTCTTATAGGAGGGGAGAGGGAGAGAGAGAGATGGAGATCAGGAGGGAGCCAGCTAGCAACTGTGTGCTGAGGTAATGCTCTCTCCCCTCCTTGTGGTCTCAAATTTTTCTTGCTGTCTGAAGGCCTAAACTTGAATTTCATACAGTTCTTCGTTTTGGGCTTAGTCCGCCCTCAGAGAGATGTAAATCTAATGGAGTTACTAATAAAATGCAATTATACAGCAGAATTGTTTCTGCAAGGCTCATTTGTAAGTTCATATGTCAGAGCAGGCAGGATGCTTTCAAGACACATTTCTTAAAGAGCAACAAATAAGGGCACCTGGTGTAGCTTGCAAGAGCAATTGCTGGATATTATAGCATTAAGAAGCAACTTTTTACCCTGAGATTTGCATGGCCAACAGATCCATTAATCTCCAAGCTGACGCTGGGATCTTGGGAGCTGGCATAGATATTCACCGAGTTATGTAAAGCAAGTGGGAAGGTTTGTGCCAGTTCCCTTTGGCAATCACCCACATTAACAGGGAAAGTGGCTTTTGGCAGCAACCTGAGCAAAGACAACCAAGGTGACAGTGACTTATCACTCTATAACACACATAAGGTGTTCACATCGTCATTGTTAGTTATAAAACATTCATTTAATTAGCACCATATACCAGGATTACATTAGCCCATCTTAATTATCCATTTATTTTCCATTTTACTTGATTGTTCTGTGGCTGCAGGTCTAAAGGAGCAGGCAAAACCCCCTGCTCTAAGGACCTTGCCCAGGTAGCAGAGCTAGGAAAGGGCAAGCTAAGAAAGCAGTGCAATGGTTGATAGGTGGCAGGTTAGTCCCACGGGTTTAGACATTTGTTTCAGCTGTGGGCAAACACCTCAGTGCAGGCAACACCAAGTCTTGCAGTGGCACTCGTGCTTTCTCTGAGTAACCTGGCCAAGTGCAGGAGTGTGAGTTATTAGCAGAGGAAACTGGAGCAGGAAACAGAGATGAACAAGGTTATTTAGGGTAAACAGGGGGAAGAACCTACTGAATAACTCACTAAGTGGTAGTGAACTCATTCCACAACATCAGCCATAACACGGGGCTGGAATTTTACCAGTGTAGTCACAAAACATATAGGCAGAAGATAATAGGAAAGAAACAATATTCCCTGTTAAACAATCCATGGTGTGCCCACAGGTTAAATACTGCAATTCTCATCTGCCTGTAGAATGGAAGAAGAAAGGTGACAGCCATGATCAAGGGTAAGGACCAGCTTCCACACAATGAATAACAAGAGTCTAGGAGTCCTCAGCCTGGAAAACAGGTAATTAGGAGGGACATGTGGTCAAGGTCTCTCAAATCATGACCAGTATGCAAGAGGTGAACAGCAAACCATTACTCCTTGTAGCTGCCAATACAAGAACTAAGAACAAGAAATTAAGATTGCACTTAGGATGAATAAAAGGAGATATTTCTTCATTCAGTGTGTTTGAACTGGGGAGATCCTTACCACAGGACAGAACTGCAGCTAAAGGGTTTGTTCGAAAAACAAAAAAACCAAGTGGAAACCTTTGAGAAATAAGATTTCTAATATTGCTTGTTTCTCTGCTCAGGAGAAGATTCTGAAGTAGTATCACCACTGCACTTACCATGTCCTTTTTCTCCTCCTCTATCAGACTCATGTGCACCTCTGCTCCAACTCTGCATACCACTTGTATTGTCTTAGAACTCTGAATTTTAGACATTTGAATTTCAGCACTTTCAATACAGACTGGAGCTTTTGAATAGATTAAAACCAAAGCTCAAAGCTTCATTACCTCCTGTAAGTTCCAACTAATGCATCAAGGTTTTTATAGGAGGAGGTGACTTAAATAAACAAATGGTTGAGTTTTTACAGCATACTGATGCCACAAGTGGGGCTCCATGAAATGCTGGTGTTTTGGTATGGCTGATGACCCAACAAATAAATAAAATCAATTCCATTCAAAAAAAAATTTTGCATTTGTTATTTTCTTCTGGTAGAACAAAAGACTAAAATGTTTGTGCTTCAAATGTCACATTCCACAAAGGATATTATTTTCAGTCTATTGTAAAAAAAAAAAAAAAAAAAAAAAAAGAAAAAACAAAGAAAATGAAAGGTTTGACTGGCAAAGCTATTAAACAACAGAGCTGCTCAGCACATTCATCAATTCTGTTATGAAAATGCTCACTCGGGTCTTTCCATTCTCTTCTCAAGCCCATCAGATCCTAAACTTAGGGGGCCTGTGTCCCAGCCAAATTCCTTCACTTCCTGCATTTTCCCATTGCAACCACACCAGCACCTACTGTGGTAGGTATCCTACACCTGTCTTGTAGCAAACTCCAGCCAAATTTCCACTGGTTGTACTTCTAACCTTCAGAACAATAATGACTCCACTTGGGACAACAGATTTAGGAACTGCTGCTCCACGGCACTCTGGAAAGAAAGGAAGAAGGAAGAAGGAAAGAAATTCCACTTTGTCATACCTGAAATATTTGCACCATGGGATAGAATTTGCACCTCCCTGAACAGCTTCATTGCAAAAAACCCACACATTCCTTCTTAAAAATCTACAGTTTCCTTGATGACTTATTATTATTTACAACGAAACAGACTTAAAGGGAAGAATCAAATGTGCTTTAACTCCAAATACCACTGACTTGGCGATCACCTGCACTGCTGAAAAATCAAACTCATTTCCCCCTCTCTGGTTCCAGCGTGTTGAACCATGACCTCCCATTTGCCAGAAAACATTTCCTAAACACTAACCGTTGGTATTTGATTTAATTTATAAATTATTTTTTTGTTAGGCAAATGGATCACTGAATCTCTCCTACTATGTAGGAGATAAAAACTGTTGACCCAGGCCCTGTGCAGCCTAATACAATGAACCTCAGTGTTAATGAGACCAGGAAACTCAGTGCACGTTCCGGATTATTGCAATTCCAGTTCAGCAGCTTCACATAATTTCTCAGACTCCAAACAGCCAAATTCATTATGTGGCTCCATTCATAAAACCCTGCTGCACTTCCTACTGGTCGATAACGTGAGGCCTGATGATAAGATACTG
Source organism: Pseudotriccus pelzelni (assembly GCA_035584735.1). Lineage (NCBI taxonomy): Eukaryota > Metazoa > Chordata > Aves > Passeriformes > Tyrannidae > Pseudotriccus > Pseudotriccus pelzelni. Next base: position 6,999,459 of record JAWMRA010000161.1, on the reverse strand, counting down.
ATTTAAAGAACTCTGGTCAGATCAGAGCAGTTTTTAACACTCGACAGAACAGAAATGCAAGACCCAGAGAAGTCCTTTCAGACACTTCTGCCCCTGCCCCACCTAGGGATAACATGATCCTGTAAGGACTGGTAACAATTAGCTTACTAAGGAAGCAGGAGAAACAATTGCTATTGCTCCACTTCCCAAACTACTGCATTACAATGTGGCTCTCGGTATCTGGAGAGTTTCAGAGATATATTGTTTATTTACTTAAGTCATGATTAAAGCGAAGCATTCTATAAAAGCTAGAGCAGCGGGTGAGAGGAGGCAGCCTGTTCTCTTTTCCTCAAAGAAGGATATCCTCAGAATAACTGAATATCCTTAATCAGTGCTTAAAATGGACCCTCGCAAAAAATTTATGGCAGGGCTCTATTTTCTATTCCTCTCTTTTTGGGCACTGACACTGACAGGGAAGATCAACATATTGCAAGCAAATCTCAGAGCATGGATTTTAAAGGCCAAGGAGACACAAATTCCTTTGGCCTCGGTGAAACACACTAGCTGGGGAAAGACCAGTGACACAAAGAGTTAAGGAAAAGAACATAATTAGCACATTCTTGAAAAGGTGACATATGTGACATCACTGCCCTGAGAGTTCCACCGGGGTCTACCTGCAAGCAGGTCTCAGTCCGGGCTTAAGGAGAGCCTCCCACAGCACTGCAGGCTGCAAGACTGTGAGGAGTTTAAATAAACTAGATTTTACACTAAGCTGTTCTTCCTGCAGGCTATGCACAAACCTTTATCTGAGTTCCCACCACACCTCTGCCTGGGAATGGTTGGCTTCCCCTCGGGGTCATTTGATATGGAGTCCCTGCTTTATATATACAAACACCCACACCTTCATTATACTCCTGCTTTATTTCCCCCCCCCCCCAGGCTTGTAGTTCCTTCTGTCCTAGGGATAAAAGGACAAGGCATGGGGTGCTTCAGTGTGACTGCACAAGCCAGACCAGGACCAGAGTGAACCCCAACCGTCAGCAGAGGTGTTGGGAAGTCACCCAGCTCTCTGGCAGCACTGTAACCCACCCCTACCCACAAACCTTCTCTTGGGCTGTATTACAGTGCTTTGTTTAACAGAGGCACCACAGCCTGGCTGGGGAAGGCTTTACCTGGCTCCAGGGATTAGCTGCCCCCAGCTAACACTATCCTGCTCTTCCCAGGCGTGTGAGCCAGAGTGCTATAAGTCCTTCACTCAACATACAATCAAAAGCTTTCAAGATAGTGACAGATGCAGTGGTCATGCATTCCCACGGGACTGACAGCCATTAGATTTCCTTCTGAGCTAGATCAGGTCACATTAGCCCAAGTCAAGAACACTGTTTTCAGTAATGATGAAACTTTTCCCTTCAAATTTCAAAGTGCTGTTGGTTTTAAACACAGGCCAGGTGATCTACGGCAAGATAATCCGTGAAAACCTGTATTCAGTGACCATAAGCCGAAGAGAACGTGAATTGTGGGATGAGCTGGATGCTGCATTTCAGTCACCTCCAGCAACACCAACGGAGAGGATGTGAATGGTGGTCACCCAGGAACAAGTTCACTTCCTGAGAGTTCAGGCGGTTCTACTCAGGGAGGGTTTTTTAGCACACAGAGGAAGAGGTGAATCGCCAGCAAGCAGAGGTGTCCCGTGCAGCCTGTCCAGGTTCAGCTGCTGGGATACAGCGATAGAAGGAAAGGTCATCACACGCATGACAGTTATGCAGGGCTTCAGGACTTTAAATAGAAAAGAGTTTATGTAACTCTGGTGCCCAGGTGCTTCCTCATGACAGCCTCTCACGTGGTTAGGAAACGTTACCTGTTGCGTTTAAGGGGCTCTTTTATTCACATTGCAGTTGTATCAACAGGCAAGGTATAAGGTGTAGCATTTGATGGGGTTTTCTTATTTTTGTTTTGTAACAGGAGACGCAATCAGCACATTTGTTTTCATGCTGTGGTTTATACTAAAGCAAGAGCATAATTCTGAAACATTTTCACTCTACCAGCAACTGGAAGTGTTGGTTTTCCACTGTGCCATTTAGAAGACAACATAGTTGGATTTTACAAGATTGATATTTACCAAAAGGATAAGCTGAGAGCACCAATTCATTAATTTTGTATAACCATACACTAATTTGTTGTATTTTACAGGGAGTTCTGCTTTACATCTGTTAAAAATCAAATTGTTCTCCCCATAAATCTAGCATAAGAAGCCTAAGAAAATATATATACCATGTTCAGATGAGAAGTGCATCTCTCCATGGTTTAAGTGTTCAAAAATTATCTTCACGGGCTACATTCAGAATTTTCTTTAGGAAGTACCTTATCACTAATAATAACACGAGATTAAATAATTGAGAAATTCACCCTGGAACCAAAACAAACCACAGAGTTTACACATCCACTTGAAGCGAAATGATATGTTTCACAAAGCAGATTAATCCTTCAGTCACTGCTGGAGGTGTTTTGTTGCTATAGAAATGAGCAGCCAGGTGGGCCTCACACTCAGACTCGCTCAGTGGGTTCAGTGCAGAAACTTCCCGGTGATTTTAGCACCAGACTTTGTTTCAGGGTGGGGACACATCCAGTGCATTTCAAAAATCAGTGCAACTGTGCATTAAATCTATAATCAAAGAGTGACAGGATTATTATGATACGACAGACACTCAGGAAAACTGTTCCTGAAGCACTGTGGGCAAGACATCTAAAGGACATCTTGGTGAAACCAATGTGAAGTTACTCATGAGCAACTTCGGGTCTCCAGGGAATTCCCAAACTTAAGGAATTACCCACTGTTGAAATGCTCTCCCATTTTACCAGAAGTAAAAGAGAGGTGAGCAGATGTAAGCATAAAAATGGACCAGTTCATACAATTACACGGCTGTATTTCTAGCTTTTTCTACAGAGTGGTTGAGGCAATCACTCAGAATTGGCTAAAATAAACCTTTCATTTTTGTGAAAGCTGCTACAGCCTGGGACAGGGGGATAGCAAGGAAAGGACACTGACAGTTTATCAATTTCATGGATCATCAAGAAATCAAAGCTCAGCCCATGGCAGCAGGCACAGGAAAAACCTATGCCTTCAGACAGAGGAAAGTAATTGGTAACTACTGACTGGAAAAAAAGAGAAAAGTTTGGCAAACCCAAGAACTGTCTTTACAGTATTCTTTGCATACCTTACATTTGTTGAATGCTTTCCAAAACTAAAGCTTTCCCATGGGAAGGCAAAGAAACAATGGCAATTTCTTCTGAATGAAGCTCTCCTAAAGCCAAAGAGCAAACACATGGTATGTGACCTGAAAGTTTGCTTTTAACTGTACAAGTGGCTAGTTACATAACTAATCAAAATACCTCCAAAAGCAATTCCTAAGGGAAGACTGGGGGAAAAAAAAAATAAAAATAGAAGGAACAAGCAAAAGGGAAAGAAAAAAAGGCAGCACAGCAAAGAGATGATTGATAAACAGCTACACTCTATGAACTTGTATGTGTGTGCACATACGCTCAAGTTTAATGATGTGAATTTATTGCTCCTCTGCGCAGCACTGGGTAACTCACAGGAAATCTGTGTTCTACCTGAGGTGCTGGTGCAGGTTAAAGAGAAGGATCTGTGCACAGCTCCCATTCCAAAGGGGAGCACAAGCTGATGACGTGGCAGTCATGGAATGCGATTCCTGCGTGTCCTACACATGCCTCTCAACATCAAACAGTGAAACAGTTTGAGTTTCAAGGTTGATTTTGAAAGGTTTTTGCAGAATTGAAATTCTCTCTTAAAAAATTAGAGAACAAAATCTGCTTTTTTTTTTCTGGGTAGATGTGAAAACTTGGCCCTTGAGGTCGGTGACATGACATATCCTCACATCTCATATGGGTCCTCCACAGCCATGCAACATGTGGAATTAACCTAAGTAGGGGCTTGGTTTGTGTTAATTCTTAAAAAAAAAAAAATCAAACCACCAAAAAACCAAAACACCAACAGCAAAACACAAAAAAACCCCCAATAACTACAACAAAAACCAGAGGAGTTCAGACCTTAAGAACCCCTAAATGGGGCTCTGTCTTTTTGAGGCACCTGTATTATAGGCAGAAAGGAATTTAAGTATTTTTGTGCATAGTCAGTACAAGCATCAAATTCCATGACAGTTTAACAAAACTGTCCATTTATGTGCAAAAATGGTTGCAGGTTTAGGTGTCCCAGTTTTTTGTTACACCACCACCTCTCCTTGCGTTCCAAAGGCAGGGTTAGCTCAGGCATCCCCTGACCTCTACTGGCAGGGCTGGCCCCTGATTTCTGCCTGCAGAAGGAAAGAGAGGGGAAAATGCACTTCATGGCTTTAGGAATGCCAAGAGGAACGCAGAAGGAATTTGAAAGCCAGACATAAAAGTATTTCACAGGTAGAAAAGCCTTCTCTGGACGCTATGGCAGGCTGAAGGTGTGCAGGGGAGAAGCCAGGAAACGGTTTTGATATTGGAATCCTCTTTTTAAACCCTCTCCTGATCGGAGAGACCCATCTGGAGTTTATTTACCAACTGCTACCAGAGATAAAATCGAGTTATTTCAGGAATCCTGCAGGAGAGTGTGCCCAGTAAATTGGTGCAAAGATCCCTCCATGTCACAGTGTTTTATGGAAGGAGATCAGCATTAAACTAGACCCACTCCCTTTTGATCAAACCCAGCTCCCTCTGCTACACAAGTGGACAAGACACGCAGCTTTGGAGCAGCATCTCCTGAAGGTGCTCATACAAAAGCAGCCTAGTAATTCCAACTTACATGAGGGGTCAACTAATATTTCACTAAGCACTAAAAAATAATAATAATTAAAAAAATTCATATTTCTGATCACTGCATCTCCAGAACAGCAAGCCAAACTATAGAGGTACCCACCTTAACTGGAATTAATTCATCTCTGGTTATTGAAACAAAGTCGATGTTTTTGTACAGGGCAGTTATTTACTAAGGGGTAAACGCATTTGAAATCCCAGCTGATGCATTTGCCTTACCAAATCTTTTTTGGATTATTTCAGCAACTAGCTGATCATGTATATTTAGCTGGAAAAACTACAGCTCTGAAAAAAACATGAGGGGAAACCTGGAGATGTACAGTATAATTATGAAGAGAGACTTGCCAGTACCTCCAACAGAACAGGCCAATGTCAATATTCTTAATGAACTGCATTTTCTTCCACATGTGGCCAAAATAAGTATTAGAACCTGTTTACATCCCCAAACCCAGTCTCCTGGACTCATCCCCCTCTCCCCAAGCCCAAGGAGATCTCTATTACAGATCCATCTTTTTAAGCAAATCTCTGAACTCTGGGTTAACTAGCAGACTTTCCACATTTTCTGACATCATTCTGACTTTTGTATCAACTGTGTTTCCTGCTAGAAAAAAAAAAAAAATCATTTGGGAAAGACATTTGTTGTCAAGACAACTTCTAGAACTGAATGCCAAAACTGTAACAGATCTTCCTTTTCCAAGTAACGGAAGGGTTTGTTTTGCAGCATCTCCAGATGCAGCTCTTTGCAAAAAAATCACAGAATCATTAAGGTTTAAAAAGACCTCTAAAATGCTCCATTTCTGACTGCAATGTGTTCCCAGTTGCGTTCTGCTCTGATGCCAGAAGAGACTCTGCTTCCCTGCTAGGGTAGAATCTCTTTGCCCTGCTGAGTACCACATCCTAAACCAAGAGCAAATCAGCAACAGAATCTCAAGCCTATAAATCAAGTCAGGTGGATTCCTTGCAAGTGGAGAAGGCCTTTAGCAAAAGCCTGGGAAAATTCCTCTGGCTTTAATGGGCCTTGAATTTCCCCAGTTTTTGTTTCTGTCATGGTGCTTAGTTCATCGGAATTAAACAAGCCACTTAACTCCAGAAGTAATAAAGAGTTTTGAATATTTAACTCCAAAGCTTTGCCATGGCTGCTGTTACAGCGCCGTGTGCGCGGCCACGCATGTTTTACCTTCTGGAGCCCGCCCACAAAAACAGAGGAGGAAATCCCACTGAAAATGAAAACAAGGAGCTATGAAAATGCTCTGTCTGTACTGCAGCCCTGCACAGCTCTTCTCTTCTCAAAGTAACCCACTGCAGCTTCTCAGCCAGGGGCCCACATGAGCTGCATCCCCTTAACTGACTTTTTCGGGAATTACTACACATCTTCCCTCTCCAGCCTCTGAACTTACTGATGCGAGATAAACGTTATCAGAATCCGTGTTGACCTTCCTCTCTTTTGAACTCTGAAACATTGATTAACTTGTAAGTTATGTAGCAAGTGGGACAACTTAAATGACACCCTTTTTTTTTTGGTACTTTGTTTCCTCCCGACCGGCTATCCCAGCACTTGTAATTCTTTAAAATAAGCTCAGCTAAAGCCAAGAGAGCTCCAAGGGCTATAAAAAGCTAATTTTCCTGGTTGTTTTGTGTGTGGCTTTTTTTTTAATTTTTTTCCCCTCAACTCATGCAAATGGAGAATATTAAGACAAAGTTGATTCATTTCTTATAAGCTGTTCTCGCTTTAAGTTGTTTGCTGCTCCCTGACAATTGCCATTAGCAGCTGGTTACAAAGCAGTTACTGAAGGAGGTCTGGCCACACGTCAGAAGGAAAGAAGGTGGTTGGAGTCACTGTAAGCAGAATTTTTAGGAAGTCTTAGAGATCATAAAAAGAAAGTGCTCCAGTATAAAAATCACAGCCTGAATGCACAAACATCAAAGACTTGTATGGAACAAAAGCAAACAAATTAAAAACCAAAACCAACCAAACAAAAAAACCCCCAACCCCCCAAAACAACAGAAAAAGTAGAAGAAATCATCCATACTCATAATCAGCATCTGTAGATGTGCAGATGGGGTTCCACTGTTTCCAGTTTCAAGACACAATTTAGCAGCTTGTCATACTGATTACATTTTCTTTATCTTCTTTATCTCTGCACCCCAGGTAATCCTGCTGGTTCTTTTTTCCCCTGCATACTGAAGAAATTTCAGAAAACTGATCTAGTGACTAAGTCCTTTTACTGAGCTACCTTTTACTATGAGGTGCACACCAAAGGCCTGACCTGCTGGATCTTTCCAGACACCTCCTAATCATCAAAATTATAGAGGATGATTAACTTGCTGTCCCAGAGAAGGGCAGCAGGACTTCTCCCCCACCCTTGCAGTATGATCAAAACCAGCACAGGATTTCCATTTTAGGTCCTGTTCAGAATCAGGGGTTCCAAAGCAGAGCAACAGCCCAAGTCTGTGAGGAAAACTCAGTTTTTGCTATTTTACTGAAGAACTGGTGTATCTCTTCACAGCATCGTAGATCCTTCAGCAATCTCTTGTCTTAGAGAGGTGTCAGGTTGATTCAAGAGCTGAGAGGACCCAAACACAAGCAGCTGAAGCTGCCCTTATAAAATGTTGGGAAGATTTGCATGCAAGTTATCAATTTGTGTTACACTCTGGGTCACCATAAACTGTGTTACCATTTCTGACAGCGCTGCTGCAACCTTATTTTTGAAGAATTCTCTTTTCTTTTGCAGTTCAGCCATTCCCACCCTGCTGCCTTTGCCTGGTTGCAGGGTTCAGGAGATAATTTCTTCTGAACAAATAAGGTCAGAATGAATAATGCTACCAGTGTTACTTATTTATGGAGAGTACGTTCCGTAGATGTTTCCACCAAAATGATTTCAAAACGCTGTTTTGATAGCCCTGTTCCTCTAATGAGCAGTGTCTTGTGTTCACAACTAAAACATAAAACAGAGTAACATGCACAGAAGCTTTTATAGTGCCGGCATCACAGCTAATAGGAAATAGCACAAACACATTCTTTTTTTGTGACACTGCATTTTTAGAGTTCAATGGCCCTTATTATCTCTCACAGCAAGATGAAGCTTCTCATGATTAACCATGTGCATGATATGACAGCAGAATCAAAGAGAGGTCAGTTATCCAAACCAGTGGGTTCATCCCAGCACTTCAATTACTTTTTTGAGGATAGGTCAGTGGAATGGGGTGGTGATAGAAGGTAAAAGAGAAGCCAAATGATATTTCCACAAAAGGCCTTTTAAACGATTGCAAATATTTTTACAGTCTGGGGTATCAATCTAGTCATGTCAGTGTCCTGTGCTTCCAGTTACAAAATACCCAATTTCAGCAGCGGCTCTTCCACTGAATTCTTAATTTTGGCTATGCCCACAGAAGAGTACATTAGAGTATCATCAAGTAGGAGGCTGGTGAGGTATTTTGTTTGCACACAGCTCCACAACTTGGCAGGCCTGGGAAAGCACTTCATGCACCAGGTATCACCCAGTTGCACATCTTCGTGCCTGTCACAGCCTTCGGATTGCCAAGAGACACCTGGCATATTTATTCACAGGTGAAAGTCACTTTAAATGTTTGTTCTATTAGGTGTTATTTTCAATATCACCATCTGCACCGATATGACTCACCCACCCATGCACTTTCTTTTCTTTGAGAAGGCGGGGAAGTTACTGGTGCTTCTATCAAATCATTCCAGCTTTATGAATTAAAAGCTCCATCACTTCTTATTGCCAACCAGATGTTCAGGGTGTGAACCATTCAAACTCAGAGACATTCAAAACTACAAAAGAAAGCAAACCTGTGCATTTTTAATGGGAGAATGTGACCAAGGGCTGCCACTGAGTGACACGAACCAAAAATAAAAATACAGATGACTAAGCATACACTCGCCAAACAACTTCTGAGACCAATTTAAGAATCAAACACACCACTGCCAGAGCTTTGAACTAGAGGAAGCAGATGCTTTTGCTGCTGTGACATGCATTTCCACCCAGCAGGTAGACGGGATGAAATCCGGTCTCATCAGGTCACTAACAAGGATTCAGGGCTAACAGCAGGTCGGGCTAAGCCAGCAATAACAACACTTTTACATATGATTTCCTGATACAGGGAAGTCGGATATTTCCGCTATTTCATCTTCTATTTTTCTTAGGACAAACTGCTGAAAACTAAATTGCAAAGGAATGCAGGCATCTATTCTCATACACAATAGTTTGTTGAAATAAACTGCAGAGGAAACATTCCTCCCCTCTATGGATGTACCACTATGAGCAAGTCAAGTGACCGGTGCACACACAGACAGAAGTGAAGATTCTTTGATAAGAGTAAAGGCGATGCAGGTGGGATTAATCCCTGGTTAAATCCCTCCAAAAGTCCTGGTTAAGTCCCTCCAAAGCCCAGTTAGAAGAGTTACTGCAGTCAATGCGAATTTTATTGGTTTATTACCATCATATGTTTTCACAGAGTCAAATCTTTAGATGTTTTTGGTTTTTTATTTGGCAGAAGCAAAAGCCATAGAAAGGCCTGTGAAACTCAGAGTCAGATCTGTGTGAATTAAACTAATTTATCTTTTTTTTTTCCTTTGTACCATTAGCAAATAGACTTGCTACAGCAGCAGCAGCAATAGAGGGGAAGGTTTGCTTGGGAAAAAAAGTAATCCACTTTCCACAAGATATCTGTTTCATCTAGGAACTGTGCATGCTGCACTCAGTTTCCTCTTCTCTGTTTGGCTTCCCAGAGGTCCCTGATGTCAGATCTAAGCTGCTTCTGCTCCACTTTCCCAAGGGAAAGCTTTGTGTGGCATTAATGGCTGGAAGGGCACGGATTGAGGACAGCATGAAAATACATGGAATATAAGGCTCTAATGACAGCAATGGAGTATTTTAAACTCAGGGTTCCCCAGGGTATTACATCAGTAACTCAGCTGAGACACTGAACCAAGAGAAGAATTCTCACATCATTTAACCCTTTGCTACAAAACAGCAAAGAGATGAAAGGAGAGAAGGTATTTTGATTAAAGCTCCTCAACAACTAAAGCCTAAAGCCAAAAGCTCTCTGCATGAGCCCACTGACCTCACGTTTGCTCATGGAGGTTCTGATGCATTCAGAGAGGAGTCAGGTAGAGCAGCACAAGTGCATGGGCCCTGCTCTGCCTGCACAGCCTCCACGATTAGAATTGTTTGGCTTAAGAAGGGACTCTTGAGATCATCCAGTCCTGCTCCGTGTTCACTTCATTCTCTTCCCACTTGGAAGTACCACAGACCTGGGCATACAGAACCCACTGATCAACCACAAAAAATTGCTGGCTACAAGTGGGGAGTTGATATGTTTTTACAAGGTACCCATTGGCCAGTGCTGAAACAGCAACAGAAATGCACCCACAGCCTTCTTGAACATCTAAGTGTGCCTCTTATCTGCATAAATTCAAAGCAACTCATTTAAAACCATGGCAGAATCTCATTGGGAGGTCGGAAGGAGGTCCTGTTCATTCAAGGGAACATACCAGACACCGCCTAAAATCAATTGAAAGTGGGACAGCAAGTCTGTGATGAAATCAGTAGTCACCTGGAAGAGACAGACTGGGTTTAATTCAAATACTGGCTAGTATTTTAACAGCTCATAGCACCAGAGCAGTAGCCAAGACCAACCCAAAATGCTGGAGACTAGCAGGGCTTGAAGGCGTTCCAGCCATGCAGTGTCAAACTCAAAATCAGCAACAAGCACAGGAGTGACTGTGGATGTTCATTTGCTCTTTTATTTCCACTTGTCTCTTAACTCTCCAAGGTTTCCTCCAGATTACATGGCAGCTACAGAATACCACGTGAGAGCTGGTTATCCTATCCAAAACTTCAGCTGAAGACACAGAGAGTGACGGTGGTTGTTCATTATTTCTGAAAGATAAATTGAGGCCCTCTCAAACTTCACGTAAGCATTTTAAAAAGTCAAATTATTCACTTTCAGATGCCATGACCACAGAAAGCAAAAAAGGGTTATACCTTAATATTCCATGTTCCACCAATTTCATTATATGACTGCATTTTGTTCTGTGTAAAACTCAATAAACTGCGGTTGTGTATTAATGAAATACTGAAGAGGAAATGAAAAGTGCATTCAGTCAAGTTTCATTTTCACGAAAGCATAAGCACAGACAAGAGGGAATATAAATAGTGCACATTGGAAGCCTTCATTATTGAAGTTGCATGTAAGCATTGCTTTCATCAACAGAGACTAAAGAAAGGAGAATTATGCCACAGATCATTTTTATTTTTCTTCAAAATTAGATAGGTAAAGATAGCAGACTAGAATTTATTAATAAGTGAAAGGAGGCCTTAAAAATCTGAAGAAATAATAAACTGATCCTCCCAGCTGTAACTCCTCCAAGTTATTCTGTCTCAATCCAAACACCTTCAACGCTGGTCCTCTAAAAAGACCTTTTCAATCTTTCCTTGCCTTTTACAATACACCAGTGTTGCTCAATTCATTTAAGGCTTAATTCATGAATAAGAAACCACATTTACTCCACGCTCCTGCTTGGGATCTATCACACAGCTGGGATGAAAGGGCCTCGATTCAGAAGTTGCCAGGAAGTTGGGTCACAGTGGTACAGGGGCAAAGTTTAGGCCAATACAATGAAGCCCACAAAAATTTGAGCAATATGCACTTCTCATCACAATACACAGGAACTTGCACTTACCAAGACCCACAAAATACTCCTTACAGGCCCCCAAAGTCTCGTTAAAGAGAATATGAACAGAGACTGCGGGCATCAAGTATTTCTCACCCTTGGCTGAAAATGTTGGGATGGGGGGGACGGGGGGGGAAAGGAGATGGCAATTGTAGCAGAATGTAAAGCAGAGCACTGTCCCTTCTCCAGTGCTACACGGCTGCTGACCAGAATAAATAATGATTTTCCTCATCTGAATCTTCAGAAACACTTTGGGGATCACATGCATGTTGCACAATGTTTAGAGAGACTGGAAAGGAAAGCACACTCCAGCCCTGGACTGGAGGGGTTGCGAGAGGCTCCCAAAGCCCACTCATGATGTTCAGGAACACTAAAAGCATCTGTGTGGCTGCCTCAGTTGGGCAGCAGCCCCCTCAGTATGCAGTTCACATACAGCTTTACCTCCACAAGAGAAAGAAACATTCAGCAGGCAGGGAAAAAAAAAATTAAAAAAAAAAAATAAAAACCATTAACATTCCAAAACATGAAACATTGGAACAGAGTGTTTGCATCTTACAGAGTGTTTGCCACAAAATTCTCGGCTGCCAAACGAAATGCATCAGGGCAAAAAATAGCAGAGAAATACCAAACGATGCCATCATGACCAGAACCGCAAGCATTTCCTTGTATTCACTGTCCCCGTAGCCAGACAGGGAGGTTCCTCCACTCAGCTTGACTGTAACTTCCCTTGCAGAAATACCACGGGCGCTCGGAGCAAAGCATTGAATGTGGTTTGTGATGCTGATGATTCAGCTCAGAAGTGGCACACACAGAGCCAGGCTCGCTGGAGCATCGTTCCGCATCTGCAAGCAGCAGCCAGAGATGCTGGGAGTATCCCCTGCAATTGTTAACCAAATGGAAAGATGCCCCTTTATCCATTTCAAGCAGAGCCATTACACAAATCATCACCTTCTCTTGACAGAGCGAATATCTGGGAGTGGGATGCAGTTTGCAGCTGAATGGGAAACCTTTGGTTTCGAAGGGATGCGCAGACTCCGCAGCAATAGGGCTGTCCCCTATCTACGCCCGCTCCTCCTGCTTTTGGAACACTGGGCTCAATCCTTCTGCAGAACTACACCCAGCGCAAACCGAAGACACGAAAAGGACATCCTGATGCTCCTTTGATCAAGGGAATGACCGCTGAGCGTTTTTGAGTGCAAAACTTATCAGCTCATCTAATGGTAAGGTACCCCAGTTCCCTTTCTGCCTGTCTATCCCTATCAGCCTCTCTGCTTGGGAACACAGAAGCGTCGCCTTGGCAAAACTCCGGCTCTCTTTGCAGTCACAAAGCTCTTTCTTGGTTGCCCCTGTGTCATGTTCTAGCTCCTCTTTAGTTTCTGTATCCAAGTGTCCCCAGATACCAGGCTCCTTACTGCAGTCCTGCTTTTCTCTTCAAGCCCACGTCCTTCCCTCAGCCCTTTCATATGAAGCACCCCACTGGTTTCTTATCATATTGTTCTTCAACATCCTACCACAAAACATTGCTCTTTTTCCTTAGGTGCAGCTCTAATCTGTTCAACTAACATCCAGATTCTGGTTCTCACCTGCATTCCCTGTGTCCCACCTGCTGTCCAAACAGTCTGTTCCTTGCTACTGTGCAGGAACAGGAATTCTTCTTTCAGAGCAAAGAAAATTAAATCCCCCTGTACACTTTTCCACTTTTGACATGATCTAGGATTGCAACTAGACCTAGAAAAATGCTATTCAGCTCTGAACTTGAAGAGTCCAAAAACATTTGGCATGCTTCAAGGAATGAAATAATGGCAGCATCACAAATCTTTAATAAGTACATCCAAATTATGACTTGGTTGCAGTTATTCTTCTGCTTAAAAAACATGTTCCATACACAGGAATGGGAGGAGAAAAAGAAAAAAAAAATTTAAAATCTGCAATCCTTCCCAAATTTAGATGCTAAATTCAATCTAAGCTTCAAGCATCAACACACTTGATGAACCAAAATAAGACAATCAGAGTATTTTGGACATGGGCGACCAAACGTAACGTCATTCTCATTCTGAGAAACATCTGAATTCTTACTGTAACATCCCTAAAACTCAGCCTAAGGTTGTTACTCCAAACAGAAACCACATACAACCCTTTTCCCAGGCAAACGAGCTTACAATAAAACAATTGATAATTACTAACTTTTCTATAATCCACGGTTTTCAAAAGCCCTAAGGACAGTCAAGTTAAATTTCATAATGGCTTTGGACCAGATTATACATCAAAGAAATATCACTGGTGGAGATTTGCAAAGGTGTAAAGGTCATCAGGTTACCCAGCTCCCCACGGAATCCAGTGGGAAGAAGAGAGTCGTGCACAGGAAAAAGGTAAGTACTGCAAGAAGAGCTTGAGTGAATTTGTGGGAGCAGACTGGGAATTTTGGAAACTCTTACGTGAGCTGTCACCTCGCTACTGATTCTTGAATGTCATTCCTGCCTCAGTGTGGATACAACAAGTGGCATCATCCAAAATCCTGTTCTGTGCCAACACCCACCACAGACCTCAGTCTTGACAGGGCTGAAGAGCTCAGCCCATGGGTCACGTCCAAGCACAGCCTAAGTCCAGACATTATGTCCCTTTTTTTCCCCTTTTGGATTGAAAACCTCCCATTTGGTGGGTTTCCTCAGATTGTTCCTAAGTTGCCCTGAAAGATCGTGTCTCATAAAGCTAATTTTTAAAGACTAAATGGTAACTAACCAGTGCAAAAAAGAAATTGCCGTACCAGTGACTTGAATATATTTTATCAATCAGTTTATTTGCTGCAGTATTGATCTTAATGGTCAAAAGATAGAAGAAATCTCACAGAGAAGACAGAAGACAGCAAAAGGCATGAATTCCCATCTTCTATTTTATCCATTAGAAAAAAATCCCAAAACATTTCTTCCTAATTAGAATCCCTTTAGTAGTTCACCCTAAGCAGAAATTACATGTTTCCACATTGTTTAACCCTGCCCTGTCCCACAGATAGTTCTTGAGTTTTGTCACCCTTCCCAACAGCTGCTTTTTCTTAACTTATCCAAAAGGTGAAAGGAGGAGACAGAGGGAGTGTGGAAACAGAGCTATTCAGAACTGGCTTTTGGCTTTGGCCGAAACATCATCCATGAGAGTGGGAAACAAAGAGGCACGAGGGGGTGAAGGTTCTTGACTGCTTACAATTTAAACACCCAAACCGCAAGACATTTGTTATTTCTTCTCGGACGTGCAAATGTTTGGACTCCAGAAGAGAGTTTTTTGCAAACACTTCTATGTGGCGTTGAATTACGGTTCACAGCTCTGAGGGAAAAAGAAGAAATCACCTTACCCCAAACGTGTCTGTGCTGACGGTCCCACCCAAAAACCTGTTAAACCCCGCAGAACGTTTTAAAAACTGCCAGGAGAAGCACCATTCCCATTCCAGCGTGTACATTCGTGGAGCAGTTTTTAGGAGAGCTTTGCAGATGCTCGTTGCTGTTATTTCAGCAGAACTGCCCCCCCTGCCCCGGGACTGCAGGGAGCTGGTGCTGGAGTCGGAACTCACAGCACCTCTCCGTGTTCCTCCGCAGTCAGCTGAGAATTTCCCGAATTCCCACGGAGAGATAAATGGGACACCAACACACGCAGAGGGTAAAGGAGCAATTTCCCAGTGCCATTCCTGGAATGATTTCTCTCTTTATCCCAGTAAACAGCAACTTGTTTCCGCAGCTACAATTTCAGCTACCAAAGGGGACACGAGGATTTGGCGATTTCCAGGAGCATCAAGGGTTAGGTCAAGGGAAAGGCTGGCAGAATGTTCTGAAGGGAAGCCTCCTGCTGCACCCATCACCATGGATGCAGCTCTCCAGCTTCCAGCCACATTTGCACACGCACAAAGTAAACATGCCCAAAAGAATGCCGTGATACCGCATAATACACACCTTGAATTTGAAAGGGAATTGCTTCCCATAACCGTGTTTGCCTTAACATTGTCAATACGGAAGGGTGTAACCCTTGACAGGTTCTTAACTACACAGAAATGAGAAACAGTTGGGGAGTTTGTAAATGTATTGACTCAGCAGTTTACTGCAAGACATGACTTGGCTGCGCTGAAAGAAAAGGCTGAAATAAAGGGGAGTTCTCTATAGGCAGTTGGCTCTCACTTGTGCCCTTTTTAAGACTCTACATACCAAATTTAAATGTCTTGTGAGGCGAACTATAATGAATCTGCTTCATCTCCCTCCTCTTTATACAGAAATAGTGAATTATTTATTTATGCAGTATCTGCTTTCCGGGTTTTTGAATATCAGTTAAGTTTTTTGCCAACAAATAATAATCACACACAAAAAAATAAAATCGCAAAACATCATTGGTATATACAGGCCAAAGCAGAATATACTGTAATAAAAGACAGCTTATCATCTGGGTGACTTATCTCACAAGAAACCTGTGTGAGCATTTCCACTGAATTAAACAAGGCCACTCACTTGACTACTTGCAAGCTTGCAAAACTGGACCTTCAAGTTTTTACATACAAAAGACTTAAATGAGTATGTCACTTTACAGGGGAATCTGAAGCAAATGGTGATTCCTTGTTCATAAGCAAGTGGAACATATGGTCCTGGCTGGTCACAAGGGAAAAAAGAATAGGAGAAAGGGTCCCTTTATATTCAGGAGAGTCTCACCAACACTGAGAAAATGGCAAAGTATGAAATTAAATAGAAAAATGACATTTTATATTGATATTTATAGAAATTAATATTTCCATCTTTACTTTATCCTCAGCATTGCTTCTAAACTGCTGACCATAAAAGCACCCAATACTGAGATTATTATCAATTATTATTAGACTGTAGAGCTGAAGTCTTGGGTACCTCACTTCCTAGAAATGCTTCTAATGTCCCAAAGCCATTCCTAAACCTCTCTAAAAGTCACTGACTGAAGCCTTGCAAACCATTAAACCAGGTTTAATTTCAGACCATTAAACCGGGTTTTAATTTCAGTCCAAATCCTTGAAGAAGGCAATGTCCAGGGTAAGGCTGTAGTTACCCCATTGACTCTGTCACACAATTGCATTTTGAACTAAATGGTTTACAAACTTTTAAGTGTGGTTTGAATTCCACATCCAAAAACTGAACCAGGAACAGACACATTTCTCATCTGTGGCATCTTCAAAAACAGAGTTTACAGACTGCAGTAGTAAAGTCAGAGAAAGGAAGCTGGGGGAACCTGGACAGCAAATTAGGGACACAGAAGGCTGAGACACCAAGGAAGAACTGTGATACCATGACACAGCTAAACACAACACTCTACACACTGTTTCTAGCTAGGAAACAGGAAATAATCTTGAGGTAAACCCTGGATTTATTTTAACGCTGTGATCAATAGCAATGATGGGAAACATCTTAGAAAAGCTTTGCAATATTGAAGAATTTCAGAAATTTAAGAAAAAAACCCCAGCGAAACCACCCAACCATCAGTGTGTGACATACATAGATAAATCCAGTGTTCTACATCAGCACAATTTAATTAGAGCCTTTGAAGCCACCCACCTTTGATCTGAGACAAGCCATAAATGCGTTATATTTTAAATGGATTATTACATGTTCTGTTCAACACAATGGTAGGTTTGAGCCAGCAGAGCCCTGGTGCAACGAGGAAATAACCTGAATGGAACAGCCCCAAGAAGCAGAGGCATCTGCTTCGTGCCTTTCAGGTGAACAGGTGACTTTACTGCCCAGGTGCTTCTAGAGTCATGATAAATAACTCCCACCCAGCCTGGGGAGTGCAGGCTGGACACACACACCAATTGCAGAGTAAGAGTCTTGCTTTTGTGTTTTCAAGTACCAGTGTCAGGAAGCAGGGGTTGTAATGGTTTCCCAGTGCAACCAGAGAGGACCCAAAGGCAACAAATCTTGTAAGGGGCCCTTCGCAACAGAAATGAGGCAAACCTAGCCTATTTGTTGAAAATCCCTTTCAGTTTTGGGACACACGAAGGGAATGCCCATCCAGGACCTCAATCTGTCCTTATAAAGGCCTTAACACAAGCCCTGGCTTCAGTCAAAGACAGTAAGGCTGTCCCGAACTTGATTACCTGAGGTTTTTCTCAGCACATCAGATTTCCTCAGCTCTAATTAATTAGAAGCAGTAACTGTCAGACAGTTCCAATTAATAATTCTGAATCCCTTAATTTACCATAAACCACAACCAGAGATATTTCAGTGACAAAGAACAGGCTGGATCCAAATACATTTTTTATCAGCAGTTAGACTGTGTTTCTAGTTTTAGTGGGAAGAATGTTATGAGTGGGCCGGTCTGAAGACAATAAAAGCAGAAGGCAGACAAGTGTACTTCAAAGTATTACAGAGTCAGGGACACCAAGCTGAAAAAAACCCAACAACAACCAAACAAAACCATAAAATAGCTTACTTTCTGTTCTGATGGCCTGGGTTAGATTTTATGGCCCTCACTGGAATCTCAAACACCAATAAATATGACACTATTCCTTTATCTCTTATACCTGCTGCTATAAACTATTCTAAGCTATTAAGTCTCCATGAGCTCTTTTATAATATCAGTGCCTTCCTCTGCAATTCAGCACAGTCCAGTCACCTGCCTAAAAAGTGACAAGAAGGCCGTGAAGGACTGACAATAAACACACATGAATATGAAATAATTGTCCACAGTGACACACTAGTGGCATATTTGTTAATAACACTATACAAACAGCCACTCGAACCACAAAGCTGCTAAAGTGGAAGAAGCAAACAAAAGCCAGTGATTATCAATAGCCCAGTGAAAGGTATCAACTGCAGGGAACCATGGGAGTGTAAACCCAGGGTGCTAATTCCAGTGTTTAAACTACTTGGGCTGAGTGCCAGTTTTGGGGTTTGTTTTTGTCGCTGGAAAAATGGGCACGAGGGGAGCGGAATAAAAAATACAATCCACTTTCCATCCTAATCGTATTTCTCAATGTTGCATTCAACAGAAATTTTTGTATTTCAGGTTAAAAACCCCACACATTTTTCATCCAAGGCCCCAGTCTTGATGCAGTGAAGACGATGTTCATTAACCGGCTGGAGCAGCCTTAAGAGCATTCTCAAAAAGTCAATCCTTCCTCCTTTTCCTGGGTAATCACTGTGAAGCTCAGGGGTTCAGAACTCCTTTGGAACTGAATGAATCATTCATTTGGGATCTTTCAGTAGGCACAAGAGAAACAAAAAAACCCTCATCTGCTTCTGTTCTCTGATGAAGTCAGGTGCCCAACAACTCCTACAACCAGCTTAGCACCACTAAATACAGGCATCTAAAAAGTGCAGCTCAGATGGGACCGCTTTTAGTTCACCTCCACTGGCAGTCCCATCACTGAGAACTTGGGAGCTGCCCTGTTTTTTTGCAGGTGTGTTGGTTGTAAGGCTCTGGAGACACTGAGGGAAGATGTACAACTGCTCGTGTTGTATGGATGCTCCTTGCACCTTCAAACTATAGAATGTTAAGTAACAATTACTTGATCCTGTACCAGCACAGATCGTGGCCTTTAAAACAAACAAAAAAAACCCTCAAAAAACACAACACTCCAATAACACAGAAACCGCTCATAAAATTAAGTTTCCCTCCCCCCCTGCCCTTTCATACCTCATATTTGTACATTTATACCACACAAGTGCTGAAAACCAATTCAGCAGTGACTAGATTTCCACTAACGGGATTTGGACACATATTCCAGCCCTTTCATCAGCAATAAGGAAACTGAATGTTCCCTGTTAATCAGCTCAGCACAGTCATTATTTAACCCGCAGACAACGTATGGCAGCAAAGCTTAAATTTTCAACCTTGGGAAGGCGGCGAGCTTTGCAAGCTGACCCTGCTGAGTGCAGGCAGAAGCCAGAGAGAGTCTTTGTAGACAAGAGAGGGCAGACACACTTCATCTCCTAATGAGAAAACAATTCAATAAACCTGACCTGCTGCTAAAGCTGCAAATAAGGAAAATCACCAGCCTGCATCCAAAATTATGGATGTGGACTGCATAGCAGAGAGGTAACAGGAAAGGTTGGAAGGTGTCTTTAAACTCCTCCAGGTTAATGGAGTTAAACTACAGCACCAACCGGTAATAATGCACCAGCTTCACCCCTTCACCATCAATAACAAGGACAAAATTAACAGCAAAATTAACTACTTTTAATTCTTTATATATTTGGTTCTGTTACTGTAAACCTTTTGCATCTCCCTGGTTTTAAACATGTGAATATTAACACACGAAAAATAAAAAATTATATTTGAGGAGCTGAACAGACCAGGAACTTGCTGGGAAATAAAGTTTTCCTTGTAAAACCGCTTTTGATTTGTTCTTTATACGTGCCTCTGCTTGGTCAGGTGCCACCAAATCTCACTTGAACCAAGCCTCCTTTGAGTAACCCAGTAATCATCACTTTCTTTAAGGTTAAACCCCCTACATTTCCATCCACACCATTTCAAAGCCATGCCATGGGGGAAAGAAAGATGGAGGTGGCTGCAGTAAGCTCCTAAAAAGACCAGGAGTGTGCCAGCGGTGACTCCAAGCATCCTGTCGCCTGAGAGCACCATTCATATCTCAGTGTGTGGCAAAACCAGTTATTCAGGCTCTCAAGCAGGAAAAGTCTGTGCATGAAGACATTTTGTGGATATATGTCACTTCTTATCTGTAAGTAAGGTTTAGTGGTAGGAGCACAGGGCCAGGAATTCTCCATCCAAACACAGGTTCTTGCCAAAGCCTTGCCAAGCTATTTGAGCTACTTTTTGCTTCTTTTTAATAGTGTCATTAATGCTCAGATTTTTATGGTATCACAAGATTAGAACCTCAGGTGCACAGAAACATGAAAACTTTTGTTACGGCTAAAAGTTAAGTACATTTTAAAATCAGGCAAGCAAGCACATACCTTTGCAAAGGCCGGGTTGATTTAATCTTATTCCAAAGCAGTTCCATGCCATGTGCCATAACTTGATTTTTTTTCAGGGTCAGAGGCTGAACTAAATTTCCAGAGATCTTCCCTAAACCACAACTAAAACTCAGGAACGTTTTGTAGCCTATAACTCTGGGCATGAGTCCTGACAGTTGTCTCCATCCCTCCTCCCTAACAGGTAACTCAGCCTTCCTTTCCGGAGAGGTGGTAATTAGAAACACACCTATTACCAATAATTGGAAATAATTACCAGCTGAGGTTGCTTTCTACAAGGCACCCGATTCCCCCAGCATGCCCCAAATACAGCCAGCACAAAGAGCTCATCCTTCAGTAATTCCAATTTTCTACCTGTAATGCAAATCAGTGCAATATATAATAACATCCAAGTTGTTTCTGTGCACTTCACTGGCTCTATTTGCTCCCCTTGAAGTGAATTCTTTCACCCTAATGCTAAAGCAGTCAAAGCAATAAAAGCTGCAAGTCAGCTTTTAAGAGAATGGGGCACCTCTCCTCACAAATAGGGTGCCATATGGATTCCCTTCATGAATATGGGATTTCCTTTTAAAGTCACAGAATGCTTTCAGCATTTAATGGCCGGTGCTGGTGCTGCTCAGGTTCCTTTTGTGATTTGTACCCCTGGGACACATTGCCCCCTGCATCACCAGCTTTTTTCCTTATTTTTCACCCCCCCATTATCAGTCTGTGTAAATAAGATGCGCAGCATCCGCTGCTTAATAAACACACTCTCGCTTTGACTACACTTTCAGTTTTCAAGTGCAGAGCTGACTGGCTACAAAGAGTAAATGTGTTTGGGGTTTCAGTGCTGGCCTTGGAAGATTGTTCACAAATACATGATTCATATCCGATCCTGGACATTAACACTTTCCCTATGACTCATACATACAGTCAAACAATAAAACAGAACGCTTATTGAAGTTTTGTTTAACGCGCATAAAGCACCTATGATTAATATTTTTCAATTTAATTGTTTAACAAGGTTGGTCCTATTATTAGCTGCAAGGAGGGGGATGTTTCCACTTCTGTCTCGAAATAAGTGCAGGCTTTTGAATTTACTCTGACTTATATTTAGAGTCTTTCAGCAACAGTTCTGAGCATAAATAATGAGAAGACATTAAGCACTGTATGGAGCAGGGTATGTACCTTAACAACCTACCCACAGTGCATTATTTGAACTGATAGAAGGCAACTGCCCTGTGTCTCTCATTCTATAGAACGTGGTGTGTACAACACAGTGATCAACACACCATTTCCTCGCATTGTTTTCCTCTCCAAAGTGAAGGATAAACCAGAAAATTTGTCCTTCCTCACACAATAGACTCTTCAGGTCTTCTATCTGGTCCCTACACGTTAGGATGTTCACTGCAATACAATTCCCGGATAAATTATAATGAGCAACTGGCAAATCTGAAAGCTGTTAAGAGTTCAAGTTCAGTTAAAAAAAACAACAAACCCTAAGGGGTTATTTTTAAAACGTTATCCTTCACAATTTGGTTTTCTTTAAAAATTTGTAAAGTCATCATAATGGGGCACTATTTACAGTTTACTGGGAAAAAACCCAACCAGCTCCAGCTCCATGGAACAGCTAAGCAGAGCTTGTAAGAATCACACTGGGATGTAGAGTTATATTCATGTGAAATATAAGATTTTCATCCCCAGTTTCAGCCTGCAGGATAGTTTCTTATCTTGGGACATGAATGTCTGCCTCGAGTGTGTATTCTGTTGCCTACATGCAGCTTTCAAACCAGTTTTACAAACTGCTCCTCTCTTTATGCAAACTCTCTCTAAACAACCACAGAAGTAAGTGCTCCACTGCAGACAGAGCTTTTCAGTTTGCTCCATCGAGCTTTTCCAAACGACAAATTCTTCCGAAATACTAGGGGACAAATTCAGGAAACACACTGATGACACAGGAACATGTTATATAGAGGTTGTTCTTGTCGGTAACCCATCAAGGGATGAGTAAGAACCTCCTGGGCTTCATCCTAACCCCACTGAGGTTACTCACAAAACGGTCACCCCATGGGTGCAAGGCTGACCTTACATTCAGAGGTTGGCTCTACCATGAAAATACTTTCACTCTACCCACAAATACTGTGTGATTTCTAAATGCCTCCCAGCTCTCCGTGTCCCTCGCCGGTTGCAGTCATGGTCCCGGACACGTTGTCTCCAGCAGCCGACCTTGCAGGGGCAGGAGCAGTGATTTGCTGGTGTTGACAAAGCCTTTCTGCCGCGGTTTCAGAGTGGCTGGGCAAGGACAGAGAACACGGGGGAGTCACTCACAGCACGGCACAAGTACCAGGCATTGCCCCCACATGGCTAATCATTCGATCCCAGGAAACCACACTTCCCTTAAAGCAATGCCAGCACTTCATCCGTGTCTCACTGCGGGGGGGGAGAAAGCAGAAAGTACTTCCAGGACGAAGCGCCGTCCTCGGGTTTTCTCTCAGGTTTCCACAGGCACAAAGGGAAAGGGAGTGGTGCCCACGCTTCACCTGTTTGCTCTGGGATTCCAGCCCTCGTTAACTGTTACATTTTCATCAGAGCGACGTCCAAGAGCCTCACCTGTGAAGGGTTCTGTGGGAATGGGCGCCTCAGGCAGCAGCGCTCCCAGGAGACCCGCCCTGGGATAGCCTGGATGTGGATGCCACCTCAGGGCGATGCCGTGCACCCCCTCGCTGGCTGAAGAGCCACCTGAGGGTACCTCAGCACCAGCCAGGGATTGAGCCAGCCAGGTGATCCTGGCAGGCAGCACTCCCGCTCGGCACCCCAGGCAAAACGCTTTTACGCGTCTCTCCCTTCCAGATTCCCTCCCGAAACACAAGCCAGCTGCAGGTTTCACCGTGTGTCTCTTATCTCAGCACCAGATGACCAAAAAAAAAAAAAAAAAACCCCCAAAGGGAAATGCGAGCAGGGGAAGCGATTCTTGGTGTTTTCGTGTGCCGCTTGTTGCTAGGAAAAATATTTCCTTAGTATCTCTGTGGGCTCTGCAAGTCAGCATCAGTGGAGCTCTGCTGGTTGCCAGAGAGTATAAAACAGCAAATGTCAGGAAAAAAATAGGAAGAAGAAGTAAAGCTTTAAGAATGTGCCCCTTAATGAATGTCTGCCCCCTCACATGGTCAGTGAGGAGACACATGCACCTCCTGTATTTGCTGGAACAAATCTCGGAAGCTTCTTCCCGAGGTATTCTGTCGAAGTTATATTATTTTTCTGTCTGGGTTTTATTTTTTAGAAGGTTGAAAAGCAGTGATCTGTGTCAGGGCAGCACAGGGTGGAAGAGAACCCCTCTTTGCCCACTGCTGAGCATTGGAAACGGGCAGAAGGGCAGGAAGAGACCTGGCGTGGCAGGAGGCAGAGCAGCCTGACCCCAGTGATGATGGGAGCTGAGCCACCACCTCGCTGCCCTGGTGCCACCAGTGACAATCCCAGTCGTAAATGGCACCAGATACCCTGGAGAGGAAGGCTGAAAACCCCTCTGCTCTGGACGCCTCGTGCAGCTCTGAACCCCGACGAGACTGGTGTTCCAATCTTCCTAGAGGCCAAAGGATAACCCATTTCCTAGGCCAGCTACCCATCCATCCTTCTGCTGACAGCTGGGGCTGACGGGGATGATGAAGGGCTGGGGGTGGAGTGTTTGAGGCTGGTTATTGCTCAGTTTGCTCCGTACCAGCCACAGAACAGTTCAGTGTATCTGCTTGAGCTGGACAAGTAACCCCCATTAAATGGTTTCCAGTCCCCACTGATCATCCTCCAAACGGTCCCGTGGCTGCTCCCATTGCTGACTGCTGTTTGAGTTCTCACATGGTGCTCTTTGAGTTTTTAGTTTTTCACAATAAAGTGGTCTTCTCCACTCTCTTTGCATTGTTTTATAAGCCATTTGGTTTTAAGTAAGACTCTTTTTTTTTTTCCTTACAAAAAGAAAGAGCAAGACTTTGTCTGAATACAAATCCCATGCCCGACAGTGTGCTGACATTTGTGCACAGAGATGTGCTTTCCAGTTTGTTCTATTGTGCTTTACTTTTTTTTTTTTTTTAAGTAGTTCAGTGGAAAGTTTGGATGATTCCAGGCGAGTATCCTTTAACACCACTACATAAATAGCCTGAAAAACTGGAAATACATTTCAGTGTTGCCAGAGGAGTTACGGGTTGTAGGTTTCCTTACTTTTGCTTTATTTAATGCAAGCTATCTCAAAAAAAAAAAAAAAAAAAAAAAGAAAAGAAGCAATTTTTATGGCTGGTAAGCAGAGATTAAATTCAAATAGCAGCAGCACCTGTGTTTTTCTCCACCCGGGTATATTAATGCCAGAGCAGGATTTCTGATATCTCCGCCACCTGTCTTTTTAGAGCCCTCCATTGGAGCCAGCACGTGGCTCGTCTTGCAGCAGGTCCTGCTGTCCACCAGGGACTGTGACTCCATTTGTGGTGCTGCAGTTCCAGCCACGAGCCCTTGCTGATGTCCAGCAGAGGCTGGGCACGCAGGAGGATATGAGAACGTGGATGCCCCTGCTGATCTAGGTTTATATTCCCAAACTGGTTGCCAAGCTGTTACCTGACCACACCGGGTTTGCCCCAGGACACCCCAGGTACGAGGCTGGAGCATTAATCCACGGCGCCATCTAGCTCCCACCGAAGGAATATTTCCAGTAGCACTTCTCCCGCACCATCGCGTCTCCCGATCTTGTCTAACATCTCGCACAGACACACAGGTTGTGATAAATGACAAGAAAAAAAAAAAAGAATATCATTGTCACTGCTTGACCTCCCGCGAGCCAAGAGCAGTGGAGCAAAGCAAAGCAAAGCAAAGCACCTCACAGTCCTTCCTGTCGCTCTTGGTGGACCTTCTTTTCTTACTCCAGGAATGACATCAGTGGCTTGACCCAAACCTGATCAGGAAAACATCTTAAGTACCCAAACTCCCCCCCACCCTTTCTTCCCCAGAGGCCTCTTCCCCTCTGCCTCTGCAGCCTCTGTCACAGCTCTGGGCTATCTGGGCTACCATTCTGCGAAGGGCAGTGGCCAGAACATGCAAAAACATTGATGCCATGAGAGCAAATCCAGAAATTATTGCAACTGACCTTTCAGTTCCACTAATTGCATATAACCCATGGATCGTATGCCATCTAACTTGGTTAAGCCAAGACTTTTCCATCTAAAATATCACAGGTGATTTCAGGCAGGTTTCAGATAGATGAGAATTCAGAGCCACTTCCTACAAAAGAAACAAAACCTGAAGGCCGCCTATTTCTTCTCTCTGAATAACCTCCACTCACCAGGCTCTCAGCCTTTGAGCCTGTTTGCTAAACAGGGAGACCTCCATGGCTTCCCCTAAAAATTATTGGACATGGGGATCTCCATGTAGCCCCCAAGCAGAGAGAAGACAGGCTGAGATCAGGCAAGCCAGGGAAGCAGTGAGACAGCTGTATAACCACAGGTAATATGCAAGCGAAAAGACCAAATTTAAAACTCCGACTCAAGTCTGCAGGACATTTGCCAGCCTGTGAGTTAGGCTCCAGTGATGTATGGAATATATTTGCTCTGAGTCTATGCTGTGCTCTATGCCAGAAGCTTTTAAACCATCTTTACAAATATGTTCCCATCTTTTGCCAAGTGAATGTACAGTCTTTTCCCCTCACGTTGGTATCTACAGTTGCTCTCACTAGCTCTGTGGTTTCTGAGGCCATAATTACCCTTCAAATATTCTCAAATATTTGTGTGGTGTCCACCAAATTTAAATGCTTTCTTATTTTAACAAAACAGGCATTACTTTCATATTTGCTTTGCACGTGTGCTTTACAAAGAGATCAACAAAACTGCTCAAAAGTACTTGAGCTTTATGAGCCCTGAAGACTGGCAGATGGGTCTGTTCCACTGCATTACTCTGCAATTAGTTGTTTCTCCTCTCTCCTCTGCCTCCACTCCTGTGGAGTGATGCTCCGTGATCCTTTGTTCAGTGTGGCCCTTTCTCCTCCCACGTATCTGCCACGCTCTGTCTGTGCCTTCAGCAGCAGTGACTTCCCTAGGCTTGGCCTGTTCCCTCTGCTGGAACTTTTTTGATGTTATACATAATTCTCTACGTTTTCTCAGGTACTGCAAGACACCTCTTTTCCTGCGACCACTCCCTTGCAGACAAGGACTTTCCCAGGCGTGGATATTCCTCCAGATTTCTGTTCTATACCCAAAATGCAGAGGTTCGCTCCAGCCAGGCCCCCTCCGTCCATGCCACACGCAAGGCAAGGGTGCTCCAGTGCAGCTCCTGCTGTGCAAAAGAAAAGGTGGGATTAGGCTCTGAAAACCCGATGACATGGTGAAGGCATGCGACCAGCTTGGATCTGCAAGTGTTTCCACAGAAATAGGAGCTCTGCCATCGGTACCTAACCCTAATGTTTTTTTGCTCTCTTGACACGTCCCGACATTCCTCCTCGTCCTTCAGATTACAAGGGTGAGTAGAGTGAACTGCAAGCCCTCCTCTCTTGGTTTTAAGTGTCAACATTTGACAACACAGATCAAGTCTGAAAGGAGGTGAAGCAAAACCAGGTGTTGCTCAACCGCAGGACGTCGACTCCATGCGAGATGCCACATCCAAGGAGAGCGGATAGGAAGGTCCCTGCAACTGCTTCCATGTGTCATAGTGCAATCAAGTACAGTCCTGGTGTTTGTTAACTTTTAGGCTCAAGCGCTTGTCAGATACGAATAAAGAGGATTCCTCCTTTTCCAGGGGTCACAGCTGTCCATGAAGCAAAAACTAAAATTAAAACCGACGACTTTCACCAAGGAATGCAGGAAATGTCGTGATGTATTTTCGTTGCAGCCACTTGAAAGCAGAATCGCTGTGGAAATAAAACAACTCCAAACACACTGAACTTGCTGACTCAGTTGATCCAGGGAAAAAAAAATAAAAATTACAAGTCAGCAATCTCAAGCAACAGCAGCACCAAGTGTACTGTATCTGCAGTACTGATGTAATGTGCATTGCAACATCATATTTCCCTGAATACTGTGCTCGTGGGTTTGATGAGCCACAGCTTTCAGACGAAGCTGAGGATTTGCTGCACATTACATAAGAGAATTTTCCTCTAGAGCTGAGACCCACCCAACTGCTTAAGAAACAGGACATTTAGAGGGAGCCATTTCCTCCAGCTTCCTCCTGACCCTGACCCGAGGCACACAGCAAATTAAAAGCAAGCCCTGATCTAGACAATTCTCCTGATGGATCCAGAATTATCAGCATTGCAGCATTTCCTATTCAAAGCAGCTCATGCAAATACCCTTCTATTGCCATATGCAAATTGCTTTTTTTTTTTTGTAATTTTTCAAACAATTTCGTAATTTTTATCAGCACCTAATAAGCAAAATACTAAGATAAAACTGGGCATATCTTCACTTTAAATTTTCCATTTAAGGTTCTGCTTTAATAGTGGCCATAAGAAATCATTAGCAGCAGCTGTTAAAAGCCTCTTAAACAAATAGAATAGATTCTAA
Source organism: Pseudotriccus pelzelni (assembly GCA_035584735.1). Taxonomy (NCBI): domain Eukaryota; kingdom Metazoa; phylum Chordata; class Aves; order Passeriformes; family Tyrannidae; genus Pseudotriccus; species Pseudotriccus pelzelni. The sequence goes on along the minus strand of JAWMRA010000161.1, from coordinate 6,971,536 downwards.
AACAGAAACCCACTTAGAAGCTACAATTTTAAGCAATTAATTTGAGTCTGTACTCACCTATAGCTATGATAGGTGAGAGAACAGAGAGTGACGATCAGGAGGAACTGGTTATGAAGTAAACTGGTTAAGGGATTCTTCGTCCCAGCTGTGATTATTCCAGGAAAATACAGGAAACAGACAAGTTTGTCATATTTAAATGGTGGAAGTTGAGAGCAGAAAGTGAATTCAGGCATCTTAGCTAATGTAAAAAGTATCCACCTCAGTATCCAGGGTTGCAGATAAAAGCAAATTACCTGCTAAGAGACAAGAAAGTGGCCTAAACAGTAACTGAATATAGAAACTGAACATAAACAGAAGACATTAAAAAGAAAAGCATCCCCCATTGTCTAGTTTATATGTCTCTCTCTTCCTTAGGTATTCCTCCTCATTTTACCTATTTTCCTAGAGAGACTGTCAACTTGTCTGGTCCAAGGAAGAAAAACAGAAGAAAAACCTATGAGAGAATTGTGGAATAATAGTTCCTGAAGCTGCACACACTGTTATTTGGAAGTCTACTGATCAGAAAACACCACGTTACATATAATCAATTTATGCCAAATATTAATACAAGCTATTTTTAAGAAGGGTAAGCCTACACAAAATACGAGTTGTAAGGCTCATTTTCTCTTTGGCACATTATATTTGACAACTGTGAAATTTAAAGTACGCAGAAATTAAACACAGAAACTCACTAGAACTTACTTTTTTCCCCCTCTTGAAAAGTCTGGCCTTACCTTCTACTTTTCTTTCTTTCTTACTACTGTTACTACTTTTCTTTACTTTCTTACTGTTCTTTTCTCCCACTTACCTGAGTATTGCTTGTTGCCTGTCCAGAGCTCTCTGATCTTCTCTATCATAGCAATTGCTCCTGCTAATTTAGCCCCCATCATGGTCACCCTACTCCCACTTCCAGTTTCCCTAATTTTTCAGCCACTGGAAGCATGGTTGAGAACAAGTTCATGCACAGACAGATATTTGCCCCTTAATGTCTCAAAACTGCTCTGCTACAAGGATAAGGCAACGTGCTTTGAGAAAGCAGAGAGCGCACCGAAAACCACCAGGATTAAAGGGATCCCACAAACTATCAGAGCCCACTCTTTAGGAAAAGTTCTGCTTGTGCTGGAATAGTGCTCCCAGCCTTCATTTTTCCAGGGAAAATTGCCACGACCATGTAACCAGCAGAATGGAGTAGCTTGGTTGTTCTCACAGAAAATGAGCTTTAATAATGGTGCTTATTCTCCTCGGGGAATATTTCTGGATACCAGACACCAATATTTTGCTTTTCTAGTGGCAGTTCAGAGCCATGCCAGGAGAGCCACGGTTCTAACACACTTGAGTGGGTGCAATACGTCACTCCTGAGCAGCTGACAGGCTGAGTGTTATATGTGGAATCAGGAGGGTTGTGGTCCCTGCAGAGGGAAAGGAACGTTCATCAGAAAAATAAGACGAAAATTGTCAGCAGAGTCACTCGTGGCCAAGGAGTTCTCCAGCTCCAGCTATGATTTACTCCCTGTTCTTTATATGGCTTGGCCAGTCACTCCCTTCCCCTTCTTGCTGAAGAATACATCACCAAGAAAGTGGGTTTATGGAATAAAATGTAATAATGTAAAAAAAAGAATATTGAATAGTGGCTATTAGTACCGATGTAGTTATTTCATTACATAAGCTCAGGGAATAACAGTGTTTCAGACTTGTTTCTCTTAAAGCAAACATGAAACATCCAGTACTTTTAATTCTTTGCACGACTGTGACCTTGCCTCCAAGCCTTGAAATACAAGGTAATTTAAGTGAGAAGTGGCTCCAAGAGACAAATAAAGACTGAAGCAAGAATACATTAATTCAAGTGACGTTTAGGTCAGTACAATCTTTGGTTCGCTCAGAAGAAACCAATTTAAAGTCCAAGAAAGCAATAAACTTGAGTGGCAAGAGGCAGCTCCAAGTTAGCACTGCGAAAGGAAAGAGAGAAATCGTTGCACTAGAATCTTTGCTTCTCCTAATTTCAAGTAGCAGATGGAGGACAGAGAAGCTTGGTAAATTATTATTATTTACTTATTTCTCACACAGCAAGGACCATAATCTGGTGTTGCAGCGTGGACCATTAGCACGTTTTTTACCCTTATTCTTGTCCTTAAGTGGCCCAAGTGGAGTGTCTTCTGATACTGGGGGGGGTCACATTTTAATTTACATAAATCACAGCCTCGGGTCTGAAGCTCCTTTTCATCACCTAAAACCAGGAACGTCTTAACTGGCATTTTGTTCTTTCTCCACAGGTTAATTTCCCAAGCTCAAGACAGCTCACCCATCCTGATATGGTACCTGTATGAATAGAAAGAAAGCCATGAAATAATTCCTGTGGTTTGGGTCAGTAAATAAAACAGCAAAAGGTTTCTGCAGGTAAAAATGTGCTGCCCATCCTGGCTACTGCAGCCCTGGGTAAGTCTTGTATAAATTTAGCCCTATTTTCTCAAAGTTACATATAAATAATTTCACTCAGTTAAACGATTGTGGGGATGGCAGAATCCACAGAACATTCTAACATGAACAGACCATTATTTCTGGCCATGTTTTTGTACAATACATGCACCTTCTCCACTCTTACATGTGTGGAAACATCCAGAAACTTCTTTGCGTGTGGATTGTTCCCGAGAGACCCCTTGCCTAGAGAACACCAGAACATGGGCACTGGTGTGAAACAGGGATGATATAAATATTTGCCTGCTGAATTCCTGGAACTGAACCATTGCACTGTGTAAAAGTTTACCTGTATTCTTTTTACTGATCGTTTCTTAAGAATGGCCGGCCAATTTGATTTTCGCTCCCTCTGGTTATTCCCAGATGCTTTAGATTTTATTCAACCTGTGCCCCTGTTTTTTGTTGGTTTGCTTTTTTTTTTTTCCTTGCAGTATCAGCCAACAGTCAGCCAAACAAGGCACTGCAAACCTAACCATAAAAGGTACGTGAAATTCAAGCTTTGAGAAAAACCCCACCTCTCAGTATGACAAAGAAAATCTCCTCAGTTTTCTTTGCGTGAGGATTTTAACACAAGGAAGATCAGACCACTGTGCTGAATAAAATATATATGCAAGTTAATTTTGCCAAAAAAAAGAAAAAAAAGACATGAACTATTTGAAGTGAGAACAAGAGAAGAAAGGGATTCTCAGGAAAATTTTTAATGCAACAGGTGAAGTTCTATCTGGAATTTTCCCAAGAATGGATATTTGTATATATGTGCTCCTTCATGCAAGTAGACTCCAGTGGAAAATGCAGCTACTTGAAGGCATTCTGGGTATAGAAGTATCAGTGGAAAGAGAAACATGGAAAATCAAGTTTTTATGGACTTTTAGAGTTCAGATGAGCTTCAATGATCTATCAAACATTGCAAATCTCCAACATTCATAGAGGAGATAGATTTTAATATCCACATGCCCGAGGCATATCAGCAGCCATAATCCCACAGCCTCATTTCATCAGGGACAATGACATTAAAAGTTTGTCTCAAGGGAATTAAACCCCACCATTCTCGATCTCAGTGTTTAGATTTACCCTCCTCAATCCATCTTCAGGCACTTAAAAAGCAACAGCCTGATTTTGAATTGCTGAGATCTTACATCTCTCACTGACACAGGCAGCATTTGCACAGGCCAGACACTTTGAAAATGAATTTGATGAGGATGCTTAGATGCTGATCTAATTTTGATCTCATTTTGAATTTTTGTTTACAGACCAACCTACTTGTTGATGTAAGAACCAATGTAAAGAGAGGAAATGCAGATTCCACTGAGACAAGGCTGAGACAATTTCACTACTGCAGTCACCAAGTATCCTTCCAATGAACTAACAGTTAGTAATGTACAGATTACCATTCGAGGAAAACTTTGTAAAGACCAACATTTCTTGGAAAAGAAGTGATGAAAAATGAAACCCCTTTTCTTAGGACAGAAAAGAAAAAAAAAATCAGCGACATCAGAAATGTTGAAGGAAAGCAAACAAAGGATGCAACTGTGCCGAGGGACACGAATCCATGTGCGCTCTGCAAAAATGCTGAGATAATGGACAATTCTGACAACTGAGCTTTTGTTTCTGAAGCAAGAAAAAATCAACTTGTACTTACATTTTTGAATGGGTTTGTTTGATCTGTGTGCAAGGGCAATGACAGTCACTCAGAATTATGAGGCCTTTAATATTAGCAGACAGGCTTTAGTCGTAGGTAAGATTTGTAACCAAGAGTGTAGCGTAAATAATAAACATTAGAGCGTAAAATAATTAATCTGCAAAATACACATTTATATGCCTAAACTGAAGCTTCACTTAAACACTTTTCCAGCTTAGATCTTGTTTCAAATGCGAATATGTTCAACGCCCTTCTCATGAGGACGAGTGGACAACAGGGAACGTACAAAGTCTTTCTCAAAGACAATATTTCATAATTCATCTTCTGAGTACACAGCAGAACTGGAGGCAACCAGATCATGCAAAATCTGAGGCCCAAATTCCAGACATTTGAACTAAACCTGGCTTTAGCACGGTAGGATTAAGCACAACCAGCACTGAAATACGTGAGTACATCTCAATTAGACAAGCGCTTTTCTAATTAAGATTGAAGTCTGTGAAGAGCTGACAATAGCACTGAATGTTTACCTCTCCCTGATTTGATAGACAACACTTTTTTAGCCACTGTTATCAAAAGGAGCTCAAATAAAATCGGTGAAAGGAAAAATAAGATGATTCTTCCCACAGTAATTATGCAGAAAGTCCTCTAACAACTCTGGTTTTAACTGCCTAAGCAGCACCTGACTACACTGACTTCAGTGTGATCTTCCAGATCTATTTTATGAATTAAGACATCTTAGGGATCAGCAAATCTCAGAAGCTGCAGAATTGACATCAGATCAGATCTGGGCAGGAATTCAAACTCTATGACAATGAACCTTGTCAAACCTCTGGTTTATAAACGTGGAATTTCACTCTGTGAACAGACCTACAGGGATCTCTCTCCAGCTTGCAAGGTGGTGGGTACCAAACCGAAGAGCATCAATACCAGTGGGAGATGTGCTGTTAACAAGCAGGGGTTTGCACCACACATGGATTTGGGACTTGGCTCTTTCAATTCTTTGGGTAAATAAGCAGCCTTGAGGAGAATTCTGTCACACACTCATGGAATCATAGAATCATAGAATCAAACAGGTTGGAAAAGACCTCCAAGATCATCGCGTCCAACCCTTGATCCAAGCCCAGCCCAAGGCACTGATGCCACATCCAGTATCACCCTAAAAACCTCCAGTGAAGGTGAATCCAATGTCTGGTCACGTAATATCCAACCTGAACCTCCCCTGGCAGAGCTGAAGACTGTGGCCTCTTCTCCTACTGCTGGTTGCCTGGGAGAAGAGACCAACCCCCACCTGGCTACAACCTCCTCTCAGGGAGTTGTAGAGAGTG
>JAWMRA010000161.1:6854131-6965961 GCA_035584735.1 Pseudotriccus pelzelni | reverse complement strand
GGTCTCGCTTATCTAGAGGCTGAGGCCTGCAGTGACCGCTGCTCTGCCACGCGGGAGGTTGGAGAGTGCTGGCCTTGTGATCTTGCTTCTCTGAGGGACGTGGTGAGATCTGTTTTGCTGGTTATTTTGCTAGTTCTCGGGTTTGATTGTGTATATTTGTTCCGTGTCCCTTTTTGTCCCTTTTTCCCCTTTCCCTTTCGGGGTGTTTGGATTCCCTTAGCTGTGTACCTAATATTTTAATTGTATATAACTGTAATACACATAAATACATACATATTTTCATATAATTAGATTGATTTTGAGTTCTTCAGTTTTTATAGTTTTCTTCCTTTGCCCTAAGGGAAGAAGGGAGGAGGAAGGGGGGGTTGTCACTGTGGGTTTGGACACTTGGCAGCGAGCCAGATCCGAACTATCACACTCTCCAAGTGTTTTACTTTCTTTTCCTTTCAAAAAGAAAGGTCATTGCTCTCCAGAAATGAATGATTTTCCAAATATTCAGAAATCACATGTAGATGCCTAGTTGAACTACATTCAAGATATTGCAAAGAAGGACTTCCTCTCCTTATAGGACTCCCATATCTGCTTCCTCCTGATATTACGCTTTTTTCCACTCCGCAACAGGTTTGCAAGAAAATGTGTAGTTTTACTGTATTAGTGAAACAAAAGAAGATATTTTCATTTTGAAAATTAATTTTTATTTGTGTGGTTTTCGAAAACAGCTTCACTAACTCAAGTCAGTATTTCTTTTACTCCATTATGCCTGCCTGATTTTTGGAAATGCAAATTGCAATCGGTATTTTTTTCCGTCTATTTCCCTGAGACTTGGTGGTATCTGAGAAAGATTTCTCAGGATGGTGGGCTCAAAAGGCAACAACCTCACTCCCTGCAGCAACAGACAACAGGATCAAAGAAGCTGAAACCAAGGGTTCCTGCTTATTTCTGGGAGGATAACATTAATGAGCTTCTCTCTACCATGGAATTTCTTGTGTGAGGCAGAACCCCAGCAAGAATCTTCTTGGAGCATCCTGCCTGTAGTGTCCCCAGCCTACTCTGGTGCTGAGAAAGGACAGCTGAGCCCCATGTCACATAACTCAAATTCACTAGGCATTCTCCCCGAAAGGCCTGGGGTGCGGCATTCGGACTCAGAAATCACTACTGCGAGAGAGCAAATCATCATTACTCACATAGTTTGCATGCAGCACAGTGAAGAACTCAGGATTGGTGATGAACTTCACAGCTGGAGACTGCAGCAGCAAGGTGATTTTTTGAGAATTCACAGGAGAAAGGGAACCTTCCCTCCTAATCTCTGGACAAAAAAAAAAAAAAAAAAAAGAAAAAGAAAAGCCACCAAATATTATTAATGTGGTGGGAAGGACAGTCTACTATTTAACCTTTAATGAACAGCTGCAAAAGTGACAGTATAAAAAAGTTACCAGCTGCCTGATGCACCTACCTTCTTGGCATTCCCAAGACCAGCCTGCTGGCAAACTGACAGATGTGGTGCAACGTTTACCACAGCAGTGCAGGGGCTGGGCAGCTTTCTGAACTGTAGGTTATGAAACTCTGTGTCACATCTGCTTCTGCCTCTAAGTGTAATGTGACCTCAGCAGTTTTTACCAGCTGGTGGTTTGGTTCAGCACTGTCACCCACGTCCATACTGGTTCCCCCCACTGCTGATTTTAGAGAGATCTGGGCTCCCAATCCAGCATTGCTCTTTACTTTAATTGCACTATTTTTGGCAAGTCCATGGTTCTGGGGACTTGTATGGTAAAGAAAACAAAACAAGACACAATAGGATTATTTTTAATCTGTATAATGTAATGAAACACAGGATCAGAACTGAGAATTTGAGAAGGTAACTCTGTAGAGATAGAAACTCCTGACCTTCTACAGCCACCAGAAAAATGTTTCCTACCATGGAATTATGTCTTGGGTGTTCTGGCATTTTCAAATAAAGCCAAATTTTATTTGCAGTCCAAGGAAATTGGATGCAGACATTATTAACAGAATAAAGATAGATTCCCATTTGTTTTCTTATTAATTATAACTTTTTAGTTTCCTTCCTTCTGGACACATTGTACTATTTTATCCACTTAAAACTGCAGACTGTATCCATTGCTGGAGTTAAATTCATTTATACTGGCTTAGAATCTGGATTAGTGTGCCTAAACTGTATTTCCTCTGACATTTTTCATTTAAATTAAAAGACAAATAGCAAATGTATCATACCGCAGCTTTTTTTTTCCTCATCCTTGACCTTTTAATTCTTAGCATTTTATACAATATTGACATTTTCTCCTAAAACCAAAGAATTATCTGTAGCAAAACCCATTTCCTAATAACTTCTGATAACATCTATTATACCCATTGACTCTTTGGGTTTAAAACAAGAGAGCGAATGTTACATAATGAACTGAACTAAATACTTACTGGTAGCAACTCCTACTAAATTACTATTTTATTATGTTGGCTATGATAGTAAATGACTATACATATTACAAGTAATGGCTACATTACTTATAAACACTAAACATACAATGTGTACCTTATTTCCACTTCAGCTTCTAACAGAGAGAGCTGGGATCTCCTTATACGATTCAGTGTACATAAAAGTCTCCCATAAATTGCAACACAAAAGACTGCAGGGAAGCTTTGAGTATCTAATGTTAAACATCATTGACAAAATCCATTTTCAAGCTAAAAACACCTAATGGATCAGGAAAACAAACAAAATTGAGTATTTTGCTAAACTTGCTAAAAAAGTTTATTATTTCTCTGTGTAATTTTTCCTATCCAACATGGAAAATTAAGAAAATTCACGCAGATATTGCGTTGGTTCTTTCCCTTTGCCAGTGCTACTTAGAGAGGGATAGCAAAAAGTTAGCAAGAAGTCAGATTTACTTGTGGCAGACAATACAGAACACAAAGTTAGGTAGAGGTAAGCATAATCCAGAGGAAGAGAACTGATTAATCATTCTGGTGGTGCAAGTTCTCAAACAAAGAAGAGTTATTTTTGCATGCCCTCAAGTTGCATAGTCTGATTCCTGGTGTTTCTTACCTGAAACAAACACTTAGGCTGTGGTTCCCCAAATGTGTTAATAAAACATGATTCTGACTACCACCAAAAAGAGTAGAAGAGACCCCTGCCATCCCATCCTGCCTTGGGTACACATCTTCCTCTTCTTGGTAGAGACATTCATTCTTGTCTGGTCATCTAACAAGACAGATGAAAGAACCATTCTGTCTGTAAATGACAAGGACAAGAAACCAGGAGGCTATTTTTCAGGCAGATCAGCTCTCCACTCTGGTATGGGGTCCTGTCACGTAAATTAGCGATGAGCAAAAAGACAGCTGTGCCTCCTTCAGTCCACAGACCACACTTAGATCAGCTCGTAGCTATCACAAAATTGCAGCTTTAAAAACCACAAGTATTTCATACTTGATGCCATGGCCACTGCAGGTGCAATCACATAAGCAAATGTGGCAGTGCAGAAGTCAGGCCTAGAGAAAAGGAACTGCACTGCCCCAAGCTAAAAATAACACTGCAGCAAAAATAAGATAGCACCATTTTTACAACTACTAGGTGAATAAAAACCAGATGCCTTTTCCATTTTAATTTCAAATAGCCCTTTACCAAGGTAAAAATGCTCTGTCTGTCTAGTAGTCTTTAAAAAAGAACAGAGGACCTTTGTATCTAGCTTTAAACCTGTAGCTTCAGGTCTAAAAACTGTTGCTTCAAGTCTAAGTATTTATTTTTTTTTTAATTAATTTTTGCAACCTGGTATAATAAAGTTCCTGTCTCCCCTGGAAATGGGGATTTTCCCAGAACTGAATGGTACTGAACATGCCACTCAGAAGCTTTTCCCCCCCATACCTGAGTTTGGCTGAGAAGGCTCTGCCTCAGAGTCACTTCCTCCTCCCGTGGGAATTCTCTCCACCCTGTTGTTTACCCCAGCATCATCATCAGTCCGCTCTGTTGCGATTGTTCGCTGGATGTTTTGGTATCTGGATATATTCATAGAAAGGAACAACACACTTTAATTAACAGAAGAGCTTTCTGCTGCTTTCTACCTTAACAATCAGCAGTTTTTCTGAAGGATTCCAACACCTCTCATCAGGATCCAGCAGGGTAAGAGCACGCCCGACTCTTCTCCTTCAGCTGGTGTAGCTGCTCACACTTGGGCCAACTACCGCTCTGCAAACACGGCATTTTGCAGTGACTAGCAAACAGCTACAGAGAGTGAAAAGTCAGGAATACTCCAAGATTAAATTTAAACAGATGTGTTGGATACAGGTTGTTACTACTAAGCTTCCGTTTAAAACACTTGGACACCCGGAACCTGAAACAACAGGTGGATGACGGTTCCTCCTCTCATTTAGTCTTATGGAAGCATAACCAATGAAGTAAGGATCAATCCTGTGACATGCTGAGTACCCTTCAGTCTTTCTTATTAAATTATTGGATGCACATGCTCCACCCTAAAATGGTAAAAGCAATTAAGAGTGTTCAGCAAGTATTTATTACGATGCTGCATGGACTGCAGTTGTGAACGCTTCCATTTTGGTAGGCAATGGAATGTAAACTAGTAGGTGTTGTGATCTCAAAGAGCTACAATTTAATTGATATGACAGCCACAGAAACATCGACTAGGTCGTAATGTGATAGCTAAGTGAACAGTGTGAAGATAAAAGTGTTATGTCCATTTCTGGAAATCAGTGGGATTGGGCACTGGTGGTGACTAGCTGTAAAACAAAGGGAAACAACAGTGACGGTGGTGGAAAAAAAAATTCTGAATAGAAACATGTGAGTATCTTTAAAAACTATAATGTCATTTCCATTTGAATCAAGTTGTTAACTGCCATATTTGTTGTCGTGGTCTTAGGCATGCGCTCAGTCCTAAACACTTTACCAGACCAGGAACAAATATCCTAGAGTGTTTTGAATTCACATCACAGAAAGCAGATTCTCATTAACTAGTTCACTCATACTCACAAAAGAATGAGTGAGTATGTTTTCTTTGGTTCTACTGACAAGCTATGAATTTGTCTTATATATATTATACTTTATATCAAGGAGAGAATAGAAGAGAAATAAGGAGAAAGAGAAAGAAAGAACCAGAATCAGAAAGAAAAGCAAAAATATAAAACAGACTATCTTAATTATTTAATTAGATGTCTTGGTTATCTCTTACTTCATTCCCATAGTTTTAATCCCTCTTTATGGATAGCATTGCCGTATGTATCTGAAGGAGATGGCATTACTGACTGCATTTAATCTGATTCAGCATTGCTTGTCTTTCATTTTTCTGACTTACACTCTTTTTTCTTTCCTCAGCTTGAGTTCGGACTTGCATATTTTAATTACTTTTTCTCTCTTTATTTATTAATGCACACTTTATTCCAAATTTGAAGTTAGTTCCTCAAGGGGACACAGGATCATTAAAGACAAGCAGTTAGGATTTGGCTTTTTGATATCTCAAAAGACATCGTCTCAAGTAGCTCATTGCAACTTAATCTTAGGCAGAAGGCCTGGAGATAATTAAGAAAAATAATCAAAGTTTTAATAGATTTATGCCAAACTTTCACAATACTATGTGTGCCCCTACAGTACTCAGTCATTTGAAGCTACATTTAGCATATATTTTGATAGTCTAAGAAAACATTCACCCTTACAAGGAAATTCTGATAGCAGGTTTTGCAACAGCATGAATTTACTGCAGTTTTAAACCCCCTGTTTTAGACCTACATTTTAGAGTTTTTTTCACTTGACTGCAGGCAACTGAATGAACTTTCCATTCCAGTTCTGGAGGAGTTTTACAACACCCACACGCAATAAAGGGAAAAGGGAAAAAGAAAGGGAAAAAAACCCCAAAACACAAAACCCCCCAGGTCCATATAATCAATGGATACAAGCACACATACAGAAAAGCCTTGTACCTTCAATTTAATTAGATGGTTGAAAATCCCTATTGGCAACCCTCAAAGAGTAACGCCAGCTGTATGCCAACAAAAGGCTGTGCGTTTCTTTTGGGTCTCAGTACTATAAAATCACCTTATATAAATACCAGAAAATGCCAAAGTAATTGGACAAAACGTTGAAAGTGCAAAAGTTATGGGAATGCCTCTGGAAATTTCAGTAACTGTTCAAAGTGATTTGTCAAAGAAATGGAGGTTAAGAAATACCACACTGTGGCTGCCTTAACTATTGCGGTTGTAATTTCTTATGTTACTTATTATCTTTCAAACAAGTGCACAGATAAATCTAGACATACATATGCTGTGAAGTATCTTCTCAACAGAGCTTGGACAACAAGGGCTGTTATCTGCTTTGCCAACAAGTAAGCAAGTCAGGTAGCGCTGCAGAAAATGAGCAAGAGGTTCTAAAAGAAGAAGTGCTGATGTCTCTTTGGTGTTTGCCCAACACCTGGATTCCAGTTTTGCATTCCCTGTATCCTCAAGTGGCTAGTAGAGCTGAAGGGAAGCTTGGAGCACAGAAGGAAAGCAGGACTAGGCTTAATCACAGCCACAGGTTTCTTTTTCAAGCTGAATTTCCAAAGCTTTGTGGTTTTGGCTGGGCTGGAAATACCAGGCTTCCTTGTAATATTTTGGTCTTTCCATTCCATTTGGTCTTCCACAAATGAAACCAGGAAGCCAGAAAGTAAGTAAACTGATTTAAAAAGAGAAGTCACCGAGTTTTTTCAAACTGCTGAGTGATTCTGAGTCCAAATTTTGTTTGAGGTTAGTGCAAAAGTTCAGGCTGCTGCTAATTCTGTCAACAAGGTCTGTGCTTGCTGCTGCCTCACCTAAAATGTTCTTTCATTTGAAAAATGTTTCAAATCATGAGGTTTGAAATATAACAAAACAGTATTTCTAAAATGAGTGCTCAAAACAAAGCCCAATCCTTCACAGTGTTGATAATAACTATGAAAAGTGGCTTTCCTCACAATCCTGAAATGTGGAGACACAAAATATCTGAAATTAGATTTAGGACAACACTAATTAAAAAAAAAACAGGTTGAAATTACAGAAATGACTTGTCACTGGACAAATGCTCAGAGTATGAATCCCTTTCATTAGAATATTAGGAAATGTTCCAAACTTGGTAACGATAGAAGACTTCTGTATTCAACTTCTTAAATCAACAGAGCTCCTTGGCAGACAGTAGAGAATCACCAGCTTTTTTTCCTTAGCCCCAAGAAGTCATGACAGTTCATTTTTAATAAATGGCAAAGTGCTTAGTCTCCAATGGGACTTGGGTAAGGAGAGATACACCACTGCTGAAACCTTTCCATACTTCTCCCTTTTTGGGAGAACTCGATATATGAATACTAAAAATAGAGAGATCTGAAGAGCATCAGTCTTCTTAACTGTCAATTCCCAACACAAGCCAGTGATAATCAAATCATAACCAAGACAGCCCGCCAGCCTACATGAAAACATGGCATAATATGAAAGAAGGAGGTCACGAAGACAATGTCTGTCCTTTAGTTTCTGCTGTGACAGCTAGCTTAATGATTAACCTGCATTAACTAACAGAATGGTAAATCACTCTCACAAGCATTTATTCCTTCCATGGTCGGGATGTGCTTCCATGAGTTCAACATCAAAAAAAATTTTAAAACATCTGATATATGTCCACAGCTTTTCTGCTTTCTGTGGCAGATAACTCACTTAAGGGGCAGCCAAATAGCCTAAACTTTGACATGGCTCAAATATTCTGAGCCTTGACAAGGCTCAAATCCCTCTTAAAAACAAATGCTAAATGGCAGAGAAGTCATGCCAATCTCATGAAAGAATCTATATAAAATATTCACTTTCTTTATAGAGTTTTGGGTTTTTTTATATTAACATGATAGCTTGAGACTTCATGAGCAAAGCTATAATGAAAACAAATACTGAGCAGGTTCTCTCATTTCTGCAAGGCATAACACAGTTTATGAAATGCTAACCAAAATGACAAATTCTGGTAAAAGAAAAGATTAATTCTTCAAGGACGTGTTGATGGTGTCAAAGTAAGTTGCAAAACAACCACTCTTTGGGAAGGCTGGTTTGCTCTCCATGAGTAATATTACCTTTCTAATTGTTGTCATTCAGGGCCCAGTTCTCCCAGACTGCCTCATTCAGGGCACAGTAGCTCCCAAACTATTCAAAGCACTCTGAAAGGAGCACTTTAAAATTCTGCATCCCTCTCTCAGTTGCAGATCTTTCTCTTAGCACAGAAAAAAAGACCAAAAAACTTCTGTGGCATTTTACATGCTATAATTACAATATAATTTTAGTTTTGCCTGCCCTTTTCTGGAAACGGCATTATCACAGCAAGCAGGGAATTAAAAAAAAAAAAAAAAAGCAAACAAAAAAACCCCCAAAACCTTTCTGAAGCAAAAAAGGAAGATTTTTGATCCACTGTTTTATTTTTTTCCTCCCTCTTAAATTCAGTCTAAAAAGCAGACATGAGAAGAAAATGATAAAATCTACGTGTGAACTAGTCAAACAAAGCAAAAATATAAGAGACATTAAGAGATATTTCAAACAGCTCAGAACGAACTGACAGATTTATAAGGCCCAATGCAACATTAAGCAGACCTGTCTACATCTAGAGATGTGTACGGTCCCATCAGAGCTGGGCTCTGCCCTGGGAAAGGAGACAGACCTTTCAGCAGGCCTTATTAGCTCGAGCAGAAATCCCACACTGATATGGCAACAATCTCAGCAAGTCAGTTCTGAAACCTCCGTAGCACAGCACGAGATTCTGACCCATCGACACCCCTCCTACATTTAAATAGCAGAAGTGACTGCATCTTTTAGAAGAATCCTCCCTTCCCTTCAGGCAGTCATTTCAGGAAACTTCTCCAAAAAACCTCTTCTTGCTGTTTGAAACATTTTGCAACACTGCGCAAACACCGGGCAAGTTCGGGTACCAGACACCCACAGCAGGCACACCTGCAGGCTGAAAGGGATCAGCAGCAGGGACGAGAACTTGGACAAGGAGGAAAGATAAATCCTTAGGGAGTCACAACGCGGTGCACTGGAGGAAGAAGGAAGCTACTGGGCCAGTATGGAAAAAGGAGAGCACAGATCTCAAAGGAATTTAGGTGCTAATGCTCACCGCCGGTTCAGCTGCTCCATTTGCTGGATGGAGCCAGACCTGTGGATCCCATCCGGCGTTGCCGCGGCTGTGGGGCGCTGCCACGTGGTGGTTCGGTTGACATGATCAACGTAGAATACCCTCCCGTGGCTGTCTATCCGAGCTTCCCAATCTAGGGTGGGGAAAAAAGAGGAAGGGGTGATGCTGTCAGTGGGATGCCTTCCAGAAAACCTAAACGTGGGAGACACGTACAGACACACACATATGCACAGACAGGGTATATACACAGAGGAGATACCATATATATATATATAGCCTACATGCGTGCAATATATATTATGTGTATACATTCAAGGTATACATTCAAAGGTGCATAAATACTATGTGCTGGTCTATATATACATATATGCAGTATATGCATATACATCAACATTTCATACACAGCACACAGGTAGGCCATGGAATTCACTACCGCAGCCCGTGAAAAGCTAGTGACGTGGTGGCTGCATTTTCAAAAGGGCTAGATAAGTTTTCAGTTGGTGATACTTGTTGGCTGGATTCACTGCAGGTCAGAGTAGCCACATAGAACTGATTCTTAGTAGAAAAAGATTACACCTGAGCTAATATGGCAAATCCCATGTTTTCATTTTTCGTTGTGTCTCAAAACAAACAAGTTTCATTTCTCTCCTTTTTATTAAGTGGCTTTGAAGGACACCACAGAGCAATTAAAGGCTTCCCTGAAAGCTGAACAGAAACTGATTGGACATACCCTAGAAATCTCTCTAAACAGAGTATTGTAAATCTACTGCTCTGATGAATGCAAACTAGATTGAGAGTTTGCAGCATAATATTGAGCCTTCTATCATTACTGTTTCCTGATAATGTTTATGTTGTCCCATGACTGAAAACTAAAACCTATTTGGTATATGATGGTTTGTGGAAAATGGTAATGTTGATAAAAAAATGTTTGAAACAGGAGAAATTCAGAAGGCAGTTAGCTAGCAAAGCCACATATCAAACAGGTTGGAATGTATGGAGAAGTGGAATAAATCAGGCTTGCTAGTTTCATATTCCTACATGACCCATCAGCTGACTACATATCTATGGAAATACATGCACATACCTTCTACACAAATTTATATACAAACCTCACTCACATTCACACACAAATGCACATATGGTGATTACCTTTGAGGGCAAACACTTCCTCATATTCCCATATTCTTACTATGATACCATCTTCCTTGATGAGTCCTATGGTTTTCTATGATCAAATTCAGGATCAGCCGGATTTCATACTTTATGTATTTTATCTCCTACTTTCTAAGAGCAGGACTGAAGTTGCACCTCTTCCTGCTGCATCTGGAAACTTATCCTTCATGACCAATTCCCATCCCCTGACTGCTGGCTCTGGCTAAACCCACTTCCTATACTTGGTCCCAGAAAATTGTAGGCTGTCTCAAGTCTATGGCTGGCTGCCCCTGACAGGTGAATCCCACAAACTTTAAAAGATGGGCACTGAGAGTCCTTGGAGAAATTTTCTGTCAGACTCCAAGACAACAAGAGCCATATGCACATGCATTATTTCTTTCAAAGCTGACTGTAAGTACCACAGTCCTTAAAGATGCAAAACCTATAGTCACATCACGGGTATACATGCAGTGTCTCTCACTGTGAACACCACTATATAATTTAAGGAGAGGACTCTCTCTTACTCCACCAGGTAAAGTTTCCCAAGGATGTTGTAGCTGTTTCAAGAACAAGATCACAGCTTTGTGAAAACCATGTCTAAAACATAAGACAGTGAAAAAAAAGCACATCAAGTACAACATATGCATATTGAAGTAAGTCACACTGACACATAAGGCAGGTCTAAGGCCAGAGCCTTGCTGAGCGTGCTGGCACTGGTGGCAGGTGTACTGCTCTGGGGAGGGAATGGTCCTTCTGGAGCTATGCATTATCTGCAATATCCTCAAGGAAATAACCTTGGCCAGATCAAAAGTGAGATGATGTACCTTAACATCATGAAGATCTTCATTTTCCTTGCTGTTGTCTGGCAAAGGACAAATTCTAGCCCTCACCCCACACTATCGTTGCACCTTGTAACAAGTTGAGAATAATAAAGACCGATGGATAATTAGAAGCCTGTAGGCAATGCCGTACATCGTCACTCTAGACAGCCTACAGAAGACACCATCTGGTCATAGCGGTCTGAAGTCTGCTGATGGACACTTAGCAAGAATAATACTACCCAGTTACACAGTCAAACAAGCCCTGTACACCACCAGCTCTAGAGTGTATCTTGCAGCATCTCTCCAGCTAAATACAACTTAGCGTTCCTAAGCTTCTAAGCGTAATACTTGAAAACTTAGGAGTAAGGAAACTTGTCCAGAGCCTGGAGGTCATGGTGAAAACACAAGGTCAGGATCATGCAGACTGGATTACGACCTCAGGAAGGCTGTCTCTGTTGGATGTATCAGACATACAGCAGAATTATGTAAAGACATGAGCTACACCTAACAGTGAGTGTTGTTTTATTCACTGCTTTATGGGTAGGTACACCTGAAACCATGGGCTGACACTGGCATTAGCCTGCTAAAACATTAGGAACTGTGTGTCTCATGCTCCTTGTGATAGCATTTCTAATCCGCTGAATAACTCTTCTTCTGGTCACCCAGGAAGGCTGTCAGAGGGTGTCAAGTACAACTTTCGTTGTACACAGGTGGCAAGTGTACTTTCTACCTTCCCATAAGACAACCTGTAAGTCACACAAGTCACTGAGGTTGCCTGCATATGATACCAGATTTGTGGACAGGCGGATGGATACCTGCACAGTAAGACAAACAGGCTGACAGGTAAACTGACAGACAGAACTCTGCTTCAGAGCTGTGCTCAAGTCCCATCATGCTAATTCAGGGGCATAGGTGATCTAGGAAGCAGCCAGATTTCCTCAGGGTCTTTTGTTAAGTTTTTCAGGTAAAATAAGACTGTGACTACTACGAAGACTAACCTCCATCGTTAAGAGCGTGCTAGAGCACAGTACTGATTCTGTTCTCGGGTGATCCCCCTCCATCAGCCAAGTCATATTTCACACCAGCTTTGATACTGCTCTGATTTATAACAGAAGATGCAACTTCTTCGGGCAGGACCATCAGGACATCAGCACACTGTCTTTCCCTTTCCAAGCAGCCACACCTTTGGCAAAGAGCAGCTGGGCACATGTATTTTTCTTTGCTTCGGTTCTGTAGGGTTTCCATCAGTACCACAGGCTTAATAAGGCGTGACTATTAATACCATCATAAGACCATACAAACTCTGCAAATCTTCTGTTAATCTCATACCGACCTTAACATTCAGACTGGTCATTATGAAATTCCTAATTTGTTCTACTTTACTTTCCTAAATAAAACTATCTGAAATTAAATTTCCTCCCTGAGACCAACTGTTGTGGGCTTATGATGAAATCAAGCTATTCAGAAAACTAGTCAAAAGACAAAGAAGACTGTCCAGAAGATTCTCCATGACCTAAATAAAATCAATCAGTGCCGAACCTGCAGCAAATTATCTTCACCTCTACTTATAGATGGAAGCTAACACTGCATGTGCGAGGTTTGATCATATAACTCAGGTTTAAATGGTAAAGTTTCTTCCTTTCACATGATTGAAGAACTATTTATCTAGGATTAAGAGGCATTAAAAGCACTGAGATAGTGATACTGAAATCTAGAAGAAGAAAAATTTCTAGATTAAGTCTATAGATTTCATTTGGAAATTCCTGTAAAATTTCATGAAGAGATTTTGGGAACTGGTTTTCTAAGAGATGTTATTCAATTAAACTTTTTTTTTTTTTGCACAACATTAACTTAGTATGGTTTATTTCTATTAAGATCAATATATTTAAGCCTACAGTGTCAGCCTTTATTGTAAAAATGTAAACAAAATCCTACAAAGAGATATCACTTCTGTATTTTATCACCACACATTGCATTTCACATCCTTTGTTGTGAAAGCACTTGTGAAAACTGATGGTAGAAATACTTGCCTTTTGAGGATAATTATAAGAAAGAGGAAAACAATATTAAATCCATGATGGAAGAATACGGAATAGATTTTTTAACAGTATATTTTGTTTACTTGAGCTGGTGTCAGTGTCCTTTCATTAAGTCAGCTAATGGGGAATGTGCCCTATTCACAAAGTGTTGTGGGAAGAGTGTGAGGAAGAGAAATATTTGCCTGTTACAGAGGTAAGCATTCCCATTTCATCATTCACTGGCAAGCCACAGTGGGACTCTAATAAGACTTCATTGGGTTAAAGGCATTTGAATCATTCATGCAACTGTGCAGCTGACGCCAGCATGAGGGCTATTTTCAGCTTAGGGAATACTGACAGCATGGTTGGCAAATGATGAATTATTTGTGAAGGGCACCACAGGCCAAATAAGTGTGTTCCCTTCTTGGGCTTTGAAGAAAATAAGAGCGCTTTGTTTATACGCCAGGCTGTTTTTGTGAGGCATGGCACATTTCAGGCTGTGAAATCCTGCGCTCAACTTGAAAGGCGATCAGCAGCACTTGCAGGGCACAGAGTGCGCTCTGCTGGGCACTGAACGCCAATGCAAAAAGCAGGGCAATCCTCCAGGAATACACAAGGCAAAGGCCACAATGGCAAGTAAAAACACCTCCAGCAGTTGCTTCCATGGTAAAAATCCCATATTACCAGGCCACTAATCAATCCTGCTACAAGGCTCTCTCATTTTTATTCAATGTAAGTGTAGAATTCACTACAGTCCATAATGAACATAAAATTCACTGATAATCAAATCCAAAGACAGTACAAGATCACTCTACATAAGTCATCTTTTCCCAGCTTCTGCTGGTTTTGTTCAGGTTTGGACCTATCTGTCCCAGGAGCATCCTGACCACGAAAGTGTTCCTGCTGGACCTGCTTGCAGACCTGACAGACCACAGGGAATGCCATCCCAAACCGTCTTTGAAATTGGTTATGGAAAACCTGGAGACAAACATTACAGAAAAATCAGAGTACTTTGCTGAAATACCACCCAGAAAGCTCTATAGTAAGGCTTCCAGAACACCTGACAGATACCCAATCATTCCAGCCTAAGCATACTGACTGGAAACAGGGAAATATTATTTTCATTTCATCGTAGCTAAGGAAGAAGACGAACCAAGGCAGACGGAGGTTATGGAGCTTGTCCAAAATAACATGACAACACTGGAAGTCAGGATCAAATAAGGGAAACAAATGGGCATATTGCTTGGGTTCTGTAGGCTGAACAGACAGGGTTCATTAGAAAGACATACTGACCTCTACACTGTTTGAGTTAACAGGAAAAGCTGAAAAAATGCAATAAAATAAAAAACTAAAGCTTACTTGGTGGAAGAGGCTCATCGATAGTTGGGTAGTGATGATGGTCAGGCCTCAGAGAAGGAAGCTGGCTGACTGGCTGAGAATTATGGAGTAAAGGACAATCACCTATGGACAAGATATTCAAGACATTGACAGTCATTCACTGTTTTCACAATGTGGTTCAAAAAATGTGCTACTGTAAAACAAGTAACTATTTTACAAAGAGGTTAACCTGGTGTACTAGTATTTCTGGGCATTCCTATTTTCAGGCCCTATTTTAATAACAGCTCATTTTGTAAAGAAGTATTACAATAATGCAGTCAAGTCAATGCAAAACTATTATGGGCCAGATTCTGGACTCATAGACACACAAGTGTAAGCGAGAGAAGAATCAGGCTTCACCTCTGAGAAACACTGTTCATGTACAACCAAACTCAAGCCGCTGCAGAAATTGGCAGGAATATACAAAATCCTGATTCCAACTTTTAAATTATCCCACCATTGGAATAAGAGGCTAAAAGATGCCTTGGATCTTTCTCTGCTTTTCCAAAGGATCAGTGGCTGCCTATGTGTACCAGAATGACAGGATTTTGCAGTCCCTGCAAGGCAGATCATCCCCTTCTAGAGGTATTTTTCAAAATTCAGAGTCCGTCTTTCAAGGAAGGAGGAGAATGAGAGAAGGACCAGAAACAGGTAGGAGACAGGTAGCAGAAGAGAATGAAAAAAGATAGTGAGAAATAGCCAGGATCTGAGATAAGGAAGGAAGACCTGAGATAGAGAAGAGAGAAAGAAGAAGAAGAAAAGGAGTCACACAGTAGACAGTGCAGAGGAAGTTTTTAAACACTAATATTGTATATATGTCCATATATAGAATCATTGGATGGTTTGGGTTGGAAGGGACCTTAAAGATCCTCTAGTTCAAACCCTCCTGCCATATCTAAATATGAAACAAATGAAACCTAAATAAATGTCCAAACTGACATTCAGTTGAAAGGAACAAGTTACTTAAGATCCAGTCAGTGTTTATAGAATCCTTTAAGACATTAAGAAGTCACAATAGGGATGAAAAAGCATTCCTCATCTTAGACTTAACTGTAAGAATAAGGAACCTGCTCACTAAAACTTCAAAGGTTCCAGAATAAAGATTCCTTCTTGGTCTATCCTTCAAATCTTAGAAACCAGGACTGTTTATCCTAAGGGACATATTTTCATATTGTGTAGTAACACTTTGTCACTATAACCTCCAGTTCCAGATAGGCTTGTTAATACAGATACAACCTGAATTGCATAAATATAATATTCACATGCATCTGAAAGATGCATGAAAAAAAAAAGAATAGTTCTGGGGTTGTTTGAATGCAAAGCCAAACTCATTGTGTGGTAGCTGGTTTATCTATCTTTAACGTCAGAATCTTAACAGCCTAAGAACAAACATTTTGTATAAAACCCCAAACACATAGCTATCAAATGAAAAAAAAAAAAATTACAAAAAAAGATATAAAATATGGGGTTTTTTTTTGTCTTTAAACAATCAACAGCTAGAAGGCAGAAGCCAATTTTGTATAAAACGGCAAGACAAATCTCACACCATCCGGAAGTGAGAAAAACTGCTTAGAAAAAAATACTCCCTCTTCTGGGTGCTCTGATGATACCGTATGGCCTGTTAAACGTCTTCATCAAACCACTTGTGTACGGGCGTATCTCACAGATGTATCTGCTGCATGTTTTGAACAGACGGCAGATTATGTAAGTTTATTACTCAATGCTGAAAGTCCATCTCCCATAGCCTTAAAAACTGTGCTGCTACTACAGGTGTTGTAGCACCGACTACCAGATCACCCGTCTGTGTTTCTTTACTTACCTCACCGAAATTGATTCTCCCCTAGTCAAGATAGTTACGCCAAGCCAGCAGAAGCACGGTAGTGGTATCAGTCACCTGCAGTGGGTGGAGGTGACCACATCTACCGTATTTGTAACAGCTGCCAAGTCATGAAGCAACGTGCATTTTTACTGAAGCACCCCCCGGTGACACCAAGAGAGTGCTAAGAGATGGGCTTGCCCTTAGCTAACCAAGGCACTGCCACTGCGAACACTGCAGTGCCCTTTATATAGGCTCAAGCCTTGGTGTTGTACTGAATCCATATGCACAAGACACCCTCTCCCACCACATCCGCTATCAAAAGCACATACAGTCCAAAAAAACGACCAAATCTGTAAGTATGGTCTCACACGTACTCATGCTCATGCCCACTTAGGTATATATTTCCACATAAATGATGTCCACAAGCAAAGCCTCTCTCCTGCAAGGAAGGAAAGTGTATACGTCTGAAAATTTAATTCTTTGGGCTAGACCTAGTCCCAGCTGTCTACAAAGTCTTTACGCAGGCCTGTGTGTAAGGCCACCCTTACACCTTTTACCTGCGTGGGCTGGGTCTGTGGCAATGGAAGGTGGGAGTAAATAAACGGGGAATGGAGAAGGAAAACGTAGAAGGATGCTTTAGCTGAGGTTTCCCAGTGATCCCCAAATAGGATATCCTTTTGCTGCCATTTTAATTTGGTGTCACTTACAGAGGGAGACAGATGACTCAAAATTTGGGAATGTAAAGACTACCCCTTGACCTTGCTGCATACTCCTTAGCTGCAGTTGAGTCCTTTACTTCTACAGCTGGAGAAAAAAGATACACCACCTGAAGAAAAGATGAGTGATCAACACCCTCTCTTGATGTAACTGCATACAACACAAAATGAGTTACCACAGGGAGGGATTTAATCTAACTGTTTGGAGGAATTGGGAAAAACAGTACCTAAATTACAAAGACAAAAAAAAGTACGTTTTAAAGTATACTCTATCTCTAGGGAAGGATAAGGAGATGAGAATTTCATTCAAGATAGTTAAATTTCCAAAGTGTCTAAGAAAAAACATAAATTTCTGTTGAGTTGCCCTATGATCTGTGACATCTGAGGTACATTTGTTAGATACTTGGGGAACTGCAACAAATGGGGCTAGAAAACTGGGTTCATGAGAGCTTATTAACTATGCATGGCTAACAAACGTATACAGAAATTGGCCTAGATCTTTATCTGGTTCAGATCAGCATATCTGCCCTTTGACAAGCACATGCTGGTCCTTTCACTAACTATCAGAGGCATGGCAGTGCATCCGATATGTGAAATGGAAAAATCCCAGGAAAAAAGGAATGAGTTGGTGGATGTGATAATGCTGATCTGCCACGTAACTACCGTAGCTAATCTTGATTTTATAATGATGCACATATATCTACAGGAATCCATACAGACAGATCTCCACCTGATTTATTTGGTTTTACTGGGATTTTTAAGGAAAGGCTCAATTGTCCAACCCTGCCTGATATCCGGCCCGGTTCAAAGCCCCGGAATTTGTAAGAACTAAACCGTGAGCTATCTGAAACCTCAACTATCTGATGCCTTCTGTGACATCCAGATAATCAGGGTTGCTCAGCATATCGATTCTCAGGATCTAACCTTCTCTTCTGCTGCTTGGACCTGCTATTGGGGTGTCTAGACCCTCTGTGGCTCTTTGTGGATTCCCACCATGAGCTACCAGTTCATCTGGCCACTGGGAGGAGCCATCCACTTGCTCCCTGTCCAGCTCAGGGCTCTGCACTGAATCTGGCACTGACTCAAAAGCACTGTTCTCCTCCTCATCATCATCCTGTGAGGAAAAGACCGTGCTCTCAGAAATCTTTGCACTGTCAACGGAGGAGAAGCGTGTGTGGCTGGAGAAGCGATTGTTACTGTCATAACACGAGGTGCTGTAGCAAGAAGTGCTGTAGCAGGAGGTGCTGTAGCAGGAAGTGCTGTAGCAAGAGGGGCTGTAGCAAGAAGTGTCGCACGCCTCGCACTCGTTGTCACCATTGGGCCTGGAGCTTGACTCGCTCTCGCTTCCTGTCCTGGGGGGCTCCTCATCCAACAGCCCATCATTTAAGTTGGAGAGTTGCTCATCCAAGGTCTCAGGAAGCACTGTGCTCTGGCTGAAGTTCTCTTCAGCCTCATTTTCCAGAGGAGGCTCTGCTGCCACTGTCTCACTCTCACTGACCACTTCCTTATCCAACACCTCCTTGACTGTAGACTCCTCATCGTTTTCCCCGCCGTTGCCACCGTCTTGCTCTTCTTCCCCATCACTGTTCATCTGTGCTGAGGGCAGGCTGTGGAGCAGGTTGTGAATCCGTATGTAGTGTGTGCGAGGGGTCTCCGGCTCACCGCAGGCTGAAGCTATGACTGTCTCAAGTTCAGACACAGGCAGGGAGCACGGCCTGTTTTTCCTCTTTGCTGTGGTCCTCAGTTGTAGCTTGTTGTCTTCCTCCTCCCGGGCTGAAGCCCCTGCATCTTCTTCCTGACTCTTCTCTAAGTCCTTGCCAGCATGCACATCTGCACTCACCTCATCAATATCTAATGTTTCTATGCTGGTCACTCCACCATCTCCCTGAATACCAGAATTGACTTTGTTATTTTCCCTAACTTCAGTCTCAGGAGGAGACATGCAAGCCATCAGAGCCGACTGCTCTGTGAGGTCCGTAGCACTCAAAGAAGGCAGCACTTCTCCTGGGATGGATTCCAAGGGCTCAGGAACTGGCACCGCATCAACCTCCCCATCTCCTGCTAGCTCTTCATTTAAGCTGTTCTGGTTGACTTCCCCAGGTGGTTTGACAGCCCCTGGGCTATCGACACTGTTCACACCGTATCCATTTAGCTGTTCTGGAGCTGCACTTTCTGAGGTCACTGTGTTGATGCATGGAGGCTCACCGAGGCTTTCCTCTGTGGGGTTGTTCACAGGGCTTTCCTGGAGGTCAGCTGGCTCAGGATCTGCACTAATGGAGACCTCTTCGTCATCTGCATGAGACAGTAAAAGAAATTAATTACGCCTTTAATAAGAAGCGTTGAGGGAACCAGAGGTTGGCTTGAGGGGGCACAAGCATCCACAGCTATCTGAGAAAATTAAAAGCGTAAATTACAGTGTGAAATGAGTGGGCAGCTGAACAACTATCAAGAATTGCTGATTTTTTTTTTGCTAAGCAATCTTTGTACAGTGGATTTAATCACGGGCTTACTCATGGTGGTAATTTGTATGCAGCACCCTGCCTCCTTGCAGCATAACCTGAAGGCAACACCTTCTTGAAACTCCTCTTTGAGCCAAACTGGCATTGGCGGGAATGTCATGGGAATGACAAGGAAGTCTTCCTGAGATTTTAATGACATTCTTTTTTTCATGTTGAAGCTGGCAAGACTCCACAACAGAGAATGTAAAAAACTGTTTTTCACACCCCTGAAAGGTGAAAACATTTCCCAAAATATCCTTTGATGTGATCCTCATCTGTACCATCTCCTTCCAGACATCAAACAACCTGGGCTAGTTTACGCCATCTAAATGGTCAAAAGACAGAAATCTGGGTTTTCCATCAAGGGGAAAGTAACAATTTCCAGCCACCGATGCAGCTGCTGTTAGCTTGACAAAGTGTACCAGAGAGAGCAAAGAGCCCCTCAGGCAGAGAGTCCCTGAGAAATGCTATTGAGTTTGTGACATGAAAACCAAGGTTCCACCTTACACCACCATGACAGTTACTTCTGAATAACTACAAGAGAATATGAACCAAAACCAAACCACAAAAGGGAGGGAAGGAATGGGACACTGCATTATTTTTTGTTTTATTTTTACTTTTTCATTAAAAATAATCAAAATGAAAAAGTCTCTAATTTTCTCTACTATTACGTTGTCCATTTTTACTTATGAAGTGCTCAGATGCAATGACTCTACAAACAATAGCCCATACAGCACTTCACTAGGGCAGGTGATAGAGAAGCAGGTCAGACTTTAGTTTTCTGCCCAGTGATGTGGCAGAGTATTTGAAGCAGTCAAGAACAGGGGAATATGAGACACCAGTAGGTCTAAGCTAAGGGGAAACGGAAGAAATTGTGACTCACGATGTGTCCTGTGACGGGGGACTTAATGCACTTCCCTTAGCTCATGACTGTACCTTAAGTCCCAGAGCATCCAGGAGTGAATTCAGATTTCTGAAGAGAAAGAATGCAAACCAAACAAAAAAACCAAAGCAACCCAAAAAACCCCCAAACCAAACCAAAAACCACCACCACAAAAAAAAAAAAAAAGATGGATTAAGACTGAAAGTTACCTGGATGGATGGAAGAAGTTATTTCAAATCGGAACTGCAGCTGGCCACTGACATGATCTGTAGGAAGCCTGCGACCCAGAGTGTAGCTTACAACTCTGTCCCTGAAAGAAAACAAATATTGTCACAATAGACTATAACCTACCCAATGTCTACTGTTCATAGATAAATCTGCTGTGTCCTACAAAAATGCATAATAAAATACATAAAGGCTATTCAACCCAGCCATGAGGGCATGTTGACTTGCATACGAGAGAACGAATGGCAGAGAAGGAGAGGACAATGTCTTCAATTACAATGGAACAGCTGAGTAAGTGAGTAAGACAGGCTGCTGGGATACACAAGCACATATGTATAAATATAGAGAGAATGGTGGGAATGAAACTTCTGCAGCATGGATATGAAAATATCAACATGGGAAGCAAACAACTCCCACTTCAGCTATTGTAACATGACTTTGCTTCCCTGCAGATCTGATCATATCTACCCTTTTGTAGAATCTCATATTTCTATATTTTCTTCCCTTCACCATGTTCATAAAATGAATCTTTCCTGTTCTTGTCTAATCCCCGCTTACCACCTTCTCTCTTCAGAGTGGTTGAGTGACTGCTCTTAATCTCTTTCCACCCCTCTTACCTCTATGAAGCTGAAATATCAGGAGAACACCTTCCTGACAAGGTTGATCAATGACTCCATTCTGTCCTTGTGCAGGTCCCTCCCTTTGCCACACTTCATCCACCCCTCAGAACAGAATGAAACTATAGAAGAGATTAACTTCCCAGCTGCCCACAACGCGGCTGAATCAATCTTCGCAAAGCATTTTTTGAGTGTAACGGGTTGTATAAATAGTAATATTTATACATCTTCTGAAGAAACATAGTTCACTTCCAGTTGTGCCAAATATATTTGCTAGGATAGTTTCACATGCATCAGAAACTCATATAAATGAGACAATCTCAAGATTTGTGTATGACCTCTCTAAATTAGTGTGAATACTCACTGAGCTTGCCTGAGATATAAATGCCAATAGCGTATTAAAACTAAGCCAGATCTAGTGTGCAGGTTGGAGGTACTGCTCTTGGCAAAGTACATCCTTAGATAGACAGTGTTTACCATAAGGAAGTCAAATAGGAAGCTACAACCAGAAGATGATAAGAAATCTTCTCATACAGAGGAAAGCCAATGATACCAGTTATGGGGTTCTGACTTCCCCAAGCTGTTCTTTTCCATCTGGTTTCTAAAAAGCTACTCTATCTTCCCTACTTGAGAAACAAGGAGGTAGCTTAGTCCCTTCTGGTAGATTCAGCTGTCAATATCACAGCCAGTTTCTGAACCAGCTGCTGAAAAACACTTCCAACAAGCTCATCTTCCTGCTGTTCTGCTGAATTGAGATACAATTTTCAGAAATACCTTCTTGGAAACTGCTTTGTTTATGCTTTCCTCAGGAGATGACTCTTTTCCTCCCTTGCTCTTCAAGGTCTGAATGTCACAGGCTTAGAGCCAACTTTTTGGCTTTGTCTGAATACTACCCATCTTCCTCAAATCGGTTTGTGTTATTTTGGCAGCATACACTTTCCCAGGACTTTCATGCAATGGGGAAGCAGGGCAGGGCTTGTGAGCTCAAGGGTGTTCCTTGGCAGCAGGGTAGGGTCAGGAAGCTTTAGTTACAACATGCCACATATATTTTTTTATAATATTTCAACTCTCCAGAAATTAAAGGGAGGAGAAGCAGATCTGGCATGATTTTAGCCCATAGGAAATTTCCTGAAACATGAAAACAGCCTGCTGACAACATTCAAAGAATATTCAAATTGAAAATATTGCACTCTCCAGATTCACAGCCATGATGCACAAAAAAGTCTTCTTTCCTAAATGCCAGCTCTCATTTCTCAAAATGCCATGCATAGAGTTATCGAGGGAATTCTTTGTCTGGCCCGTAGTCCTATAAATTCTAATTAAGACCAACACCATTTATCAGACAACTGTCAGTTTAATAACTTCCCCTCAACATCGTTGTATCACAATAATGATATATCACCAGAGACTTCAAAACAGTAACACACTCATCAAACAACAGAAAGCAGCATAAGCAGCAAAATTTACCCTATGGCATGTCTTTCCAAGAGGCGTTGAACTGGCATAGAGAGTTTCCCCAGAAAACGTTTGATGATTGGTCGGCTCTTTGCAAATTTGTCTTTAACTTCTATTTCCAGGACATCCGTGGGCAGGGAGACAAAGCTGAATTGCTGCAATAAAGGAAGTGCACAGAACATTAAGCTGGAAGCTGGGCCGTAACCACACACAGTACTTCAGCTGTGAGGCACGCCTTGGCAATTGAGAAGTGAAGATCTAGTGAGGTGAAGGATACCTGATCACTGTTTTCAGATAGACTGTTTTGAAAACTCCTTTTCTTGTTCATCTGTGCCCCAGCTCCAAAAGGGAAAACACTGTTTATCTGGATCAGTCTCCTAACCTGGGTCACACCACAGCCCCACAAAGAGCTAAACCCAAAGGTAAGTTACTGTCACAAACGATACTGGGGAAAATAGGAAGGGCACCACCTAAAACTGCTCTTGTCACCAAGTGCATTGAAACATGTGACAGCTGTCTCAGCCAATCTGGTTACAAGGACAGCTTTGTTTATTGGTAGAGTAACATTTCAAAAAGCTTTTAGAGACTCTGTGTGTGCAAAACGAGGGTTGGAACAAGAAGAGGGATATTTTAGCTTGTAGGAACAAGGAAGTCCATGTGTACAGCTTTCAAACACGGGAGCATTAGGGCACTTGGAGATGCCAAGATCTCCCCATAAGGAAAGAGAAGCTCAATTTAAAAATAATAGTGAAAAGCAAATGTATTAGATAACTTGGTCTTGCTTTCTCCTAGACCAGCTAAATTCAGTACAGGCTTGGAGCTGGTAACACAGGTCATAATAATTTTTCCAAATATCTGCTACTACTAGAATACCATCAATCAAAAAAGTGCATCTGTGCTGTGGTGCACAATAGTAGGAAAACTGACAAAGTGCTGTTCATCTGACTAAAAGGTCAGTATTGAACTGGAAGACAACTTCTGTAGTAAGTAAATATTAAGATGGATGGAAAGATTTTTCTAGCTTTCCCACTGCCAAAACCAATCTTCACAACAGAATCATGCTCTGGGTTATCAAGGCCTGGAGTTAAGTCCTAAATTGCTTGCTCTATTGAATCATGATCTAATTCAGAAATGCTTAATTCAAACAGCTTCAAGTGAAACCAACATGAGTGGGACATTCCGTTAATCAGGCCCTGCAAAACCACAAATAATCAGAGAAATACAATTCAAACAGGAACTAAAGCATTATTTTCTTCTATTTTCTTGTACATCTTTGCAACAGGAAGATAAACACACCAAAGAGGAGAACATTAATTTGCCATGTATATTGAACATTGCCTTAGCAAATAAGTTGTATTACCATCACCGTTTCACCTGCTTAAAACCTTGGGTAACTGCCACTCCATGACACTTACAAGGAAAGCAGAAGAAGAGAAGTAATGTTTAACTGAATGAGGTTATTGTAACATACAGCCATTTACCACTTAATGAATTCTCCATTATTGTGCTGTTGACTACTGTACTGTAAAAAAATTTCTGTAGAGCATGCACACACACAAGTAAAGACTGAACGGTTCATAAGTGAAAAGTAAAACATAGGTTAATGATCTAAATGTTAATAATATATTGTCTTGTGGTGCAACTCTGAAGCAAATCAGAATCTGCAGGGATATTTATTTTCACAACATCAGGTGGAACCAAGCCTAACAGCTCCTTCCTTGCACTTTTTCCAAACACCTAAGCAGAGAGTATGGATCCAAGGTGCAAGGTGTATTGGAATCAGCAAAAGAAAATGTCCCTTCTCCCTTGAACAGCTGTGCCTCAAAGACACATAAACATCAGAATATTCTATACAAATTGTAAAACTGTGTTCTGATTTCATCACCTGCCAACACATTGCATTTTGGGATACAAGAGACTGCAGTGAGACCAGCTTCTGGTCTATGATCACAGTTTCCAAATGTTTCTTCTAGGAGAATGTTCTGATGTGTAAAACCAGCTGCATTTTGGAAACACAATTAAACCTTTAAGACCTGAAGTGTCCTGTGGCAGAGCTCGAAGGCTTTGCTGTTTGGAAACAACTGCAGTTTGAGATCAGAAGTGAACTCACTGAAATGGGCTTGGACACAGCTTGGAAACCAGTGCTAATTTTACATAATTCAATTTTCCATCTAAGCACTTGCTCCTGCTGTTGCTCTCATCATCTGGTTTAATTCTTAGTGGGCAAGATTTTTCTAAGGCAATCTCTGAGTGTGGATGCCTCAGGCTCATGCCATCCACACTAAAAAGCCCAAAGGAATCCTTGGTTGCAGAACAAATGGACCTCTGGCCCTCTGAAAAAAATGGATCCCAGCAAAACACCTAGGTTCGAGAACTCCAAGACTTACAAATGCATTTTCGAAAATCACCAATCACTTTTGAAAAGATGTTCCTTGTGATACTTAAAGATGGGAATTTCATCTTTGGATGTGGAAGCAAATCACCATCAAATCCTAATTTCCCTCTCTTCCTTCACCATCTTTTCTGACAAGCACCAGACCCTGTACTTTAGCCACAAAACATTGGCTACATTTACACTGTTCAAAGCCTTGGTCTTTGCTGTCTTATCTGTCTGGAAGGGAAAGGACTCTGTGTTTCATGGTCATATTCAGCATAACTAAAGTAAAGTAGTAAAGTATTACTGCCGGAATAAATTAAATCCTTTCCTTGCCTAATATTTTCTAATTGTCACACAGCAACAGTCAGTTTGTGGAAATGACAGCATAAGCTTTGTATCTAAGTTTTTTTAAAAAAAAAACAAACCTAAAATCCCAAACAAACCAAAAAACCCCACCAAACCACAAACAAACAAACAAAAAACCAAACAAACTCCCACCGATTATAAATTCTGCAGTACCCTTGGGTGCACACTCAGGGATGTTGTGACTAATAATTCATCCCATGGAGGGGTAAGAAAAGCAGGCTACAGGATCAAAACAGAGAAAAAAAATCCAAGTCTCTTCAGGATGTGGGAAGTTTGATGTTGCTTCTTACACATACCCAGAAACTTCACCATTGGTAACCAAAAGACCTGCATTTTCAGAAAATTCTGCTGACATTTTTCTATGTTACTATTACATTTCTTACTCTAAGTTTTCTGTTATTTGGGACCTTTTTTATTATTACAACTCTTAATACTGTAATAATAATATTGTAACTCAATGTTACAGAATTAACTCAGAAGTTCAGCTTTCACATTAAAAAGAAGTATAAAATCCATAGTTGCAGAAGAAAAACAAGAATACAAAAACTTTAGTACAATGAGTACAAATATATTATTTTTAAAAGATTTCTGGTATTTCTGACAGTCACTCCTTGAAGGCAGATTCTTCTATCTTTTTCAGCTGGCATTGACTTACTCATAACTTGCTTCCAGAATCTAAACCAGCAATCTTTAAGCTGTATATTTTCATTTGGGCCACAGCTCATTTTATGGGCTTGTTCACTGGTTGGGGTTTTTTCCCCACAAAAATTTAAGTTCCTTTAATAACAACCATTAGTGCAAACTTATCAAGACAGGTCAAGAACTTAATGGAACCTGCTGGAATCCACAGACACTTAACTAAAGTTGATACTGAGACTAATTCTAGAAGGGTATACTGAAGTTTACATAAATGGGCTTTTTTTCACAGTCAAAAATGTCACAGTTCACATTTCTGGCAGTTTTTGAATTCTGATGTTACGACTTAACTTGTTCCAAAGCTTTAGGTTTCTCCACATGCCAGAGGTCTGCCAAACTTGATAATGGCTGCATGGAAGTGGTTTGTGACTCTGTCTGAGCCTTTCTTTGTACACAAATACAAAGACCACCAAGGAAGTCACAGATTTCTACACAAGTGCAAACTCTCCTATCAAAACAGCTACAATTTCAAGGCTAAAGCCCCACTCAAGGAGAAGACTTTGGCTAATGACAGTCTTGACAAATGTGTTCATTTGGCTAACAGCAGACAACAGGATGCCTGGAAAGAACAATTAACAACAATTTAAGTGATTACTAGAACTTGATTGCTTTCACTTGTTCCATAACCAAAACTCAAGTAAAATGCACTACATAAAATGTAGGGAACAAACCTCTTGCAAGTAATTGGCAGACCCACAATTTATAAATGATCTACGGCAGTCAATGGATGAACAAAGAAGTTAAATCTCTATTCTCTGATTAGTCCAAGACAGTAATACAGGGTGATAGAAAGGCTACACAAACGGAGAAAAAAAACCTGGTAATGGTTCCCTGGAAAACTCCAGCACCTGGGGAGACATTCCCAGAAACTGATAAAAGGATTACAAGGAAGAAATGAGTGATATGGAGATAACATGGCCTTTTTTCAAACATCCTGGCTGCTGAGAACTCAGGAAGTGGACACTTGGGCCTATTTCATCTGCCTATCACCCCAAAATTAGTTTATTGACTATAGCCAGTCAAACTGCATAAAGAAAAAAGGTATAAAAAGAGACTGGACCCAAGCAAAAATCGGGGGGAGGGGTGGAAGAGGGCAAGGCGGGGTGCGGGAGAAGTTTCATCAACTACCAGGAGGTAGCTGACAGGCTACCTTTCTCCTTCAACTTCTGCCTGAGAGGTGAGATGTATCTTAGGCATGCCAATTACTTGTTTCTAAATAACTAGAGCTTACTTTTGCTTCATAGTATTCTTAGGTTTTGCTTTAAGTTTGTAAGTGGCTTTTGCTTTAGAGTTTCTTGTTAAATTTTGTGCTATTGGTATCCTGTGTTAGTTGTTCTGCTTCTTCATAAGTTGCTTTTGCTTTAGCGTGTGTGCCTATGCTTTGCATTATTATTATTACTACACAGTTCACGTGTGTTTTTTGCAGTTAGGCCCTATTCCAGACACAATGAACCACATATATTGTCACAAATTTGTATTAATAAACATGTTATTTCGTGAACACTGTTAGAGTGAGTCCATTTTTAGGTGCTGACAGTTTCCTCAACAGCAAAGGAACTCATCAGAGAAACCTCGTGAGGGGTTTTTCTACCGCTATAGAGTGCAGTCCTTACATAAAAAGGCATCAAATGTCCTGTCCATCTCAGCAAAGCTGTTAAGTGAAGGGTCTCATTAGGTGAGACACTAACAGACCATTTTGGACAACAAGCAGCTTTCATCTCCTGGGGGGTACACTGATAGACAAAAAATAAATTAATACAGGTTGGACAGAAAATACTTCTTTTCTGCCCCTTTTCACGTGACAAGGAATTACCTACAAAGTTGCATTAGCCACACCCTGCATATCACATCAACTTGGTGCAAAATGACTCTTAGAACCTGAGACGATACATGACACAGCTCACTCTACAGGGGAGATGACAGATTGCTTCAACAAAATGAAATGCCATCAGGAACAACCTGCTTCTCACAGCACGCCTGGCCCTAGAAATGGTCTCTGATCCCATCTTATCAATGGGATCTGACCCCTACCAACTAGGGATGAGAGGGCTCTCCTCTATAGGAAGAACGATGTGGTCCTTTATTGGAAGGATGAGGTGGTCAACCAGATGCCCTTGTTTCTAGTCTGGAAGAATCCCAGACTGAAAAATCCCCAGAGACAGAGGGTTTGGAAAAGAGTTCAGAGCTTCGGAGGGGAAGATCCTTTTATTTTCCTCTAGAAATGTTTTAGGACTCTTGGAAGAAATGATCATCTGTCAGGTGTATTCCTAAAACGAAGCCATGTGCAGAAAATCTGAACGCAAAGAATGATGGAAGATCTCTGGCATACTGGGGAAAAACAGCACTTAATGTGAGCAGCAGTGAGAAGGCCTTGCAGGGACTGATGATCCCGATCTCTGGAATACGCTGGCCGTGTCTGCATTAGGAAGACTTATGGTGCAATGTGAGTAGATCTGGAGAGCAAAGCAGCTGGTGCTGTGCACCTGATTACCACATCCAGGCATGTTGCAAGGGTTTTAACATTAAGTGACTCCAGGTCGGTGCCCTGGATTGAACTCCCATTCTTGTCTGAAAGGTGCTGGGTGCACTCCTGAAGCACATCTGTTGGCTTCCCTTCTGCTGAGAGTAATTAAGTTCACGCACTTTAAGATTGTCCAGTGCGTCTTTAGCAGGGAGATCAGGAGATTTGCTTTGAAACGGATCTCTTGAATGCAACAAAAATACTGCTGTAGATGGACCCATTGAATTGTTAAGAGCCATGATCTATAGAACAACTTAGTATGCGTAATATTTTCCCAATGATTTTCTTTTTAGGGTGTTACTATATCCTTCTGGAATGATAATGACTAGAAGGACACAGACTTGCTCTAGATGCAAAGTCATTGCATCTCTCCACTTTTCCCACTTCTTTAGCCATTTGTCCATGCCTGTCCCACTTGTTACAGTGGCAAAAGATTCAACAATTTCTTTGTTCCTACACAATTAATGCAAAGAGGGGGTAGGATAGGAGAGAGATCTCCTTTAAATTCCTCGCTAAGAGAAACGCTGCAGCATTATGGATCATCTTATTAGACACTGGAGGATCTGTAGCATGTACAGCCTCAAAATGCCCCAGCCAAAGGAAAAGCTTTAGATGGTGTTTTCTCAGGCACCAAAATGCCGTAACCAATTACTTCTATAGAAATACGGAGGATGGAGGGAGAGGAAAGAGCAAAAGTGCCATGATGAAGAAAACCACAGCAACGTATTCAGTCCTCCTGGGCTAAGCAGTGTATCATCACTTTTGTCTCTGGTCAATATTAAGTCACTAGGATTCTCCTCTCCTTTACACAGATTTTACTTAGCTGCCTCCTGCAGATTCACTCTCACAGAGACACAGATCAGAATCAAATTTACCTAGAATCAGCTGATACATTCATAGTCTCACACCATCTCAATGATCTAAATGTAAATCTGATTTTACATTACTGCTGGTATCTTCAGGCAAGATCTGAAAACTGAGTAGTAAACACCACCGAAGGACTTTCAGACAGTAACCTACTTTGCAATGCTTATTTGCTTCCAGACCCAACAGTGTTTTTGCAGACACAGATGATTAATTTTATTAATGTGAACAGATCTTGTTGGGGCTTAAAGCATGACATATGTGGTAAAGAATGAATGTGGTAAAGAAATTAGCCCATGGTAATGCTGACCTGGCAGAATACATCTGTATCCATTTATAAGATAATAGAACCATTTCCAGAGCTCAAGAATAGTTTTCACAGAAAACCAACTACTGATGATGATTCACTTCCAGGTTTTATTTTTACCAGAGTTGTTTGCATCCCTGAATACAGATGGATCACAGTGACTCAATAACACTATCAAGGAGTATGTCCCTTAGCACCAATTATACCAGTTAAGCGCAAATCAAGTTCTTTAAAGACAGTCAGTATAACAATTGGTAGACAGTTAGGATAATAAAGTCAGTGTAATAAAGGTAGATAAATTAATACTTTGGTGACAGGAAGAATTAGGCCCTTGATTTTGAGTTGAATAAGCAATAGAATTAAAAAGAAATTTTATTTGCGATATCCATCATGCATGGGGATGATCTTAAAAGGCTTTAAATCGCCTTTGATGGATGAAGACAGATTTATTCTTTCAGCTGAATATTTCATTAGTAGGTTTTTTGTTTCAAATACCAGTGAAACAATTATACTCTTAATACACGCACCACTCTCCATCTGTATTATTCTATTCTCCACTCAAAAACCTTCTCTACATATCACTAGTATGCCACACAACACTACTTATACAAACATCTGGATAAGCTCATGGAAAACTGCAGTTACTTAAACTTACTACAGTGCACCTCAATGACAAGACAAAATAATGCAGAGTCAGTAGTGTCAAACACAGAGCTCCATTGCTGTCAAGGGCAGGGACATGCCTATGCCTACTAGGAGAGATTTCTGTAACACAGCAGGGGCCGCAAGGTGTCAGATCCAAAATTCTGGCCTGGAACTACTGTCGGGGTATTTTTCCCTACAGTAAGAGGGGTGCACATAAATACATGATGATGTTTTAAAGTCTGATTCAGTCCTTTCCACTGAACTCCTTCAAGGTTGGGCAGGGCCTTCAGCAAACTGGCTTTCTGGATTTCTTCCTCAGATTCACTACCTCTCTCTACTGGAAACAAGGAACAAAAAAAGTCCTTCTCATCTATTTCATGTATTGCACAACATTCAGTATTACTAGTTAATAGGCTCATCATGAATTCCCTCTGATGGTTTGGATAGTCTTAAAGGATGTCTCTTACTTTATTAATGGCAAATTTCAGCCCTAAAACATTAGAAATTTACACAAACTTCTGGATAAATCAAGTGAAAACACTGCTTAAAGAGCCAGGGTTTTTCTTCCTCTTCCACACATTGTCTCTAAATGTATAAGCACAGCAGAGATTGAAAATATTTGAGGACTCTCATGAGCACTAATATAAACACTAGCAAGACTAATAGTCTTCTAGATGCAGAAGTTACAATTAAAGGCACTTCTACAAGGATAACATCTTGAAAGAAATCTAGACAATTTTTCACACCATAACTCGTTCCTGAAGAAAGTGAAGTTGTCTTGGTCTTTTGCATCAACAGAAAATAAAAAAAAAAAACAGTGGTAAAACTACAGCTCTTCTGCGTAGTCAAACTGTTTTACACTTTACCTGGACATGTGTGCAGAAATGTTATACAGTGAAGATACCACTCACAAGGCTTTACTCAGTCCTGATGATGCCTTTGGCAAAACTCGTATTAAATTCCAGATCTGGATTTCACTTCACCTACGCATTTTTTTTATGCTTAGGTGTAAAGTCCTCCAACTTTCTGCAGCATATTCTTTTGTATTTGCCAGTAGAAACAGGAGGAAAGGTTATGCAAGATAAATAATAAGTAGTTCAATCAATGTGATGTTTCTGTTGCTTTTATTGTGGACTTCTAGTAAAATCACTGACCGATTCTGTGAGGCCATGGTTAGGACTGTTAGCATCTAGTGCTCTGAAGATTAGACCAAAATCAGATCAAACATAACCTGCTTTAGTTTGAATTCATACTGCTGATTCAAATATATTAAAACACCTTCAATGGCTTAACTCTGTTTTGGAAAGATTCGGCTTTGCTCAAGTGCCCCCTGCTTGTACGACTGGGATCCTACATCAGATAGCACCCATTGTATCAGCCGACATAAAGCTTCTAGAGAAGGAGAGAGCTAACATAAACCCCTTATTGCATGATCTGGCTACTTTGACAAAGTGTCTTTCACTCTCAGAACTGCTGGGTGGCCTATCATGCACCAGCCCAGCATTCAGGACCACAAGAATCAGTGCCTGAGTTATAACTGTGCATCGTAAGAAAAGTAATTACAGACCAGCACTCAGTCAGTTGCTTCCATGTCATCTTGGCATTCCTGGAGGCAGCATCCAAACCCAATGCTTCTATCACTAATGATGGCCTGCACTACAGAAACCCCCTCCCCAGACTACCTCCCGCTGGCGTTCAAGCCCCTGAGTGCTTCCTTCTTCGGATTTTGCATCTGTAATCTCAAGAGATAGGTTATGTGAGGAATTATTGACGCGCAATATTTTTGAAAGGTCCTGAGTTATCTGGGGTGCAGAGAGCATGAGTTACACAGATGAAAATACTGTAAATCTGTGTATGAGATCTGACACATTAACTACTATTGGCTAAGTGCTCTTGCAACAGAGTACTGAACACCTCTGCTCAAACTCATCAACTCATTCGCCAATGAAATGTGGCAGCAACTCAAACACTGCTTTGTCTCACCTGTAATTTAACAGTGTTTGCAAAGGCTGAGGTAAAGAAACAAAGAGTGAAGCTGCAGGGAGTTTAGACTGGTTTTAACCTAGTACTGGGCTCCCACTTTAAGGCAATCTACTCTTCCAGAGCTAGATTATTGGAGCTGAAATTCAGTGCATCACTTCGCACTTCCTAGTACCTTATATATGCTGAACGGTTGCATCAGTCAATTTTTAGTCATCTCACTGGCCAGTCCTTGAGGCTCGCTGTCCCCTTACCAATACATGAAACAAAAACTGAGGAAACAGCCTGCTCAAGCTGCCACAGCTAAGAAAGAAATACCTAAATACGTCTAGGGGAAAGCCCCAGAAGCCTGAAGTACTTAATCTTAAAAAACATAGAGAGAATTTCCTATCCAGCTGGAGGTATGTGAACTACTTTTGAAATCACTTTGCTTTGTTTCTTACAATCCAAAATGATCTGTATTGCGTGTCTGAACTATCACTTTACTGCTTTCTGACAAATTAAATCTTCTTAAAGGACTTTTCCTGAGCAATGTGACAACAGACACGTTGTCTCAGTGTGAAACAGCATGGGAATAGTGTCGTTATTTTTCTAATATCAATATTAGAAGGGCTATGATCAACATTCACTCTTCTCTACTCTACTAACTGCGCAAAATATTTGGGAAGTGGGACTTCCTTCTGAGATTTTCTTTGCGTTTTACCTCCAATCAGCATGATAGGACAACTCACCCTCTACACTCTTGCCACAGTCTGGACTGCCAGTACAATGTTTGCTTAATTTAGAGGTTTAGAGTCAAGCTGTCCAGTGGCATGTGGTTTCCAGGCGCTCACTTATTTAACAGTACAGATGTTTCTGAAGAGCACGTGAAAACATATAGAAACACCACAAAATGATACCTCTCTATCGTCAGAAGACATCACCTGGACTTTAACCTGTCTCAGTGAACAAGACAAGCGTTCACACTTGTTCTCAAGTGCGAGGGCTCTTTCACCTCTACAGAGAGCCCTGCCTGCAAATGTCAAATTGCCACAAGCTACTCCTCATCTAACAAGAAATTTCTATTCCTTCTGTCCTCTTGTACAAAGTACTGCAAATCAGAGCAATGGAAGAGTAGCTTTAAGTCAGGATAACTTGTGCTGAACGACATTTGAACTGCCTGTGAAATGATCATCAATATTACATGAGACAGATGAAAATTTGCCTGAGGTGTCACGGTGCTCCCATAGTGTTCCTATAATTCAGGTGCGTAATATGCAAATAGAACAACCTGGGAAGTATATAAGGAGGAATATCAGAATGAATTAAATATAAGTAAATTAGTCATCTTTTAGTCTGTAGGACTTATGGTCCTGAAGCCCTACAAAACTGAGCTGATTATTTCACTTCTGAATTTGCTCAAGGGTAATCAAGAACATATATGAAGATCCTAGTCTGCAGCTATTCCCATAATTTTATTTCCCTATTCCAGATCTTTTCCAGTTCAGCATCCAAAACACATTAGATAGGTCATTCAACGAAAAAAACTACCAAAAAACCCCATTTGCCTTCTTTTCACACAGAATGAAAGTACCTAAGGAAAGAATGACTGGTTTGAAATAATATATTGCCTAAAATACGTTTTTCAAAAAACAACTAGTGACTGATATTTTTAATGAAATTACTGCAAGTCCTCAATATTTTTTCACTTCATATATTCACACCTATCAGTAAAAACGGTGGACAGAAGAATGTCTACCCCCACGTTTCAGCAACAGTTTCCAGCCTTCCTTATCTCCTTGTACCATGAAGGGACAAAGTTGCAGAAAATCAAGCCTACAGTCTTCTGTGCAGTGGGTTTTCAGTAACAAAGCAAAGAGTTCAGATGGGCTGATGTGCACAGACTGCAACACAAACACACACAGTTGAACATCACAATATCAGCTGAAGAGAAGGCAGCAGCAGAACACGCTGAATGACAGCTTGGCTCTTTTTTTATGCTCCTTTGCCACTAACAGGCTGAGAGCAGAAAGGGAGAAGCAATGTGCTTGCACGTGATCGAGAGAACCAGGGGGCTGAACAGTGAAGCTGGAAGCCAGCTGTGCTCTTTTGCTTTCTGATGATCATAATTAGGCCATTTCATTGTTTCTCCTTTTCTCGCTGCCAAATTCCACTTAGAAAAGAAGTGACAGCCCACAAACTCAGCCATTTGGCACGGCCTGAGGAGAAGACACCCGTGACATTTTATCAGGGTCATGTTCTTATATACTGAGCATGACACACACTCACATAGCAAGTTTCCCCTTCATACCTGTCCACTTCTAGGTCTGTGTCTTACACACTTCATTCTGCCAACTGCCTGATCCTCCATGTCAGTTCTAGCTCCTCAGCTTGACCTGGGACCTCTCAACCAGATACACCTGATGCTTGGCTCCACAAAAAAGTTATGGCTTGATGGATGCCTCACAACAGCGTCTTCAATTAAGTCATGTTAGAAGGCATTTTTCCCTTACCAATTTCAAGGTTGTCCCCCCTGTCATATAACCTCCCCCACCTGCCGTATAACCTGATGTGGTATCTAGTTTCTCCGGGTAGGAGCATTCAGTAACATTTCTGCTGTCTTTTTCCCCCATTCACAGTTCCATGTCCATACAGTTTGACCTAATTATCCCTGAACTTCTTTCCAATTTACATTTTAATTTGAATAAATCTATGTAGTCTATTTATTTACTTTTACTCTTTCCTGGATATTGGTCTGACAGAGCACACCAGTAAATCACACCCGTTATGTCAGGCTCCTTTAATTCCAAAGAGATTCCTCCTTCTTTGCTGCCTGTTGCCATTTCACATGTAATTTAAACCAGCAGGCAGCAATTGAACTCTCAGATCTCATTATTATCTACGAGTCCTTCCAACAACAAGAAGCAGACAAGAGACTTTCTTCAAGGTGATGGGCGAATGTGCCAAAGTTGCCTTTAATTGATATTGGTACTGATGCTTTTCAATCACACGGCTTCTCTTTATTTGCATGCTATACTTGGTCTGCTTTATATAATGTCTCCTCTCTGTGTACGAACACTACGAGGATTTAGCAGCTTTTCGCACTATGCAAGTTTATTTTTCAATTCTGTTTCATGTCTGCCTTCAATAATTAACAACCTCATAAATTACATCCATGAAGTACAACCCATACTGAAAGTTTTAATGTATCATTCATCTCTGTAGCCAATTAAACCTTTTGTACCAAGACCAGAAGTCATGAAATACATCAAGGACAGTTAGGTCAACAACTATTTAACCAAGAAAGGAGTTTAAAATAAAGAGGGATAGCACTAGAGCAATGCCCATGTTTTCAGAAAAGTCTCAGCTCAACTCTCAAACTGCTTACCTCTCCTTGCCAGATTGGGTTGACGGTATTACATATGATCTTAGATCTTTTCTCCTGTCCATGATGAGGAAGTGCTGGGAAGATGCTATGTTTTCCAGGCTGGATGGAAATCTTCAGATAAGGATCTGGATTAAAGAACATTCCTTTCTTCAGACCAAAAGCCTGGAAATCTGAAAGAAGGTAAATAATCTGATTATTGTTCACATTCCAGTTATCTCTTTGGGATGGTAGGAACAGTATATGGGGACCCAGGAAGGAACCCAAATAACATGGCATGAATGTGAAAAAACTCACTGCGTTTATTGTGAGGCAATGTAACCCCAAACCATAATGATGTTGTGGTTTAGGATTTACAAATTATTATATAATAAAACTGCAAATTTGAAACCTAATTGTGCAGATTGATTTGGCTTCAAAATCAATATTTATGCAACTTTAAGTGATATGCTATTTTTTCTAATAAGCCAAGCACTTGTTCAGGCTGACTCTAGTGGAAGGAGTACTCTAAAAAAGAGATTCAGTCATTTAACCACAAAGTCATGGCATTTAGTACCCAATGTATGTCACTTCTCCTAGGTATCAATTTTACTTTTCTACAAATCTTAGTTTTTACACCTCTTTTTCTACATGAAAAGTCAATTTACGTTTTTTCCACTTTAAAGCATTTTCTTCCCTGCATGAGTTAAACTTTACCTGTAGTAACTTAGGAAAGCTCTTGTCTACAATGTCCAAATTTTAAGCAGTGCTTTGTAGCTGCAGAACTCCCAGGGAGCATAACACGTGTGACATAGACAAAAAGTCTCCAGGCCCTTATTTGAAAATTTACTCATAAAATTCTGAAGAAAGACACAAAGCCCATTATTGTTAGCCCCTGTGAAGCCAATGAAATGCAAACCAATCCACTAGTATATCATTAATTTTGGCTCAACAGACACAAACTAAACCCTCTGGCCTTCTCTTTTTCTAGATGCATTTTTAAGCTTTCTTTGGAGTATATGAGCACTTACTCCTATTAGCAAGGTCAGTAACTAATCTATTTTCTACCACTCTGTGCACGGAGATTCTCCTCTGTTTAAAGCTTTATTTCACACAGGGCTATAAGCACTGTACTGCATTCTGCCTATTTTCTCTTGCTGTATTAAAGAGATAAAAAAAGTATTACACAAGATAGTTTCCAAAACTACTTAGATGCATACCTAAATATTCAATTTAAACACAAATTTTTTCTTTTAGGCAGATTTTGAAAACATTAATTTTCACAGTCTTTTACTTCTCTTCTGATTAAAAATCCAATTATTCTGGCAGGTTGTGGGAGACCACGTAAAGCCCTCCAGGCAGATATTTTGGATGAATCTGAAAATCATACACATTGCATACCAGCAGTATTTTTTCCAGAAAATGGCTACATCAAACACAGGGATATGGTTCACCCAGTTGTATTTTGCTTCCTTAACATACGGTAATAGCCAACACAATAAAATGTGCAAATTCAAAACAACTGCTTTTGTTTCGGTTGATTTTAATCATCTATTCCAGCACACAATTCATGTTGCAGATATTCAAAAGCTGTTGGCCAGATGGTCCTGAAACAGACTGTATTTTAAGAATCTCATTCTTGAGGCATTCTCTAACAGTTAACAAAAAAAAAAAGGATATCACTACTAAGAGCTTATTTGAAAGTACTTTGTTGACAGTATGTACTTCCATGGTCCTAGCAATGCTATCACACAAAGAAAATAATCTGCTTCAAACTGATAACATTGATTTTCTTTTCCTTATTTTTTTCTCTGAGTGCGCAATCTCTGTGTAACCAGCATGTATCTCATCTAAAAGCCCTGCTGCAATCCTATATGGCAAACTCTTTGGCTTTGGAAGTCGTACTGTAAGAAATGCATCCAAGAACTAGAAACCAAGATTGCAAAAGCACAATGAATGACAAGGCCCGGCAGTGTATTAGCATCAGGCTGCTAACATATGAGAGGAG
Organism: Pseudotriccus pelzelni; assembly: GCA_035584735.1. NCBI lineage: Eukaryota > Metazoa > Chordata > Aves > Passeriformes > Tyrannidae > Pseudotriccus > Pseudotriccus pelzelni. The sequence continues at coordinate 6,928,149 of JAWMRA010000161.1, read as the reverse complement.
AGAAAGACCTCTGGGATCTTATTTTCTTTCTCTCTGATGTTTCCTCAAAAGATTCTGAAACTGAAATATTTATCACTGTATATGTTTCTGATTTTCTTTCCTTCAAATAGAGACCATACCACTGAGTAAAGAAACGGTCTATTGATAGACAGAAAATACCTAGCACTCAATTATGTATATTTATATATTATGCATCTTAAAGAAAATACTTATTATGATGACCCACCAGCCTCTTCCCAGTTATGGGAATTAAGCGCAGCCATGAAAATGAAGGTACTCCTAGTCTCATTTTTGTATTCAGATGAGGAAGAAAATATAATTTAGCTAAGCATAGAGCAGGCAATTTTGTGTCATTTCCTTGCTTAAATTGCATAACACACCGAAATTTGTTAAAAAGTCAGTTAGAAGCTTCAGTTTCTAATGTCCAAAGTACGCATAGGGGTAGCAGAAATAGCTTTCTCAAGGACAAATATCCCGCTTATATATCTCACCACAAATACTCATCACTATGAAAAAGGGAGTATCAACAATGCAATAGCTCTGAATAAAGATACATGGATATCTGCAGTTAACTAGAATTCCATTTAATTTGAAGCAAAACCTATCTGTAGGTGATGTAACTCTCTGGTGGAACTCGTAAGCAAAGGCTCAGATACTCTCTTACCACTGCTGCGTGATGTCCCAACAGAAGAATCTCAGCTATTCCGCTTTCCTGAATGCAAATATTTCTCTTTATCATCTTCAGAAAAAAGGTTCTGAAGATACTAAATATTTGAGCGATGGTCTGAGGCTGAGTTTAATTATTGGCTGAAACCAATGAATTCCAGAGATATGCCCTGCTGTACACTTTACTTCTGCAGTGTATTTCTTGGAGGCATATGAGGAAACGTTACCAAGATAACTCATCTATGCTTTGCAAAGCGGTATTTTCATCCACTCACTTAAAAAAAAGAAGCTATTAATACACCATATGTCAGTTTCCCGTTTAGTTATAAATCACATTTCAGTGTGAAAGAGATTCTATACATCTAACAGTGTAATAATGTCAGGCCATCTCCATGAAAGACGGCAGAAGGAAGGAATCCAGGTGAGACAGGACAACCACAGATGCTTTCACTGCTACAGACTTGCAGTCACTGCAAGTACCTGCACCCAATACAGCGAGGCTCACTTCATTGCAGGCAAGTGATTTATACTAACTGCTGCCTGCAGCTTACGCCAGGCGAATTACAATTTTTTTCCAACTTCAGAGCTTCCCTTCCATATATGCTGATCTCCAGGTGTCTGGATGAGACCTAAGGAAGCTTTACGCTTGTCACTTACATGCACGTACTCTCTCTTCCTAAGGTGGGCCACCGACTTTCCCGTCTGCCTTGTAAAGGATCATTTAGCAAAAATCTATTTGCCATGCAGCATCACAAACTTTGGTGACTGGATAGTGATGGACAGTCTGTTCTAACTAGTATGTATTTACTGGAACCGGGCAGGGATGTCCATTCCAACAAATATAGCTAGAGTACATCTGTGCTTTACCGTGTTTGATTTTGCCTCAGCACAAGTGATTAAGCTTTCAAAAGGTCAGGGAAGAAGCATGATTTAGGCTTGTGAGTCACATTTTGTCATGCTCAACACAGAGATTCTCTGACAGTAATTATCAGTAAAACTACTGTAAGGATTATATATATATATATATATAAAATATATACACCTGCAGACATAGCGAGGTACTTGTCCAGACCCAAACTCCACAAAGGGGCATAACAGAGGAGGATGGGGAACCAGAGAGAGAACCAGACTCTGGAGCAGTCTGTTTTCTAAACTGATTACAGTTAGACTGGTCATCAATATGTTAGAAGTAAGTTAAGGAAGCTGGAAGCTGTTCTCTCCAAGGGATGAGGAGACTTCGCCAATAGTTGTGGAAGAACTTTCCTAGAGGTAATACACAAGGCTATTCCATGAAGTTTATAAATGTGTCTCAAGAAGACCAAGTCCCTCTAGTCTCTTGATAGTGCATATTTTACTTCACTGAAGTAAAAAATCCAGAGTCTACAAACCAGCAGAAGGGTCAAAGACTAGTAAGTAGCAGAGCTTATTAGTTTTGAGAAACTGATATTGATATTCTAAATCAGTTGGCAAATTCCATCCAACAAATGCCAAGTACTGACTGTCCTTTGTGATTCCAAGAACTATCAGACTGATGACAACTGATGCCTTCCAGCTATCTATACTGACACTTGTGGCAGTGGTTATTAAGCCCTACAAATTCTATGGTCAACTCACTAAATTCACATTTTTCTTATTTAGCATACTAGCCTCATGATCTCAGGACCAAGAACTAAGATGTATTCCTCATGAGTCACCCAACCCTTTGAGCAAATGAAGACATCTTCAGTTAGGCCAAACGTGCCCAGAACACCCCTAAAAACAGCACTAATGGAGTTAGCAGGACACTGGAAAGAACCAAGTGTCACTGGAATGACCAGTCCATGCAGATTATGATCTAGCTTGATGAATACCAAAATGGATTCTCTCTATGTTCTGCTCATTAACGGCAGAAAGCAAAAAATACTGTCATCTCACTGAGATCCTGACAGTTCATGTATCAAAGCACAGTAAACCATCTTCATAATCTATCACCACAAGAGAGTTGCTAATTAGGATGTCAGTGGACAGCTCCAACATTTCCCTTTGTAAATTCCCAAAGAGCTGTCAGCTCGGCTTCTGACACTGACAAAATGCACTTGAACATGACTGGTATCCGGATTGACTACAAATGAGGGAAGGTAATTGCCAGGGTGCTGATATGTCAGTCTTTCTTTTGTAGAGTGCTTCCTTTGGAATGCATGGACAGAACAAGTAGGACCTGTCTTAGAGGGTAGCAGTTCATCTACTGGCCTGAGCTACCCAAGACATAGTTGTGGCTTCAAAAGAAGGAACAACAAAACTCTGCTTGCTCAAGATTCAACAGGAGGCACATAGATACTGCCTCTCAGCCATGTGCTTTTAAAGCAAGAGAAACTATTTTAGCTGCTATCAGTGTAACAACCTTTCAGCTGTAAGAACACAGCAATACTGCATTTATTGAAATGCCAATTTGACTCCTGCAGCAGTATATGATATTAAAATTTATCATAAGAAAAGTGAGCACGGATTCACAGAAGTATTGCATCTGGTATCAGATTTCAAGAAGCAAATATTAAGGAATTTTAGAAAACAAACACTAATGTACAATGATAGGAAGTCTTAAATTAATTCAACACTGCAAACGAACGAAGGGGAATTGAGAAAAATACTACATAAACTACAGTAGATAACTGACTTGATCAGTTACTGAATAAGATTCTGCAACTGGTCATATGCAAGAGGTGAAATCAGATAATTAAAATGCTTCTTCCTGCTCTCAGAAATCTACAGATCTATAGACAGATTTCACTTTCCTTTTAAAATAGAATGTAAGAAAAAAAAGGCTGGTGTAGTTGCACAAGCAGGAATTTAATGATCTGAGGTTTAAAAAAAAAAAGACTAAGTGGATCAGATAAACCAAAACATTCTGTCACAGGGCTGCCAGGCAAAATATTAAAGACAGTGGAAAAAAGAGAAAATATTTTCTTCTAGCTGTAAATGCTACAAACAAAAACAGAAGGATTCTCATTTTTGTAAGGAAAGGGCAGCAGAGGTATGAGGAAGAAAATAGGTCTATTAATAAATAAAAAGGAGAAATTAATTATTCAAAAATGGCTGAAAGACAGGCTACCTTTTTAATTGTCTACATCAAGAAGGAAAACAGAAAAAGTCTGAACAGCTAAAGTGAACAGCTTATCACAGCAAGTGGGAGTTTAAATCCCTGCAAGTGGTTGTTTTAATCCCTGCAAGTGGTTAACCACTGGAACAAAGTACCATCTCTCAGTATCCTCAGATCCAGACTGCAGCCTGTCTCTAAGATATGTCTGAGCCAAACTCGCACAAAACTCCACACCATGGAGCAAGGTGGCCTGTGTTAAATAGGATAACGGAGTAGTTGAATTCAAAGCCTTCTGAGGCCTTTCAAACTTAGTCTGGAGCACAGCACTACTCTGCAGGCACAGGTGTACTGGAAGTGGTAGAAAGTCACCTCACCTTCACACAACAGGTAAGAAAATCAAACAGGTAAGAAAAAGTCAAGGGATTAGTTTGTCAGGTTTATTAAGAATACATCTAGGCAAGTTGGCTTGAGATGGGGAGGGCAGAAGAGGCAGCAGGTTTATAACAATATTAAACAAAATTTAGTGGCTAGAACTTCAGTTATAAAATCAGTCACCAGAATTTCAAAAAACTGTTGGAAGATAAAGTACATTATATATCTGCATTCTGAACAAGCATTTCACGGTAACAACTACTGTCATAATGACCCTCAGTGGACCTTATACTATTTTCAATTCTGATTTATACTCTGGCTTCTTTAAACTGACAATTGATACTACCTGAATACCTGATCTGAAAGACACACTAGCAGCATTCTCAGAGTGGTGTGAAGAGGATAAATGCCTGAATGTTTTTGGAATATCCAAATCTTCTGGTCATTTGGTCTACAAGAACACTTATAAATAAAGTGTGCAAATGCATGAGATATGTGAAATATTAAAGCCTGGAAAAACTCACTTGATGCAACATAGATCTAGGAGGCATATCATGCAAACCTCATGATAACACTTTCTAAATATACCAGCCAACAAGACTGGTTTTAAGGGCTTTCAGCAAATTTGTTATACTGCTGAACCATGAACCTTCAGTGAAGTAGCTGGTACATCTCAGGAAGCTTAGCACATTTCTTCTTTCCATACTTCATGCAAGAGAGCTCTGACACTTTCAGCCACCTTATCAGAAGTGTGACATTCACTGGTACCAGCAGAAAACGCATGTCGAAAAATAAATGCAAAGTCAATTGTATAGCTTTCCTTAAAGACTTTTTTTCAATCTAGGTAAATTAGGCTTAAAATATTTATCTTGATATTTTAAATAATGAAAACTACGATAATACTGTCATCATAAAAACTATTAAGAGGCTTCATCGCAGGAAATTACCTTCTTTGAGATCAGTGTTGCTAGCAAAGATATTAATCTGAACTAACCCTTCACAGGACCAACTTCCAGCCTCCAAAACAGGAAACACGAAGGAAAAAAGTCCTAGTGACATAATGTGAACTCTCTGCTATTTTCGTTCTCAAGAAGCTAGCCATCTTCATGTGCCTTAAAGGACTGCTTTACACCTTTTTCATTGTTTGACATTTTTATTCAATCCAGAAATCTTTTCTCAAGCAAAACCTCCCATGAAACCAGTTGGATTTTGTCCAACCAAATACTCTATAAAGAAGCACTTTCAGAAAGAAAAAAGCACTTTGTCACCAGGTTTTTAGAAAAAAACCTGTTTCTACATAGTTCATTTCCACATCGGGTCTGACTGGAGCCTCGGCAGTACAGCAAGCAATACAAGTCAGCTGAAATGCACTGATGTTGTTCATCATTTCATGAATTTGGCCTACTTCGACATTTTTCTCTCCCATTCTAATAGTTTTTTCTTTAAAAAGTGAGATGGTAGAAGACATAGCTCTTCTTGCATTCCTTACATGACAGACTGCTTAGGGCATGACGGCTCTGTGTTGGTGCAGCCCTTAATGCAATGGTCCCCAGTCACACTAATGGTCTGACACTTTTTTTTATTTTTTAATTGCCACTAAATCAACTATAATTTGGAAACGTAACTTTTAAGTAATGATACTGAAGATGACAATATACCCAAGTATAGATATTGAAAAGGAAAAGTCTATACAAGCCAAAAGGACTCGTGACAATAGGGAAGTTATTGCTGAGACAATTGCAAACAGAAAGGAATCCCAGTTCTTGCTGATGCCTCTGGAAGGTCTGGATTGATTTGTATTCTATTAGTTAGCATAATAAATATAGGAATAGCAGCAATTTTGCTTTGAGAGAGACAACATTTTGTTGCTGTGGTATTGACTAAGTGAGAAGGTAGTAAATAAATTCTTGTGATGTGTTAATCTGTTAATTTCAGAAAGACTGAAATGGAACTATTTTGATACCACAGACTTTGGTAAAATAATTGCCAAATTACTTTATCAAAGCCCTTCGAATACCTGGCTGTGATGATGCTGTTAAAATGGATGTGATATAAATGTAGATTGACTGCTTGTAAACCACTAGAATAAAATATCCCAGATGTAGTACAAAGTATGGTCTTTATATACTTTGAATCAAGCTGTAAATTAGATACTCCAGTTCATAAAAGGACCAACTGAGATCACATTATTTATCAGTCTCACAAATTACTACTCTTGACACCTCCTGGTCTACTAGGCCAAAGAATCTGAGAGAATGAAAAACCGTAACTAATTCTGGGCCACATTTTCTGTACAAGATTATTAAAGACCATTAAAAAATAATACTCTACTTCTTTATTTCTCTTGAGCTGAATCCATGGTTTTATCAACAAATGGGTGGATGCCACAAAAATAAGTGATGTGTTAAAGCAGCCCCACCTAACTTGCCATATACAGCCTCTCAAGAACCACATTGGATACCTAATTTGGAAAAGCACTAACTTGTGTGCTTAGTAGAGGGAAGCTTGAAATCATATGGCCAAAACTAATCATATAATGAGATACTTGTCTAAGTGTAGGACTTTATACATAAAGGCCTATGCCTGTAAAACTTTTGACCTATTTTTACTCTGTACTACTTCCTCAAAGAACTTTCAAGTCAAGGTAAGCATCTTTGTCTTCCAGGAGCTAAAAAAATACAAAAACCAAGTAGCAAGCATAAAACTCCAAAATGAGAACCTTGCTCACAACTACTCTCTTCTGACAAACTGACTTTTATCTACAGATGTGATTTGCAGACTGTTTTTACCACAGCCAGATCAAATGGTTCATAGCTGTTTCATGGAACCATATTAAGCCTTTAAAATCCACAGTGACATGCCAAGTAATGAGGCTGAGCATTCTTCAAGAAATGCAGAGGAGTGAGAGAAGTGTTCTGGCCCAAGAAGTCAGAGAGTCACTGTGGAGCAACCCAGACAAGCTTGTGCACTACAGCACACAGATGTGCCTCAGGGCCAGACCATGACTGCGGAACGTGCTCTCCAAGAAACAAAGTACTACCACAAACCACAGCGTGCCCTCTAAGTAAAGCACGTGCTTTTTGATCTTGCTTTCCCTGACCTACATATTTAATTGTGAACAGAAAAACTTAATCCGGCCCCAAAACTCTACTTGAACAACATACTTCAGCATGTAACTCTGACTGAAGGAAGAGTGGCAATAATCACAGATATTAATTCTATCTCAGTATCACTTCTAGAGCAACAGGCAAAACCCCATACATAAATATATACATAACTACCACACATGAAAGGGTTTAGAAACATGCAAATGAAAGGTTCTAGAAACTCCAGTCTCCAACTCTTTTGGCTTGAATTTTTCCCACCCGCAGTGACTTACCTGACAATGAAAAACTTATCAGTCTCCGACTTCCTTGTCCCTGGATCGAGTCTTCATTGGTGATGCTTTTAAAAATCTGCTGAAAGACAAACAATGGTGAGAAGGAGTAGTCTCCAACAACTCTCGAACAGAGAAATTGCTTAGTAAGTGTCCTTTTTGTAGAATCTTAGTTTTCCAACTAAAAATCAATTAAGGACCAAGAATCAAAACAATGTTTTTGTCCAGGTAATCATTTAACCATTAACAGCCTAAGTCATCCCTTCCTGGAAGCTTAGAAAAAGAATGATGAAAAAATACTGTAATTTGAACATAGCAGTTCATCACCCAAAAAGGAACTACTTATTAATCAGGACAGAAGGATGGGGATGTAGCTATCAACTCTTAAAACAACTTCCATCTTTATAACATCTTATTACTTGTGTAGAAAATCTTGTTCCAGAAAGCTAATTGCATACATGCAAGAAAGACTTCTGAGAGATTACTAATACCCTGCCCAACAACCAGCTGTGAATTCTGATAACAATAAGCATTGAGGGGGATCTGACAAAACAAAGGAAATTAAGAATCCGTAGATGGCCGTTTGTACTCCACAGATTAGGTTTTAATGTCAGTCTTTGGTTCTGCAAGTTTATTGGTGAGCTGCTGTTGTGCAAATTAGGACCCAAACTGCCTTCTGGCTGTGATCAGAACTGGAAAGCAAGAATGCCTTTGAGTCAGTGTCTGGGGCATCAGCAGAAACCCACCATCAGCAGTTTTCACTGCTGAGACCCTGAACAGGGCAGAGAAGATGCCCTCAGGCGTCAGGCCCCAAGTTCAGCAGGGAGGTGGTGCTACTAGTACTGCCTCCCATTGACTCTGGAGTCAACCAAATGCTGCTCCGCTCCCAGGAAGCAGCAGCTCCTCGCCACTCTTGCCATTCAACTGTCAGCCAAAAAAAAAAACAAAACAGCATTTATGCAGTGAAGTTCCAGTTTCTGCCAGGAAACAGTAACTGAAGTCCCACTCAGCTGTGACTCATTGCTTGGTATATTAAATATTGTGTAGTCGAGCTTAACTTAGAAAGCAAGCTGGTCTCTGCCCACACAGAGTGCAATGTAAGGGGGCACTGCAGCCCAGCTAGCAGGGACTAAACAACACAACTGCCAGGTTAAGACACAAATGAGGCCTAGATCAAAAACATACAGGTTGAATTTAGACATCATTATAAAATAATAGGCTCTGTTGGACTTGACTTTTTGTAATAATCATTTTGTTTCTCCTAGACTATATAAATGGCATAAAAGGTACTGAATAGAGTGAGACTATGAGTAAATTCCAGTATAAACATCCCTACTGGACCACAGCTAATTAGTTGCAATAGTACTTTCTGTCTTCTCAACTAAGTAGGTTTCAATATACTTATTGAAGCCACTACTGATTTCTGGACAGAGACATATTTACATCAGAATACGTGTGATTGCTAGAATTTTATGACAAGAACTCAGTAACCTTTAGCAGCCAAAATTGTGATCCCACCAAGAAACAGACAGTTCCTTGTCACTGTATTTTTCATACTATGTTGCTACCTGACATTTATTACACACTCTCTTTTAACGCTTACTATTATGGCCCTTTCATGATTTTGTCCAGGACAGTAACCGGGCCAACCAACCTAGATATGTGCACGTTTGCAAAACACGTGCTTTTTTTCAGTTCTTCAGTATTATTCTGGGTGTTTTTTTTAGATCTGCCACGTGTGTCGTACATCATGGCAGTACGAACAGTTTAGCAGTCTACACTTTGAACAAAGTGGGGTGGATCTGATGGGGTCCTGCAATTGCTTGCCTGTGCAAAACTTAAAAATAGGTGTAGGGGTTGGGTTTTAGGCTTGCCAGCAAGGCATTCTGGGAAATGGAGTCCCAGGACTCTGAGGCACAAGTGCAGTGCTATTCCTCTACGGGATTGCTCAAGAAGGTCACATGTTATGATGTACTACTGTTTAAAACCCCTATAAAACCCCTTGGAATGACCCCAATAAAGCAGTTTTGTTACACACCACACTGGTGTTTGCTTAGTCCCAAGGACTCTTTATTTATTCACTATTATATTAATAATATCGCCATAAATATGTTGCTATTAAATGACCCTTTGGGGTCATACCTACATTAGTGAAATTATATCAAGGCAGTTATAATATTGTTGTGAAAGCATCTCCAGCATGGCCAAACCTGCACTGGCGAAGCTTGGCATTATACAAGAGAAGCAATAAGACATCCAGTCACACAAGTAACACAAAACAAAAATAAATTTAATTTGCTTCAGGACAATCCACCCCTTCTGTGAAATAGGTGTACCCCACAGTGTCCTGTCAAGTGCTCACCATGCAATCGTGGGGACAAAAAGCCAGTCCTGCTGCATAAACGAGTTATATACTCAGTAGCTGACCCCAGCATAGCTGTCTGAGATGCAACACTACATCCAAATGCCAGTAATTTTGATAATCATAGAATCAGATGGCCTGGAAAGGACCTCCGAGATCATCAAGTCCAACTCTTGCCCCACTACCACCGCACTTACTAGATCATGGCACTCAGTGCCACATCCAGTCTCTTCTTAAATACCTCCAGGGACAGAGAATCCACCACCTCCCTGGGCAGCCCATTCCAACCCCTGATTACCCTCTCTGTAAAGAGTTTCTTCCTAATATCCAACTTAAACCTCCCCTGGCAGAGCTTAAGACCATGCCCTCTTGTCTTACTGAGAGTGCCTGGGAGAAGAGACCAACCCCCACCTGGCTACAACCTCCTCTCAGGGAGTTGTAGAGAGTGATGAGGTCACCTCTAAGCCTTCTCTTCTCCACACTAAACAACCCCAGCTCCCTCAGCCTGTCCTCAGAGGACTTGTGCTCCAGTCCCTTCACCAGCCTCGTCACTCTTCTCCTGACCTGCTCCTGCACCTCAGCATCCTTCCTGAAAGGAAGGATACTCACACAAATCTGGCTGCATCCAGAAGGCAGAAATGAGCCAGGTGGAAACCCACTGCCCACATGAGAGAACAGTGATACCTCACGAGCCTCTTCACCGTGTCTGACCCTGCTTACAGCACTCTGCATCAGCCCCCCCTGAGGAACCAAACCCTCAGCAGACAAACCAGCAGCCCAGTCCTGCCCTGTTTCACTTGTGTGTCCAGGAAGTGACCACACCTCCGCTAACACGCGGTGCTGGCTTTGTTAGGAGTTCCAATCCAGAGGGCTCAGGGTGCGGAGAGCCAGCTGTGCCATTCAGAGACGGGCTCCTCCTGAAACTGGGCAGGTCGGGGAACCTGGCAGGCCAGCACTGCTGAACGGGGCTGGGAAAGCTGATCTGATCACATTTAGGTAAAAAAAACCCCAAACCCAAAACAACAAAAAGCACAACACCAAAACACAGAGCTACAAATTGTAGTCTGCAGTGAAAAGCTTGGCCGTTATAGCAGCTCCACGTGAGGCCACGTGATTCTGGCAGGTGTAACTGCAGCAATAAAACGATGTACCTGGTGCGCTGAAACCCTTTTTACTCTCACACAGCATTATCTGGTCCAAGCATTTTTCCTTGAGACATAATTTTGCTTCCCAGTCTGGATGGTTTATAGCAACGCAGGCAAAACCACTCTGAGGCAAAGGCACTTTCTGCTCGGAGACAAGATTGCATAAAAGTATTTTTTGAGGTGTTATTGCACACGCCTTTGAATTTGGATCTTTCTGAGACTGAGGAAAGGAAAATTTATCTACTTGTTCTTAAGCTGAATTTCTCCTTTCCTCTTAATCCCAGGCTTCTCCTGGAAGTTCTGCTGCTCCCTGAAAGGAGCTGCGGGGGCAACATTTGTTTACCGTGGGTCTGCCTTTGAAGGGTGATTACAACAACATCATTCTGCATATCCGGAGGGTGGGTTTTCTTATCTCCCCGAAGGAGAAGGAGAACAATCACATATTTGATAAGTTCAAACAAAAGCGCACACAATCATAGGAAGCCGAGTGTTTGCTAAGAGCGGGCAGTTTATACAAACCCCAGTTTTTATAACCTCATCCACATATTTCTTTCGCGACGGCTTTCGGGAGCGACGTTCTGTAATCCCGCAGTATCCCTGCTCCGTGGTGACGCATGGAAATATTCCCCGTTTGTAAGCTGACACCCCAGGGGAAACACTCTGCAGAAAACAGCCACTGCAAGCACTTCGCTCCATGCAAGGCTGCCTTCCCACCTGTAGGAATAATGGCAGGAGAGGCACTTCCTTCCAGCTCTGGCAAAGAGCTGCTGCTCCAGGCCTGGTGATCTGAATGTGACTGGATTATGGGGCAGAGAGGAATTTCTTCCTAATGGAAGAAGTGAGAAGAGAAGGGAGATTTTGATCCTGTCCTTAACACTTTCTAGAAGCCTGTAACTGCTCTGTGTTTTAAAAAGCCTTTTTTGTCTGCCTTTGTTACCTTTCAGCAAAAATGTATTAACTTATAGTAAGGATTAAGTCAATCTGTAGTCTAACAAAGAATGTTTTCCATTTTATTGTGCAGGGGGTCTATCCAGTCCATTTTGGAACACTGTAGTATAAATACCCCTCTTTTTTTTTTTTCCCTTTTCCTTCCTGGGTTTTTTTTTTTTTTATTTCTACAGAAACATGAAAAAACATCACTAATCTGATCAAATTCTATCAGAATTTTCTCCACCCATAAAATTACAGCAGTGACACTCAGGGGTGTCTTTTACTCTAATCTGTAAAGCTTTTAGACAACCTCAGAAATAAGGCAACGCAGTAGCGAAAACTAAGATTAGTCACCTGTAAACACACGTGGGTTTTGTATCAGGAAAATGCAAAGTGAGCACCATCAGTGAAGAACAAGAGCCACATACAAGAGCCTTGAGAGCCACATAAAAAGTGCAGGACAACAGCAAAGATCTTGTGTAGTTTCCCTGTCATGTTTCTGTTGGAAAACCTCATCAAACATGATGTAGTAACTGAAATATCAAAATGAGAGAGGCTTTTCCATCCATTAAACCTCCTGCAAGGGTCAGCCTTTTAGCTGGCGTATACAGGCTAAATGACACTGTTAATTCTGTTACCTAAGAAAAAATCTGCAGGTATTGTAATATAAAAAAAAAATAAAAACTAAAAAAAAATAGATAGACATTTCCTACATGGATTGACTAGGGAAGACTTCCTTGGTATTATCAGTATTTTTTTCTTTAAGGCAATCCTCTAGCCTGAAAATCCAGATTCCAACAGGAGTGAGAAAAGTTTTCAGGATCAGATTGTAGTGTTGGCATAGAAAGGAATGCCAGTAAAGTTGAAGAGATAGGCCCAGCACAGCTCATCTCAGTGCAGGGTGCACAGAGCGGTATAAAGACACTTTGGGCAGGCACAGACAAATCTAGTCCAAAAGGGAAATCACAGGGCTTCTTTGGGTCTGAATAACTTCAGATCTGCACTGTTGCTGTAGCTGTGTGTAGCTCTCAGAAGGGAAGAAAAAGGTTGATGACAGCAGTTGTTCAGTGGCCACAAAAAGAAGGTGTCCCACGGACTGTTCATCCTTCCCACGGCTGCTCTTTGATTACCAAGGAGGGCTGGGGCCCTTTCAGGCTGAGCACAACCCTATGCCCAGTCCACACATCCGAGAATCGATGCTTCCATACAAGTCTTCGGGTTCACTGATGGTGGAAGGCTGTACAACTGCATAAAAGCATTTCTGTGCACTGTTATCAATGTTACAGGTGAACAGCTTAGAGAAAAGTTCTGTACATGAAACCTCCCATAGAGGTAGTGGCAAAAATCAGTATATATTTAGATTAAGGCTTCCAATCCTGCAAACGTTACTCTCCTAGAAGCAGACCAAGGTGGAGGTTTACTCTGATGAACATTTGCTCATTTTTCTGCATGCACAGAAGGGTTTAAAAGTTTGCCAGTGAATGTTTCTGTAAATATGAACAGGAATGGCCACCTTTCTGCCCGGAATTTAGGGCATTCATAGCAACTGGTGTATACCATTCACAGTGTTGATCAATTTATTACCTTAGAATTACCCTGTATGTAAAAAAAAAAAAAAAATAAAATTTTGAGGGCTTTTATCCTGAAGATTTGTGTGCACATCAAAAATGGTCATACACATTCACAGAACCAAGGCCAAGAACAGGCTGGTTTAGGAACAGATATTTCTTTTGCTGGAAAACTTCCATTTCTCTTTTTGATGTAATGCACAAGTGACTGCTGTGGAAATGTAATGCTGAGGTTCAGTCCTGATGCCACTGAGATAAAAGGCAAAAATAGTCTTTGACTTCCAGACATGAGAGATATTTTTCTGAACTCATTGGAAGGTTCAAGAAGTAAAGATCTATTTTGCTTTTTAAGGCAAGTATATAAATTTTCTTCAGACATGTACAGCTACCTGAAACAGAGACACCTTTCTTTACAGATTTATGCAGGGCAACTGGGAAAATAGTGCACAGAAAAATATGTTCCTTCCTACAGACTTATGTGGATTCTTGTCCCTCAGCATATAGAGATCCAAGTAGTATTTTGACTTCCAAATTTTCAGTGTTAATGATTTACTCTTGGTTTCCCGTAAATATGAAAGATATGGTTGCCTTTCCCAGAAAGGATAAAGAATTCTCTTTCTTTGCCTTTTGCAATCTCTATCTGCAGGAAAATGGAGCATCAACTTCTGCAAGGTATAATTGCACAGGGTGTGGAAGAAAACACGATCCTGTAAGCTCACCAAAAATTTTATTTGCTCTCTTTTTGCTTCCTTAGACAGGGTTTTCCATCCCCAGGAGCTCTGGCACTTGAGGGGCTGTTAGAATAAATGAAGGGACAGAAGTGTCATCTGGTTAACACTCAAGTAAACGCAAAAGCAGAGTCACAGACATTAAAAGGATCACAGATATCCCACTATTTATGATGTGATTGTAAAGTCTGCTACAACCTCAAGGCACTACATGTTAATTACCCTCAGCAGATCTCTGCTGTTGTAAAAGTAATTGCTGAGATCTTTTCAGTATTGCTGATAACTATATCTACCACAGCTTGGTTTGTTTGTTTTAAATTGCGTTCTTATAAGCAACAGGAACTCTTGACAATATAATGCTATAGAACTCTTTATTTTTTTTTTAAGTTTAAAACTTTGGATCATATCCAATGGGGCCTTAGCTCTGTTCATCAAAAGAAGACAGCTGGGGCAAAAGTCCACAAATGTGTGCCTTAGGTTTGACTCCGTGTTTTTCCTCTAAGCCTGTAGCAGAGCAAACCCAAGTCCTATCATCAAGAGTGCTCTCACCCTACAAACCACATGCAGACAGAAACTCACAGGTATGGTTTTGGTGCTCATAGCAAGCTCCCAGCTGCAGAGGTGAGGTGCATCTCGTTGGCTTCATACCTCTAAGAGTGGGGATAATCACTCCAGAGAGCCTGTATTCCAGTCAGGCCCAGATTTCTGCTGTGCTTACCTAAGTTATCCCCAAAAGCATATCCTATTCCCCATGTCCTTAGGAGTTGGTCAAAACTCCTCCCATCCCTGCAGGAGATGCAGTTCGGGAGAGGTTGGAGTCAGTTTGGCTCAGGCACAAAAGACATAACATTTATTTCCTAATATAACAAACACCTGAACACAGGCAAAATAAATACAAATAATTAATCTTATCACCTTTTGCATAAAGCACTATTAAAACTGGGCTGATGGGTGTTACTGTTATGCAAAGGAAGAATGGGTTGGGAAGAATGAAAACAGAGGCTATGGAAAACAAGAGTTGTTTAGAAAGTTAAATGAGCTATTAGTTTTAAGGAAAAACATCACTAGTAGTTGTTATCTATTAGTTAGCAAGTCAGTCAGTGACTGGTACCTACAGCTAAGATGAATTGCCTGTCTATTATTGCTTGGTTTGGGCAAAGGTATTTTTGGACATGAAGATCATTGTTAAAATCTAGTTAGACTGAACAGGTGTTGACATTAAAATAATTGTTCTAGCCTAGCTAGACCCAACAGGTGGCACAGAAGAAGGAACTCTAATATATTTAGTATTTCTCACTGAAGAACAAGAGGAAGCATGCCAACTTTGATTATATTATGGGCAGGATTGTCACGGACTCATCCTGAGTTTAAGACTGTACATCAAGATTGTGCCAAGTACAAAACCCTTCCTTTGGAAAAGGAGAAGATATCAAAAGATCTCTGTCACTAACAGAGCTACATAAATTAAAATCAAACACACAACAAACCTCTGCAATATCTGCTGAGTGAAAACGAGCTTGTGGCAGCTCAGAGAGTTCTGAGAATATTTAGGTGACCCGGTTTCAAACAGAACAACCTACAGGAATAAAGCGATTACTACCTATTTGCAGTACTGTCAGGGGAGCACATCCAGGAGGCAGGACTGCCCAGACCTTTCCTGTGCAGCCCCACAGGCGGCTCAGCTGACCAGAAAAGGGCATTGCATTCTTCTCTGTGCATGCAATGGGACTGTGTGAATCTCAGGCGAGCGCGCTGCACTTAAACAATGAAGTCAGCCAATAAATCTCACAGTTGTCTCACTCTCCCAGGGCTGCAGCCTCAGCCCCGACCTCCAAGACAAACGGGGATGTTCATCATGAACTCCTGCAATCAGAGCCAATGACTGTCCTTCCACAAAGTGATTCCACTGATTTGAGTCGTGTTACTCTCAGCTTACTCTGACACGAGTGGAATACCCATCCTATAGACTAGGTATAACCAGTTCATGGACCCTGGAATACTTGGTGGCCTCCAGCATGAGCAACAAGAGTTTCAGAAGCAACCGCAGCTCCTCCTCTTCTGTCACTCACTGCAAGCAGAAAGGAAGTTGCTTTTAGCATACATATTTAAACAAGCTTAATTGCATTAATTAGCTGTCCTACGACGTTCACTTCAGTTCTCCCTGTCATTCTGTTTTAGAAGAGGACTGACTGCAGCTAACTCTGTGTTTTCAAGTAAATGAACTCATTTGAACGGTTGGCCCTGTATTTTTCTGTCTGTTAATAGCTGAGCCATTCACTATGGGACTGCAGCACCCTCAGAATTCCTGAGAAAACTGAGTCATCCCATCGTTGCTCACAGGAGGGCTGTACAGCTGGGTATTACTGCCACCTAGTTTTCAACTTTCATTATTATTACCTAGACTTTTGCATTTCCCATGGCAAAAAAAAAAAAAAAAAAAATCAATGTCTACATACAAAACCTGAAAATTTTCGTGTCGGTCGTAGGTTACACACATCCTGTGATGTATTTAAACGGTGGAAAACTGTGCGGTGATGAAGTCTTACTAAATAAACCTACATGCATCCAGGTGCAACCCTGAAATTCATGTTAAGGGTAGGTACTACTAATCTCAAATACAAACACCACGTGAAAATCCAACTTAAATTTGCTCTGCAGGATCAAAACAAGAGCCAGGTTTGAAACATCATAGGAGTCTGTAGACCTCTAGCTGATCTTTGCCAGCTGACACCGAACCTAATATTTTTTATTATGGATTTTTTTCATTGCAATTGACAAATAACAGTTGCTTAATACAGGAATGCCAAAATCCTGCAGAAAGGCCTTGCAATATAAGACTCCTCAGTGAGGCACCATGTTATTTTTCATTTTGAGGTGTATAAAGAGAACCCTTATATTGGGATAGGCCTTTTTGGGCCAAGATATGAACAAAAAGCTCAGCAACAAAACACAGAGAAATGGTGGAGAACAATTAAAGCAATTTTTGAAACCTCATATAAATTCCATTTTGAGGTCTGAGAAAGGAACTGTTAGGCTTCTCAGTTTCAGTGACCTTTTTTGCTTTTATGCCAGCTCTGTGGTTTCTGTCTCTGACTCGGAGTGCCTGTGGGAACCCATAGAAGTTAGAGGTTAAATTCAGAACCCAGCTGAGCAACCTTTCACAAGATGAGGAATAGCAAATATATTGCCACAGGCTGGTTCCAGTTTGGGATTAAAAAAATAAAAACAAACAAACAAACAAAAAAAAAAAAAAGAAAGGCTCATAAGTGAAATTTCTTACAACTTTTAAAACTGGGGCTCTGTTATGCCAAGGCAGAGCAACATGTTTTATAATCTATCCAGTGCAATTCTGCTAAACCAGACGAGGAGGAGGAGGAAGTCTGCTCTCTGCTGCAACTGAATTTGGTCCATTCTTTCGGCAAACAGCATGGCAAAAATTAGGCCATTTCATTGTGTTTGTGTGCAGTGATCACGCCCAAAAGCCGCCCCATAAATCTCCTGGAGGAGCCTGGATTCTCCCTCGTGGAAGCGAAAGATTTGTGTGACGATTTTTTCGAGGCAGCAGGAGCGAGTACTGCTGTTGTTGGCCTTTATTTTTGCCAAAACGGCTTTAATGACTGAAAGTTAAACAAGATGTTTGTGAACTTCAGGCATGATGCAATGCCAGGAATTTGGCACGGTGGATGGGCTGACAGGGCATGATTCTGAAGGGTTGGTTGTTTTTTTTTTTTAAAGACAAAACTGAGACATCTCTATTAACGCAGGTTGAGAGGCCACAGATGTCTCCAGGCACCCTCCCTTGTTTTTTAAATTGTTATTGAAGGACTAAATTCTATTTGAACTCGGATCCCAGGCCCCTGGGCTTGAAAACCATATTGTGCACCCCCCACTGGGCTCAGGTTAAGTTCATTCAAACTATTTCTGCAGCTACAGTATGGATCACACTCAGTTTTTCTTTTTTCCCCCTAACAGGTTTGTTTCTGGTCATAAATTCTCAATCAGTGGGCAAGCCACATTGTACAATTTAGTAAATTGTGTAGTTAAAACATGTTTAAAGTCAAAAGAAAAAGGATCTGACAATGGAGCATTGTCCCCTTTTGCAGAACTGAAGTGTACCTTCTTTGATTCAGTAACCTTGCTGCACTTTGGTATGAAATTGCCCCTTTTTCCATCAAACTTGCATTTAAAGTGCCTCATTAGCATGTCTCACCGGATCAGTAACGATTCTGCAAACCCAACACTCGTTTCAGTCAAGCCACCGTGGTTTTTCTATCTGTTTAACATCTAAAACTCCTTGACAAAGTTCCTTTTAAAATTTACTCCTTTTGTTTCTCCCCGGGTTTTCTGCAAAGATCTTTAAACTTCGATGTACTCCGAGATGACTCCTGAACAAAAATCATGTCTAGCCCAGCCAGTAAATCTACCCTCCATTCAATGGGATTAAATAAGTGCTTCACGGCTATTGTGGAAGCCTCTAAAAAGGATCTTGCATCTTTAAGAGTTTCCTACAATAAATTAAACACATCTCACCCATTGTAAAAGGAAATAAATAAATAAATAAATAAATAAAGGAGACTTGATCCAGCACAGGGGAGCCACTGTAGACCCACAGTGATGGCCATGCTCCTTGTACCAAAACACCCTACAGATAACAGAGCCTAAATTAACAGCAACAGGCAACGGAAGAGGAATTTTATTTCTTTAGGAATTCAGCCTCGGACTTCACGTCAGTAAAACCTGGCCAGCAAAATAAAACAGCCATATGACATCTTAAAAATCCATGATTTTATGGGTTATTAAAAAGAAACATGGCAGGTTTTGAGGTTTTTAGTTTAATTTGCAGTACCTCAGACAGCAAATTCCTGTTTCTTTTCTAGTAGGTAAGACCTCAAGCCCAGTGTTCAGATCCACTGTAGCATCTGAGCCCTGCTTAAACACAGGCACTTGAGTCACACCCCCGATATCGTGGTCTCTGCCTAAAGTTAAGCTCATGTTTAAGCACAGAGCCTACACGCTCAATCCAAACCTCTAGGTCTTTCTGCTCGTATTTGAACTGGAACTGAGAAAACTCGAGCTCTTTTAACCAAAAGGGGGATTGAAAAAAAAAATTCGGTGAAAAGAAAAGAAATAAATCAAAGGCCACTAATTCACCTATCTGAAAATGATCCCCACAGCCAAAATCACCAGTCCTTGAGGTACTTAAAAGCTGTGTAGATGAGGCACCTGGAGATGTGGTTTCCTGGTGAGCTTGGCAGTGCTGGGAGAAACACTGGACTTGGGGATCTTGGAGGTCTTTTCCAACCTAAACTATCCAATGATTCTATAAGGGAAGAAGCGATTCTAAAGAATGATTCACATTATCCAACAACAAATACGCAAAGGGTTCATGAATTGCTGTATTTAAGAAATTCCTGACCCTCTGACAGTAATTCTGCCACTTCCTCAGAGCGACACAATATCAAACAGCTAGCTTACAAACACAGTGGGCTGTGCTCATCCACTTTGGACACGAATCTTGCCCCCCCTGCTCACAAGGCTCTCTGTCAGCAGCACATCCTCTCTACCTCACCCTGAAGGGAACAAAAACTGTGTTCTCCTTAGTGTGGCAGGACACCAGAGTTTACCATCCTGATCTGAAGACAGACACTGCTCCTTCTGGCAACTTCCAGCAGCAATTACCAACAGAACAAAGTCATAGGAAATGGTTTGCTTTCTGTGGTTTTATTTTTTAATTCCACGGGGTATGTCAAGGACAAGCTTTCCTGCTCTTGCCTTTTTATAGCTGATAACTTTTGTGGCCACGAATTCTGCAAAAGAGAAGGAAATGCAAAGCTCTTTGCCAAATGACAGCAAACATGAATCAAACAAAAGGCAACCCCCAAACCAACCAAACAAAAAAACCGAACAAAACCCCCAAACAAATAAAACCCAAAACCAACAACAACAACAGAAAAATAATAAAATTGAAAGGAACTTGATGCCTTGTAACAGAAGGCTGAGGACATTGAAAATTCACAAACCTTTCGCCGTCCATTTTGTGCTGGCATTAAGGGTCAAATACTATGCCCCACAGAAAATCAGCCAGTTCAGAGAACAACCACCACATGTTACAGCTGAAACAAGTGAGAACAGTATTAAATGCTGTTTAATAATAATAATTTAATAATTAAATGGTTGCGTTTGGTTCCAAACCCAGAAAAGCTGGATCAAACCAAATTATTCCGAATTTCTGTGTCCGATTTCTCCCAGTCTCAGCCAGAAAACACCTCCAAAGCACTTCTGACAAAAATCACAACAGCCACTGAGAGAAGCTGATCATTCAAAAAATCAGCACCTTGATGACATTTTAACACGAAGGAGAGGCAGCGTATCATGAGGGACCTAAAAACCCCAGACCAATTGCAAATTAAAACCCTCCAAATAGCCAGTCTACTCTTTTCCGTGTGCAGGAGGTGCTAACAATGTACTACAGTATCTTGTTCCTGTCTCAGCCTTAGCACAGGGAACCACATTTCGACTCAGGGCCTTTAACACGGGTGTAACTTTCTGCAAGTCCCAGAGAATGAGTTTGTTCATTTAGCCAACCATCAAAAAGTCAGGTACGTACCAAATCAGTTTGATAAATTAGGGATACGTTTTCTCTCTCCTTCTGCTTTTCTATTGCTCCAAAAAGCCATTACCTGTTCCTTACTTCGATCCCTATCCGTTTCCACAACAATCACAAGAATTGTTGAGTAATAGTCATTATTCCTGCCAGAACACCCTTCTGTTGCAGCTGTGTGTGCATCCAAACTCATCAAAGGAAATAATTGTTACAGGATACTTCATGTTTTCATACTCTTTTTTTTTTTTTTTTTTAATTCCTCTTGCTAAATTACTTAAAAAAAATAATTATGAAAAATCCTTTGGGCAGGAAAAAAAGCTTCACTTCCATAGAGCACTTGTGACCATGTAGGTGCTGTAGGAAGAAAGTGCCCAACACATTTCCCTTATTTTAAGCCCACTTTGGAAATTATACAGCAGAAAGAACAGGAAATCCTGTTCCTGAAATGCAGATGTCACAGAGGTAGAATACAGCTCTTATAAACACAGGACACTGAACAGTTTAGGACAAAAGTAAAGATCACAGCAACCGAGTAAAATATACACAGGGATCAATTGATAAGAAAAATTCATTAATAAAGCTGAAAGTCACAACTGACACACCATATCCTGAGGAAAGAAACATCAGCTATACAGGCCCTGAATGCAAAGTGTTTGTCTGACCCTTAAGAAGAAAAACAAATTACTTTTTAACAGGAAATTCATCAGAACATCCAAAAAATAAAGTTCTCTTTCCCTTTGAATTTGTCAGATAACGATGAACTCAATACGTAGGATCTCTCTGTAGTTAAATATTAATTTCGCTCCATATTGTGCTCGATGATACCATAATTTCACCCCAGATATAAGCACTCATTAAAAAGCACCCCTAAGTTTAGGTGAGAATTCTGTAGAAAGAGACCATTAAAATTACATCCAAGCATCATCAAAGTTACACAATTGCTATTTCACAAAAAAAAAAAATCATGTTGCAGTCTAAACTGTCTTCCCCGAAGAAGTGGTTTGATCAGGCAACACCATCTTCCAGTCTGGGGTCATGGATTTGGAGCAGCCTGGACCAGATTGCTGGTGACCAAATGTTGTTCCCAACTGACAGTCCCTCCCTGATCTACTTGGGAGAAACAAAAAAGTGGAAAGCCTCAGTTTTCTTCTTAATGGCCAGGTGTTGCCCTGACACAAAAACTCAACCCCGTCGTTACATTTGGTGTGCTGACTGGAATCCTTATGGAGAGCCGAAAGGGAACACAATGGGTGGAAATGACCACGGAAAGTTAATGACTCTTTCAGCCCCACAGATGGTCGCTCTTAACTCCTGACTCCAGGAAATTGTCTAAAACTCTCTTGTTCAATTAGACCCAAAAAAAAAAAAAAAAACCCAGAAAATCTCTGCCTGAAGAGTAAATTCGACAGGAGTTTGCCACAGGACAAAGTGCGGCGAAAAGGACAAAGAATTTTTGATACCAACCCCAGGCAGGATAAGGTGTTTTATCACACCACAGAGGAGGGGTTTAAAGGCCATCACAGGACTGTCATGAGGTGACATTTGAATTTTGTATTCACCTCTTATACATTTGACCACCAATAAAACCTTGTCTTGCTGGAAATTGCTCCGAGAAGTGCAATCAAAATCATAATTAATCCTTTAATAGGAGAGGCCTCAATAACTATATTTACATAGCTTGACTCAGTAAATTCCTAATTATTTACATATTTACATTCATTCCATATAGTTTAAAACAATCAGCGCTGTAACCACATCTCCTAATATTCCAAGAGTAAAATCATTGGGGATAAATAATTTAATATATTGAACACAGATGAATAACACTGATGTGACAACTACTGACACGACAATAAGATCTCTGAAACTACACTGGTATCTCCCTCAGCAACAGGACACAGCAAATTTCAGCTTTTCAAAACCGTGTTCATGATTAAACAGCCCAATCTCAATTTCAAACAGAGACCAATAAGACCAGAATCATGTATACAGTGATTTTGCAACACCGAATACTTAGTTCCCATTGATTCTTGTGGGTTAAAAAGCTACCAGTTCAATGGTGTCTTTATATATTATTATATATATTTTATCTATGTAATAAATATTTTATAGCTATCTGGATATCTGAAGTTACCAAGAGAGTCCTAAATCCCATTATACTCAATGGCATCTAAACCCCTAAACTGCTTAGATAGTTCTGAACATGCTGGTAAAAGCCCATGGAGCAATTCTGAAATACTTCAAAATATCGGTACAGGCTTGTATATAGACAGGAAACGGCCCAGAAGACCTCCCATTTTGGGACCACTTTTAACATCTTTATTCTGTGAGACCAAGATTGCCAAAGAGGCAATTGATTTTTACTGCTGCCAAGTTAACCTCTTAAAAATAGAGAACAGAGACTTCAAGAACTCGAAAGAAAAAAGACCTATTTAATCAGACACAGTGGAAGTGTTTCTACGTGACAGGGACAAGTTGAGGAAAAAACAGGTTTTGTTCACCTGGTTTTTTTTTTTCAGGAGAAAGGATTTAACCCACTTTTCTTGGTGAATTTGAAAGACACCCCTGGTTCCTTGGAATTCGTCCGTATTCCTCTGAGGTGCGTTTGCCTCTGTGTTGCTAAAGTTGTCTTTCGGAGAAAGACAGATTTAAATTTCAGCTCAATACCCGGGACATCCCTTTTATTTTCCAGAGTGTCATTGTTTTTTTTTCTGCGCTTTGAGATGCCTGACCTGAAACCAGCCATTTATCATCCCGTCCAGTCAAGAGAAAAAGGGACTGTACAACGGAAAATGTTGCTGAGGGTGTGCTGCTGTTGCCAAGCTCTATCTAAAATCGCTTCTTGATCGAGGTCCAGCCCATTTTATTTTTATCTCTTCCATAACACAAAAGAAACAACTTGGCAGAGGTCTGCAAATTATTGGTGGACAGACAGAGCAGCTACCAGGTACCAGAGTATCTGGCAAGGCATACAAGTGATCCCAGACACAACTGCCACGAGCACATAAATAAAAACACAACTTCCAAATAGCACTGCCCTGGCCTGAGTGCTTTTTAAATCCATCCCTGAAGCTGCATCCATCTGTGCCTGGTTCAGCTGGAGACAGCTGAGAAGCAAAGGGCAATACTGAACACGGAATTTCAAGTCCCTCCCTTTGCAGGTCATGTTCACTTTCACAGCCAGGAGGTGAAGGAGGAGGTTCTGAGTCACAGCAACACGACAAATGGCAAAATGCGTTATCGTCCCACTAAAGAAGTGATATCTGAAAAGCAAAATTAAGAGCATTTCCCTCCTTGTTCAAAAGGGCCAGGCTTTTCCAGAGACAGAAGAAGGACACAAAATGGCAAATGGGCATATATGTCCAGGACTGACCTGTTGGATATGACTTACACCATCATAGCTTGAAGGTTTTCAGGGATTAGCCCAAAAAATGCACCAGAAACTTTCCTTCCCAAGTCCAGGATTGTTGCCCAGAGCTTTGGTTGACTTTTCTACAGTACTGGGAGTTACTCCCCATAGGTATCAGAACTGTGATCTAGATCCCTCTCAGCATCCCTCCCTCTGTGTCCATTTTGTTCATCATGAACAAAAATCACTGGCAAATCAAATTTGCACTTAATTCCCTCGGTTACCAATATTTCATGGGAATGAATATCCGACCTCTATGTCAGTATGTCTAAAACACAGCATGGAAACTGGTCTTAAATGAACCCTCTCAATGAAAACCAAGCACGCAGTGGCCCACAGTAAAGAGACAATGCCCAAACACAGAAAATTGATTATAGGTCACAAATAGTGCAGATAGTTAAGTACACTTGGGTTTTCACCCAAGACAAACAGATCACAGTCAGAGAGGGAAGTATTAAATTTCTGTTGACTCGACCTATTAATTAACGTAAACATAACTACTTCAGTTCCAGGCAATTCATGTATTTTTGGCCTAGAAGTGAGTAATTATCTTTTTTTTTGGTGACTAATCTCAGTAGGAAACTTCTAAGGGCCAAGGGCCCCTTCAGAAGCACACGGTCTAATGTGAGTACCCAACACTGCACTAGAGGCATTTTTCTGCTTGCAAAGAGCATTTGACAGTTATTACCCTTTTCCAACTACAAAGGAATAGAAAGAATCCAGGCTTTTAAAATTATGCCTGACTTTGCTTTTCATTCTAATCGTCTTCAGATTGTTACATTCTCTGTCACAACCTAATAATCGCTCACACACACAGACTCACAAATCACCTGTGCACTCTGTCAGCTTTAAAACAAGGAGAAACTGAGCAGCAATTTTCCCTCTCAGTGCTCATCAAGGTCCTGGTGTTATCCTGACTGAAGGAGATGCTTTATTTTGAGCCTGACATCACACCTGTGGTCAGGGGCCATCTCTGTGCAAGCACAGAGACAAAAGGTTCAAGACCAGTTTAATCTACAGCAACAAAATTCAGGGGGCTCAGTCACCTGCAGAGACTGAGAGGACCAGTCTTTCCGTGACACAAGCTCACGCTGGTAGCTTTGCAGTGCATATCAACCGAATGGTTTCCAGAGACATAAATTTCATGGAGCTTTCCAAGGATTCTGGGGGTGGAAAAATATGTTCCGTTTCAGAGCATATTCTGTCTGTGCCTCAGTGCCCGTGGCAGCCCATGCTTTTTATACATCTCCACTTAGATCAAAGCCTCCATCTCCATCAAGTGTGGCCATCGGCATCAACGAAATTGCTCCAGGAGAGGAGGTGTCTGAACATTTTCCACAGGTATTTGAACAGAGTAAACCATGACCTCATGCCAAAATAGCATTAAGGAGAGGTTGGGCCACCACCACACAGCGAAGCAGAACATTTAGCTCGGGAAAAAATCCTCCCTCCAAGCAAGGAAACTCCTCTTCCAGCATTACCTACGAGGTCAGCTACAGAGTGTTGCAAAGCTCTCACACAACAGAATTTTGCAAGCCTTTTCTGGAAAACACAGTAGTGCACCTGGAAGATTAATGTCTCAGACGTTCTCTGCTTGCACTGTCTGTGATCTCGGGAGCTTTGATTCCCGTGCCACAGGATTTCCACAACATCCAGCTGTTGAAAGCATAACGAAAGTTCAACATCAAACCTGTTCTCTCTGCGTTAAAGCTGTGCTCCAAAAGAGGTTCTGGCAGTCCAGAAAAATGGGCTGGCAGTAATTTGCCAACTGTACATTTTACTAAACTTTAGGGCTTTGTATAAATGTGTGATGTGTCATAAGGCTCACCAATGTCAACACATCCGCCGGCAGGATAATATTCCCCTGTGCACTCTGTCCTTGTTAGATACAGTTATAAGAGCCTGATAATAACATATCCCAGATTTACCAAATGTATGAAGCCTTTATCCAAAATGCTTGGCAGGGATCAGAGCATGATACCTGTTAACTATTATTATTATCAATTATCCGAGTGTGCCAGGCAAAGAAAAAGATTCAGGATAAAATCCCGATTCTCCTAAAGTCTGGGATTGTTTCCACTGGTTTTAACAGAGCTAAGATTTCACTACTGATCCCTGTCTTAAAAAGAAGGAGGAAAAAAACCCAAGTAATAATCAGAATAAACAATAGACAGTACAATGCTGGGAGGTTGAGAAGAGAGGACAGCAAATGCAGGGACAGAACTACATGGTTATGCAAACTTGTTATGAAACATCACCATGCTTTTTCAAAGCAAAGAAAATAATGACCCAAAATAGAAGAAGTGGAATAAAGTGTCAGCATTATCCCATTTCATAAAAGGGAACACAAAGATTCACAGAGTTTTGCGTCAGTTCTTGGGTTTATGGAAACCAGAAGCTGAAGACGGAATTCAAGAAGGCAGCTTAGAAGCTGAATTCCTGAGGAGGAATTTAAGGAAGGTTAGGTAAGAATTTTGAAAACATGATGTTTTTGCCCAGTGTCAGTCAGCAGGACCATTCACCTGGTCCTCATCCTAGGAGGGCGAGGATTTTGAGCTGTTGAGTTCTGACTCCCAGCCCCGCATTCAGAACAGCAGATTTTGAAACATCAGGTACTCTCCAGATGATACGGAGACCATCTACCTGCCTTGGCTAGGTCCTTGTGTAGGGTGGAGAAAACAGGGCACTGACAGTTTTAGAGGAGAGGAAAGAGCACGGCAAGGCTTGGAGGGTGTCACCAAACTCCGACACAGAACTGCTCATCAAGGTCTGCGTTTCCCTATTGTGATTGGGCCAAGATTTATTAAAGCACAGCATGTGTTCGCTTATTTCTATCCAAAATTAACTGAAAAGGCACTTTGCATCTGCTCTCAGGGGGAAAAAAAAAAAAAAGGTTTGCTTATTTGGCAAACTTTGTTTAAAAATCTGTTTCTTCCAAGGTTTGCCTCTTTAGTTCTTTTTGTTTGTTCGATTGGGGCTGGGGGGGGGGCGGCTTTTTTTGGATTTTGTACATGGGTGTGTAGCTCTCTTCCCCTCCTGTACCTCTCTTCCTCCATCTGTTGACCTCACTTCAGCACATAGTTTCCCACTTACTTTGCCAAAAACGTATAAAACTCGAGGCGTCTGCTCCGGTTTCTTTGTGACTCGTAACTGTATCGTTAAACTAACATTTGCTCTGGTGTATAAAGAAGCCCCTGAAACTTTAATTAGGCTCTTCTGCTCCGATCCGAGTGTGAAGCAATGCTCCCACATGGAAGTGAGAGGGAATGGTCTTTATTATAACCAGGCTGTGTGAAAAGCCAGAAGCCTCAGTGCTGGGTTTCCTCCAGTGCCCAGTACTGCACTTTCCGCATATGAAATGTTTCTCCTGTGCAAAGTATCTGCCTTGTCTTGCCCTTCCACCAAAGCCCCCTTTTCCTCCCTCTACCATCCCTGAATTCTGCTCGCCTGGGGACATTCATATTCCAAACCCTCTCAGAGGGCAATTCCTGGAAAATTCAGTTTTCCAGCCATGGATACGGGCCACACAGCTCCCTAGTCCCCTTATTTTCATCATTAAGCCTGAGGTCTCTAACACTGCTCTGTTGCATATTGAGGATTGGATTAATACTCTATTAATACTAATTAATACTCTATTAATAATAGATGTCATCAGCATGATTCTCTTGCATCTAATACACTAACACAGATATTCACACATGAAGGAACACTCCATGATTAGTTTGGGAACAAATTTCCATGAAGTCCAAGTAAGAAAATCACACCGAAATAAGGAAATGTCACAAGTTTCAGAGTCAGAAATCATTTTGCCTTACTAAAGCGATCCTTTACTAAATCTGGTATGTACAGGCAGATCCAGAGGATAGAATACTTTCTACCACTGTTATTCCAGCAGTTGCACACTAGAGATCACACAGGATTTCGGGGAACATTATCTGAAATTAGATTTAGTTATTTTGTTGGTTTATATCTGTCTCAGGTAGACATTTAAAGGACATCTCCTTCAAAAAGGGAACGGCTACAAGCTAGGCAGTTTGGCATAAGAATATGACATTGGTTTACCTTTTTCATGGGATGAGGACAGTGGTGTTTTCCCCTTTCCTCTGCGATCCCTTCCCATGGCAACATCATTTCTTATCCACATTTTCTGTTCAGGTGCATTCAGTTGGAGTTGCGACAGTCCTGCAATAAAACCGAATCACTGCCATGCCCTTAAAGAGCATTTTAACCCAAATGGTTAAAAAAATAGAAGCCAAATCTCCCAAATCCTAATATTTGCGTTTGATCACAGTGTTATCCTTCAGTGTCGGCAGGTGGATTTTCCCGGGGTTCCCCCCATTTCCTTAAAGGCAGCATGAGTCCAGAGGTATGTTCTCTGAAGAGCTTGTACCCTGAAAGAACAAAAGAGAGCAGAAGCAAAAGATCCATGTACAAATTCACTGGATGGGCAATGATTGACCCCCCAGCAATCCTGAGAAACCACGTTTCCATAGAAAATTCCCAGGCAGCTTGAACAAAGGAGAGACATACCTGTGGCAAAGCCAGGAAAATGGTAAAATCCTGCCTCTCAATCCACTGTTCTTGACTAGGAAATCTCATTTCTTACAGTCAAACACAGCTCAGCTCTGAAGTAGCCACTGTTCTAAAGTACCCACCAACACAGAGGTCCAAGGTGCAGCAAAAGCACATGGAAAACAAGAGAATCCCATTTCTCCCCAAACCAGCACTGAATGGGTCCATGTTAGACCCGGTGGAAAGGCACGTTCTGTAGATTTGCTCCTCCACTGTGCTCAGGAACATCGCCCGAAGTGTGAACTCGGGGGATGTGGTTTCCTGTCCTGGGGGACAGTGAGGCTCCTACAACCAGGTGACTTGGAGGTAACCCCCAAAACTGTGGTCCCTTCCCAAATCCAGGCATTTCAGGGGCAATCCTAGTGGTGTCCCTCTTTGTGGGAGCAGGGAGTACAGCAGCAAGCACAGAAGATAAAAGGGACACTGTCGTGCCAGAAGATTTTTTTTCTGGACCCTGGAGAGGTTCTAATTAATAGCCACCTTTGCCACTCTAAAATGCCCAGAGTTTAAAACAACCACAGTACCTCAAAATCACTGAGCAAACAGTAAATTAACTCACTTTACTCGTTTAGTCACTAGTCTGGGTGACGAGCTAACTCCAGTATCAATTCCTTCCTCCCCAGAAGCAGAGATTACTTAGGAAAAAGGGATAAATGTTGCTTTTTCACTGACAAGCAGAGACTGATTTTTTTCCCTAAATAAAGCTGTGGTGTTTCTAAACGAGTATGAAAAGTATATATTATCAAACCACATGAACTTCCCTCTGAAGTCCTCACACACAAGAAAGAGGAAAACACAATAGGCTAATTTCTAAACAAAGAGCTGTGCATTTTCCCATTTTAAACTGTTTATAAAAACTAAACCCTAGTCAAACTATCCTGAGAGTGAGAAACAAGGGCTTTCAATTCATCCCTGCCTCTTCCTCCAAGCATGCCTTTCACCATCTAAGAAAATTCCAAACAATAACAACATACTAAAAAGCCTGAACTTTTGGCTAAGTTTCCAGCTGCTAATTTTGTCTGTCATGAGCTGCTATTGTCAGTCTGAGGGAGGGATTGTTCCCAACTTAAAAAAAAAAAAAAAGCAAAGTAGAAGATGCAAAATATGCTCAAAGTAACATCTGTGTTTTCTGATTTTATTAAAGCATTTTGCCTTTGTTATACAGAAATAACAAAACACTGAGCCCTTCCCATCAGTATTCATGACGTCTGCCTTTTTCATACAAAACCCTCTGAAAGAAAATTCCCCCTGGAAAAAAAAAACCAACAAAAAAACAACTTTCCTTATAAAAAAACAGATTGTGGGACAGATGATTGCATTGTTTAATCAAATTTCCATCTGAAAACTCTTTTCCTAGTTTTAGATTTAGCTTGCCCAGTAAGGCACAGGCAGTAGGAAGCACGTGGAAGTATAAAGTAGCAGCTCCTCCATTTTATTATCTCCCTTGAGCTTTGCAATTGGCAAATGAAAAAAAAGAAAAAAGGGGAGGAACAAAAAGTAGCGGACATAAATTAAGCCCCGCTTTTTTTTTTTTTTTTCCAAGTCCAAACCGAATTTTCTTTATTTTTCTACAGCTGTCAGATAAGCAGGGTAAACCCACTAATGCATGTTTAATATATAAAAACTCATAATGTTCAGTAGTACGACCTCCATTGGAGACATTAGTTCAGGCCAGTGAACTTGGAGCAAGCCAAGTGTGGAAACGTGGAATTGGGCCAGTGACCCCCACCAGTGCCTGTCATATCTGCTGAAAGCAAACTTGTCAAATATAGAAGGGGCAGAAGGAGGACAAGAGTATCCTTAAACCAGGGAGCAGCAACAAAGCAAAGATGCCCATCATCTATTCACAGTTGTCTGTTGTTCAGCAAAGGCTCTGGCCGTCTCAGGAACAAAAAGTCTGGTTGTAGCCTCAACCTTTCAACCCTGGCTGGTCTGGGGGCCTTTCATTTCACAGGCTCCCCAAAGCTGATGAGTGATCATAAAGCTATGATATGCTCCTTGCTGTTATCATCTCTTCAAACTTACTCTGTACCGAGCAGAAGAGGGACAGAGTATTCCCAGGACTGCTTGCCTGCCATAATAAAAGAGCCACTGTTCTTCCCCCTTCAGCTACAAAAACAGCCTTTAAAAATAGTTGATTGGTTGCATTAATAATAATCCCTTAGGATATTTTTTTTTTCCTGATAAATTAAACAATTTTAAATATCTGCCTCACATCCTGACACTGGCTTTAATTGACTCACTGTATGTTTTTTCCTTGAGCTTTGGCTGTGGCCTGCTTTCTTTTTGTCCCCTCAATTTCATTTATACAGTTTTATCCCCCAGAAAAAAAACCCACAGAAAGAAAACACAAAACCCCACAACCAACCAACCAACCAAAAAAAGATGCAACTGCAGGGAAAAAAAATCCCCCATGAGCATTTGATTTCACGGACAGGGAACCGGGTAAACTCTCACCACTGCCAACAGAAGACAGAGAACTTACACTTCAAGAAATCTGTAGCACACGGTCAGCTCTCCTATCAGCAAGCTTTGATGACCTTACTAATGATTTACACTGCTGTCACTAAGAAGAATAAGTGACATTTCTCAGTGCCTGACGGTGTTCGGTGTGCGGTGGGAAGGGTACACTGGCTTAGCCACAGACTTCTCCCCTTTCCCTAAGCCCCAGCATCACACCCCTGTGTCCCTGCAAGGTTGTTCTCCGGTGTTTACTCCCCATGTTCAGCGTGTTGCTTTCATGACTCCTCTGTAATTCCCATCCTCTTTTTGAACAAACACGCTGCAGGCGAGTTACCTGATTCTCTCTTCAGCAAGACATCAGTGGTGGCTCCTGTGTGAAAGCAGATCTGTTTCCATCTAAGGCTCCTGAGAGTTACCTCCCTAATCACACATCAGCATTTTTACCGCATGCGAATGAGCACAGCTCTGCTTTTTTTAAAGTCTGCTGGTGCAGGCTTTATTTTATATTTTCAGTTTTGGAAGGTGTGTGCAAAAGAAAGGAAGTTAGATTGCAGAAAGAAACAGACAAAATTTTACCCTCCTCAGCACTTATTCCTGCCTACCAGATGAAAAGGCTGGTGTTTCTTGCTATACAAAGCCCTCTTTGAATTTGTCCCCAGTGTCTCACACCACACTGCGCAGACTGATAACAGGTTTGGGTTTGATCACATTTTCTTATCCTAGAGATAAGGTTATTCTGTGATAATTTTCAGACTTCTTGTGTCATGTTCCTGAAAGATAACTTCTGGGATAGCCATTTCCAGGCTAGGTATTTTTAAGAGAGAGATTTAAGATCGTGGTGTAATTTCTCATTTTCTTTGTTCTACTGAGATAAGCAAACTTCAGTGTTCTGTGTGAACTGTAATCTACCAAAACACGTGCCTACAGTATTTACAAACACAAATTTGAACAAAATACATACAATCACACGCACAACTTCTGGCCTCAGTCCCAGAGAGGTAGGTGAGGCAAAAAAAAAAAAAAAAAGCAGGCTGATGTGCTTAAGAATAAACAATCAATGCAGATTTTTAAGTAAATTATTTGTATGTCAGTGCCTCCTCTTGAGTTAACATTGCACAGAGGCTTTTAGTAAGGACTCTGGAAAAATACTAAAGAATTAGTACTATTTACATGACAACTGGATTTTGTAGCTAGTAGTTACTGTTGGCAAATTAATGAGACATGCTAATTGTAGCTTTTGCTGTGTCAAACACAACAGTTCCAGTGCAGCCTCACACCAGAGTATCACACATCATGTCACTGTGTGTCAAGTGGTGGTACCTTTTCAATAAAGCCTAGAGGCAAAAAAAAAAAAAAAAAAAACCAACTAAAAATATCACTACTATTGCAAGATTTTATATTAAAAAACTGAGAGAAGCAATTTTATGGGTGCATAAGTGACATATTTCTCACATACTGTGTTGTCTCTCCACAGTAACCAAGTCTACTGAAGGGCAAAGAGGAAATCACAGGTGGCCCCACCTAATGAATATAATCTCTGTTCTAAGGAAAATTCTGGGAATGTAATTAACAAAAAAAATTAATCTTATAAATGGAATCCCCAGAAGTAAATTGTGTCATCCTTCAGCACCATTATTGCTTCCTAGTTTAAAATAAGGGGAGATTATTGAGTCCTGTCAAAATACTCACAGCTCCACAAGCCCTGGGGACGGTTTCAGTGCACTCAGACTGGTGAGATGGACCTTAATCTGCCACCATTATCTCCGAGATACATGACTCTCTGGTGGAAAAAAAACCCCGTAAGATGACCTGTTTCCAAACATGTGCTGTCAAGCGGGTCTGGTAACGGCATTATGAGGCTGAGTTTATCATCTATGATTATGTATGTTAGTTATTATGAAGGTTACTGACAGTGCTGAGAATATTTAGAGGATCCTGAGACGGAAGGCAACGGTTTGGAGAAGGGGACTATGAGGCAATCGGAGTTGGAGAACAGACTGAGCTGGATTTGGCCCTCAGTTCAAACAAAACCAACTATGCACATGGATTTTTGGGGTGCTAACATGCCAGAGAGACACAGACTGAGAATACAGAAGATGTGCCGAGGCTCAACTATGATATGGCCATAGGACTCAGGCTAAGGAGACTCTACCAAAACATTTACTTAAGGTGATAAGCAGCTTGACTAGTCTGTGCACTGCATTTAAAACCTCAAGCCATGGTGGTGAACCTGGGGTTGCCTCATGGCACAGCAGGTGAGAGTTTGAATTACATATATATATATATATATAGTTTGTTTTTTTTAAATGCGGGAAGTTACAAACCAACTTATGGAAATCCCTAAACGGAGCTGTGAAAACGACAGCAAGATCAAAATTCAGAAAGCCTGGAAAGTGAGAATTTAGGTCAGCCACACAACCTTAGCTGAGCTCTCTGTATGAATGGATCTGTACCAAAAAAGTCATCTATCCTGCTGGTGAGCCTCTGGTCCCCTCATTTATTACTCACCACGGCTCTGTGAAGCCAGAAGAGGCATCCAGTTGGAGGGAGAGGATTCCTGGACCACACGAGCCCCTGTCACGCAGCTTGGGCAGCGTGGAGTTTTTGGCTCGACGCAGATGTGCCCCCATTTCCTTCTCTGTGGTTTTGGCTCTGCCATCCATAGGGTCAGAGTGCGTCCTGAACCCGAGGAAAACCTCCCCACACCTGGCCAGTAACCTCCTCCCTTTCACTGTTTCTAACACAGATAAGAACGCAGAGGTTTACTCCAATAAAAAGTCAGAAGGTGAGCAAGGAGCCCCCCAGAAATGGGACTCCCTCTCCCTCATCTAAGAGTTACAGATAGTGCAATTTGGAAGGTTTAGTGATGCTCTTCAGCACATCACATTTCCCCACACTCTCCTCTACTTAGATTTGTTTTCAGCTTGCTATTCCTGCTTGTTATTTTCTGGGGAATGGTGAGGGGAGTGTTTGTTTGTTTGTGGAGCGTTTGGCAAGATTGGTTGCATACTCCAGCTATTTCCCATTACGCTGATATTGAACATTCCTGTAAGCCCTACTGCCTTTTCCTAATATGTTCCTAGCTCATACTTCAGGGTTTATTCTTGAAACTACCTGTCTGTGTTACCTGTTGATCCTAACTGAAGACATCACCAGCTCTCAAGAAGACCCTGCAGAGAGGCATTCAAAATACAAGATAAAATACGGTAAATTTTTAGGGTTCCAGCAAAAAAAATGGAATTCCAAAGGCTTCTCACAATGCTGTTTTACGAAGACTCATCTCACAACAGGCTGGCAACACCTGACTTGGCATTTTCCCCAGCAAGAGTTACACAGTTCTCTTTTCCTGCAAAGTTATCTTTCTTGGTTATTTTTAAAGTTTGGTTCTTTATTTGACGTGAACACAGTAATTCACATATGCTAATTCTTTTTTTTTTAATAAGACACATTTATAGGTCCATTTCAGGGTCAAATTTTCCAGACCTTTGCTTGCAAACTGATTTATCTTTTATTTTACAGTATATATGGACAGTCCAAATGTAGGCAAACAGTTCTAATAAGAACGTAACATTTACCCACAGTGCAAATGGTTTTACAAGGTCAGAGCTCCTCCACATATTATGACCAAGTCTTTGTTCAACTTCTTCATGTATCAGCAGTGTTCTGTGGTGCTCATTAAGGAAAAGACACTATCCCTTAGGTGGAATTGTACAATTGTCTGCTAATTTTGGGCGTACAACCACAGTTTTGATGAGACCTGCCTACCCCCAGCCTGTTAGCCACTTCCAAAACCACTTCAGATCTCTTGTCTGACGGCAGCTCAGACCCTCAAGATGCAATTTTTCTTTCTGAGCACCATCTCTTCACTTTGTGTCTCTTTGGTCCTCCTGTGCCACAAACATGTATCTCATTAGACTACGTAACATCCATGTTTAATTATCCTTAGCAGACTAAAATTTGCCAGTTTCCATATGGCTGGTCTGTTCAATCTGCCAGGTTTTTCATTATTTATTCAGGAAAAAAAAAAAAAAAAAAAAAAGAGAAAAGGCAATTTACAAAAACAAATTCTTTGTTTCCCCACAGAAAGACCAGTTTCTATTCTCCGAGCCAAAAAAACTGGAACTAAACAATATGTACAACAGAAGCAGATGTAGCTATTATGGTGTGGCCTGGTGCTTTGAGGGAAGGGACAGCATGGGTAAAATAAATGCATTAATACGTTTGCTTCAATGGGTTTAACCTTTCCAACTTAACATCACTCATGCTATTCTTCGGAGTGCAGGAAAATTTAAACTTCTTCACCCCCAGTTTGCTGGTCTGCAATCCCACCATCAGATCCTGGTTACTGTTCTGTGCACGAAAAGGAAAACACTGCGAGACCTCACGTCTAAATACAGTCAGAGCTTTCAGCTTGTGACCAGCAATCCCTGTTGTTGTCAAATTGCTGTCAGTTGTTGTCAAATTCGGCATTAAACCAATGGATCTATTTTGTATCAACACACTGTAATTGGTTTTCTGGATGACACCTCTGCAGAGCGGTGCCAGGGTCGATCCCGAGGAGAGCAAACACGGGGTTGTTGTGTCCCTTTCAGAGCGCGTAAAAGTTACTCTAGCTTGAAGCCATATGGCCTAGAAGCATGTCGACACATCTGAGCAATAAAGGGTTGTGTTACAGCAGGGACCACGTTGAGGAGATCAGCAAAGCTGGATTGGCCACTTGACCAGTGTCACATCACTGAACCCGGCGCAAAGAGCCCGAACAAAGTACCACGAACTCATCTGCGACCACTGTCTAGGAGCAGAGACCTTTAACAATGGCAGCACCTGCCAGACCTCCGTTCTCCTCCCCAATAAAGTCACCAACAGCCCCCTCACTGTTCTGTCATGTGCCTGGCACAAGGCCCCTATTGTTACCAGCCACTCTCACTCCAATAATTTCTCCTCTAAATGACACTGCACCACCACAGGTCATTTCAAGGGGACTGAAAAGAAAGATTTTGCATCTGTTTTGAGTTGTAGGCACCAAGGGGGAGGGGGCTCGAAACCCCTTGATAGCTGGCAAATGGTAATAGCAAAATGTCTCTATTGTTTGCGTCTGAACAAACAACCATACTACACGAGAGTTTTTATTGTCCTCAAGGCAATCTGCCACGAATGCTCCCCTTTGCCCATACTCCACAGAGAGAGAGAGAGAAAGAGAGAAAAAAAATCACCACAGTTAGGAAACCTTAGTGAGAGTTTAATGACCAGCTACCGACTAATGGATGGTAAGTAACATATGGCAGAGCTTGGCCTCTTCACATATTGATTAAAAATAATTTAAAATTTAAAGCCAAGTTTGTTTGACAAGGTTCCAGCTTCTCAGCAGCCACTTAACAATCTGAATAAATCTGAAGGGGAAAAGCTTAAATTCTAACTAACCCAAGACAAAGCAGAGCAAATTCATTGTCACATTACATAATTGAATCTATTACATTTACCCAAGATTAACAGCCAACACTTAACGATTTTCTCCCTCTACCTAAAATATTTGCTGATGTAAACAGCAAAGCAACTCTTTGTAATATTTGGTCACCTTTCTTAGAGTGCCTTTATTGGACCCTCTTTATTAAACACAAACATTAGTGGGCATAATCAAGACCTGTTAGTCACTTTGTAACCACATTATTTAATGCAACAGAATGAGTCTATTCTTATGCCCTTGAAGCACCACTCAAGTTCAATGCTCATATTTTTATACACATCTTTGTGTTCTTTTCCAGCATGATGAATGTCAGAAGCTAGAGCACTCGAGATAATTGTTCCTACTGGATGGATTTAAATAAAGTCTAACTGCATTACTTTTAATTTGCTTTCAAAACCAGCCCCTTCCCCCCCCACACAAATTGATCAGATAACAGCATAGAAATTACAGTACCTGTCTCTGCCAAGAATCAGATGTACAGCTAAGAAGATTCCAAGTAAATTAAAGGAACAACAAAAAAAAGATAAAATAAATGCTGGGGCTGATTTTTAAATGGTGATTTTTTGGAAAAGGAAAAAGGAGAAGTCCCCTACACACAGTATATACGCCAGCTATATGTACAGTAAGGATCTAAATAAAGACTTTGGATATTTGGAAGCTGACATGAATTGGTGGCTAAAGCACTAAGTTTGTATCAGGAGGCTGCAACCAGCTCCTGGCTCAGGTGTTAAACTGCTCCATAACCTCAGACACATCACTTTGCCTCCAGCTTTTCCCCTACTCATTTTTTAGTGGCTTCTACAAAACATTCTCATCTTTGTTGAGGCAAACACATGTTAATTCGACATGAGTTAGAAACAGAGGGTTCAGTGCTGAGACTTCCACTCACCTTCAGATCTGCCGTGGATGCTTCCCGTTCGTGACAAAGGCAAACAGCGGGTATTAAAAATTTATAGGTTGGAAACTGTTGCACCTCAAGTGCTCCAGAGAAGACCTAAAGAAGAAGTGAGGCAAAGTACCTGCAGGATTTCCACAGGTTACCATGGAACAGCTGAGCTGGCATGAACTGCAGGATGCAGGGAGCACAAATACTGACCGGAGCACAGATCATGTGGTTTCTGCAAACCACGGTCAGGTGAGACAGCAATACCCACAAACTGCACTGGGGACATTTTTGGGTGTGAAGAAACAGCAGGTAATGAAGGGGAGGTGTTAGAAAACACAGTACTGATGACATGATGGCATATCTAAATGGAATTAGGCAGCACAAGCATGGAGATGCAGTTTGGTTCTTAAGCAAGAGGGTCAGTTGATTACATATTTTAGAAAAGTCTTTAAAATATTTTAACAGGTTTGACTCGGTTACATCTGCTTATTTCTCTTAATGGAATTGCTAAAATACCCTTTAAGAACTCCGTCTATCTCTAGAGCTTTTCTTTTATGCCAGCACATTAGTCTATGACAGGACTTTGAAAGGGGTTAGGCTACACATGGATAGAAGACAGAAACAGAGCTCCCAAAGTGCCACAGGAGTTAAGACTTAACTTGTCTAAAAGCTTTTATAGGAACACCACGAAAAAAACACTGGATATGAAAATATAATCTTCAAGTAACCAAAAGACGTGTCCAAATCTGTCTTGCAGTCATGCATTAACTGCAGAGTGCTCCTCAGAGATAACAAAGAATGATTGTTGCATTTTTACTGATTGGAAACTGGAATGCAGCAAGAGATTTTTCCAAGGTCACACAGGAAAATCTGTGTCAACACCAGGATTGGAAGTGAGATCATCTGGCTTCCAGCTCCATAAAATCATCCTTCCTCTCAAAAAAACCCGACTTGTCTTTTCTAATAATAAAAGGCACCACAGGAAAGGGTGGTCTTTTGTTTTTGTCTTTTAACTTCAGAAATATAAGGAATGATCAGCTCTGGTCCTCCCTTGCATTTGGACTTCCTAGATGCTTCCTGAGCGCAGCCAGAGCACACCAAACCCGGGAAAGCTTCATTCCCATCTCATTTCTTCCCCTTCACGCTCCCAACAGCAAGCAACACAAATTAGGATTTGGAAAAAGTAATCCTTGGCACACTCGCTTTTCTTTCAGGTGTCTCCATGGATCCTGACTACATCGCAGTCTTTGGTGTGTTTTTCAGCTCTACAAGGCAGGAAGTACTGGTCTTCACTAAGAGAAGGGCAACAAAGGTGTAGCCCAGCAACTTGCTGAAAATCAGACGTGAAGGTAGGTTTTTGAACGCAGTTTCGTAGTTCAAAGACAGTGCTTCGCCTGTTGTGTCTGCCTTCATCTCAAAAGCCTGAAGGAGGCAACTGGGACTCCCCATGGATGCCAGAACCATCCTGTATTAACTCACATCATCCACGCATAAAACACCAAGTGCATACAAAGCCGCGACAGAATTTTTTGTATCTTTGACATAGAGTACGTCCTGTACGTTCGGTTGATTTTCCTGCTTTGGGTGACACAAGTGTGCCACGCTGGCACCAACGCACAAACAGCTTCTGGAGGACTGCAGCTGCATGGTGAGCTTTCCGGCAGACCACAGGTATTGACTAAATGTCCACTGAGATTATATTCCTCACACCGTCATACCAAATATTTTATCAGTTTTATGAACGGAATAAGAACCTGAAGCTTGTAGAACATAAACGTCTTTCACAGAAAAGATGCCCAGAAGACCAAGCGTGCCATCGTTTCCTCTCGGGCAGTTGCACGTTGCCCATAAACGTCACCAGAGTTTACGGGCACACAAATGATCTCTCAACCATTTGTCGTTAAAGTTAATTAAAATCTCCTGTCTGAAGGGAAAAATAATAGGACCTGGGAGTGCATTTGGAAGCCATTATGGATGGTCTTTGTGCTCTGTGGAAGAGCCACGTGTTAGTGCAAGGGTGGAGGAGCAGAGAAACACATGGCCCTGCAGGAGGGCGAGGGAAGGCAGAGGAGACCTCAAGCACCTTGGATCCTCCTGCCCAGCCTCGGGATGCTAAAACTGCCATCGTGGCAAATACTCTCCAAAAGGAAAGAAAAGGTGGATGAAGGAATCCTCAGTGAACAGGTTCGATTCTGCAGCTTGCTGAGCCCTGTGAGGGTGATCTGCCTAAGGAAGGAGAGGAGAGCACTCAGCACTTCCCAGGGAAAGCCAGGGAAGTTCAGGCACTTGCATCATATTTGTAGGAACTGTTTCTGCCACGGATATTTTAGGGCCATGGAGAACTTCCTCCCCCCTTCTCCCAGCAGGTCAAGTAAAAGTCTGCTGCCCTGAGCTATCTTTCTTAGCAATCTGATTAACATATGGACACACTCTGGCTTACTAAAAACAGGAAATCAATTTGAAAGGCAAGACAAATATTATTTGCTTTCTTCCCATCTGCTGTGATATGTGAACACGCCTGCTTTCAGCAGTGATACAGGATTATTGATTTAGGATATTTATAGTGTTTATGCCGTTATCAGGCCAGCTATCAGAGGGCTGTAGGAAGGGCTGTTTGACCCTACAGGCTATTTAAATATGTAGTTGCTTGAAAAAAAAAAAAAAGTCAGATTTTCCTATTCAAGTTGACAGCAATACTATTTCATATCATGCCTAAAGACACCATTTCCTGCTTTGCCATCTACTTCTGTTTGATTGCAAGTCAAATTAAACGTAATTGTTAGAGGTCTCTCCTGTCTGCATGCTGACCCCAGTGCATTTCCAGGCTACTGCTCTGACCCTCTGGGTCTGCAAAAAGCTGGTTTTCACAGCACCACTGTCTTTTTTACCCATAATCAGGCTGAGTCACTTTGCTGGAGGGAGCACGGAAAGCCAGATGACCATTTACCACAAGCAGAGACTGCCTTTTAAAACAGATGAGTTTTAAGAAGCCTCTCTATAAATAATCAAGCCAAATAATTGTGAAGTGGCCACAGATATCTATCTGAAAAGAGACAGCACTGTGTGCTTCCAGCAGCAGCCCATCTGAAATATCAAATATCAAACTGGGTTGCTGCTGAGAGCATATAAGCAATATCTTTCATAATAATACTGCATTCAGTCCACAAACACTTCTCCACATTGCTCAAGCCTTACCAGAAAACCCACAAGTTGTCAGGAGGGCTTATTTTGGAATGTGAACCAAATTAATGAGAGCCTGTACTCACACAGAGCCCCAAATAGCAACGGGAGGCTCTGCTCAGGGACATGGTCCTCACACACACACACACATCACTGTGTCTCCCACAGCCACGATCTAAGATATGCTCGGACTTACACCAGGTTTATGACAAAAGACTTAATATTAAAGATGTGCCCCATGAACACAGATCAGCTCTGAGACACTCCACACTTCACAGGGAAATCCTCAAGACTGGCCCGTGTTTTCCAAAATCTTCGCAAGGATGAATTTTCACATCCAGGAAGGTGAAATTTGCTGGTCCTTCACACCTATCGGATGGATAATGGTTTATCCATTAGATCTTACATCCAGGTGCTCCCTGTGCATGTTTGTTGCATCCCAGGTTACGGAGCTGGGGTTGAACTCAGCTTAGTGGAAGCCTGGAACCTTCAAAGCATCCAAACAGGTCAAATTAAGGTGAATCCCAAGCAGGGGCAGGGCCTGACAGGACTTCCCTGCCATGAAGGACTTGGGGACCTGAGGTCTTCACATGGGAATGAGTGGGAATAGCTAAAAAATATCTCCAGGGATTCAGAGGGAGGCCAAGGTCAAAGAAGAAAGGTCAAGGCAGAGTAGTGGCAGCTGTTTGCAGCAATGGAGGGAAGCACTGACTTACAAAGCCACAGGACTTAAGGGAACTTGAACAGAAATGAAACTTTTGGAAGCAATTCTGTGCCTAGAATCCAAAGAAGCTACGAGGTCATGAGAAAAAACTTGGTTTAGTTTCAGTTTGACGCGTGACACCACATCAGTCAGCTCCCTTCTGCAGCAGGTGATAACTGGCTTGCAAACATCTGGCTCCAGTTCTAGGGAAGCCTGAGGAGAAGGAATTGAACCAGCAGCAGGGTATGAAATCATCTGGGGTTGTATCATGTTATAAGGTTACTCTGATGCAACAGGGACTGCTGGAAGTCACTGGCTGAGCAGCATCCTGGGCAGGACAATTCCAACTCTGTGCACAGTGTGTTTCCAAACGGCTGAGGGCTGTTCTGGGAGTTCATCACAATAGTTTCTAATAATAAGCACTAATTCCCAGCAAAAGCTACAGAATTAATCTTCAGGGTCGGGTAGCCCTGATGTCTCAAAGACTCTAACGCACTCTCACAGGCACTGCTTCTCCTGACCGGAAGAAGCATATAATAGGAAATCCTGACATCTGGAAGAGCACATCTGGCAACCATAACGTTTCCAAACTTGCTAGAGTCCTTTTACATCAAATTATTACCAACTTCCTTATGTCATGTTCTTTCTTTACAAGGTGTGCCTGCATCACTCCCATTTATCCCACTGAGCAGCATCAATTACACAGTAATCACCTGTTTATCTGCAGCTCAGTGAAACTTCTAAGATATTCCTGGTGCTGGGGAAAAGTCAAGAAGTTTATGGCGAGACGCTTCTCAGTTGTTCAGAATTATATGGCACTTGAAAATATCCAGCCCAAGCTAATAAAAAGAGCACAGGAAGGAACATAAAACCTCCTGAATCAGGCCTCGAGCCAACCTCTGCATACAGGGGATAGGAAGAAGTCCTCATGTATATTCACATCTACTTGACGTGAGGTTTATTGCCTGTTTCTCTGGAGCAATCTGGGGTTGCTGCTGTCAAACATAAAACAACATGTCCATAAAGGAATCCCTGTGATACTTTAAAGCATGGCAGGATCATCTTTCACACATTGTAGGATAAATTCACTGGGAAAAAAGGATGTCTCCAAACAGCTACAGAGTCTATCAAAACAACATGGCATTCAAAATGTTTCTGTAGCCCTTTTACCAATGCAAATCACTTTTGTCTTCAGAGGCACCTCATTTGCTAAGTTTTTGTGGCTTTTCCTCTGTTCAAGTCCTTTCTTGTGACCTTTTCCACTTATCAAGCCATGTTTCCTCCCTCCTGGCCCTACAGTTCTCTACCAGTGTAACTCAGAGACTCACCACACAAGGGCTTGGAGCTCTCACTCATCCTGCTCTTCACTGCCTCCCAAACCGATCCTTTCATTCGTTGCTGCTCTGTCTTGCCAGCACTTTGCAACTAGAACTGTACTCTGCACTTGCAGATAAAAATCTGCCACCACGTTTGTTGGCAAATAGCTGATATATAAAATAACACGTAGAAATTGTGTCACACAATCATACAACATTTGAAAAGAGCCCTAGGATTGTAGATTCCAACCCTTAACCCAGCACCAGCCCTGTTCACCCCTAAACCACGTCCCCAGAACTGTGTTCCCGTATCTCCACTGTCTTGTGCACGGCAACAGAACATTCTGTTATTGCTCCAAATGGGTATCAAATCAGGCCAAATCATAACGGATTTTTGCCAGACTTTTTAAATTATTATTTATGTCAAGCTTTCTGTTAAGCCAAGAACAATGTAGAACCTGAGACTGGAATGTCCCCAACAAAAATTATTTGTCCGGGATGGACTTAGCTGAGAGGAAAGGAGTTGCATTTACAACATTCTGTGCATCTGTGTGAAGCTCACCCAAAATCACAATAACTATGTGATGCTGACAGAGCCCTGAACTGAGCGTTTGGTTCTCACTCTGCAAACCCAGGTAGTTCTACTCACATATTACCCTCAAGTTAGCCCTGCCCTGACATTTCAAGAAGTACCAAAGACACTCTCCCTCACTCAACGTGTGTTCCCTGTGCAGACAGAGGGCGTTTCACAGGAGTTGGTGGAACAGAAACATCAACAAACCCCAGTGCCCTGATTAGGCCTCTAACAGGAATGCCAAACACCTCCCCTTGCTCTCTGTCACTGATACCTCCATCCTCAAGGGTCACTGCTGGTGGCCACAGCTTTTAATCACACACTGGGCCTCCAATGATTTATCACCCCCCTAACAGTTTTTGTGTTGAAGATTCACAGTTGGGAGCTCAGCTCCCCTTCCCCCCTCACACACACACCATGTAGCATTACCCAAGAGCATCAAAACCAAAGCAGGAAAACACATGGTCCATGTGGAAGCAGAGTTAGAGCCCTTTAAGAAAACTATCTGTTACCGACAGGCACTTTTAGCAAACAATTAGTGACACCATAAAAGATTTTAGGAATTATGCAAGGGTTAAAAAGTTAAAGACTTGAAACCTAGCATAGTGTTTCCAACAGACTGCAAGGCTATCTGTTTCTCTCTGCACAGTCCATTTCAAAACACACTCAGTCCTGCCTTTGATAAATTCCTGCTGTGAGAGTCACCTCAGTTTTCGGCCCCCAGCTGCTGCTGTGGAACTTGCTCCCAACTTCTCATGAACAGAAACACCGGGCACAGGGAAAACTCCAGCACTCAAAGAGTGCCCAGACGTGATGTGGTGTTTCTGGTCTCAGTATACAACCAAGATTTGTCTCCTAGGAAACACTGATGCAGCATTTTTCATCCACAGGTCTCAAAGGTTTCCTGCACTTACCTTCATTTTAAAGCTGAGCTGACTTTCCAACTCACAACGCAGGACGCTGCCTGAACCCTGGGTTAAAGCCAAGCTTCCCTAGTCCACAGCAAAACGATTCTGAGACTGACCCAGACACCTCTCAGGAACAGATAAACTTCCTCCACTTGATCAGATTCATTGGGAAGTAACAGGTTAAGCCAAGTCCTCGCTCCTGTATCCCAGATTCTGGCAGGGACTCTTCCCACTCCGGTGGCGATAATCCCTGCAGGTGGTGGTGCTGGCAGTCACGAGGGTAATGTTGGTCCATCTCCTTTTCTGTCAGAGCTCTGATGGATCTGAACAATCCATCTGGCTCATTCTTCTCTAAAACGAAACAGCAAACACACTCTGGTTTGTGGGTTCTGGGCACGCTTAAGCTACGCATTGTGCACAGGAGCCACATTATTTCAGCCACTGCAGGGAGGAGTTTGACCATTTGTTAGCACTGGCTCCAGTCTAAAGAAAGGTAGGCCCTTTGTACAAGAAAGTAATCAACTTCAGTAAAACAAATTTCAGACACTCGGAAAACCTGAAAACAAAGTCCAAAATCCAACTCATCAGTCAAGTAAGTAT
Source organism: Pseudotriccus pelzelni (assembly GCA_035584735.1). Lineage (NCBI taxonomy): Eukaryota > Metazoa > Chordata > Aves > Passeriformes > Tyrannidae > Pseudotriccus > Pseudotriccus pelzelni. The sequence continues at coordinate 6,883,247 of JAWMRA010000161.1, read as the reverse complement.
CTTGGAGGGAAACTATCTGGCACGTGTGGGACATCTCCCGTTGCCCAGGTCAGGGATGCAGCTTCAGCACATCACTCCCCCATTGTCATCCAGCTCTCGTGCTTATGGAAGGAGGGGTGAGGACAGGGAAAACGGCAATGGAGATGTGCTCAAGCCTCATCCTGGCATGGAGCTGTAACGCTGCCAGGGAGCACTCACTGGTGTGAGAGCTGAGAAATGCATGCAGATGTCTGATTTTACGTATAACTTTGGCAACTCCCAACATTTTGGAGGTTCTCTGCTTGTACAACATTCAAGCAGCAATTCTTACAGGGAAGAGGTGTATTCCTGATACATTTAAACATGATATCCACAGGCTAAGTTTCCGTGATACTGGGCATTCACAGTTTAACCAAAATCATGCCGTTCTGTGATTACCTTCTCTAAAAACAAGACACTCTGTTCCACGTAAAGTTATAATCTATAAAACAATAACCTCAGCCCATATCTGAAGATGTCTAAATGCAAACATATGATTCATAAAACACCACCTTGCCACACTACCTCACAAACAAGGCCTATAACAACTTATAACGTAGCCAGGAAAAAGGCAACCCACCACTAACCCGGGCTGCCTTCTCACACCCCACTAATGCAAATCACAGCGTTTCTCACCACTGCTGGATCCATTTACCGAGGCAGGGAAAGGATAATAACCAAATAAGATTGTTCAACCTCACTGCTAGCACACAGTATATAAATAGCATTTTTGCGTGACATCACACAACTACCACAGCCCTACCTGGTAACTGGTCCTTGACAAATAGGGGTATGTGACAACCAGGGGCAGGCCAGAACCCTTACAAAGCAAATTGCTTCTTTCTTATAGTTTTACCACTTGCCATAGGCTGTGAGTAGAAGTAGTAAAACCTAAAGCTAATACACAGGAGGTCTGTTTATTGCACTGTATGGACCGAAGAAGAATTTCCTGCATATGACACTGAAGGCAGAGTGCACAAGAATTCCTCTGAAGTCTGCAGAGAGAGCTGAACAGACCCTCCTCTGTACTGGGCTTTTTCTCACATATCTGTGTTTTGAATTTTAACACAGCTGCGAAAGAAAAAAAAAAAGAGCCCCACCAAAAGCTTGCCAATTGGGCATTCAAATGTCAGAGACAAAGGAAAGTTCGGTAAGGAGATGAGTTTGCTGTGGGCAGTGGCTGTGTCAGACAGCCAATGACATCACTGCCTGTGCTGTCTCCATCACAATTTTCCAGAGCAGGATTACAGTGATGACAGATTCCATTCCAAAACTCCCAGGCAGCTCTTTACATAGATGTTAGCAGAACAAAAGCATTACACAAGATTTCCTCTCTCCTCTTGAGCAGCATTTGATGTTCTCTAATCCTCACCTCGGGAAAAGCACTGGAGAACCATATGGACCTGCTGAAATCATACAGGATGTCCTGTCTCGTAGCTAAAACTCCAAAGTTAAGGGACCTCTGTGGGGCAGAGAGAGCAAAGGAAGTGGGCTGTGTCTTTTATTTCCAAGAAGAGAGCAAGGATACCCTCCACAGTCATGTCCATGACCACCAAGCCCAGCTGCTACATGTTCCACAGAAGACCCTTCTGGTGACTTACTGGGGGGCAGAAAAACTGAAAAAAAACATCATTAGAGAATTCTTCAGTAGCCACAAATGAGTAAAAAATTTTAAAAATTCTTCTACTTTTCTGAATTTTAAAAATTCAGTCCTCCACTTGTACGGAATTTTGACCATAGCTGGATGACTAAGAAAGTCACAGCATTTGACATGTGGATAGAAGCTTACATTTAAAATTAATAACCAGCATTGTCATGCATTTTAACCAACACTGACCCAGTAGTTAAGAACTTACGTGTTCAATTCAATAAAAGTGCCCTTTCTAATTCAATTATCTTTTGGCTTTCACCACTGGTAGGAAGTTGCTCAGTTAATATTCTTACATTGTATGGAAAGTCAATCTTATTTGTTTCTATTGCTGATCATGTCACATTAAACAACATTATCGGCATCAATTGTCTGCAGTCTACCGTGCCACCCTCGATCCCAGCAGAAGTTTTTCATTCTTCACAGAAGAAAAATGAGCAAAGGAGCAGTTTAAGTCACATTTTCAAAACCTGATGCATGCAATTTTGCATACAACATTTATCCCATTTTTAAGCTCTGCATATTAGAGCAACTATCAGAACCTAAAAGCAAATAAAAATAACAGTGTGCATTCTTTTGGAGTTGCCTTTTTTTTTATTTTATTTAAACTGCCCATAAAATATTATAGCTTTATCTTTTTCTCAGCCTTGCACAGGCATACACCTCCACGATGGTATTTAGTTAATGGAAAAATCAAAGGACATTTAACAGGTGTTATTGTATAAGGCACCACTTACACTTGAGACAAGTGCTTCACGGTCATTATCTGGCTTGTGGTTTGGAGCCACACTTGAAGGTTTAGATTTCTTACATTTCCCAGTGCTCCACTCCCTGCCCCAGCCTCTGTTTTACTGTTGCCAGTGAAGACCAGTCGTGCTTTCCGGACATGAACTCACGTGAAGGTGCCTCCTAATTCACAGCTACCAAGGGGTTCAGGCCCATCTCTGGCAATTCCTTTGTCCCCTGTCGTATTCTAGTATTTCTGAGGAGGGGTGAAATGAATTTAGATCAAGGGCACAGCTACTGATGTGCTGCCCAGCCCAAGAGACTCGGGCACGTTCAGCTTTGTCACAGTGACCTCCCGAGTCCCCAGGATTTATCTCTGTAGACAACACAACCACGAGGCATCAGGAAGTGCAAGCAATGTGCTGTGTTTCAGAAATGTTTGGGTTCGTTTTTTTTTTTTTTTACTTTTAACTGCAAGCAAAGGGTTGTAATAAGAAAGTATTACATTGCCTGGCATTAACAGGCATGTCACTGCAAGCAAAACCAGTTTTTTCACATCTCGGGTAGTTTGAGAAGCAGACAAATACCGTGACTGTCTTTTTCTTCTTGATGTCCCTGTATAATTGATCTTGAGCTAGGAACTTTGCATTCCAGCAGAAGCCTGGATTAAAAACCTAGACCAACAACAGTCAGCCATCAATCTTGAGGCAATCTATCCTATCTGCAACCATTTGTATCAGCCATTAGCTATTCAGTAACTCAGGAAGAGATCACCTTTCAAAGAGAACAAACTCTCAGTGCATATCCCCATTCATTCCTCCTATTCTTTTGCTAATTCCCATCTATTACTCCCTCAGCACTTTCAGTGAAATCTCATGCTCATTGCTTTGGTCATATTTATATGCCACATTACTAAGCATCAGAAAAGAACTAATTGCCTTTTTTTTTTTTTTTTTTCCCAGATACGATTTCCAACAAAACTTTGAGAGGGAATTTTCCAAAAACGTAGCAGAACAGAATGCAATAACACATTCAGCATGCAGCCATAACTACTTGCTTCTCAGTTATACTCATCTCTCCTTCTTGAAGTGCAATGTGGCACCAGGGGCAGCAGTGCTAAACATACCCTGAGCTCACTCTCACTGCCAAGGCAGAGTAAAATGAGAGGCCAGTTAACATAAAGGAGACAAAGGCTTTGTAATTCAAAAAGGTATCTCTGCGTAAGATCCTCTTCTTCAAAAACTTTGCAGCCGTTTGTCCTGTGTCTGAAAATATTGTCATCTAAAATACATACGTTTTGGTAAGAAAACATCCCAAATTGGCACTGGAAGTCAGGGATGCTGCATTCCTGCCTGGACCAAGGACCAGGAAGGGAGGTGCACACTGCTGGATCTTGTCACCATCCCTCTGCCTTTCCCAAGGCAGCTCCCTGCTTCATCCAAGGCCCCAAAGCAGCCTCATCAGCTGAGTTTCTGGTTGCAACTGAGTCAGGACTGCAAACTCAGCCTGGATGCCTGTTCCTCAGGCACATCAGGACTTCTGTACATCAGGATAAAAAAAGAAAGAAACTACTACCCTTTCCTGTGCTGAGACAGCTGGACACGAGCGCATCACCTGTGTTTAGAACATCAGCACACAGCAGACACGGCCTGCTGCCCTTCCTAAATAATTCTATTCCTCAAGTTTTAGTCTTCCTAATTGTTTAGGTAAAATTTTCCAATTGTTAGCACTCCTCTGGGGTATTCCCATTGGAATTCTTGTTCCTAAAGACCTAACAATAGGCTAAAGCGACTTTAGTTACTTTGGGACTGGTCATTGAACTTGCCACATCTTTTTGATTTTTTCTTTCAGATAGGAATACAGGCTCTAGAATGCTTTGGTTTGGTTTTTTCTATTTTAAGTACATTACACTGCAGGTCTTCACGACTACATGAAGATTACAATTAATTAGCTGACAGACTTTCACTTAGGGCACCTTGTTGAATGATTTCTCTGAAAGCAGAAGTGATCCCGCTCCTTCTGGCAGGCACAACACCCCATCCCCATCCTGCAACCCAGTAAACCAGCACACAGACCAATAATAAATCCAAATGCCTGAAGTTAACCGTCCTGCGTTCAGAACTCGAGCTGCATTTGCAAGGCATCAGGTTCACAGCACTTTCTGTTAAAGCCAACAAATTACTTCAAGGGGTGCTTTTAAACTTTTTATAAATAGAAATCAATTTGATCAAGCCATGAGAGATGCAATTTTCAAAGTCCAGGAAAATAGTCTGGTGCCTAATCATGGCAGAGGAGTCAAACCTTACAGACTCCTCTTTAAATTCCTAGTCTAAATAGTCATATTTCTCAGCCAGAAACAGCAACACTGGAGCAAAAAGGTGTAAGTTATTTGAAGGGCTTTTTCCCCTAATATAATAAAGTGAATTAATTTATTCTTTTTAATATAAGAAGCACACGTTTTATAGCTGGCTTTACTTTAAAAGAATTTCATATGCACAATTAAGATATTAAGCATGGGCCTGACCATGTTGTTATGAATTTAAGAGTGCCAGTACTGACAAATCATTGGCACTTAACAGTTCTGTCTTTAAAATCATCATAATTTGACTTCAGAGCACTGCAAAAAGCTAAAAAAAGATTTTTAAGAGCTGGAAAATGACTTTTCTTTCCAGACTGCTCAGAGAACTGTACATTCATTGTACTTTTGAAAGCAATGTGACTTGTGAAACTGGCAACTTTCCCATCCATAGCTTCTTAGAGATGTTCATAGCACATGATATTTTAATTGCCTGATGACAACATTTTTTTGGAAATAGATCAGTTACACAATGCATTTGCTTCATATTTTAAGCAGGAAGCATGAGATCTGAATAATGCCAAGCTCTGGATAGAAGCCTGACACAACAACAAAAATGTTAGGGAAGGATGTCCATAATCCATCACCCTCAATGCATCCATGACCCCACATGCACAAGCTTAGGGATCCAGTCTGTCCTGTAACTATCCAGGTGTCTCATGGATGAATCCTCATTAGGGCCTGAAGTTTATCCTAAGCCATGTCTTGGTTTTTTTGGTGAACAAAACTCTGGTAGTTTCTAAACAGCTTCTGTTGTCTGAAATAGGGACCTACCGGACAAAGAAAACAGAGTTATTAAAAAAGTGTATTTCCTTAATTACAGTCAAATTACAATAATGGGGCCTGATTTGCATAAACCAAGCCACAGAATTTCACCCAGCAAACAATCAGACAAACTGATCTTTTTTTGTGCACGTGTAAAGGAACGTTTACAAAGTAAAGTCTCTCCCTAAACCCACAGGGCTGATGACATGTGAATGGGGTGTCTTCTGCCTTCCGAGATGAATTTCCCACCTTTTTGATGTGTAAAATACTAAAATGGCATTGGATTCACCTACGTGGGGGACTGAACTCGACTCCATGTTGCATCCTTAAACCTGGGCTATCCTTTGTAGAAACAGGGTTGCACATGACTGTGTAACTCTAGATTCCTGCAGTTTTGGAATTTATGCCTCACTTTCCATAAGCACATAATAGATAATACAATCTGTTAACCACACACCAAAAGACTTGCTGTTGACATCCCACCTCTTTAAGGGGTAGGCGGGAAAGTTGACCCATTTGATGTGCATTCAACAGAGAGGAGAAAAAGAGGAAAGCATTTTAATGGTTACATTTCATTGCAGCTTTTTAATTGGGCAGCTCCTTCCACCTCCTAAGCTTCTGGTCTGTTTGTCTTTTTTAATTTATATTACCAGGGTATGCAGGTAACCTTGCAAGACAAATAGAAGTTGAAATCACGGGAAAAAAGTCCCTTCGATACAGTTTTAGACTCTCGAAACTTTATACAATATCCTGTGTGTGCAAAGGCTGGTTTCACGAGCTAATGGGCTTTTTTGTTGCTGTTTTATTTTACAAAGCACACACACAACATACACTGTACTCATACACGCACAACTCGAGGCATCTGATTCCAGTCCTATTAACTGCACTCGGTGACTTGCAAAATTAGGTCCTGCTGAAATACCTGAAAGCAAACCCTCTTATGGGCGTGAACTTGATTTACTGCAAGCAAAGTTCTAACCTGCAGATGAGTCTCTCGGTTATTTGCACAGAGGAAAAGCGTGGGCCCCACTCCTAACGTGGGATTTTACTGGAATGCTGTGGTGGAAAGGGAGTTACTCCCGTGTTCCTTACCGCAGCAGAGACCACGTTTTGTAAACGGGGAGTGACTTTCAACTGTACCAACACGAGTGTGGGTGCCACTACAATCTATTCCTTGATGGGGAATGGCCTCGTTTGCCAGTTCAGCAGTGCTCCTAAGAAAACACTCCTGAATATTCCGCAACGTGCATCACATCCTTCCACGGAGCAAGGGTAGCCAGACACCCCCGAAATATGGAATGTGCATTAGCAATCGTGCCCCATAAAATTTCAAAGCCTGAGATCTTTTCACAGCCTGACAGATTTTCCCATATAGCTTTCCACATTCCTAGTGTAACCCAATACAGGCACTGCAGGCTGAATGATAAACAGAGGCTCCTTCAGGAAACCTTGGGAAAGGGGATCCTTGGAACACCGCACTTCGCTCTAACTGCTCCACAGGTGACTGAAGGCTGTGCAGTCCATTTTTTTCAACTCACTAGAAGGCAGGCAGAAAAAGTGAAAATGGGACAAAACAAGCATCTAAAAGTGTCTGGCAATGAGCTATCCCTGTTCTCAAATGCTGTATCTCATGGAAAATAGAAAATACCGCAGTACTTTCCAACCCTGGATGAAGCAGAGGCAGCATTGCAGCAGGCACGCCATTTAACATCATTTTTGCATTAGGTACGTTGATAAATTTAACTGTAAATAAATAAAATGTACCAGCCAACCACAAGGAGCGTGAAGGCACATTTCTACCAATTGATTCACTTCTGTGGTGGGGTTTATTTTCTATTTACCAGCTGTGAGCTTGCCAGCTATGGCTTGTACACAGAACTCAGTGCAGCCCCAGTCACCAGTCCACAAAAGAGGGGAGAGCAGAGTTCCCAATCTTACAAAACCTCTCACATCTGTTATTCTAAATTAGCTGCCAACTATAGTCATTATAGAAATACAGTCAGTATTTCTGAATTTTTTGGAATTGCGTAAACACTGAACTAGATTGTACTTCTGTCAGCTCTTAGTCTTGATTAAAACTGGACAGCAAATTCAGATTATATTGCCTCTGCTCCTTCCTCACACCACTCTGACACAAACAGGAAAGAGTTCAAGATGACAGAACACTATTTCCAGCTTGGACCTTTTGGCAGCCACAATCTGCAGGTTGTTTTTAAGATTTCTGCTGCTTTTGGTGCTAAAAAAATACTCGCAGAAAACAGACTGAAATGCTGCATCAACAACAACAACAACAAAAATAAATTGTTGTGTTCTTTAGCATTCACTTAATTTTAAATTGTATGTAAATGGAGAAAACAGGTTCATTAATTATTAGATACCAAGTACAGTTCTTCATATACCCACACTATGGAGGTGAAGGTGCCAAATGGCTCACCTAAAATTCTGATGTTTAGTACAAACCATAGGTGTGTCCACACTATGCAAAGTAATGGAAAGAAATACCCCAGGCTGTCCGCCCTGTGGCACAGCCTGTAAATGGTAAATACCTCTTTCTATCACACAGTCATAAAGTGGTTTATGTTGGAAGGGCCCTTAAAGATTACCTTGTTCCAAACCCCCTGCTGTGGACAGGGACAGCTTTCACTAGACCAGATTTGTCAGAGCTCATCCATTTATACATATAATGATATCAAAGGGTTATACATTTCAGTGTCATTATCTGTTGAACTTAATTTCTTGCTAAAAATATTAAACTAACACGACCAAAACTGAATTCACCGCTGATACTCATGCATTATTTTGCACCTAAAGTACATTTAGCTGGTTTTATGGTAGAGAACTATACTTTGAATAACTCTACATTTTTGGAATCTAGCCTGAAACCTCAAATTTTTTCCCAAATGAAACTATGTTAATAAAAATCTCAAACTAATCAGCACAGCAGTTACACATACTCTCAGCTAGAGAAAAACCTAACGAGTAGAATTTGGGGGAGATAATTCCCCCATGCCCACCAGAAATGTGGTAAAGCATCTTTATCCTCGAGTCCAGTAAATCTTATTCTGTCTTACTGAGGAAGAATCATTGTGGTGTGACTGAAATAGACTTGAAATTACATTTTCTTTCCTTTTTTTTTTTTTTTTTTAAGTAATCCACCACTTGAACTTTTCAATTAATTCCCCAGAGCCACGAAAATGCCTGGTGCAGCACCACAACTTTAAAATCATCTGCGGGGCCCTGAAGCCACCCAAACTAACATGTGTGCACAGAGTCTCCGCCAGCAGTTGAAGATCAAGCTGCAGAACAGGTGATGTCACCATGTGGAGCCTTGACTGCTAAATGAGGTCAACTGACAGGCATTATTCTGAAGTAGGAGGACAAACTGGAAAGAAGAGCCAAGGTTGGAGAGGAAGCTTCAGGAGGCTGAGCAGCAGCAGCATCACGGCCGAGCTCCTATTGTGCTCGGAAACATAAAGAATTTGACATCTGACCTCTCCTAGGAGAAACCCAAGCAACATCTCCAACGCTGGGCAGCGAGGCATGGAAGTGCACTATACACACAACAAAGGACAGATAAACTGATACACGCTGGATAAACAGATAAACAGGTGCCTCCTGGATGCCCCTCAGAAACCCCCAAAGATTCATGCTACAGTGCTTACACACCCCGTGAAAAGTTCCTGAGTATCACGGAGTGCTCTGAAACCCTCCAATTTCACAGCTCTTTTCAGAGTTTCTCGACCCACTCCTCCACAAGACTCAGCCTCAAGCCCGATTCTTGCATCAAGAAACATTAATGCTCCCCTTTTCCTCTTCCTCCAGGTAGGGAACATTTTCTGTTGTGCCCATTTTGCGGCCAAAGGGGCCATTTCTATTTTAAAAGAGAAGTTAATGAACACGTCTCCCCATTATGACAGCTGCTAACCATCTCTGTCCAGCAGCAGAGGTGGAAAATTCATCACAGTCATACCCTCTGCAGGGAATGAACCTCGATGGCAACAGGATGAATCCAGAATAAGTGTTTATATCCAGTGAAAAGAGCAGGTTTGTTTACCAACAGACGATACCCCAGCCAGACACTTTCTGTCCCACAGATTTGTGCTGCAGGGAGTGCTTTGCTTGTGTGGAACAGTTACAACAACCTTGCTTACACAGCCTGCCTTAAAAAGCAATTTATGTCCCACTCGAGCATTTTTAGCTCCTCTAAAACCCAAATTCTAAAAAAACCAAACAGTTACTGAACATCTGGATGCCTGATCTAGAGAATATATCAGGTCAACTATCTGAGTACAGTTCCAACCTAGGTCCTTGCCTGCTTTGGACCAGAAGTTCAGCAAAGAGTGAATGACCAAACGCTGTTATCCAGAGCTCTGAAGAGTCTCCGAAAAGGGAGGTTTACGAAAGGGATTTTCAAAAGGGTATCCTGCACCAATGTTTTCACTGGTGGCTTCTCCTGTCAATTATATGATCCAGGGACAGGTGGAGGGAAAAGACCTGACTGACCTGAGACCATTAACAACAAATTCTGTCACAAGGATATATTTTTTTTTTTTTTAATTTCTCTTCTTTGCATTGTAAATGCTCACATACAGCCTGAGGAGAGGGAAGTATGGGTTGTTTCTTTTTTTTCCTTTTTTTTTTGAGTACAGCTAGCAGCGGATCCCACTCCTGGTCAGTTGCTTGGTAACAAGTTTCTCTGGCTACAAAATAAATATTCTACATCTGAAATATTTGAGAAAACACTGTTTTTCCTAACTACATTCCATAGTATTTGGGCCATGGGGTTTCCCAGAATAGTCTAAAATATTAACAGGGTTACACAAAGGATGACCTCCAATTAGGTTGTCCCCCTGCACAACACTGCTCACATATCCTTTAAACAGCAGCTTAAAACTACTCCATGGTCTGGAGCCCATGTAAAGTAGTTTAACTGCCTAGGAACAAATCAGCTGACTGGATCCTGTGCCCTTTCAAACGTAGGCGTGGTGGGAGACATTTTGCAGGGACTGAAAATCCTGGAAGTGGCTCTATTCGGTCCGAGACATGTGCCAAAGAAAGCCTGTCTGCGGAGAGAGACAGCGAGAGAGACGTAAAAGGAGGTATCTCGTCCCCCACCACAGCCACACAGGGATGCTCCTGGAATTGCCTGCTCTGGGAGCAGCACAGAAAGTGTCAAAGTCACACATCTGCAGGTTATCTCACAGCTCCCACTGCCATCTTGCTCCTCATCCTTCAGCACAGCACTGCTCGGTGCGGGCAGCAGAAGCCAGTTCTGAAACAACTGTCGTTGTTGAAACAACAACAGTGATTGATTCTAAACAATAGAACAGACAGATCCTCATTTTGCAAACGCAAAGACAGCGTGTCCTGGAGCAGCAGAGAAGAACCTGCAGAACCAGCCAATTCTGCACCATTTTCCCATCACAACAACAGTGGGTGTCTACAGAGAAACTAAGAATAGGGCGAGCATTTGGTGATGCTTCTCTTAGCTTTCGACACTCTGGAGCACAAGGATTTCCTGCACTTAATAGCCCTTGATGAATCCTCCTTCCATGAATTCGTCTTCATACAATGGCTGGGGAGGAGGAATAACTATTTCTAGATTTTATGATGTAGTAATAATTCCCAGAATAGAGCACACTAATTATTTGGGATGCTTTTTATAACCCAGCGGCAAAGGAAAAAAATTCTTCTTGAAAGAACAAAAGAGAGACTATCCACCTCATAACTATCAGTTAGAAGTTCTGAATGAGAGTTTTTAGGCTATCAATTCTCAAAGGGGAGGCAGTCAGAAAAAGAGTCTCAGCTCACATAGGAAAGTCTCAAGTTCAAGCATTCATTAAATACAGGGCTCAGGTTCCAAAGTCACCTGTGCCTCTCCAAAATAAAAAAAAGATTTAGGCACGTACCACTGATATGCAGTCTGGGGATCCAAGGGTCAACATGCAAAACTAAACATCTCCCACATACACCTAAATGCTGTGGATGTCTCCATTGTACATCAACTTATTTCTTTTTAATTTCTGCGTGCACCCAGAGCACTCACATCTCAGTGCTGGAAGCTCTGCATCTATGAAACAGTCAGCTGTGAACAGAGATTAGAAACTAAGTGGTACTACACGCACCTGGCAACTCACTAGCACCTTAGTGAGGAGCAACAATTGTTTTCTTCTACAACACATGGGGAGGAAGAGTTCATTTCCCTCCATTTTGTTACACTCATTTGCCAAGTATATTATTTTTCCAAGATACTCCTGCCACATTCACCGGACAGAATGGACAGTGCTTGCTTAATTAGTTCTCATGTTTTCTTCATTATCAGCACTTGGTCCCCCATGTAAGAATAATTAATTTCCGCCTGAATGTCCTTTCAAGTGTATGTGCTTTGCAGATGTTGATTAACACTTTGTGTCCGCATTATCTCATTTTTCAGTAAGAAACCAAAGTACAGAAGAATTGCTCCCTTGCATCTAGTTATTTTATGTCTCACTTCAGACTCCCAGAATTTGAATTCTCAGTGTACCAGTTAGTTTTGTTAAACTGGTACTAGTTTATTTGTTAACGTGACAATCTGCAGTTTACGGTGCCTGGCCCATGAGCAAATTAGGTAAAGACACAAAGCAAAGAAAACGTGTTCCTGTTTTCACTTACAACTCAATGACAGGTGAAGATGGAATTATTTTCTTCATCAATGCACTCAAAACTTTAGTCTTCCTAGAGCTCCTTCTTTCATACTCCATCTCTCTACTTCTGAATATTCAAAGCATTATTCCTGCAGGCTTCCTTCCCAGAGAATTTCATCCTGTGAAACAAGTGAGCAAAAGAACCTGTCATAATACTCAGGGAGCAGAGAAAAAAACGTCATATAAGCTTTAATTCTATTACTATCCTAATGTCAGTGCTCAACTTTTTTGCATCATGTTAAAAAAGCTGGAGTTCTGTGATCCAGAGCATTTTCTGCTGGAGGTTGAGAGGTAGATGGGACAAGGGAGTTTTTGACAGTGAATTTCACAGAAATCTGTTGACAGCCAAAAAAAAAAGGATAAAACTTAAGTTCCAGGATTTATATCAATATTTTAAAGGGAAAGTGATCCACCAAACCTTTCATTCAACTCTTATCCCTTTGACAGTTCCCTGGATTTCCTTATTCCAAGTCAAATCACTTCACTAAATAAGTCTCAGCCTCCTGATTTCAGTCTTATCACAGAATGGTTTAGATCATGTATTTCAGACTCCATCTTTGCCCTGTCTGCAAGTCCAAGCTATCCTAATTTCATCTGGTGTGTCTCCTCCCTCATCCACTATTCAATCAACTACTCACCCCCTTCTGTGCAGGCTTTGCTTCCAGCCCACATCAGATCTGATTCTGGACCCCTTGAATTTGTGGTAGGAACCTCCATCATTTTCTTTATGTGAGATGGGAGTTGCACATCCCTGATGGGGCTGAGCAAAAATTATCTCCCAGAGTAGGAGAACTACACCTTTAAAAAAAAAAAAAAAAAAAGGCAAACAAACAAACCAAACATTGTCAGTATTTTTGTAGCATGGATAAAACAATGTATTTTTCTCTAGTCTTGTTCTTGGATGACATTAAACTGTTCTGGCTGCAACTTTCTGAAGGGAACCCAGCCGCAGGCAGACACCAAATGCAACATGGAAAACAATCTAGTTTGAGTAGCTACGTTGACAAAGTTGTGAAAAGTTGAAAACAGGCCTTTTAGGACTGGAAGCTGCCTGGCAGCCTCAGCAGGAGATGTTGTTACAAACCCTGCCTGCAACGAGAGTCAAAGTGCCCCCCTGTTGCAAGGTGGGTGACAATCAAGCCTTACCCAGCTGCATTTATGGAGCAACTCTGACCAAGACAAGACCTCTGCCGTTTCATTGTCCACCAGTTTGATGCCTACACGAATCCTGATAGAGACACCCCTACAATACCCTTCCCCAGGGCTGTGCCATGGAACACGGAGCTGGGGAGCAGTGCTGGTTACATGATCGCCCCCCGACCCTTCGGCTGACGATGTGGCAGCTCAGTGTAAACAGTTGGTGACTGGGCCCCCCCCCCCAGCTGTTCAGATTCCTCCTGCAAGAGCCAACAGAATTGTAGACCTACTTGTGTCTTCAGCTTCTCCACCCCGAATTTTGCTGTAATGGACCTACCTCAAGTAATTAGGCCACCTGTTGCATCGCCAGATCCACTTAAGGGAGCCCTTCTGCAGTCGGCCCTACGCGGTTTGACAGTGATTGTTTAAATGGGTACCGGTGTAATGGCACCGCAACATAAAAATTATGGAATTATTTTAATCAATAAATATAATTACGTGCTCAGACGACCATGAGCTTATCTGTAATTAGTTCTCCGTACCACGATGCAGCCCGCCACGCCAACTTTTCGGCGCTGATAACAGGATATTTACAATCAGCTGAGGTTTTACAGCTCGGAAAGATTTTTGAGCTGGGGTTTAAAAAAAAAATAAATTAATTATTGGTTGTGGAACTTGAAAATGGCTATTTATTTTCAGGACCAACTTTGTTTTTATTGGTACCGTGAAAACAGTCACCCTAAATGAACATACCCCAGCACACGTGGCATTTTGTGATGTCAGCTACCTAAGCAGTTAAATCTGTGGTTTTTCTTTCAGAGCTACACAAGACTGGAAGTGGGGAGGGCTGTAAACATAAGATATTCAAATATTAAAATCCTTAAATGAAAATATACACGAGCACACATCCCTACACACACATCCACACACGTGCCTGTACTGTCAAGAGTGCAAAGTTCATAAACTCTCCACAACATGAATGAACTGACCCTGACACCACCTGTAAGGCAGATTCTTGTTGTAACACTGGTCTTCTGGAGGAGGAAATTCAGATATGGAAGCTGGGATAGCCTTCCTAAAGTACTCACAAAATGACAAACAGTACTTTAGACTTCTACACTTTAGAACCCCAAACCAAACCTAAGCATCCTCCTATAAACACAAGAACCCTACAGTTACAATATGCCAGTAACAGTTCTGCGTCCACACATCACACAGTTTTATATCTGGTTTATGCATATTCATATAATGTATTTTATATATATATGTATATATATATAAAGAGAGACAGATGGATGGACCACTAGATGAGCAGAAAAATACGTCAAGAAATAATTTCACAGAAAGGAAATGGAATATGAGAGAGTTTTACTACAAGTGGTTTATAAACTGCTGTGATACACACAGGTCAGTGTTGCTGGTTGGTTACAAAGGTACTGCACTATCAAACACCCTGGGAACAAAATCCGTCTGTTGGTGGAGTCCCAAAACTTTGATTTTCCCAAAATAAATCAGAACAGAATCTAACCCTGTTTTAGAGGTTCTCCTCGATAATGTCTTAAAGCAAAGAGTGGGGTTCCTTCCCTATAGAAAACACGGTAATTTTGGCCACTATTAAGCATGTTAGTGACATAAATTAATATGTACATAATATAATATACAATATAGACACAATATATACAAGATATATTCATATGCTCTGGACTTTAATCTATAAATTATAATTAATATAATTAATTTTACATTAGGATTTTAATTTCACTATTGTTTTTCTCTTTTTTCACACTTACCTTTGTGTCATGTCTTGAAAGGGGACTCCACACTGCAGTCTTCATTCACACTGTCCACAGCTCAAAACTGACATTAAACATGTGCTTACGTTTAAATACAACCCTGAATGCACAAGAAAATCAGTAGGGCATAAGTATCTTTTAAATACTGAATGAAATGGAATAAATTTTAAAAGACTCCAAAAGCGATTTCCAGTCAAGCCCATTCAAATTCCAAAAAAGTATGGGCTTCAAGTTGGACCTTAAATAAACTACAACTAGTTATTCTCCTAAGTTTCTTCTTCCACTGTACCCCTTTCAGGAAACAGAAAGGAATTTGTAAGCACAGGCACAATCTTTATATCTGAAAAAAAATAGCAATTTGAAATATTATATCTATATTACATTTTCCTGAAGGAAAACAAAGACGGTTAAATTACACCAGGAAATAGTAATAGACACTTTAAAATCACACCGCACTTACAGGACCCAGATTTTTATTATCTCCATGACAAGAGAACGGGCAAACACCCATGGGAATAAAGAGGAAGATCTCCATTTCCTTCGTATTTTGCACTCTTGCAAGTGTGATACCCCAAATTTTGCAAAGCAGAAAAAGCAGGGTGGCTTCCCAGGCACTGCAGAACTGGACAAAAACTATATGAATCCACAGAAATTAATAAAGGTGGTAATAAAACTGCTTTGAATGCATAAGGGGTTGAGCAGGCAACAAGATCTCAATGAGTTCTTCTGTAATTTTTTTTTATTCTTTAATTAAATAATTGCTTAATTAATTCTGCAATAAAGAATTAGAAGACTTGTTTCTTAGAGGCACTATCAATTTACCTACAACCCTGGTTTTGCACACAACCGCAAAGAATAGGGATGGTTAACTGAAAGGAGAAAAACGGATCACTGTGCCCATTTTTCCGGTTACTCATCATTAAAGGTACATCTTCACATCAAATAGACCACATTTCACTTTCCCTCTGTGGTTTGCTGGAGTTGGGAAATAAAAAAAAAAGGATAGAATCACCATTACAATTAAGAACCAGAGATACAGACAAAAGGTTAGTCACATCTACCTTTAATTTCTTGTCATCCGGCTGGATTTCAAGTCAACGACATGCATTTCAGGCATTGCAGGCCGTTCAGTGCATTGGTCACCCACCACAAATAAAATCCGAGGCTGAAATCAATTGACCTGACATTTAGCCTGCATAAGCACAGACCAGCTCTCCTGTCTGAAATTTAGGAGGCTTCAAAACACAAAATGATAGGGGCTGATTAACAGTTACAAGCCTGTAGGAACGTGAGAGTCGTGAATGGGCTGGGAGATCCGGATGGGAATTCTGCAGCTGAACTCTGACATCATCACATGAGCTACCAAGAGATACAGAAGTAAGCAGACCAAGTGGCAGCCTTCACTCTTACACGACAGAGAAACTTGTCAAACAAAAAAGAAAGGTGACTGGGCCTCAGGCAAAGCGATACAGTCCTTCTATTTTTACGGCAGAAAAAATTCAGTTCTTAAAAGCAGATGCCAAATTCAGTTGGGTGTGCAGCAAGATTCAGAATGTTTGGCTTAGTATAACACCCATCTGAAAGGAGATGTCCCCATGCCCAAGTCAGAGAGGAAGTCATTTGACTGGGTCAGTTGTCACTCCTTCCCCTCTGTCAGCACGTGGCTTTCTGAAGAGTCCTCGCTCCGTTGCAGTCTCGACACGTCGTTTCTCTCTCATCAGATCCCAAGGTAAAAGCTGCTCCAGCTCCATTTACCTTGCCCAGCTCTCCCCCATTGTCAATTCAAATCTGAAGGAGCCTTTTGAAGTCTCTTAGTCCTCTTTTCTTGTGTCAGGAAACCTTCGGGACAGTTTATGATCTATATAAGCACTAAGACAGGACCACAAAATGAATCGTATTAATATAATTACAACCAGCAAAATCATCAAAAGGGCCGATTCCATATTTAAGCTAGAATAATGAGGTAATGTGAAAAAAATACTCCGGGAGATCTAATTATATAATGCAGTATTCAGTTCTGCACGGCCAGCCCAGCCATTCCTCTAACATTCCAATCAAAGTGATCTCACTAGCATGTGAGAGAGGAGTCCAGCTGACAGATTTGGGACATGTAACGTACTATTTAGTCAAGAGGCCCCATGTGCTATTCATAAAGAATTAACAACTCTTATATCGACAATGACAGTATTGTCAGAAGACCTTTGGAAGGAGCGGGGGGGGAACCTCCATAAACTCTTTCTCTGTGAAGTTGGACTTTTTTTTTTTTTGCCCCTTTTTTCCAATGCTGATGTAATCTCCAAACATCTCCAGCAGCAGCTGCTCGGCGAAACCAGGCACCTTCTCCCTAGTCCCTTTCAGCAGCACACGCAGCACTTTCCAGCTCCCTCAAGACAATCAGGGCCTCTCTTTCACCAATTAGCTATCACTTCAAGAGTCCTGCGCTGTCCAACCAGCTCTTAAGAATGGTCTTTGCAGGGAACAGCACCGGAGGAGCTTTTTTTTCCTCCTAGACAAATGAAAAGGGGAAGAAGGGAGGGAGAGGAGGGGGAGGGAAAAACAAAACAAAACAAAAAAAACAAACAACAAAAGAAGCACAAGAAAACAAATCAGAACACAGAAGCTGTCCAAAACGCATCGGTCATTTAGTGCATCGACAGCAATGTCCTCAAGAGCCAAGGCTAGAGCAAAGCACACACACACACACAAAAATGCTCCCATTTTCTGCCGGGAGATAGTTTGTTTAGTCAAATATGTTAAAAAGGCTTTCACAGAAAGGAGTGCTCTTGTTACAGCAAGTCCCGGAGCCATAGGAACTAAAGGGCAAAGAAACTCCGGCAGGATTATGCTCGATTTCCTTATTTGGCTCTCCAAATGTAAAGCAGCATTACTTGAAGGAGATACTGTAGGAAAGAACTCGGTTTAGCTCACTTTAAATATAGATGGGGCTGATGAAATAAATGAGTAATTACTGGGACTGCTAAGATCTTTTCGAACTTACTCCACCAGCAAGCTCCTTTCCCCAGAAACTGCACTTTCCGTCTAAAAAAGAAATTAGAGCCTGTTTCAGAGACGTGAAGCTTTGGGAGCTCCACGTTCTTTTTCCTTTAAAATCAGGGAATAGGTACAGTAATACCTTGAGGTCCTTGTAGATGCCAAGGCCTTGTCAGAATTAGCACAGCTCCAGGATCCAGTTCAGGAAGAAAACAAGGAACTTTTATAGCTGTTTAAGCACTTCTTTGCCTGGGCCTGGACGCGTAGAGCTGTGAAGGCAAAAACGGGAAGGATCAGCTTTAAGTGAAGTGACTTGAACACAGCCCAAGCAATAGCCTGGCTGCTTCCCCTGATTTTCAAATATTCTGCATTAAACCAAAATATTGACTGCCAATATTCTCTCAAAGTACCATTTTCTGGTCAAATTTCGGGGTAACCTCACAGGAGCCAGCACATTGCCTTCTACAGGGCCGACGTACACATTTACTTTGCAATTAAAAATTAAAAAAAGTCTGTTCTATTTTACTGACCGTGTATCAGAAGCAAAGCCCTGGGCTTTGTAAACAGTTAAATGGCACAGCAAAGCAAATACTCTGAGGGGTTTCAGGAGTTTCCTCGCACTGATGGGTTCTCTCACCTACCACAGGGATTTTTTGATGGAGTCGGAAAGTGTCAGAACTGATCAGAATGCTTAGAGGGAAAGAAAATCTGATGTATTACCCTGCATGCATTTATGAAGGAATGTGAACCAACTCAAATTCCTCTGCACAGGAAGGCTCAACCAAGGGATGAGTACACACAGTCAGGATTAAGAAGGAATCTTTGTGGAGGTGCACTGAACAATGAGTGTCTTTTTTATACCTACAGATTTCAAAAGATGCTGAGTTTAAAGGGACTGCTCCTTTCAACTAGCAAATATTTTTGCTGAAAAATGCAGCAGGCTGGAGAGAACAAATACATATATACATATATATATACACATATGTTATTGGGGCCACCACAGTCACAAGAAAAAGGATGAAAGGGACCCAGAAGGTCTATCAGCTTGCCCTAAAGCAAGATCACCTATGCCATTCCTGACAGCTGTTTCTCTAACCCGTTTTTTCAAGAGGCTGACATCCACACAGGTGAGAAGAAAGGAAATCATCATCTCATCTGAAAGGGATTTCAGCAGGAAAAAACAGTTTGACGAACTTTTCAGTAGCTGTACCTGCTAACAACACAACCACTGTCAGCTCCAGCCAGGGGCTCCACATCACATACTCAGTGGGGCAACTGGCTCATTTTGTAGCTGTAAAATAACAGCTGATAACATTAGCTAGGAACATCATCATAATAGTAATAATAATTAGCTAATGACATAAAACAGCAAATGTATTGGTTGAGGCAATGACACCTGCCTTTTTCCAGAAAAGCAGTATCTGTCCAGCCAGATGGATGTCACTAGGTGCACCCGAAAGCATCTCCCTTTCCCCTGGTGCAATCCTGCTGCCTGTACTCCAGCAGGATTGCTGGAAACCACCAGCAGGATTTGAGCACTTCCCGCATCAGCTACTGTAGGAATGCAGCACATCCCATGCCCCAGCCGTCAGCTCCAGCCCGGCCTGCCCGCAGCGAGAAGCCCGGCGGCCACTTAAGGGCACGTGAGGAACGACCTGGGGGGTTCATTCCAGTGCCAAGGGAACAGGTGCCTCCTCCCCGGGGGCTCCCAAGTGCTTCTCAGCCCTGTGTTCCCTGAGAGGTGTCGAAGCCAGGACAGAAAGCGCTCATCCCTGAAGCTGCATCCATCTGTGCCTGGTTCAGCTGCAGACAGCTGAGAAGCAAAGGGCAATATTGAACATGGAATTTCAAGTCCCTCCCTTTGCAGGTCATGTTCACTTTCACAGCCAGGAGGTGAAGGAGGAGGTTCTGAGTCACAGCAACACGACAAATGGCAAAATGCGTTATCGTCCCACTAAAGAAGTGATATCTGAAAAGCAAAATTAAGAGCATTTCCCTCCTTGTTCAAAAGGGCCAGGCTTTTCCAGAGACAGAAGAAGGACACAAAATGGCAAATGGGCATATATGTCCAGGACTGACCTGTTGGATATGACTTACACCATCATAGCTTGAAGGTTTTCAGGGATTAGCCCAAAAAATGCACCAGAAACTTTCCTTCCCAAGTCCAGGATTGTTGCCCAGAGCTTTGGTTGACTTTTCTACAGCACTTCACTTCGTGAAGTATTTTGCGAATGAGTGAGGAAAAGCACCACACGAAGCCTATATGTTGATAATTACTGTTTGGACTTTCCAAAATTTCCTTTTCACACAACAGATGTTCCTGGCACCATTTCTGAATGCTTTGCCTTTTTGTGTCGTATCACCAATAAAAGCATCCCCTCTGCTCAGAGCTTATTTTGTTAAAATCACTTCTCGACTTGTCGTCATCTCCCTACAGAGCAATGGCATGATAGAACAGTATTCCTGACGGGTGATATTTTATTACTAACATATGTTTTCATCACATAACCACCATCATTACCCTGTTCTGTTACAAATATTTATTAAAATCCTCTAATTTGCACCTATTTTTAAAATTTCATATTTGTCTTTTAAATTATTATGTAATTAATTATCCTGGTCATCAGTGCCCATTGAAGGGTAGTTTGGCAAAAATAATCATGTATTATGTGGTTTTGTTGACTCTAAAATGTAAGGCAACAGGTTTCACACCTTATTTTCCAGTTCCTCTACAAAGCAGGTCTATCTCCTAAAATATCACCACATTCCTAAAATTCCAAAATATCAAGGGAAGTTACAAGTGACAAAGCAGACAATGCAACAACAATCATAAAACACCCCCTGTTGACATCAGTTGGAAATATATCCCAAAACATTAGTAAATTAGAATTAAAAAATGGAATATTTTACTTACTTCATTTTGCCAAGCATTCAGAACTCAGGGTACCTACAACTGAAAACAGCAAAGAGCTGCAGTAGTCAGCACGGCTAACAAGAAGTTTCCCAGCTCTTTGTTAAGAGGAAAAGAAAAATTCCAGACCAGCACTTATCTCTCAGAACCATGTGCCTTCTGTAGTTATCAGACTCAAAAAGGCACCTTGCTCCAGTTTGCATATGTGAAATCTCCTGAACAAGCATTCCACATCATGCTGGAAGCAAAAATACCAGTTCAAAAGAGGCAGATCAAGGTCTTCACAGCTTTAGAGGACAAAACCTGACATTCAAGGCCAATTCCTACTTCAAATAAGTAGCGATAACGCGCACACATCGAGATCATTCCATGTTGCATTGAGCCAAAGCAAAGTCAACACCTGTCCCACTGGTTTTCTACTGGAAAATCCCCAGCAGAATCCCACCACAGTCAGTTCAATATTCCCATTTTCATGACCAAGAAAAAAAAAAAAGGACAGAAATAAGTTACTCTATTTGTTACATATTTCTTCCCTTAAGACTAATTTCAGTGTCCATAAAACCAGAAGTATTTGTAAAACTCCAGCTCATCCTCAAAGGCCTCACAGTCAAAAGTGAAATTTAATTGCAAAAGAAAGGGCACAGATTGCAGGGAAAAAACTCACAATAAAAACGAGGAAAAAGGACTAGCAGAAAAATAAGCAAAAACTTATAAACAGTCTTAAAAGTCATTACCTGGAGACATATGTATTTCAAAAGGAGACTTGATGAGACCTCTGCAGTTATGGAGCTGACATTCCATGATCACCTCCACATGCTGCTGGATGTGGCAATGCTTAGCAGTAGGTATTTTGGTTCCCTTTTGTTTATAGGAATTTCTTGCTAGGAATGTGATCAGAACACGACCTGGCAGTAGCAGAATAGATCACAAACATGCCACTGACACTTCATTGTATCAATTAATTAAAAGTTTCATAATATTCAAAAAGCCCACCTAATTGTGAACAAACATAAAAATACAAACATATTTAGTGACTCAAAGGAAAAAGCCTAGAATAAATATCTAGGATTTACGTTACAAAGTTCAGAATAGCTGAGCAGTTCACATAAATTCAGCAGAGAATTTAATTAGTGCTGTTTTCGACAAAACAATGTTTCAACCAAAAGGCCGGTTTTTCAAACGTGGAAATCTGGCTAAACATGCTTCGGTTTTGACAAAATATTTGTCAAGTGCTGCTTTTCAGATCCATTAAATTCAAGATCAGTACAAAACAGACACTCTCAAACATTATACAGCCAAGGCACTCATGCATAAAACCACAGTTTGAGTCTTTTGACAAGTGCTGTGGTCACCTATCTCTGGGCTATTCCCACGTCTCTCTTGATTTAAAAATCCTTTCTTCCTTCTCACTGTGCACAAACCAGAATGGGACCTTAAGGAATGTCACAGGATGGAAAACTCCCTTCCCTCTTGCCTGTAACTCCAGGTCTTTGGAAGATCTGGGGGGCTGCTTCAGGCTGCATTTCCTCTGGTTTCACTCGGGTGATGCTCCTCCCGTGCTCTACCAAAAACAGATCAAAACCTGCCTCTGGTTTACAATTAAATTTGGGTTTCTTATTCATCCTTTGTTTTGACAGAATAAGCCAGTTTAGACAGAAGCAAACAATGACACAACTGCCATTTCCCTAGAAGGTCCACAATGTGAAAAACTTGACTAAACAAAAATTCGAGCTTTCTAAAACTTGTCACCAGCAAAACGCGCTTTGGCGAACTACAGACCTTGGAAAGATCTTGAAGATTATATCACACCACCCATAAAATGCAGTTATTGAAAAGAACTGTTATCCTCTGTGCCTGATGGAAGGTAAACATTTCACATGCTGCACTGCCACAGCTCCAAACCTCGTTTCTTCTGTTTAAAAATGAAAGTCGGGCATTCAGCAAACTACATTGTGTTTTGGAGAAGTTTTTCATTCCACTAGCAGGTTATCCTGCTTACTTTTAAAGTCTCTTTGCACACAAAAAGAAGGGGAGCTGGGGCAAAGAAGGGAAGAAAAGAGTCCATTTGAAAAAATTACACTGCTAGATTACAAGAGTTGAAAGCTGGTATGTAACTTTGCTCCGGGTGATCAAACTGCTAATCAGGAATGCTGTCGGGAACAGAATGGAATTCCAAATAAATTAGCCATGTCCAAGAAGCCAATACAACACAGGATTAAGGCTCACAAAGAAAACAAATTTATTCAGCCTACTTTATCAGAATTCTTAATAACGTGTACTAGTTTTTCTCATCGCAGTCTGAGCTCTTCCACTGGAACAGTGGGGAGAAGGAAAAATGAGTCACACTTCATAAATCTTCTACTTGAACAGACACCTAAAAATGTTATGTAGAGCAAGACACACAATACTATTATATATATAAACACACACATATGCTTATCACAGCCACAGGAGAAATGTGTATATTTATTTCTCCCAGTTTATTTTTGAGGCACCTGACCGAAGAAAAGACACCACACGCACCCGTGAAAATCTTCAGAGCTGAAGGAAAAGTTTAGAGCTGCATGGATCTCCCCACCGAAATGAGCTTCAGTACCACAGTATGTGAACCACTGAATTAAAAATTTAAAAATAAATCTCTCTCCTGCATGACCATCCCATGCCTCACATTTTTTAGCAAGTGCTGTCGCTGAGGCACTGTCTGCAACTCGAAGCATATTCTATTTTCACCTCTGACAGCATCCCAGAGAAACTATTCACAATAGTTTATGGCAAAATAACAGGAACATGAAATGATGTGCTTAAGTTTCTGCTTCTCCTTGAATTAGGATTTTAAGTTTTATCAGACTGGTTTTCCTCATCTTTGAAACAGAGATTCTAACAGCTTCTTGTCTATACAGTGATTTGAAGACAGAACTGGATTTTGTGAAGCATTTTTGTAAAAATAAAATTTTTTTTGAAAAAAAGAAGAGAAGATTCCACTTCTTGTGGAATCTAGACATGTAGAGCGAAACTGTCCTGAGCATGTGTAATCTTGGCTTCTGGAAGAAAAAAACCAGGTACATCATAAACATATTCCAACTTGAAGCCATATATTGCCCACTACACTTATCCACTGGAAAATAAGAGACTGGGTATGGCACCACTTGCATTTTCGTGACTTTGCCACATTACCTTGAGAATCTGTGCATGCACGGATTTCCTGGAATAAGATTCATCAAGCAAGCCGCTGGTGAGTGTTGGGGATTCGTTTGTCTGCTGGTTCCCAGCCGTGGCACTGCACCAGCGGTTTGATACACATGGGCAGCGTGTTAGGTGTTTTCTAAAGAATTTTTGTCCCAGATAAAGGAGGATTCCCTGTGAGACACCATTTGTGTCCCCTCCCCTTCCCATAATGAAGCAAATTAAATGCTATTTACCATCATCGCTATAAGCATCTTAAGAACGCAGTTTGCCAAGTATGACTTGGATTTTTTTTTTTTTGGTCAAGTGTTCAGGCTGACCTGTAAGAAGATATTTGCACAAAGATGGAAAGAAAAGCGTATGCATCCCCAAATCACCTCCTCTGGAAATGCATCTCCAGAGAGCGAGGGACAAAGGATGAAAGCTACTACTGTACCATCGAGATACGACTGGAAGGGTTCTGTCTATACCCTGATGCCTCCATTAGATGTACATAAAAAAACCATTTGATTTGAGCAAAATGCATTTAAATGAAACATAAACTGTGTTTTTTCCTCAGAAAAATAAACCAAGAACGCAGTAAGCACTGACAAAACTTTTCATGAAGCCCAAGGAAGAAAAAAGTATTGATTTTCCTTTTCAAAAGGGTCTCCTTAGACAGAAAACAAATTTTTACCATTAACTACTGAGAGAAATGCTTTGATTCAGTGAACAGCAGAACAGGACAGCTAAAACTATTTGCCAGAGCTTTTCACAAATAGCTCCACATCATTTGAGACAACTGTGGCAAAGGAACTAGTGATCTAAAAAAAAAAAACAAACAAAAAAAAGATACCTTGTTCTACCTTGATGTGCCAAACAGGGCTGTGTATGCTCTGCATTAATGGATGATTCATGGGCTCAAGCTCAGCACACGTGCAAGCACTTGAAGAACTGGGGTAGATTTCTCCATTTCCAGGACACAGACACTGGATTTCTGAGGGAAGAAAAGGAGGATGACTGCTGGCAACGAGCGGCTCCACTCATCCGCTCTCGGCTGGTCAGAGGCCAATGAGATGCATTCTGGGTTACCACATTCAATATTTGCCTTTACAAAATAATGCCATAAATTACAGTTTGATCAGCAAGTGCGCTCCTCTCATACCCTAAAACCAGTATTCTGGAGGTACATTGGAGATTTATTTCTTCTTCCCCCCCTTTTTGAAACCCACAGAAAATAAAGCTAGTAGGTGAAAGGTAACTGTATCACTTCACAGACACAAGCTACCCTCTGATTACAACTAATTAGGATACTCAGCGGCCCTAAAACAATACCTTTTTTTACATCAGTGTACCCAGACGGCATTCACGGCTTTTTAGGATGACAAATGCCCTTTGAAGGAGTTAATAGGCAAAGGTTTGTACTGGCAATGAATGGGGCTACCTTTAATTGATCCAAGAGCCTTAGAGAGCCGTCTTACAGCGTGATGATGTATTTGGGTTGCAAGTAGGCCAAAATAAGCATAAAGAAAATCTGTAGACCATGAGACCTTTCATTTTTTCATTGCAGGGAGGGAAAGGGGAGGGGGAACTGCTGGGGAAAATCAGAGAGCTATGGTGGGGTTATCTTTGTGCTCTGGCACTTAAAATAGATAAAACGAGAGAAATTTTGAGGAGAAGAGAGGAAGTGATCAGGCCATAATTCTGAGAATAAATGTCAAGATGTACGGAAATGTACAAAACAAGGCTTCTTCAGAAAAAAAAACATGAAAAAAAAGAGGAGATGACCTAATGGTATAAAGGAACATTGATTAAAGAAATACCCAGAGGGAGAAAGATATTCCATCAGCTTTAACAAACACTGCATGGCCCTGCATTCCCTCTTAGCTTCTCAAGTAAGGGAAGAAAAAAAAAATATCTGTAGGAAAGGCAGTCACATGGATCCATTTATAATTTTCTCCTAATTCTTTGCTCATCTTTTGCATGGTTTTGTTCAAGATGTACAGGAAATGTGCACACAAGAAGTGACTCACAAAATTAAGCATGATAGCTTAGTGGTAAGCATTCTACCCTGAGTAGCCAAAGAAGAAATATAAAATCCTTTGAGTCATATTTTTTCTTGATGAGACTGATTGTACACTAGTATTGCCTAGTAATGACAAAACTAGTCTATCCATGCTTCCATTAGCCTTTCATAAAAACCTTTACTTTTGGCAGAATCCTTCCTTATAGAGCAAAAACCAAACAGATTTCCCTGAACTTTCACAGGTGCAAACTTCAAGCCAAGGTAAAATCTTTCTGGAAAGTCTGAGGCAAATCAGACAAGAAAATTCCTAGACTAGAAGACTGTTTTAAAATGGAATTACTGTGTAATCATATTATCCATAACTCTGTTAAAAAAAAAAAAAATCAAACAGAGAGATGTTGGGGTCTCTCTTAGAAGGCAGGTACAGGAGGAACTAGGACAAAAGTTGACATTGCCCCTTAAAATTAAAACAAGCAGAGCAATAAAATACCCTGCTCCAACACATTCGTCCAGATGCACTAGGAAAAGTAAGTCAAGTCCACTTTCAATTTGGAATGGGAACAGACAAGCTGTTCTCAGATTCTGCTCACCCTGTTCATCCCAGAGCTGTGAACGAGCGCTCTTCCAGCAGCTTCTGAACAGAAAAAAGTGCAAAGTCTTCCTTATAGTCTGGGTGAAAATGAAGGAAGACTGAACTCACCCCTGTAGGACAAAAGAACTCAGATAGGACTCTTCAAAGAACAACACATTCCCATCAGGAGTATTTGCCTCCTGTGAGCTTTCCTCTATGGCGCAAAGCTCTGCGGAAAAGAACAGATAAAAACTTCATGTCACAACTTCCAGACATTTTCCTAATTTACCATTCCAAGCCCACACCACCAAGCACCACAGAATTAGAACCATACCAAAGTAAGCCCCAGCTGTATCCTACAAAAACCCCTCTCACTTCAAGACAAAAATATGAGGAGAACCAGGACATGTGGCAAGTTTACATAACACTACTAAGTATTATTATTGTTGTTGCTGTTGTTATTTTGAGAAAGTCATCTCCTTGTTTCATTCACTTTCAGTTAGAAAAGTTAGAATTTTAGAACAGAAAGTTAGAATCAGTTAGACTGTTAGAATCTTCCTTTGTAATTTAAAGCTAAAAGATTTCCTTCCACTGTTTTGATTGGGTTACACGTCAATTCTAGCCACCGTGAGTTTCTAAAAATAAACAAACAAACAAACAAATAAATAAAATAGGAAGTAAAAGGATGTCTAAAGGACGTCAAGTTCTTCAGGAACGCTTCAAAATCAACTGCTTTTTGTGCAGAGGACAGCAGGTGGATTGCCCAGCCCACCCTTCCAGAGCACGGTGAAGCACCAGTGTTCTATAAAACATACCACAAAATAACCATGTCCAGCAGCTTACTATTTGACAGCAGAAAAAAATTGGTCCCTTCCAGCCCAAACTACTTTAGGGTTCTATTCTATGAAGTGGTATAATCAGCCCATTTATGGGACACTCCATACTGCTGAAGACGGTATTTCCACTCCTGCCTTTATGGACAGGAAAAGAGCCAGCATTCAAGTCCTGTTCAGATTCACTGAGGAACACACAGACAGAAAGGCACTTCTGTGGCAAATACCAGCAAAATCTGAGCTATTTTCCCAAATCAAGCCTAAAATACATTCATAGCTCTGTTAACACAGACACAAAACATACCCCACCTGGAAGCAAGTGGGAGCTGGTTACAAAGGGCACACCAAGGAGCGCTGTCAGGATGGCATCTCCTTACACACTCCAGCAGACCACCAATGCCAAAATTGTAAGAATCCCATAAACACACCTCTGACCAAAGACATACTGATGAGAAACTGAGGCATAGAAAGCCTGAGCGGAAATGAAGCCAGATTGTCCAAGCTGCATCTATTTTACAGATGCCTCTTAAAACCAACAGAAACAATGTATTTTTGAAGCCAAGTTCATACTGTACCCTTCAAGGAATTTCTGTATTTGGTTAATCTTCACCCCTGCGTACATGTTGCACACACAACACACACACACACACAAGTTGGAACAGCTGAAACCAAGACTTAAAGGTGAGGAAGGAAAGATGATGCAGAAAGAGAAATGGGTTTTCCAGTGCCAGAGATGGACTCAGTTTCAGAGACAAGATCTAAACCTGCTACTTTTTGGTCCGCATTTCAGTGCTCAGACAAAAGTTTCCCAGGTTCCTCATAAACTGAAATAACCCTCGCTGTCCTGAATAATTTATCTCTTTAAAGTGGTCTCCAGCAAGCTTTACTGAAGATCTAGTTAAGCCTCCCTTGCAACATGTGCTGTTTAACTGAGCTTTAATTATGCTGCCATCTACACTCCCAGGCCCAAACACAGCACACGGGGAAATAAACCCCTCAGTGTTTCCCCAGGAGGGGTTTCCACGCTGTATCATAAGTGGCAGCAGGCACAGAAAAAGCTGTGCCTTCAGCTCCACCAGTGTAAATCCGCAGCAGCTCCACACTGACAGAAACCTCACCCTAAACTCTCCATGGGCTTTCCTCAACTCTGCTGGGATACCAAGGAAGCAAACTTTGATCCTGCTTCACAATTCAACGTCTTTGACGTAAATCTTTTAAAAGACAGTGATGGCATCAAGTCAGGGACAGGATGGAGAGAAATGTGTTTCCATCCGTGGGGGGATCATTAGGAGGAAGGTTAATAGCCCTGGGCACGCAATCAAATTAAGGCTTGTGCCAGTTTCCCCAGGCTTTCTCTTGCCACCACCAGCTTCCCTAGGCTGGGCAGCTCACCCTCCCTTTCTTACCAAAGCCCGCTCCTAAACAGAAGCACGACAGACTGATGGGAGGAAACAGAAAGATAATCACACAACTAACTTACATGGACAAAGTAAGAA
>JAWMRA010000161.1:6810022-6854031 GCA_035584735.1 Pseudotriccus pelzelni | reverse complement strand
TGGGTGTAAACATAAATATAATCACACAACTAACTCACATGGACAAAGTAAGAAATGGGCCAAGGGAGGGAGGGAGGGAGCATTTGCTACCTTCGCCTTCGCAGAGATACAAACTTCACACGCATTCAGCCTGAAAGACGGGGAGGCAGCAGGAATTGGGACCTTCCCAACATGTGGACTGCAGCACTGAGGCAGCACAGAGCCAGAGTTAGCATTCAGAGCACACAGCCCAGCAGAGTATGGGAAAGGGATAGAGCAGCCCAAAGAGCTGGCGCCACGAACTGACGAGCAGAGCGCAAGTGATAAAGATTTACTGCGAGAGAGGAGGAAACAGTCCGCTGGCCCGATTAGAGCTGTGAATACCGAGTTGTTCAGGGAGGATTTTGCAGCTGACTGATCACAGGCTGTCGGAGCAGGCCTCGGACAACAGCTGCAAGGCTTGCTGGGCTGCAGAAACAAAAGGCGCCTAGCACGGTGCAAAGAAAGAGTTGACAGGTTGTTGTTAGCAGTGGCAAATGTGTGAGGTATGTCACTGTGTGTGAGACGGGGTGGGGTGGGTTGGTGGGGAAGAAGGAGGGCAAGAAGCACAGGCAGCGCTCAGAAAAGGCTGGGGGGCTGCAGGGGGGGGGGCAGGTCTGCTGGCGGCAGAGGGAGCAGGGACACAGGCTTGGTCAAAGCATTTTCCCAAAATCAGGCCGGTGTTTGTGAGGGGGACAATCACAAGGTCTGTTTACTGCTGCCAAGATGAATTAGCCCATCGTCTCATTTATGGGACGAATCCGGTGGCACAGACTATAAGGTGCATGGCATTAAAGGGACTAATTAGACGATTCCGGCAAATCTGAATTAAGACCCTTTCTTTCTTTGAAAGCTGGGAAGCATTTCTCAGGACTCCAGTCAGATGGCTTAGGTTTTGTCGGGCTTTTTCTTTCTCTTCTGAGATGGGGATATCTTGTGCAATACCCTCACTCGCAACGGTCTGCTCTGAATTCTGCCCTGAGCTTCGAGAACAGTTGTTAGGAAGCTGCTGGCATTTACATCATATCTAAAAAGGTCCAAACTAAAATCCTGGATTTTGCAGGAATTCAGCTCCCAGTCCAGGGACAAACTTTGCAGCTGGTCCCTCTTGTTGGAGTGGGCTAAACCAGAGGCCCACATGAGAACATACCTGAGCTAAGAGCCTACAGCTGAATTCTCACTCTCACACACAGAAAACAACCCAGGTTTTTCGAAAGCTGGCCTCTAATCTGACACCCACCCACCCCCTCCAAACACAGTGTCTGTAGCCAAGTGCTTTTCCCAAGCAACTCCCTGCTTTCTGGAGCCATGGTTCACTAAGCGTGTGAGTGCTGGGCAGGAATGTATCAATGAAACTCCAGAGAGGATCAAAGACAGAAGCTGGAGAACAGGAGACCTCACTTCCAGCTCCCTATTTGGCAAGTTTAGGATTCGGTTCTTGAAATCTGGCAACATTTTACTCCAGTTGTGACAAAAACAAAGTGTTCCAAACACCTCTGAAGCAATGGTGCATGCTGTTTGCCCACAACCACTATATTACAGTGGTCACTATTAAAATGTTTTACCAGTGGTTAAGGTTACCATGGCATTCCCAGCATACTAAGAGGAGGGAATACCACGAAAATCGTGGAAATACTCGGCCCTGCAAGCTGTGATTGTCAGATGTTTCATAGTAATTAGTGACACTTCGCCAAGTCTAGGCTTCTTGCTTTTTAACATACCTACCTGTCGCTAACCAACAAATGGGAGACACTAAGAAAGCGCAGTGGCCTTTGTAGCATCTCATCAATTGTACAAACAAACCCTATTTTGATTTTTCTCTTCTACCTCTGGGACCCAGTTAGTCTAGTCCCAGCGGGCAGCACTTGATACACTGTAAAGGGAATTCAGAACAAGAGGCATTTCAAGGCCTCTAACACAGCTCCATTCTCCCAAAAAATATATATTTAAAAAACCAACCCAGTGTGCAGAATGCTCCACCTAGGGGCAGAAATGCAACCCAAAATTTCCTCAGCCTTTGCTTTGACATGTGTTAACCTCATTCTACCGGGACTGAGTGCATGAGAAATAATCAGACATTTCACAGAGGTTCTAAATAGTTCTTCCTCAGTATGAGTCCATAGATTTTTACTTTTTATTATTCTAAAGACAGAGCCTCCAGCTTGAATTTCCGCTTAGCAGTGATGAAGAACACAGGCACCACTTTTATACAGCTACTAGCAACTGGACTATACTTTAAACTACAAATATTATCTTAGGAACAATTTATAATCTATCATCTCCATATGCTCAAGGTTTTCAGCTGAATACGGGTGGCCAGTGAGATCAACTGCAAGGAATAATGAAATGCCTGAAGGACTATTTAGGTAACTATATTTTTGGATGTAATTATGCTCCCACTGAAGTCAAAGCAAAGTCTGAATTTGGCTTCAGTGGGAGCAGAAATGATTTGTGGCAGAAGCATATTTCTGAGTCAGAAACTCTCCCTGTAGCTGGATAATTCAGTATCATTTATGCTTAATATTAGCACATGGGATTTGTTCACCAAATGTATTTGAGAGCAACGCCTACAGTAGACAGAAGCAACAATTCACAGGCTCTAAAGAAAAAAACCCAAAAAGATAAAATAATGCCCATTAACAGGTTTTTTTTTTTTCCTTTTTAGGGAAAAAATTAATTACAGAAGTATATCAAGGCTCACCCTCTGATTATGTTTTCTTTATACAAATCGCTTTCGGATGAAAAGTCCTCCCTAATTTTCCGTAGTAAGCAGTGGGTTACGGCTTGTCCATAATGTCACAGCTTTCCACCGCACTACGTCTTGCTCTTTGTCTCTCTGGTACAGAGGGGCCGCTGCAACACTCTGGAAAGTCATCAAACTGCTTCCTACATTTGCTCTCCTTAAACACCTCTGCTTGATCCCCCCCCCTCCTCCCCGCTCTTCCTGCTCGGCCCCCTCGGCCGCGAACTTCATACTCCATAAACGCGGGGGTTAGAATTTTCTAGACGCCGCTTTAATTTTTCAAATAGCAATCCAATTACTGAGCAAATTGGCACATGTGCCTGGTTACATAGTGACTTGGCACTGCCTCCCCTCGCCGCTGGCAGTGATGAATGTGTTCCCCCTTCGCCCTCCTCGTCTATCTGCTCCAGCCTCCGAGCCAACACCAGTGACCACATAAGGAGAGTGCCTGGCAGCTGCAAGCCCGAGGTGCCAAGAGGCAGATTGTGTTCTGTAGCAGCAGGATCTGGGGCTGTGACTGGCTTCCTGGCTAGTCTTTTGTAAGACCTTTTCCATGGCCTCTAGGTTGGCTCTAATGAAGCCTGTAGAAATGCCTGCAGGGAGCTGGTATAGAAGTGAGTCAAGTCAAAGGTTTAATTTAGCTTCTAAAGCGAAGTGGATGTATATTGGCCTTCTTTTTCCACCCTGCAATTATATCCCTGCCACATTTATGTGAAAATACAGTATTCAGTCAACAATAGGAGTGCATTCCTGGGTATGTCTGCACTGCACATTGGGGCAAAGATCCCCAAGCCAGCCTCAATTAACTTAGTGCAGAACCAGAAGCAATATAGCTGTGTTTGCTCGCTGTGACACCCGAGCTAATTAACTATGTATGGCAGTAACAGAGCTTTACTGTTTCTGGCACTGCTGCTGGTATCCCTGTGTGGTAATCGACTGCAGACATGCCAGCTCACTTGGAGGTAACCTGAGGGCTCCCCAGTCCAACGTGGCTTTGCACTGCCCAGATACGTTTAGGAACACTCCGGGAACCGACAGGAATTTGGTGACCATCATGTGAGAGTGCTGAGGCTACAGATGTGGTTACAGCAAATCTGGACTGTTCCTCTTCCATCCCATTCACATTCTTTTATTACTCACAACATGATGGTCACAGAGCATCTTTAAGTAATGTGTTGAGCATCTCGAGCAGCATCTGTCACATGTGCTGCTTTCTAAATTTCTCACTTCCTCCTCCAGGGGCAAAAAGCTGGACAAAGATATTTTAAAGTATTTCTCATAGTTGACTTTTCTTTTTTTCTTAAAAAAGAAAAAAGAAAATTGTGTCCTAGCCCGTAAGTGAACTTCTTTGGACTATTTAGAAACCCATTTTCAATTATTTCAATGAAGCAGATAAGAACTTTCTCACAACAGGATAACACTTTCCCCCATCTGGCTTTTTTATGATCCCCAAGAAATTAACTTTCTTGAAATAAATGAGTGCAGGTTCCAAAGACCAGAGATGCACTATGATCCCTGTAATTCAAACAGGCCTTGGCCAAGGTAAAAACAAAACACAACGTGCCAGTTATTCCTCTTTCGGAATCCCACCTCAGGCATACCAAGAAGCTACTGGAGAGAATCAGATATTTTGCCCAGCAAATTTCTGATGCAGATGGTAGTCTGGAAAATATCCTAGTGGACTCTGGACTGCTCACACTGAAATATTTTGCCGAGTTTGCTTGCTTGGACTTTACTGTAAGAATTGGACTTTATGGGTACAGTTGTTTGTTACTGATGGAATTTTTCCCTTCCCTTTGTATTTTTTTTCCCCTAAATTGGGTATGTTGACAGAGGTACCTAATGAGATCTGAGCAATTGGATTATGTTTAATTAAATTCTCCTTGTTTGTAATTTCAGAGCTTGATCAGCCAGGTTGCCTTTACCGATGTTCACCTTACTCAAAATCTGTAGGTAGACAGGAAGCCCAAGATCTTCTGCTGACTTCCCAGACTAACAAATCGAGTTGCAATTCCAAGAACCACTGTAAGGACCTGAGGACTTTCTCTCCAAACCTAATCCATCACCCCAGCACTCCAGACCGACTTTTTAGAAGGCAGCAAACGCAATGACAAATTTTAACACACATGAGTTCCCAGGCTTTCCCTCAGCACAAACACCTACAACTGGGATGCAGCAGCACGGATCTTAATCAAGTGTTTGCTATCTGAGCATGACATTTTCCCTCTCTCTCTCTCTGTCTTTGCCACAATTTTGCACGAGTTACTCGGAGTCACTTTAAACAAACGGGCATCGGGAAAGGTGAAGTTACAGACACAGTGTTGGGAGGCTTCACACCATTTCTCAGGAGTTTGTACCTCTGCATTTCGGTGGCGTTGAAGAGGAGGATAAAAACCTCAGAGCTGTAGGTGATGTGTAACCCCACTGCCATCTTCCATGCCTTCTACGGGAGCAGAAAACTGGGCTCGCACTCCTGGCCACGGGCCTGTAGGACACAAGAAAGAGCCAGTTATCCAGAAGGGCACATGAGCATGTGCCTCTCACTAGGCATGTGAATGCCCCAAAAGCAGAAAAGCTCACATGCCAAAGTTAGCAACACTGCTGTAGCCAGGCTGTGCTGAGAGTTAAACACGCACTTAAGAGCTTTGCTGGATGGCAGCCATTTACAGATGTACAATCAGTGCAGGGACATGTAGGCAGAGACTTCCTTTAATGGGTCCTCTGAATCCCCTTCGTGAAGATACATAATTGGTTATTTTGATTACTGTGTTTTTCTTTCTCTGATTGCATCATTTTTTCTGGAGTCCCTTATTTACCACACTTCTTAAAAATTCAGGGGCCAGACAAACAAACCGAAAATCAAGTGCAAAAACGTAGCCGGATTCTGACAAGGCAGAACTCTCCCAGCTCCCGTTTTCCTCTTGCTTTATCCCTGATTTGTTTGAAGATGCTGATGGGTGCTTGCCTGCACATAACAACTACTAACAGCAGCTTGATGAATAAGACAAGAGAAAGTAGGGGGGAAAAAACAATAGGAGAGGCATTAAGGGCACTAAGTCATTCTTTCTGGGATGGGCATTAGACATATGTTCACTCCTCCAGTCCCAGTGCAATCAAAGCTGTCCTGTGCCACTGCCAAAAACTGCAACAGGTGCCAGAAGATTACAGCACTGGTTAAACCCACTCCTAAGGCACCAGCTCAGGGACTGATCCAAATCCCAGAAGCCAATGAACATCTTCCTCCAGATGTCAATTGTTTTCAAATAGTTCCCCTCTTATTTCCAGTGCGATACTGGGGAGGGGTGGGGGGGGGGATATAAATAAATTCAGCTGCCAAGAGTCAAAATCCTCTGATTTCACCACTGCAGGTCTGGACAGATGCCAAAGCCACGCAGAGCCTCTCAAGCACATTTGTAAGGTAATTAATATTTTATATTCACAACAATAAGAGGGCTTCATTCACAAGGAACTATTAAGACAGTTTCTGCTTCCATTCTTCCCAGCACATCACAATGACAGCTCCATGCCAGCAGCAGCCACATGGCCTAAAGGTGCCAAGCTGGCAAGGATACTCTCTCTCAGCATTTGGCATCCAAGCCCTTGGCAAACCCCTCGGCAGTTGTGCTTGGCTGCTTTCGGATCCGTCATGTGGTCAGGCTGCTGATAGCAGAGGAGGGTGCTGCGTCCTCTGGGCACCATTTCACTTTAACACCTGTCTGATTCAGAGGAATGTGTGCACATGGAGAGCCAGATCCCTGCACAAATCCTCCCAGAGACCCGGAGCACATGCTCCATTTGTTACTGAAAGGGGTCGTTTCCTCAGACCCACAGTGCTTCTTTTTTTTTTTTTTTGCCTTGTTTTTTTCCCCTCTCCCCCTCCTCTTCCCCTTCACACAGCCCTTAGAGGGTCCTACATCCTGCCATGCATTCCACATGTGTTGGAGGTTTGCTCTGCGAACCAGGAATACAAAACATAGCCTTTTTGTATATAATGAAATCTCATATTTTACTGTGCTTATATAAAGCCATCGCTTTGTGACTAAGACTTTTTTATTTGTGACATTTTAATGACCTACAAATGTTTGGTATAGATGAAAGGAAATTATTATTTCCAGGTCACCTTGCAGTAATACTTTTTGATGGGCACCATAATTCCAATTAAATTGAGTAATAAGGGAGGGGGAAACCCTTCAAACAGTTGAAGTGCCACTGAAGCAGAAACATTTTTAAAGGAAAACATCAAAACAAGCATACATCCTCTCACAGAATCACAGAATATGCTGAGCTGGAAGGGACCCACAAGGATCACTGAGTCCAACCCTTAGCCCCGCACAGGAGTCACACCACAAGCTACAAAATACCACAGGAGCACAGATAGGAAAATTCAAAGCCCCTTTTCCATGGGGGACTACTCAAAAAACGCAGGTGTTACGGCACGCGGACCGTAAGGACGCAACTCTGAGCCCCACAAACGCCACGCTTGGCAGGGAATGCAGCAGGTTTTCGTGCCACGGGATTGGGGCTGACCAGGGCACAAACTTCACGAGACAATCCCAAGTCTGGCCCCTCAGAGGTACTAGTCCCAACCACCGCTACCTCCCCAAACTCAGCAGGGGCGGCCGCCCGGGAGCCGCGGCCGGGGCACGGCGGGTGTCGAGATGTGGCGCAGCACAGCCCAGAGCCGTGGCCCGTCCCAGAGCGCTGCAACCCACCTCACGTCCCCGTGGACTGGCACTGGTTCACCCAGTACATTCTGACACTTCAGAGCAGCGTTATCTGAGGATCAGGCGCGCCGAAGCCCGCGGAATAAATGCGAAGCCTTCGGTTGCCAAGCTCGCGGTCACGAAACAGCCGCTATCGCTGGCTCTGGAGGGGAAGGCTCAGCGCACCCGTTTCACCCCAAGTGGGACGCGCAAACACTACCCCAGCCATTTGCCTGTCACTTTGCACCGTGATTTTTGTTTTGTATCCAGCTTGCGGGTCCTCAGACAACCAGCCAAGGCCTCCCCGTGCCGGGGCAGAGCAGCAGCACAGAACACAACCCCTGCTTGCTGCACGTAACCTGCGTTTATCAGTACCCCTGTGTTTAGCCAAACAAGCCTTTTTTATACAAATAAAGTTCTAAAAAAAGCCAACAAAGATAAAGGCACGACCTCTACTTTGAGATCGTAAAGCTACAACAAGCTTAACCATGACATCACTGTCAGAAAGTCATTGGGGCTGCCCACACATAAAATAATTTTAAAATTGCTTGAATAGAAGACCAGATAAAGCATTTCCAAAATTACTCTACTCTAGCATCAAGTAAGCAACTTATTTCATTTTTGGGGAGCTGGGTTTTGTTGTTTTGTCGGGATTTTTTTTTCCTTCTTGAACAGTTCTTCACTATTTAATTAGGGAAAAAAAAAAAGCTTATCTCATCCCCTGCTTTGGAACACATGTTTTCTTCAGAACATTGGAGTGACATACAGGATGGACACTGGGACCTCAACAAGTTTAAGATCCAGCATCTTGGAGGCTTTCATGGCTACAAGCCAAACCTTTCTGGAATGAAGAAAAGGTTTTTAATAAGGCATTTTCAGTATTCAACCCTGGGGAGGTAAGGAAATACCCCAACTTAAAATTATTATTCAGTTGCATATAAAAAATGTTATTTTAGATCATTTTTAGGATTTTCTGTGATACATTACTTTCCATTGCTTTTTCTCTGTGACCTGGGCAATGGATTTCATTGTGATTAAAGCACCTGGCTTTTGGAGCAAGGGAGAAGAAAAATAAGTACCAAATAAACATATAAAACTCTCCAGCAACATTCCTGGAATAGTTCTTCTGCAAAGTGCATGGCATGTTCAGAACACATGATTTCCTAGTACAAAGATTTTATTGGCTTCACTGCTCAGTGTGGTCATCTCAGATTCATGCCAAATAAACCTTCTGCACTGTATTGTCATTTATTTTTCACCTCTGGGTACACATCTACTCTTTTTAAACAGCAACTTCCCAGTTCTTACACAAATTCACGAGCTGAATGCTCCTTGTATTATCCACCCTTGAAAATTATAGCCTAGAAGAGGGCACTGCATGTTACTCTTGGCAACTAAAGAGGAAAGGAGCCAACAGGAGCAACGACAGCCAAGGAGGGGGATTTGCCTCCAAGGGGTTCCCTGCACCTCGTTTCGGCAGCATCCCTGTGCGGGTACCAGGAACAGACTTGCTCTCCTGCTGGACTGGGCCCTGGAGTGAATGCCCCACACAGCACGGCCTGCATGGAAGTTATGTGGGAAGACCAAGGAAAGGAGAAAATTTTATGCCAAAAGTCCAAAAAGCCTCCAGTTTCACTCCCATAAACCTACATTAATAGACCTTGCCAGATGTTTCCTTATCATAATACGCTTCCCCTTATTAACGGGACTAAATAAATACGACTTACCCAAATCAAATCCTGACCGTTTCCCCATTTTAAACTTAATGAATTTTCTCAGCTTTATGCGCTTTTTTTCTAGCAATATAAAGTCAAGAGCTTCTTCATGAAAACCTGCCCGACTGGGGACGTTTATTTTTGTTGAAACAGTTACTGTGCCATGACACAAGGGTAGAACACTGTTTTAAAGGGCTGCTGACTCCAGACAATTTATATGCTAATTTCAGAAATGATTCCTCCTACATTAAATAAGGAGCTGAGGAATGTTCCAAAGGTCTAGACAGACCATGCCATTTACAGATTGGGTAAATCAACTCTAATACTGCCCACAGCGAATTACACCGTGTGAACTTTCTTCACTGCACACACTTTACTAATTTTAGTTCCACGTGGTTCCTCAGCTGACTGGCCAAAATATAAACTTCACCAGCTCCCCAAAGCCTCCCTGTGCCCATCTTGACCTTGGACTTGCCTTTAATATTAAACTTGAGAAAAAACCCGAATGGTCACACTTTTTTATTTCAGGGGACATTTATAAATGGTTTATAAAGGGTTAACAAATGATTAATAGGTTATGATAGTGTTAAAAAAGTATGGATAACTACAAACAATAAAGATAATAGTTTGACGCTTAATACTAATTGATCAGCTATTTAGGACACATATTCTAGCCCAAACTCCATCAGTGTAGAAGCCAAGTCTGGCAAATAATTCAAATATCTTCAAACTTGTTTGAGCACTGACAAGTTCTCCACCATTTATTAGCAGTGTTCTGAGGCTATTATTGTTTAAAAGTACAAGTCAAATCTGTCTCCACGTTTAGACTTTGTACAAACAAGCTGTTCTAAAACCTCAGATTAATGGAAAGATTTCCAGTTCTTATTTTACTTTCAATAGGAATGATCTTTACACAAATTCTCATATGGGGATATGTAATGCTAAAAAAGCAGAACTGAAAAACTTAAAATTCAACAAGCATGAGAAAATACTAAGATCAATTGAATTTTCAGAATTCCTTCTCATTTTGTACCTCACCTTACCAGCCACACTGCCTAAACCAGGCACCGGTGCAAAGCATGATGCTGAGTCCAAGTGCTTCATTGTCACCACTCCCCCCCCCAAAAAAATCAAAATCTCACTAGGGATGAAATTCTAGTTTTAGAAACAAATCAGGGTGTGAAGCACTGACAGCACCTTGTGCATTATCATGATGTGACAAGCTCTTGCAACCTCACCTACTGGTAAACTCTAAGGCAGTAAATACTATGAGGTCCCTTCACATGACAAAAATCTCATTTCTTTGCAATGTGTTGGACTTTTCTTTCTTCCCTTCCCACCCTCCTCTTTTTTTTTTTAATTTTTTTTTATTTCTTTCTACTTAACTGCCTGAAGATTATTTCAAATATAAATGACACAATCTCACAATAACTTTCTCAACAGACTGAGGGCACAGAGCTGGATATTAAGTCACAAGAGCACTGGGCGTGTGCCTCCTCTCATCGAATTCAATAGCTGAACTTCCACTGAGTACCAAGGAACTGAATTAGGGAATCTGTTTATAGTGTGGGTGGCAGCAAACTCTTGCCCCCCTGCCCCATCACACCCCCCCTCCTCAACTAATTAGTGCACTATTAATTATGTCATAGGAGCTCTCTTAGCAAGTTATAAGTGCAAGAAGAACCCAAGACCCGAATAATAAATCACATACAGCAAGACCATGCTTTGCTATACCTGAGACACCTCAGTCAAATGGCTCCTGATAATCATCAACGACGGTAAATTGGCCACTGGGCTCCTGGAAAAATTCCAAGCTTCACCTTCCAGCTACAGGAATGAGGAGGATATATGTGAATGCACTCTTTGGCAGGGAAAGGTACATTGTTTCCTTGCTGTGGGAAAAATGCTTAATGCTCAAACATTTCCTTAAAATAAGATTATAATGAAACATTAGAGGTGGCATTATTAACGATAATCAACTTTCCTGGCTAAATGAAAAAAAAAAAGCAACAAACAACAACCTCCAAACCCATCTCCGATCTGCAGGAAGAAAAAAAAAGAAATCTAGTGTTTCATCCCTTGCTCTTTTCTGAGCACTTCAGCAGAGATGCTTCCTGCAAATAGAATAGGCCTTTGTGCGCTTTGGTTTTTGAAACTCAAGGAAGTTCCCAGCTTACCTGTTCTTTTTACCCATCAGTGAACGAGCAGGAGATTAATTGAAATTTTGAGACTTTGGACTACAACACTTCTGACATACTCGAAGAAAGAACCCTTACACCTCGAATTAATTTTCTGAACATTGAACCTTGTCAGGGTCACAGCCTGTGCCTGAAGAGAGACACAAAACATAGAGAGCTTTGAAAAGGATGTTGGGATCTCAGAAACCAAACTCGTTGCCGGACTCCTTGGCACCAAAACCACAGACGTCTGCTCTTGAGTACGCACATGCAGCATATACACATAAAATTATATGTGAAACACCCTGTGCTTCTCAACAGAAACCAAAGCATTCCCATCTCAGAGCTCATTCAAAGGCTCCGACTCGGAATTGTCCATCCAGTTTAGAGCCACCTCCTTTCTCAGCTTTTTACCTCAGCTTCATTCCATCATTCTTTAACTCCTCTGAAGGTCCAGCCAGCTTCCTTTCCCTCACCCATCCTCTTTGTTCCCCCCACAACATACCTCACCTCAAGAGGAAAACAACATGTTATTTTATCATACCACTACTTCTCTGCATGTCTCTATCCTCCTGCTGCCTTTTTAGGTTACAGTTTCTTTAAGACAAGGGATTATTTACTGTTCTGTGTACTAATACAACACAGCCTGGATCTTAACCAGCCTCAAGTCACCAAGAATAAAAAGAAACTGCCTTTGCCCTAGGTAAATGTTCTCCAGAGTGATATCAATCATGTTTATCCACCTTTGAAAAAGGAACTCCAGAAAGCATGGAACAAACATGCCAAACACTATAGAACCTAAATCACCAATTCTTTTGAGAAATATTTATTTTAAACAATTTTTATACCGTGAAATGGAATCACACATTTATTCTAGGCATCTCCGACATATTAAATCATGGTGGAAATTCTACTGTTATTCAAGTCTTGCTCATTTATCTTTTCAGGGTACTTTGGAGTAAATCACACCTGCTCACAATCACTCCTTTCTCCTTATTGAGCTGCCTGAATACAATTAGCAAAAACATTCCATTTGCAAAAATGTTCCTACAGAAGTCCATATTTGGATATGGAAAAAATTTCAAAAGACTCAGGAAGACATCCATAAAGCCATAAAAAAAAAATAAATGTTCCTGAACACATTCAGCATCTAAATATTTTTTACTGATAATTTTACATCAATTTTACTTCATTTTCTTAGTGGCAAAGCACTTGGAAGATATGAAAAGCTGGGCTATAGGCAGGTTGCCAATATGCTTTTATCATAGAATCCTAGAATGGTTTGGGTTGGAAGGGGCCTTAAAGCTCACATCCTTTCTGCAGAGTACTAAACGAATTTCTACCACTCTTAAGAAAGCGGGAACTCGAGATCCCAGCCTTCCAGTTGGGCAAAAAGCATTGGGGTATTGCAAGAATGAACCCGTTCTGAGATGCCAAAAAGATCTGTTTTCTTTCCCATGAAGCTCAGGTTTCCACCTTTGGCTACGTTCTCAGAATACAAAGTCCTGTTCTGAACCCAACTCAGTAGGGCAGACAACGAGGAGAGTGGAAGAACTTCCCCGAGCAATCAGCCAGGGCTGCTGTGGAGAGGGACATCCCTTTCAGATCAAGGTGGACCATTACAGGTCCAGAAACTATCAGGTGGATCTTAAAACTGCACATTCCAGAAAAGGCAGCTCTGAAGCAAAACCAATAATGCTTCAAAATGCCACACTCCTTGAGAAGGGACGCCTGAAAATCCTGCTGAGAACATCACTCGCGTCTGGAAAGGATGTACCTCCAGGCTCAGCATGGTCTCCAGCCTCTCATGTGCAGTCAGAAAGCAGGGAGTGACAAAACCTGGCAGGAACAGATCAGTTTGAGCATTTTGGCTGTGAAGTCAAGCTAAATTAAGCAGGTAATAAATCCTTCATCCCTCTGCTGGTGAACTGAGGGAAAGGAAGCAGACAAAATGATTGAAACACTGTTTTATGAATAATACATAATCATCCATTCCCTTTTACATAGGATCACGTGAAATTCCAGAGGTCTGTGGTACACTTGAAAAGAGGCACAAACCCCTGACTTGTAAAAAGAGCGTCCCAAAAATACATGAGCTAATCTCAGGGTTCAGTACAATTCAGAAAGGCTCAGCATTACCAAGGCAAGATCTTCAGTCCAGGCTGCAAGGATTTGGTAGCTGACATCCAGCACAGTGCTCAGCAGGAGCTGTGAACCAGAGGCCCGTCCCTATTGCAAGGATATGAAATTCCCAAACCTTGATGCCTTCAGGAAGCCCATGGAGGCAGTTGCCCATTTTTAACTTTCTTATTCCCGGGCCAAGCAGTAGAAGAAAGATGTGAAATTCCTTCCAGTCACTGAGTTTC
Organism: Pseudotriccus pelzelni; assembly: GCA_035584735.1. Taxonomy (NCBI): domain Eukaryota; kingdom Metazoa; phylum Chordata; class Aves; order Passeriformes; family Tyrannidae; genus Pseudotriccus; species Pseudotriccus pelzelni. The sequence continues at coordinate 6,840,309 of JAWMRA010000161.1, read as the reverse complement.
CACATTTGCAGCGATATTGCCCATAAAGCACTAGATTGATGGCATTTCCAGGGTGGTGACAGCAGAATGGGCAGTTAGAAGGTAAGATATTTACTCACAATAGCAGCAATCCACAAACAACTTCAAAAAAAAGCTGGCAAATGGAGATGGAACTTCATAACGTGTGTGATGGAAAGGAAACAGGGTGTTTGTATGTGTGCATGCTACGGTTTGTGTTCTCCTTAAGGCCATAACAGTTCCTTTGTATCAGCTAGATTATGGGGTATTAAAAAAAATACAAACCAAACAAAACAAATTTCCTGAAATGAACACATCCAAAATACATTTAGTGTCCTGTTCCAAAAATAGCACAGATTTTTGAAGTCTTTCAAGCACCATCCCCATCATCCAAAGAGCCTCAGTGCTCACATTGTACAATAAATACGGAGATGTTAAATCCTTCCTAAAAGGATACCAAGAGTCCTGCTTCTCATACTCATATTACAAAGAACCAGACACAGCTAATAAAAACTATCAGTTTTGCTGGCCACATCCACAGACTCACTTGATTCCTTTCCAGCCGAAAAGTGATTTAGAACTATCACATGGCTTTACTCACACCACCACCAAGCTATGTATGTCAGGAACAAGCTTGACCCATCAGGGATACGGGATCTAATTTAGGAGCTGGTAGATGGAGTAATCACAGAGCAAACACCTGCAGATGCCACAGAGAGACATAGTTTTTATGTGTATGTGTACATACATGTTTATGCACACACATATATATATATAAATACAGACATACAGACTTTTGGAGAGAAATCTTCTGTCTCGAACACAGAGGGCTCTCCCACCGTTCTGAGATCTCATTATGAGCTACCTACACCACAGTTAGGCAGAACTACTGTTCTTTCTGCCTTTATTTTGCTGGGACAACACGGTAAGTGGTAAATGCTCTGCTGCCACCCAATGACGTTTCCTGGGATCGCCCGTTTTTCCCAAGCCCGTTTCCTCCTACTCCATAACCAGGCTTAAAAAAAAAAAAAAAAAAAAGAAAAAAAAAAAAAAAAATCAGGTTCAATTAAAGGCAGCACGTAGAACTGAGCACTTTGCATACCTGGAACACGGGGACAAGCCTGCCCCTCCTCACCTGTATGCAAATGGCCCCGGGTTCTTTTTATCATTCTGCCAACAAGCAGCAAGACTTTATCTGAATTGCCCGGTCACAAAACCATCGTTGTGCGGCGGCAGTTAATTTTTAGCGGTTTACAATGTACTTTCCTTTACAGACGAGATAACGCCAGGGAAGCCCAGAAACCTCTCCCACAGCTGTTGCGCTTTCCAGCCCATCAAAGCGTTGATTTGGCAGCGCTGTGTCAACGCCAGGCACGCCGATCCCCCTCACTGCTTTCACTCAGTTCCTTTCTCGGGTCCCTCGACAAAGCACAGCTTGTTTTAGTCCTCATTACTACACCTAAATTAGGTTTGCAGTGGTATATAAACACAAGCGGTAGCCCGTCAGCTTGAAGTGAAAAGGGGAAACGCTGTAACCTGGATCTTGAGTTCACCCCCTCTATAATTAAGTCCTCAAATGTCTGGACACTTCAGCTTTCCCTGCAGTAAAAATACACATTTGCAGAGCGCCAATTTAAGGAAATTCAAGAAACTAGAGAAGTAATTCTTGTCAATACGTATTTGCGCACAAGAACAAGCCGCTCAGTTCTGAAGAATCTGTCCAGAATTCTGGGGCTGCAACACATGCATCTGCTCAAATCAGTATAATTCACCAGTTGTCAGACCCGTATATACAAGGAGTTACTTTAAAATGTGGTTTACATTTTCAGTTATCAGCTTGAGCTGGTATAAAAGGCCCTGACTGCTCCACGGATGAATGCTCAGTTGAGAGCTTATTATCACAGAGGAACCACAATTACAGGTTTAAAGGAAGCCCAGCAGTGCTTGATTTATTTTCACCTATTTCATTATTCTTCTTGCTTTGGCACACAAGATGTAGCAGGATGTTGCCTGTCACCAGAACCTACAGGTTGTAGAATAAAACACTAAAACCCCAAAGAAAGGCAGAATTAACTTCTTTCCCAAGAACTGTCTATGAGAAAATTAATTCAATCATCACGTTATAACTTAGAAGTTATTTCCAAAACACTGTTCCCACTGCTGCTCTCTGGGGTTCTCAAAGATCAGAGATTGTTTTGAGACTCACTAGCAGTTAGTGGCACTTCACTACCTTTCATTCAGATGGGACAACAAAACCGGGTTTGGCACTTTACAAGAAGTGTCACTTTCGCGCTTTTACGTTTTCAGTGCAGAAGTGCAGAAGTTCAGTGCAGAAGATAAAAACATTTTGGTGCAAACAGATGTGTATTACTGATAATTCCCTGCCTCAAAACATACCTTGTTATGTTTTGCCCTTAAAAAACAAAACCCGATTGTATTCCAAGCCCTTGATTCAGGCCCCAGCACTTAACTATGCTGAGAATGTTCCATTAAGTGCATCCAGAAGTGCTGATCACATAGCCCAGGCTGCACGGTCAGAGTCTAAAATGGGGACTTGAAACTCCCTCTGCTGGCTGAAAACACAGCTAGAGACTTAAAAGCATCCTCTCTTGCCCCCCAAAAATGATTAAAACCCCGAAAAACAAAAAAACCAAAACTAACCAATCAAACAAAACCACTGCCAACAACAATTAAAAAAAAAGAAGTAAGAGAAGAATTGTATGTGAAAATTGTTTTTAAAAACTAAAATGAAGATTACACCTTCTTCAGGGATTTTAATCTTCTTAGCTGTTCTGGCCCCGAGGCTTTCAAACATTCAGATGCACCTGCAGCAGTGTCCTGTGAAATAGTACAGCACAACGTTCTCTAAAACATCAGTTCTGCTTTCTGGCAAGACCTGTTGCCCCACCAACACACTGGTAGCCACCAAAAACGTAGCTGTAACACGAAGTTGGGACAAATCTTGTGAAATGCCTTCTTACACAATGAAATTGCCTTCCTCTCAGTGGGGTTCATACACACCTGTTTATCTACCATCTTATTTGTATGGGATTTAATTCAACCCTTCCTCAATTAATAAACTAAGTATGGTCCTCCCCAAACACTTGTTCATGAGTGCCTGGTGCAAAGCCAGGTAACTCCTCTCCCTGTGCAAACCAGGAGTCACACACCTGAAACCTCGGTGCAGAACTGCACACGAAGTGTTTCAGACCTGAATTTCGCCTATACCAGCTCGGCCTTAGAAGTCTTAGATCACTTAAGCCTGAACCTGAAGCCCATGCCTCACTTTCCAATATCTGCCCAGTTAGGAAGCAGAGGGTCCTGCTTTACAGGTCTCCAGAGGACTGAATCAGGGTCAGTCAGGAGCTGAGATGAGAACCAAGGACTTTGGAAAATGTCAGAGGCAAAAGCTCAACAATCACCGTGGAGGGTCTCAACCATGCAGATGTTTCAAAACATGTGCCTAACTTTTAAGTGCTGAGTTTGATGGCAGGAGATATTAACAGCGGGCACCAACCCAAGACAGAGCTAAGGAGGAAAGGCTGGTGGACAAAACAGGAGGAAGAGCAGAGCATGTAAAACATTTTTTCAGGTTCTCTCTTAGTCTATGTAACCTACCCAAGAAAGGCCTCAGCTAGCAAGTCAACTTCAGACCTCAATTACAACACGTGGGCAACTTTATTGCCCAACAAAAAGCACACTGGACATTTATGAGCTCATTTTATTAAATTCCCCTACGCATGTCATTTGCTATTGGTTGTGTACGTGTGTGAGGTTAATATAATAAAGTCCAGGCTATATTTGTATATTAACAAGATTAAAAGCTCACCTGCATGGCAGGTGCTGCTGTGGGCACATGTTCAGGTTATGGATTAACCAACTCCTATCAAAAACTGGGGTCTATCACCAAATCTAAAGCAAGAAAAGCAGGTGCTTTTCCTGTTGATCTAGCTGAGGGCTCCGATTGAATTACATCAGGAAAGAATAGCTTTGCTTCCTTCATGAAATCTGATTAGAGACAGAGAGAGCTAACACCTTACACAACATAGTTCAACTTAAAGGACAGTGTGCTCCTCTCATGGCCCCTTCTGCTGGTTACTTTGATCTAAGTTTTATTGTCTGGGTTTAACACCTTTGCCTTCGGTCTTATAGGGAATTTCTTTAGAGGTGTTTTCCTACACCAAGTAATTGTTCAAGTCTTTTCAGAGAAACCACCAATTATCCAGGATACTGGAAACCAAATACCTGTAGTTTTGGTGAAATACAAGATTATTCTCGCTGGTATTAACCAGGTAAGGGAAGACTCATTAAAGACTGGAGTTTTACTTTCTAAGATCAGCACACAATAACAAGAAGGGCACCGTCAACAGCTCAGCACACCATGTGCTGCGGAACCAGTTCATTCCTAAATGCAAGAAGGAGGCCGAACACAATAAAATAACACAGGCCAGACTGGCTCTCCAGCTCCCCTCAGCAGGATGCTCATGGTGCCAGGTCACTGTTACACCACTACTCCACAGCTCAATGCTATACTGTTACAGCTCTGCAGCACACACAGCCCCCCAAATCTTTTCTGGAAGCTAATGAAACCAGTCTGATTTTAGCCACAATCCTACACAATTACCCTAATTTCAAGCATAAAAATCGAAATCCCTTCTGGTCTTACCTCAAGTGACAGGCTGTAGTTTCTGCATCCAGCCCAGCAACCTGTAGTCATGTCGGAGATCACATTTCACATCACACATATACACACCCACTGTACAACAGAACTTGGTCTTAAAAATGCACTCAATTTTTTATTTTGATGTGAATTTCCCACCTTCTCAAATGCTGATGATCCTTTGTCAGTGAAATCCTGCAGGGCAATTGGCCTCCTCGCCAGTTTTCCAAATTTAAAGTGACGTCTGAGAGCCCGACCAGCTCTGAAATGTCAGACTGTTCACTCACCTCAACGAACAGAATACAAGTACAAATAAAGACAATGCTAAAAGGATTGTTCAAGTGTGTTTCAGGCCTGAAAGCAAGCTGGAGCTGCCAAATAACTGTTGTTCAGAATGGTCACCCTGTATTTTTCTGGTATTTTTGCACAGCTAAGTTAGTAACTTCATTACTGCAATCTACCAGTTTACTTACACTTACTAAAACTCCAGCACATGTGCCAGCCTCAGATCATCCCTATCAAACATTTACAAATCAGTTGGCAAAACAGTAATAGTCCTCCCTCCTCTCTTGATAAGGTGGGAAATAAAGAAGTTCAGAGGTTCCAGGATTTTTCTTTTTTTTTTTTTTTTCAATTTTAAAATGAAGTAAATGAAAAAGAAGTTGCATCCAAGAACAGGCAGCAACAAAGTTATAAACCAGCTGATGTGGAAATGTCAACATCATCTCCTAAACATGCAACTGAGGTTCACAGCTGGTGCAAAAAAAAGAAGGCAGCATTGTCTGTGAGCAAAGGCAGTGAGCAGGGACTGCAGGTTTTGTTCTGAACTCTCCCACGGATTTCAAGCTCGGCTGTGGGCAGATCACCAAATATCTCAGCTGATCATCTACAAAATAAGGATAGCAATATTTTCCTATCCCAGCAGGATGTTTTCGGAAGAGTACTTGGGAGGCACTCAAATAATGCAATGATGGGGGCCACGAAAAGTATCTGTGCAGAACAAAGACAACACCTGCTCAACCAGTTAATGGAAAAAAGATGACTGAGACTGTTGTAAGGAATTTTTAGCATTAAAGGAAAGAACAAGCTGCAATTGTCTCTGGCTTACAGTTAAAAAATTCAGCACCAGTAAATCGTTTGTCGTATAATTACCGTGGAAAAATTTCAACTACAGGACTAGATATGAAAACCAATGCAAATGAACTACATAAAGGGCTGGAATTCTAAGTCAAAGGTTAAGTTTCCCCTTATTGTGGGTAACATGGGTAATTCATGACAAAACATCATCTGACCTCCTTCGGCAAACAAGTGCACACATGATGGAGGTAAACTGCACGCCATGGTTCTTCCTCCAGATTTGCAACAATTTCAGTTATCAAAGACTCTTTTTAAAAGCATTTACATTGTGAGTCCATTTTATACAGTCTTGAAGTTCTTCTCATGTTCTTTGTGGGAGATAATGACAGGTGGCTGCTCCAGTGGTTTGCTGTGCATATCACTGTGTATTTAGTGTTTGAAGAATGCCAGCTCAGCCTTGAGTTTTTTTTTTCCCCCTGAAAATTTCCTTTCACTTTATGCTGGGAAAACTGTAGCTCTACAAATGCAGAGAAAGTTCTGAGTCCAGAATGAAATAGGAAGTTTATGGTTTGGGAACTCTGAGGATCTGGTGTTTGTTCCTGAATTAGCAACAGATTTCCCATGACCCGAATTTCTTCATTTAGATTCTCTGTGATCCATTTCATCTTTAGGGGAAAAAAAAAAAAAAAAAAGGGATGGTATGTCTGGAGGATGCAAGAAAGCCCAGCTCCCATGTCAGCCCACATTTCTACAAGCCTCCTAATAATGACAATGAACATGATTAAATCTCTGGACCATCTCCCTTTCTCCCCATTGGAGACCAAGTGTTCCATTCTCACTGAAAGGCTTCACATTCTACACTGCCCTGGATCCAGGGAAACATCAGATTCAATTAACAAAATTTCCAGGAATACATCATTACCTTTTGTAAGGTTTTCTAGTTGCTTCTGGGATTTACGCAGCATCAGTCCCCTGGCAATAAAGCTTTTAAATTCATTCACCAAACCACGTTTGAAAGAAGAGCTGAAGTGTTAAGAAATGTGAGCGTCACACATTTTGTGGCATCTGGTAGCAAGGTAGAGCACAGTGTCCAAATTAAGTGCTCTCATCAAGGGAAAGATCAAGTTATGCGACCTACGTGGCTTGTCAGTGAGCAAATAGAGCCTGGGAGAAGGGCAACACATTCCCTCTTCTTGTCCAGAAAGTTAAGGGAGGTAGAAATGAAATTAATGAGAACCCAGCAGAGAGAACTACACGGAGAATTATGTGGAGATAGTGCAAGGTCAAGTATCAGCAGCAGAGCACACGCAGTCCAGGCTCATCTTCCTGTCTATAAGGGGAAGCTGAAGGAGCAGATTTTTTTTACTTTCCCTATTTGTACAGTCCTCGTAACGCTGTAAGCATTTGCAAGCCATTAGCCAGACCCAGCGGCACATGCTGTAACCAGAAAAGCTAGGTTTGTTACAGCCATGGGAATTCTTTTCCAGGGGAAACCACGGAGAGGTGGGCGGGACAGGATCTCGGGGAGCAGCTGGGGCATCACCGAGCACGGGCAGGTTCACAAACATCCCGGCGGAGCTACAGCAGGTGCCCGGTGAACAAACCCTTCCTAAAGGAGCACTGGAGTGGACTCTGCACCCCCAGACACGGTGCCTGGAGTCAGGGAGCTTCCCTCGTCCGCAGCAACTCCTTTTGCTGAAATCCAAACTCCAGCCCCTCTGAGAACCGGCGCGCAGAGATTGCACAACATCTACACTTCACTCCTCTCACCCATTTACATATTCGGACACCGTTTAAAACAGTGTTTGCCAGTCTCTTGTCTGAAATTATTTCCCCTGAAGTTCTTCTCAACTCGCACCTTTTGCAATTTCTTGAAAGGACACCTCCCCCCATTTGTTGATTTTAAAATTCAGGGCGCCAAAGGGAAGTACTATCACAAATTACAGCAAAGCAATTTTCTTTTGATCTCATTCAGATGCTGCTGGCTCGTTCAATTTGTATTGAATAGCAACCCTATAATATTTGTCTTCTAAAACAGCTTATTCCCTGCCATGTACTTTTAAATTGTAACAGTGGATATTTGTCTCTTAAATTTTACCTCAAAATTTTGGCCATTTCATCTGGTTTATCAAGGTCATTTTGGAACAGCATCATATATATTGCTTAGAGATGGACTACAAACCCAATCTTATCCTTCCACTCCCCAGCCCCAAATTATTTCTTCCCAGAGTTCATATAACAAATGGCTCTGAATGTTTCAAAGACTGTAGATTAAGTCAAACCCATTTGATTTGTGGAGAACTCTGAACAGTTTTATAGGCTTTTCATCAGACAAAAAAATCTAGTGAAAGAAAAAAAAATCATTAACACCTACATAAAAAAAAAACCAAAACCCAAACAAAAAACCCAAACCAAGTCAAACCAAAACCAAAAACAGGCAAACACCTATTTTTATTTTGTTTTTGATAAAAACCCAAGACAGAGCTCTGGAATTACTTCAACCTGACTAAAGCACAATGTTAGACAGCAGCAAAAGCTGTGGTAAACACTATGTACTGCTCTTAACATACAGGCAGGTGAAAAGATAAACCATCTACCAGGGTAAGAGACACATTTACCTCACTTATCAGAGTTAATTAATCTACACCACACATCACTTTCCCGCGGGACCCATTTTATCTTACAGCTCTGTATGTCCCTGGTTTTTTTGTGCACATTAGGAAGTGCTGGAGGGATAAGAAGCAATGGTCCCCAAAACGTGTCAGGGGAGGTACACGTAACCCCAAAAGAGGCCATGAAAGCACTTGTCACATATTCATATAAATCCTTTGACACCCAAGACAGTATGTCTTCCTTTCTCTGTAATTCCAACGTAGTCTCTAAGTTATTCCAGCTGCCTGTTTGCAGCTCCACCAGTTTATGTTACTTCATAGTTAATTATGCTTGTGAGGTTTATTACTGCATTTCTGTGTTTTTACTAAAAGAACCAGGGACATTTCAATTGCATCCATCCTCTCCCTCCACTCCCAAACCTCCAACCAGTAAAAAATTCATAGTAAATCAAGGAGGAAAAATAATAGCTGAGGAATCTCAAATTAGCCTTAATTATGTGATTAAGGTCCCCCTTCAGAAGCCAGAAAAATCTGATCCCAATTTAACAACACAAGATGATCTCTCTGCTTTGGCTTTCACGTGCTTCACCTGAGAATCTGCAACAACTGCAGTCAGAGAGATCAGCCTGACCCAGAACTGATTTTGTTCTGCCCTTAAAAAAAAAAATATCCACCCTCTTCTAAATCAGAACCTGTTCCAAAAGAATGCCACGAACTCTGTGATAAATCACGGGCGAAGCCTGCCCCAGTTGAAATGGTGGCAGAACGCTTTTGGCACTGAACCCTCCAGGAAGAGATGAAGGGATACCCGGTTTGTAGAGGCTGAAGCACAAATGAAAATCAAACTGCTCAACACCCTCGATGCTCAGTTCCAGTGAGGTTTCACCTTAAAAATTCAGCGTGCCAAGTACCTCTGCAGATGATGTTCTGTGCCTCTAGAGCTGGAGAAGAACAGGGCAGCATCCTTTAGGTGCTGCATTTTGAAACCAGGCAGATAATGTCCCGCTTGCAAGTAACCTCCTCCATGGGCCCAGCCTTTAACCAGCAGAGATAATGGGAGCAGAGATGTTGAGCACTGCAGAAATCAGTAGCAAGGGAAAGGCAAAAAACGAACCACAAGAACCATTTCAACACCCCGATTATTTCCAGGTTTGGGAAAAACTTTTTTTAATAATGCCATCCTCGAGTTTTACCTAATTATGTACATTCATTTGCATGATTTATACAGTTATTGCATAATGTGGTCATTTACATCTTCCAGTTCAAGTGACATTAGGTAGCACAATTTTGTATTAAATTCTGGTCACCCTTTCAGGCAATTACACCAACGTGAAACAAGAACAAGACAGACTATTCCCTTCAAAATGCCTTCTTCACATTGTCCAGATGCAAAGAAAGCATAATGGAGATAATATGATGATCCCACACCCATTGGTGTTGCTTTGGTAGACTGTAGTGGAATGTAATGGCAAAGAAAACCAACCCAAAAGCAAACAAACAAACAAAAAAACCCCAAACCCAAAGAGACTTAGGAAGCCAAAAAAATAATTACATTGGTAAGAACTGGATTCTTCCTTTTTTGGCAAGGCAAAGCTACTTCAAGTATTCAGAAAACTGGAATATAAATAACTTTTTATTTTCAGTAAAAAGGTAAAACAGACTACTTAACCACTGTGTAATAAGTGCCAATAAACCGGTGGAAGTGATTTATGCATCATGCTAGAAGGAGCAGAAACCATCCTGCCAATAAAGCCACACTGGAAAAAAAAAGCAAACCTAGAAAAAACAGTGCTGATGCCTTTATCAGCTTGCCATGATGAGTGTTTTTTAAGTGCATGAGTGAAAATAAGCACAGTGATGCCACTGGAACCAGTGCAAGTGAGTTCCTGGGGTGCTTAATCTGGAAGAGAGACAAGAGACTGAACACAGACAAGGGCCTGGCTTAAGATGCAAGATTACAAAAGCAAAGAAAGATTGCAGGAGTAGCCCAGAACTCAGTTCGGGTTTGTTCTACACATATAAAAGCTACAACACATTGTACTCCACAGCAAAAAAGAAAATACAAGCAAAAAAGATAAAGAAGCAGACAGACAAGAATTAAGCCACTTCTGAACAGCGAGACAACAAGGCAAAAATAAGCTTTTGAGTGAAAACGCACCATCATCCTGGATATTTTCCTCTCCCTCACGAAGGACAGAAGGAAAGGCTAATGAGGAAAAAAGAGGGGGAAAAGCATACAGGATGATTGCTTGGCACTTTTGAAAACTGTTTATCTAAAAAAAGAATCAAATAACTTACAATAGTAGCAGTGTTTTATGGCCAATTACCTTCCCCAAGGCCTTGTGCCTATGGGGGTGACCACCACAATGTCAGTTTTGGTGACAAGTGTCTCCATGAGAAGGCAGCACCTCGAAGAGCAGTTTCATTTTTACATCTAAAAACAGCAGCTGGGATTCGTTCTGACCTTCACAGCAATTCAGAGGACAAAGATTCAAACAAAGCCACCTTTTCAGAGGAATACTAAGGGACGGTGAAAAGCACACGGACATGGATTCTCCACTTCAGGTTTGCTGAGAAAGTTACTCTTACCCAAAAAAGTTTTACCCAGGTGAAAATTAGTGACGCAGAGCGTGTGGTCATTAAGCCACAAAAGTATGTGATCTTGCAATACTGGTTGAGCACCTTCTATTCCCACAGACTTGAATTAAAATTCCAACTGCTGAGCACTTCGATTATCCCATTCAACACTTTATTTTTTCCCCCCCCTCTTCCCCGCCCTTTAAGTGGGAGACTGGCAGCGATCGTGGCGCAACATCCCGGCCAAAGCTCGGCTCTTCCATGGAACGTGATACGGCATAGAACGGGAAAGTTAACGGGAGAGGTTCACTAAAAAGCAGCAGGAGAACATTTAGTCCAGAAGAGCTCAGTTTTACCACCTGGAAAACCACGAGTGCAACTGCTCCAGTCGCAGTTGTAGCCGCTCTCACAGTGACCGGCACGACACAACCAGCACCAACCCTTGATCAAAAGCAAAGGAAACCAGAGGATGTGCCAAGTAGGCAGCCCCTGTTCCTGAGCTGAAATAGATTGTGCTCCAACGTGATTAACTCCTGAAAATTCGGTGAGATACGCTGGTGTCACATTACAGCGAAAATAGTGTTTCAACTCTCACTACAAAAAGATTAAGGATTCCGTTCTGGTCCTGCCTAATCCATCCATGACTTGCAGGGCATAGCCCTTGCCACATTGCAGAAAAGGCAGTTCCATTTTCTTGTGCTGAAGAAAGTAGCAGGCTTAGTGGTTATAAAGTTCATGTTTTAAAGTGCTCTGTCATTTTAAACACACGTTCCCTCTTAAAAAAAGAAAATAAAACATATTCTGCTATCAACAGTCTATAAAAATAACGGCTGCAAGACTCCTCTAAAACTGCAACTTAAAATCAGGTCAAGTTAGCAAGATTCAAATCTTTTGCAAAAAAGATATGGCCCCAAAATAATTTTAAAAAAAACCTTTCTGCAGAGAATTGCCAAGCAAAACCTCACATACTGTCCTACAAGCCCTTCTTCCTGAACAGCGTCTCACAGAAAATCCATTCAGTTCCTTCCAGCTGACAACCTCAAGAGAACAGAGGTCTAAACAAATCAGTCCTTCCCACCAGTCACCTACATAACTGCAGGTGTGGGTGCTGGTGCAGCTTTTCCATCAACTCCTCCTCTGTAGGTTCTTCCAAAACATCTCTACAAAGGAAAAGCACGGAGCAGTTAGGGGAAGCAAAGGGAGCTCCTCAGCATTTGTTTTAGCAGCGCACATACTGAGGATGTGACGTGTGCTCGTTTCACAAGGATGAAACGAGGAATTAAAATTACAATAAGTTGATGCTCCCTAAAGATGCATCTACTTGCAAGTGATCCATCCTCTACAGATGTGTCATGGAAACCAGCAGCTGTTTTCCCACAAGAAGCAGGGAAGCAATTTCCTGCACACAGTACAACACAAGTGAAGGTCAGTAGATTTGTTTTCCTGAAAAAACTCCCAGATGAGAACACGTTCCCAGTGCTACTATTGAATATCCAACGTGCACCAGAAGTTCCACTTATACACCATCATCAAGTCTCAGCTCACCACCCACAATCTCATAACAAGCCAAGAACATGCATCACTTTCCTCATCTTCCCTTTTCTTCTTTCCCTTGTTTTCATTGCCCTCAGCAGTTGTTCCCATCACCCCCAGCACCTCTTCTCCCACCCAGCTACGAGCACAAAGCATATAAAAGGTTAGGCTTCCACGTCACCTTAAACCAGGCCTAATTAAAGCACTTGTTGATTTTTTCCAAACCAGCAGACGGAACAGTTTGCTTCAGAGGGAGGAAAAGGGAAGACGAGCCTTTGCCCTCTTGCAGGCAGCACATTTCCTTTAAAACAGGACATCAAAAACTAGATTGATTATCAGATCCAGTCCAACTCACCTGAACATTAATTCCACTGTCCTCTGGTATTCGATATCCGAAAGAGACTCTCGATGACAGCGACGGTCCCACTTGTGAATAAAGTTCTGAAATGTAAAAGGAACAGGGGGAAAAAAAAAAAAAAGGACTACTTCTGATGACATCAGGAATATCTAGTCACTGTGTCTGCAGGTAAGGTTTGGGAGGGGGGTGAGCTTTGTTTTTAAACACAGTGCCAGAGCACATTTACTGGCTCTGGGTCACTACTTTACTCGAGCCCTGTTGTTCGGGAGAGAAATAATTTTCTTAGCACAAACTGAAAGAAGAGCAGAGCAGAAGAGAGCCCTGCTGCCTTCTGCCCCTAGCAAGGACTCCCTCCCCAAGACAACCACGTGAACTACTCACAAATTTTTACCTGCTCCGAATTTCTTCCTCTTTAAAAACCCAACCGTATATGACCATCTTGCCAGGGCATCACAGCTTAAACTCAGCTACTGGTTTTGTCACGTTCCCTCCCCCATTTTGAGTAACACTGACAAATTAATAAGTGGGGAGTAGACAAGACAGTTCGCGGGGGGGGGGGATAGGAAAAAAAAAAAGTGTGGAGAAAAATAGTGAGATCCTGCTCTCCTGCTCCAGAATGCTGAATCTTGGCTCTTAGAGCAAAAAACTTTAGCCACAGCCCTGCAGAAATAAGCAGACAGAAAATGTCTTGGACTGAAAGTTTGCCATTCTTCCTACTATAGTAAATTTAAATTCTCAATACCGTCAGCAACAACAACAGCATCTCCCAAATAAACTTTTAGAGGTTTTGAGATGGGGTGAAGTGCCCTCTACAGGTACTCAGTTTCTTCCACCACTTATAAGAGAAGTCTACAGTTATTAAACTGGAGGAGATGGTTCTGATCAGCGTTCCCTTTGCCATCAGAAATTTGGATTTGCAGGAAAAACATACACAAGAAACTAGCAGAACTACATGTTCCTTGTGGCATGGCTTGGGTACCTGCATTCCCACAGCTTCTTTGAAAAACTCTAGAATATGGTCTCTTGAAAAGAAGTCATCAGTCCCACTCTTCTAATGTGGAGCTGGGCAATGGTAATAATTCAAATCAGGGTGGGAAGAAACATGAGAGACCCAAATAAACTAAAAATTTGAAGAGCTAACTCCATTTGCTGATAAATTAAAATGCAAAAAGCCTGTAGCTTGAATAACTAATGCTGAAGTTAAATGTGAGTGTACAAGAAACAAGCAATTTTATAATGCTTATAACATTTTTCATCTTTATAGAGAGTGATATAATGAAAACGTACAATGCCTGATGAGACGCAACCAGTTCTGTGACAAAATTGCAAATAAAATGTACAATTGTCTAGGAAAAAAAACAACTTCCTTAATTCCTCAGGGGAAGGGCAGCGAGGAGAAAGGTAAAGAAAGAACACACACAAGCCCAATATACTTTTCCCAAGAAGTTGTTTGGTTTCTTTTAAGTTCCTGCACAAATTAGAACCCAGCTTTGGGATCCAATACCAAACAACCACATTTCCTTACCTCCAGAAGTAAAGCTACGAAGAGATTAACCCAGATGACAGAGGAGATCAACCACCAGGCTACAAAATAGATCTTTGCCCACCTGCAGATCAGATTAACAGACAATAAGCAAAGTAGGCAGTAAACACCCTCAGCCTGAAAGTGAGCAGAGCACCATGAAACCACATTTTCCCTTGAAATATAATACTACTCCTTTTTGAACGTCAAAGGAGGTACAGAATAAAAAACTAAAAATAGAAAAATCTTCATGAAATGAGCCAAACAGGCTCACTTCCCCCATTCAACCCACTTAACTGAACTCCGGAGGGACAGAAAAGCAGCCCAGCTGAGCCAGAGCAAGAGATTCATCTGGGATAGTATCCTCCGAATGGTCAAAAGCAGAAATATAGCAAAGAGTGCAAAACCATGGCAAAATTTCCATGTTGCTACCCTCTTAAGTGCTCATCCAGCCTCTAAATTGTCTGCAGTTCAGAGATTTCTTGAACTAGAAGGAGCTTCCATCCAGTGCAGATCCAACGGATTTCTCTGTCAGGACTGGTCCGGTCTCCTCCAGACCACATTAAACATTTATCCCACACAACAGCCTGCAGAACTTCACTAAGGGCTTGGGATAACCAGCCAATCCAGAAGCTATCCAGTTCATTCAAACATTCCCATAAAGTCATTAAATACAAGCTAGGTTTTAAAGTCTGCAAAAAAAAATTGTTCACCCACAGAGAAAACAAACACAGAAGTATTAAATTTCTTTCCTTTATGCCTGAATTTCCAAAAGACAGGTAAGGCAGCACCCCTCCTAGCAGCTGGAATCCTGCTATGTGTATAATTCTTGTTCAGTTACCTTTCAAGCTGGATTTACAGGGGACTTTTCCAGTACTGCTACTGCTACTTACGGGCTGGAATATCTTGAAAAGGCATCCAAAAAGACCTGCCAGTTGTTCACCACCATCACATCCCAGAGGGTCACCACTGCTGCCTACACAGTGTGAGCAGAACAGAAGCTGAGTGGTTATTTCTCAGGCACTTAAGGCTCAGGAAATGACGGGAGGCAAGCAGAGAGGGGAAGAGGGGAGGATTTAATCAGCGGTCACACTCACGGCGAAGTCATCGAAGTTGTTGGGCCAGTATTCCAGCTGCTCGTAGGTCCCACACTGCAAGGTGCCGTTATCAAACGTGGTGTTGGCAGCGCTGCGGGAGAATGACAGGCTGGTGGTGAGCACAGCTCTCTGTAAACTGGACCTTAAAACCAAAATTACTGCAAGTGCCTTGCAGGAAAGTTCAGTGTCTCAAAGGCAGAAAAAAAAAAAAAAAAGGGAAACGGGTTTAAAACCGGATAAGCCTTCCTGCAATTTCAACGCAGCAAGAAGAAACAGAAGATAAACCTTGTGATTTAACATTAAAATTAAGAGTAGCTCCGAGAATAATAAGAAAAACCCCAACAAAACAAACCACAAACAGCTCAGAGGTACCGAGCTGCAGATGAGACAGGACTCTTTGTGAGCAGCGATGTCGAAAAGCTTACCTGGCGTTTCCCAAGGGAACAACAGCACCTTTAAATATCATTATGCCGGTTATAGCAAACGCATAGAAAACCACCTGGAAGGAATACAAGCAACTATTAGCTCTGAATATTTCTGTCGCTAAATGAGAAAGCAATGCAATTGACATGGGATTTATATTTGTACCACAGGTAAAGGAATTACGTCAAGAGCAATGCCTGAAGCTTTTAAAGTGAAAATACTCCCCAACTTAACTGTTTGCTCTTACTCTTTAATATTCTATTTAACTTTCAGTTGTTAAAATGCATTAAATTCCTTTATTTTATGATCTATTTTACTTTTGGATCTATTTCTGTGTCTCAGAATGCTGATATTTAACCGTTAACATTACAGAACAGCAACTTAAACCAAAACACACTGACAGTATTTACAAAGAACAATCTAAATATTTTTATTTTGGGCATTTTCTGCTAGATTCAGTGAAAATAAGCTTTCATTACACTTAACTGAAGGACAAAACTAAGTCAGTATTTTATATTACAAGAGCAACTTTCTTAAAAATGTTACAATTGGTCTAAAAATAAAGTTCTCGGTAACACAAAGGGTGTTGGAACTTCTGTCTGGAAATACAAACTTCCTGTTATAGAGACACCTTAAAGTCTTCAGCAGTCACCAAGGTGATTTTGCAATTTTTATCCTAAAAAGATTGTTCTAGAAATAACCTGCAGCTTTGCTCCTCTGAGAAAGAGCCAATTGTCCCAGGAAAGCTTGCACCATAGCACTTTGAACACCCTGGAGTAAGCTGAAGCTGACATTTCACAGCCTGCCAGAAGATGGGGCATCCGGCCAGGCAATAAAATTAACTTTATTCTTCGAAAAAAACCCCTATATTTCAAGCACTCACTGCACGAGGAATTAGCTAATTAGTCACATCACGTTCCAGCCTAACTTTAGGAAAGGCATTTTCTATCAGCTGGCAGTGGCAGTCAGATTTCAGCAGAGCAGAAGCTCAGTGACAGCTTCCACACAGCCCCAAGCAAAACAGCAAATTAAACTCATGGAAGTGGCAAACCCTGTGGCCGAGCTGCCTCCCAGTCGGTGCAGAGCTACAATTCACACTCCCGACATGAAGGACAATCAGAGCAGCCGCCCCTTTATGGCAGTCATGTCTCACATACATGGACAGAGACACTGCACCCAAACACCAATGCACAGGTTATGAAAATAAAAATCAAGCCTATCACTACAGGCTCCCAACTACTTTCTTTCAGGAATGAAGGAAAATACTTCTCAGTTCCAAGAGTAGCTCCCAGTGGCGAGTGTGACTTGTACAGCACAATAAAGTTGCTACCAAATTTGCTTTGCCCCAGCCAATATCTTTATTTCAGGCTGCAACATACACCAACCTAAGGCCCTTTCTCTACAGATAAAAAGAGAGATTATTAACGACGAAAACAAACATTCTGGTTAAATTGCATGCTAAATATATAGACTAGAACAACAAATCATTGGCCTCTAACCGCTGCCTCAAAATAAGGTCCTAAATAAATAATAATAATGAATACATACATAAATAAATAAATCCTAAAAAAAATAATCCTGCAAAACCCCATGAACAATAACAAACCAAAACCTACCCAGGCACTTCTCTGCTCTACCAGGAAGACACTGTGCCAAAGCCAGAAACTCAGGATTTGGGAGGATTTATGTAATGGACATCATGCATTGCGACCTACCCTTCAATCACACGGTTACAGAGCATATGCTCCACAAAGACACACCCAAAACAGGGGGGCAGGACGCTTTTAGAAGTCGTGTCCGAACATGCCATCTCAGGATCTGCTCAGCTGAGAAACAATTTTCAAGTGGTTCTGCTATTTAATGAGCAAATATTAACCAGCAAATCAGGGTAGCGGAAGATTGGTCTGCTTTTAGCGTGGATGAATTTTGATTTGAAGCCAGAGTATCCAGCCCGAGGCAAGCACTCCAAGGAAGCTTCAGTCCCTCTTTTAAAGATCCTCCTGATGAAAGAGGCACTGGCACTGTGCACAGGCTATAACAAAACAGCAGTTTGCCCTGGAGAGGAACTGGCTGGTCAAGGTGAAATGTCACTGATTGTGGTGAATGTACAATAAACTTGTTTACTTTGCTGGAGGCGTATTCTTATTAGACTGCTAACTATAACAAAGCAAATGACAATCCTGCATCATGACTTACCACAAGGATTCCTGCAAAGGCTCTTAAGTTTTTTACCAGGTCCAGCAACGTAGTGACAACCAAAGCCATGAACTGAAACAAAGCAGAATTCTCTATGTATGACACTCATCCCACTTCCATTCCATATCAAATTATTTTTACTAAAACGACAAAGAAATACCAACGGGGAAAGTGAACTATGTCTACATGCAGGACACCTTTGATGCAGAGATATTTCCATGATTTATTTAGAATGAATGAACAGCGCTGTAGGAGTCTTTTTCACAGACAGACATCACCATAAGTCTTAAATATACACAGGCACTGTAACCTAAAGGACTGTATGTCCAGTAAGACTGGAAAGAATGAGAGGCCAGCAAAACATAAGCACCCCACAGCTCCAGGGTGACTGCTTCATGTTTGACCCCCTTAATTCCTATTTTACACTTTTCACTGACACCATGACCTCTGATTACATCAGGTAGGTATTTATGGCTTACTGAAATATAAATCCTGCACCTGACATTAATTTGGGCTTCGCTTTTAAGCAAGTAAATGCAGGATTCTAACAATCAAAGTGATTTCTGATTCAAGTACATGCATTGTGGTGGAAATACCCATGCTGGGAAGGTGGAGAGGGATTTGTCCCATAAAACCCTCTGCATTACCAAATGTCTTGCAGTGTCTAGTGAGAGCAATTCTAACCTCTCCTGAGTACAAAGTTCTTCCAGGATATCCCAGCCACTCATCTAATTAAGACTAAAGCACCTTCAAGAAAACTTTCCGGAGAAGTTCGCCCACCTTAGAATACCAGGATCAACTCCCATCACATGAACAGAACTTGTCTGCTGCCTCAACAGAGAAAACCAGCCCCAGAGACAGTGAGGTTGTGAGCTCTGACACTCAGGACAGTCAGAGCTGAGCTACGGTCCCACTCATGGGCAAAAGAATTGCAACCTGTAAGTTATTCTGAAAGGCTGGAACAAAGTTTATAATGTGACCAAGAGAGAAGTCAGAGTTGTGGAGGGATAAGCAATCACCTTCATGTTGGGGATGATCCGCAGAAAGCGGAACACGATCAACATGTTCACCAGTCGCACCATATCCCACAGGGATAATAAGCCCATGAACTCAGGTCTCCTAGGAAAGGTGGGAGAAAATAACCAATCAGCTCACGACAGAAAGGCACAGTTTAATCTACTGGGCTGCAGGTAAGTACATTCATTTACTTAGCAGGAATCTCACTCTTAGCTGTTGCAGGAAGCGACCCATTTAGCCTGGGCTCTCAAATTCACAGAGAGCGCTCTTTAAAAGTGCACGACTGTGAAAGAAATTATTTAAGGCAGCACTGCACAGAAGACATATTCCAGATAACAGTCACATCACTGTCTCGTCCCGAAGGTGTTACATCTGCAGACCAAGCAACTACCAACACCACACACCCAGCAGTGACTCCTCCGGGTTATAACCTGTTTGCTGCGACTGACACCGAGACCCAACAAGTGTCGCTGGTGCTCCAAGATGTAGAGCAAACAATCATCTGCATTTCAGAATCAAAAGGGCAAAATCAAGCCCAAACATAACCAATTCTAAGATACTAATTAATGCCATTAGACTGTAGCAATTACCATTCTGCCAACCAACACTTTTTTGTAGTGTTGTTTTTAGAAGTGTTCAAATATGAACTCTTTTCAAACCATTAAGGTCTGCCAGGTCTCTGCAGAGATAACAGTGTAAATTAAGATGTTTTTTGTAACAAAAAAAGATCAGCAGAGTTGTCAAAAAGCTGTTTGAACTTAAGAAAAATCAAAATACAACTGCTTGGTATTCCAGCATAGACAAATAGTGTAAGTCCGTGGGCATTTTTCTACTAAATTTTACAGTGTGGACCCAGCCCAGTCACTGAGCAAAGTTCGCAGAGGTCACCTACCAGCCAGGATGAGGAAATCCATACACAGAAAAAGTTGCAATCTCCAAAATCTTTAGTTAGGAAAGAAAGAGAGGAAAAAAAAAAAAAAGTCAGACCTTTACTTTGCAATTCTGAGTTTCAGAAATTCTGTAAGCTTCTTGACAGGAAACATTTTTAAGCGCATTAAGCTGCTAATTTGACTCACTTTAAAGCTCTGAATTGTCATATTTGCCCAGTTATTCCCCAAATTATCTCAGTGTACATAGGCCACTCAACAGTGGCACATAAAAGGGTATGCAGTGAATACCATTAACCATGAATTTGGCCTCATCTGCCACATGGGCTTCAGGCTTTTACCAAATAGTTATCACAATAATCTGCCTTTTTATTGAAAGAACAAGGTGATCTTAGCTGCAGAACAGAACTCCTTATGCAATTATTTCAAGGGCTGGATGTTTCCAAATAGCAATAAAAAGACTTCTCATAAGAAAACTCGCTTTTTCCATGGATTGAAATAAGCTTACCTTCACAAAGTAGACCCTAAAGGAACCATGCACCACCAGAAACTTTCAAGGCACTGAAAACCACAACACTGGCTGCTCATATTGTTCAGCTCAGCCTGTCAGTGTTGAAGAAAAGCAATGCCACCAGATCTTGTAGTTCCCAACCTCCCCAGTCAACAACTCCAAGAACACGAAAGTCAACAAAAAACACTTACCAGCAAAATTACAGTCAGAAGTCCATCAAATCTATTGCTTGGGTAAGACAAATATCTTCTCAAGCCCATTGCTAAGATTTTCAGCAACATTTCCAGCAGATAGTACAGGATGAAGAAGCAGTTGATGGCCTTCACACCCCCCCCCAAATAAAACCAATCATTACAATTACTGACATCTCAGGGAACAGCAGTAACTGTAGGAATACCACTGCATCTTACCCCCAGGAAGAAGTCGTCTCTTTCAGAAGGCTGTTTATCTGCATCCATCACCAAAACCACCTTAAACAAGAAATATTTTATGAATCCACTGCTTCACTGCTACATAAAACGGAGTTTTAAGCACAAGAACAGCCTTTCATGCTTTGCACAGAATATATTTTTATCTGCAGGTACTCCCTCTCAACTTATGCCTTTACATGACTAAAGTCTGCCAAAAACCCTCCATCTGCTATAAAAATTGGTTGCTTAAAGAGAGACTAAAGAACAAAACCAGAACTTAGGTTTGTAGCAGAGGAAAACCAAAAGACCAGACAAAACACACCCCCCCATCCCACAGCGAAAAAATCCTTTTACTTACACAGATAGAAATAATGTTTGCAAGGGCTACCACATTCCCCAAGTAGCCAAAGTAGGGATGGCCAAAGGCAAACTGCAATTTCTGCATAAAACGGGACTGGTACTCTGGACTGGGAGGATGCTGAAAAGAACACAAAGGATTTGCTGAGAATCAAAGCACCAGCACGGTAATAAAATAATAAAACCCCACACCCAAGCTCAGATTTTAAAAGAACCCAGACACTTTCAAAGCAAAACTTCCAAGACCACAGGCTAATTTTGACATTTCAGCTGGAAAAATGTTTTCAAGCTGTGGCTAATTCACAGCAGAGCTCCTTTCTGATTATGGCACAACACAAAGTCATGGCAGAGAACGGAGATAGTCCAACCCCTCTTCAATGCCCCGAGCAGGTAAATTAAACACCAAGGTATTAATTGGACCCATTCCTTCCCCATTTCCCAATGTTTAATTCAGAAAAAAATTCGTTGCAAACAGCTTCAAAATCAACCCCGTGTGACTGCACTTTGTGTTCACATGTTGCAAAGTTTGTTTTTACACTTTACAGAGGAGCAACATCACTTATTTTTGCACAAGACCAGACAACTTCTGATGTCTTATAAACAATGGTCAGATACATACTTGCTTAATGGCATCTTTGTCTAGTTCTTCAAAGAGCTTCTGGAACTGGGCAGCTGACAGTTGGTCACAGGAGCACATTTTGAGTGACTTCACATAAAAGAGAGACATTCAGATCAGAATCTGCAATAGGTGCATCTGCAAAAAGTGCCAAAACCCCCAGACAACTTTTAAAAGACTGGAAATAGAGATCTAACACAAGCTACTCCAAGCTGTTCAATATTGCTTTGCTTTAACACAACACTGCCATGTGACCGGAGGATCTGTCTTGCCTTTTCTGTTTCCCCCTCTGTGGAACCGCGTGCACTTTGGACACACTTAAATTTTTTAAGTCTTGTAGTAGTGCCATTATTATGTTATGATCCAAGGAATGCTGCAACAGGGAGCAGCTCTAGGCCACAACGTGAAATACTTTACTTTCAGGGAGAAAAAGTAAAGCCAATGGAAAAATTAGCCCTGCAAAATAGGAGTTTTCATTCCCCTACACCTCTCTCTGGGTGAATGCATCCCTCATCACACCAGCCAAAGAAGGAGCAACTTTAAGGTGAAATTCCTGTCCAAGGACTATTTTTGTTCTGAAGACCAAAACATAAACAGACAACTGAGCTGGGCTTCTGTTGACACGTTGAGAAAGCAGCATAAAGGAGCTGAGCTGAAAGCTGCTATTTCTAACTGTCTTATTAGGGAAATTTCAAGTTTCCACAGTTGTCACATCAGAGGGTTTGACAGTCACCAACACCAGGGCTAAGCAAATTCAGTTCTTACTCTCAGGATGGCTTGTTTGCAGCGAGAATCCATCTCAACTTTCTGCAGCACTTGTTGTAAGGCCCCAGTGCTGACATAGGACCTATTTAAGAGAAAACAGAATGGGCCCTGGTACAGATAACTGTATAGATGGCAAAAAAGCTGTTCCAAATGCGTTCCCGCCTTCCTTTTTTTTGCAAAACAGGTAAAATTAGGAGTAGAAATAAAAAGGAAACAGAGCCCCAAATACGTGTGTTATGAACATCCAGTTAAATTAAAAGTAAATAAATTAGATGAGCAACACACTGCCGTTTTTCAAGAGCGCACCCTCAGTAAATTAAACAAGACGACCAAAAATGTACTCGCTTTGCTAGATAATCTGCTGTTTCAACATTCTTCACTTACTGTTGGGCACTGGCAGGAGCCTCTTTCAGGGTGGAAAGCACTTCGAACGCAGCCCGGATTCCCAGCCGCCTCCTGAAGAGGGAGGACTGAACTGATTTCTGAACAGCAAAAACACCACAGAGGAAACAATTTACTCACACTTCAGGCACTACTGTGTCCTATGGCCACAGAATACGCTGATCCTCTGGCACACCTCCTGGGTCTGTGATTAGAGGTCAGCACAGGGGACTGCCCTAAGCCTCACTCCCTCCAAGAACTCTGTGTACAAGGAGGAAGCAAGCAAGCAAGCAAACAAGTCTGGAATCCAAGTAAACATCCAGGTCATGATTTGTTTTCCGCTCTGGACTGCAAAGGCATATGCCTGTTCCAGAGACACTGGCAGAGCTCAAGGATTCACAAAAATTCACACTACTGTGCAGAGAGATGAGTGAGACAGCTCGTCCAACTCCAGCTTCTTGCCTGAAGGCACAAATCCAGAGCCACAGTTTTTCATGCCTTTTTTTTTATTTTTATTTCTTTTCCTCCACAATAACCACTTTCAAACTCAGCTGCTTTGCTGGGAGTCAAGTTATGTCATGTTCTCATGTGAGAAAGTGAAAAACTGAGAAAGAAGGGAAGAAACAGAGGAGGAGGAGGAGGAGAGGATTACCGAAAATCCTCTTTGCACTTACTAGGTTCAAATACCTCTCTCCCTCAAGAGGGTGGGGGCCATTCCTTCTGTGTAACATTGCTTAAGGCTCACTAGCCAACAAACTTCTTCTCTCTGGAACTCCACTGGAGCAGGCAATTACTTCACTCTCCCCCCCTCCCAAGGCCACACTCCTCTGCAGGAGCTATAAAATTATGTAAGTAAGGGGAAGGAACTAAAATATACGTATATCTAAGTAAAGGGGAACTATAAGAAGATATGTAAATAAGGGGGGGGGGGGGGAAATCACACACGAAGTCAGCAAGTTTCTCCTGACACTAAACCTCAAGAAAACTACAGGCATGAGAACCCTGGGCTGCATCAAGAGGATTTGTAATTATGGCAAGAAATTTCGCCACGGAAGGGGAATCAAGCTACAACAGCACATAATGGGTGAAATATCTCCATCAAAGGACATTCAGCATCTTAAAACTTACAACCAGAAAGGGCCTCCTGCTTTAATGCACAGATGACACTTAATATTTCACAGGTTCAAGGTTATGGCAGGACACAGAAATTAGAAGCGCTTTACTCACCAGGAGGTATCCTCGAAACTGGTTGTATATTATTGCTGTAAGCAAGTTCATCAGAAACAAGTTGCCTATTGGAGAAAAACAGGCAGTGAGAATTACTGAAATATCTATCATATTCATCAAAGAAGTTTCAATGCATGCAGTAAATAAGATATATCATTTAAAAAGGATTAGTTTTCTCGTGTTTGATTTCCGAAATGTTTTCATGGACTGTGACGTGTTACCAAAAACTCCGAGCCGTAAGTGGAAGTTATCTTACAGACACTGCACAAGAATCGGGAGAAACACAAAAGAGGAGAAATTTAAACTTCCCTGGAAAAATAAACCCTTGTAGCTGTTATGCACAGGTGCCAGAGTTAAAGTGCATTCACATGCCTGAAGACAAGAGGTAACTTACCTAACACAGTGAAGAGGATGAAGAAGATGGAATATGCTCGATTCTTTGAATACGCAGGAATCATCACTGTGTGAGATTTAACAAAAAAAGAATTAATATTTTAAGGCTTAAGACGCACAGTGGAGACCTCAATCAATTTTTAGCAATCGGTAAAAGCTGTTATACGGCTGCACTTTAGAGTGGCAATATATAATTAGCCCAAAGAAAGGCAAGAATCAAGTTACTAAAGGCATGGGAAACCTTTTCCCAGCCTTCCTCTGGCTGCACTAAGAGCGACCAGCTGAAAGAATGGTTACAGCAGCCTGCAGGTAATCTTAACTCTACTGTTCTTTGAAAGGAGAGACAAGAGCTGTTTCTGAAGGACTGCTCACCATCAGGGTTATTTGCAGTAGTCAGCAGGACCAGCAGGGATGTCAGGGAATCCGGCAGATTCCGGAAATACACCACCCACTCCTTATCCTGCTGGTTATCCTGCTCAAAGAGATGATCATGGTTAAGAGAAAGAGTGAAGAATCGCTGTCTTACCAAAGGAAGGGGAAAAAAAGAATTGAAGTCAGTTAATAATCTATTTCTTATACACGTAATCACACCTACCCCGTGAAAAAGAGGACAAACCAAGCATCAAAATGAACACATTATGTAGGAATACAGAGCAATCACTTTACTTATTAATAGCAATTAAAAAACACCAGGAAGAACAGGAAGCTTAATATACAAGTTAAGTCACAAACTAACAGCACGGGAATCTGAAATGACCCTTGATTGATATAAGAAGTATCACTTCATAGCCTGCAAGAGATTATATGGCAGATAAAAGGACTCCCTAAATATTATTTTAAAATAATAATAATAATAATAATTAAAAAAAAGAATCACACCTGCAGCTCTGCAAGCACACCTACTGAGTGTCTTTCACTTCCCCTTTGACTTGCAAATAGAAAACTTAAAATCCTCTGCATCAGTTTTTTGTACAAAATACCACCACACAAAACAAGGGTTTTCCCCTTCTTCTTGCTATCCCCTCAGGCAGTAATTCATGCACAGCACAAGAATTGCTGGGCAAACAGAAAGCAGGCAACTGTTTTGAAAAAAAAATGAAGACTTCAAATGCTATGTGCAATACCAATGAAAACATCACATACAGCTTAAACACCCTAGAGAAAGAAAATAAAAAAAACAACAAACAAACAACAAAAGGATAAGTGCTACAGCACTCAGAATGTATTTGCAAATACTTTGGCAACTGAGGTCATCGCAGTTATCTTGTGGCTCAGGGGAAACAGCAGATCATCTACTAAAGCTCAGTGTCAAAATCTTCATCAAAAATACAGTGGGAGGCTAATCTTGGGTCATCCACATATTCCCCCTCACACACAGGTCAAGCAGAGGCAGATAAAAAAAGCTGCAGAGTGCAAACAACACAAACATGAATGATGCAGCAGAGAACAAACAGCCCTTGAATCTGCTGCAGAGACTGGAAAATGCATCTCTAGAGGACAGACCCAAGACAATGCAAAAACGTGGCGAGAGGCGTGAATTTCATTAATAAATGTATTTTTAGAACTTGGTTTTCAGTAGTTCGCCTCTTCAGATAAAATTAGTTTGTGTGGATGTCAGAGTAGCACATCAAAATAGGAAAGTCCGCTCTCTAATTTGTTATTTTTCACCTAAATGTACACAAAATTGACAGGTTTAGGTATACAAATTACATTCCCATCTGCTGGGAAGGCTCATAACTGAAATTAGATGTGACACACAGAGATAATACAAAGATCCAGAATGCAACTTAGAGCAGGAAAACAGAGCTCTGTTTCTGATTTTAGAAATTCCATAAATCGGGAATTCCAGGAATTTGCTGACCACAAGGAAGGCCAGAGGCAGGCTCAAGTGCAAACTGCAGCAGGAATGAGGATGCAAAACTGAGATTACAGAGAGGACTGTAACCACTGAGAGAAGTAGGCTCACAGTAACTCGTTTCTGGAAGGCCTTAAAAGGTAAGAACCAAAAAGCCACCCAAAATATCTGAGTGTAATACATTAAGGTACAGGAAATTTAAGACAGAGGGAAAGTACCGAGAGCACCGTAACACAACATTATTTTAACCACAACATTTCAAATTTGCTTCTCAGAAGCAGGAAGGGAAAAAATGAGAGGAAAACCCAGAGATGAGAAACCAAAACACCAGAGTAAAGCAGGTAAAAACCTACCAAGGCATGGCCAGGGATACCAGTACTGGAAGGTGAGAAAACATGGAAGAAAAAATAGCAAACAGCTAGATAAGGAAGAGGAAAAAAAAAGAAGAGATGAGTGATAACATAAATGAAAAAGTGATAAGAGATTTGGATGCAGAACAGCATAGAGGGTTTCAACAAAAGCAGAGAAAGCAACTCAAAGGATCAAACTGGATGAATGCATAAGGAGGATCCACCCAAGCAGAAATAGAAGTGATTACCTTTGTTCGGGCAAACAGCAGCATGGCAAACATGGTGAAGAGAGACAGATGAACAGCCAGCAGCAGAACAACACTGTTGGAAAGAAACCACATGCGTTAATGGCAAATTTAGCTTATTCTTAATAATATCCTTTGCTAAAAATGCAAAAGGATGACACATAAAGGAAACCAGGGTTTTCTTTTTTTTTTAAGAAGTTATATGGAAATAAAACACGATCTAAGTTTCAACCAAAAATAAAAATCGCACTTGTGGAGACTCCTCAGCACAAAGCTCAGACTTTTTGTGATGTGAATGAGATTCTAACACTTGTTTTTTTATAGAAAGGCACCCTCCAACACCTTGGCTTGCACGCACCCCTTTGATTCTCCTGGGACTTGGCGGTTAAAAAGTAACAGGCAAGGGCAGTGAGTTCCATAAGCTCTACACACCCGTCACAGGAAGAGATCTCCACCAAAAAGCATCACCTTGTCTAGTTACAATTTCACCACTGGGGTTTCCAGCTTAACACTAAAAGTTGACATAGATATGTATTTTTTGCTAAAACCATTTAGGAAGGAAAAAGCTGAAGTAAAGCACTCTGAAGACAGATTTACATCCATCTGAAGATGTAAAGAAAGAGGTATCCATTTGCGTGGCCCCTCCTGACTGGAAGTTGTACAAATACATGTGTGTCTGCCCATATTTCTGAGAGGTTACCTTGGAGAAAACACAGCACAGACCTTTGCTCAGCTCTTCCCTTACAAAAGCAGAATCAAAAACCCCCCACCGAGCCAGCATCAAAACCCTTATCTGCCACACACAGTCACATCGTGTGCCTTCCAGAGATATTTTACAGGCTAAAAGGAATCAAAAACCTAATACAGCCTCCATCCATTGCTACCTGATCTCACCAAGAACTCAGAGGGAAGCTACTCGTATTCCACACAGCAGAACACAAAGGGAAAATCCCTGATTGCTGTGAAAGGATGTTTTCTACCCTATAACCTACCTTGCCATTTCAGGCAATGTGCTGTTGATACTTTTTAACGTTTTCTTCATCATAGAGGAGTTCTGAAGGAGGAAGAACGGGCGAAGAATTCTTCTTATTCTCAAACTCTGCAAAAACCAACGGGTCAGAGACTGAGTTCCCACAAGACTGGTGGCACAAACACCTTTTCCAGGCAAGTTAGCTGAAAAAAGCACTGATTCAAATATCAGCAAAGTCAACGGGGCAACAGAAGGCTGTGCTCAGATGGTAACTCTGTCCCACTGAGCTCACCAGTCAGGAGAGATTTCATACTTCAGGTGCCTCATTAAAATGAGGCACACACTGACATTTCAACAGCCTCATCAGGCCACTAATTAGAAGCAATCTAACTTCACTGCTCACTGGACATAACGAGCTGGCAAGAGATGGCATTTTTCTATTTTCTGCCAAGGTCTATCTCAAGAAAGGAATTAATAGTGAGCTACTTTCAATAAAAACAAATACCCATGCTAAAAATAAGTGCTTGATTTCAATTTTCAGACTAACTTCTTTTTTGTTTTACAATTAAAGGGCCTGCTTATTACTCAGCAATTTCTGTCTCTGACAAGACTCAAGTTCTAATTGCCTTCCCCCCCCCCAACACTAGAGCAAATAACCTGTTTGTTTCTTGCCTTCAAGACACTTGCCAGCCTTCAAGTTATTTCCGTGACTTATCAGCTGCTTCAGGTGTTTCAGCATCCCGGATTTTAGGACCAGCCTTCTCTGGGCCACACTTACCATCAAAAAAAACCCCGACACCACAACCCCCCTTTCTTCATTGCTATCCTCTTGTTCGCACATCCCAGCAGTTCAACTACTCCTTCTGCCACTGCTTTTGTGTGGGAAGCTCCTGTTCAAACGACTCATCCCTTATCACACCTAAAGATTCTGCAATCACCTCCCCGTGTTGTAAACCCTATTTTCCTCCTAGGTGATTAACTTCTTTCGGCTGCGTTGTATTTATTTGGCTTGAATACAAAAAAGGACAAACTCTTCTCACAGTTAGGTGCTTATAAGCTTAAATAACATTTTTATTCACCGTTTTAAGACCACATGTCTCTGATGCTCCATCACATCCAGGTCAGCAGTGACCAGTGGTCAGAGAACGAACTGCATGAGCAGCTGAACACCCATAGCAGCACCTGCATCCAACCTCATCCTGACCAACACTGACAGTAACTTAACACAGGTTTGGAAGTTCTCTGAAGACAACAGATACTGGTTTTGACATCAGAACTTACACAAGGAGCCAAGTTCAAGATTTCTCCCTCATTCACTTCCCAGAACTTTTACCCTCTCAGTATTTTCTTAACAATGACTGCAAGTGCACAACGACCAATTTAATGAAAATCCACGGCAGAGAAAACCAATTGCATTATCACATAAAGGAGGGCACTTCTAGAGCCACTTCACAAAGCTGACATTCCCCTCAGACCACAACTGTTTTGAGCACAGCACAGCTTCAGCTCAGAAAGCAGCTGTTAAACTACACAATTACCTTTTACTTACACATCACTGCATAGACCCTACTGTTGAATCAGGTTAAGAATATAATTCTCCAACTGCATGACAAAATTGCTGCCATGCATTGAGTTTTCTTTAAACTCTCTGCCTACTGACAGACCAGAGCAGCAAAGCTTTATTTTATTTTACCAGTGAACAAACACATTAAGAATCAAACATAATCCTTTGCAAGGCAACATCACCACTAACTTTTTCTGTGTTTCACTGTGTTATCCAGCTATCAGAGGCCAAAAATGAACCACCTGCCCCTCATCTCCTAATCCTCCAACACACCATATACACTCTGCTGACTATCCCTTTGCAGGCTCCTCTCTTCTGCCACTTTCCACAATCCAGATGCTGATTGTTCCTGCAGGAATCAGTTCTTACCTCCGTGCAGGAAAAACTCAGCGAGACAATCCAATCCGTCAGGGAGACAGTTAATGTCAGGATATAAGCCATTAGCCATTTGTTTTTCCAAAATTCTTTCCATCCAATTAAGTAACTCTGGACAAGAAAAGAAAAAAAACAAAACAAAACACAAAAGAGTAACCAAAACTTACTTTAACAATGAATTCCAATACCCTAATATTGGAATATATAGTATATACTTCAATATATTATATATATATAGCAAAGGCATACAGAGCTTTCGGCAAACTCCATAAAAGAGTTTGGCAAAACAAACACCTGAAGAAAAGCACAAAG
>JAWMRA010000161.1:6788235-6809922 GCA_035584735.1 Pseudotriccus pelzelni | reverse complement strand
TCTTGTCGATATCACCTGGGGAGTCTTTCTGCTGTGCCTTTTGCGACCGGACTTGTCTGTCTCGCACTGGCCTTTTTCGCCATCAGCGCGCTTGTAGCAAGCGTGGGTAGAGCCCTTCACAAATCTTCGTTCACGAAGCCTAGCCATGTATATATATATCTTAATATACACCAACTGTTTCCCAAATATTTGTAATTTTAAACCAGTGCTCCTTACGAGCTCTCCAAAATCCAAACAGAAATACATCACTCAGATATTTTATTTTTTTTCCCTACAAGAACTAAACAAAGGTTGATAAAAGTGAGAGGCGGGTGGCGAAAAACGGACACTGAGCTGCCCAACACACCAACTCGTTTCATCCAGCGCTCACCTTCACGGACACATCGGCCACAAACACCAGGAAGCAGAGCAGCTCCACGCTCTCCGTCAGGCCACACGGGGGATTCCAAGCGGGAAGGCGGTACCGCACGTCCGACGTGACGGTCAGCGAAGAAGGCTCTTCAATGAAAGCCAAAGCCAGGATTATAGTGATGGTTAAACTCAAAATCCTGTTTGGAGAGAGGTGACATTTTAAAAAGCAAACAAACAAACAACAAAGCAACAAACAACCCCCCCCCAAAACACCCACAAAATGCTTAAGAGTGAAGCACTTTCCTTAGAAGTAAACCAAGCTTTATAATACCATATTTAGCACAAATAGGTTGGACCAGAAGGCAGCACCTGAGTGGCACGTTGCTGCCTGCATTAGTGATGTAACTGCTGACCAGCAAATAACCTCAGGTGCTGCTCTTCTGGGCCTAACAGCTGCAAACAATCTCACTGTTATTTAGAACGTTTAGAAATCGGCACTTTTGAAAACTCTTAACGCGCAGTGCCGTAAATCAAGCTCACAGTCCATTCATGCAGCAGTCCTACAGCTGCTCCAGAGAGCCACCTACATGATCCCACTTCCATATAACTGCCTGCTCTCCACATCTGTCGTGTTCACTCGCTTCCTGCAGTAAGTTTTTGTAAGGATAAATGCACAGTCATCTAATTATTTAACAAAAAAGAAAGATGAGGAGTAATTTTTTTAGAAAGGCTTAGTCCTAAATGAAAAAGCAAAAGGAATAGCAGAGGTCTTACCACTGGCAGGTCCTTGAATAGTACCATCGATAAAGCCACAGGGATTTGGAGTCCACACGGTGATTTATGGATCGATACTGAAGGCAGGAAGCAAAAAGGATAACTCAAACATCATATTCAGTCTGTCTCAAAGACAAAGATCAAGTTACCAAAGTAAATCTAATTAAGTATGCATTATTCATTATTAAATATCAGTCACCCATTACCACAGATGTAGCCTACATGTGTGAAAAGGAAAAGACTTCAAAGAAATTCTCCTATCTAAAGACCACAGAGCTGCTCAGGTAATCCAAGTGTGTGGAAGCCACCTGAAGAAAGCACTGTGCCATCATTACAAATAACATCACCTGTAATAAACCAGTGATTATTCTACGTGCTTGCCAAAGTGAGCCACCCATTTAATTCACCCTTCTAGCATTCATTCCACTCGTGGACCTTCTTTTGTCTTTCTTATCCAACAAGTCATAAGATGCAAGCAAATTAATCCTGAATATAAGAGACCTTCTGCTTAACTTTTGCCAAAAATCTGCTCAGTCCCTTCTATGCAATGGCTCTTGGGTTGCTCTTACTCTGCCTCCACTGAGAAGTATCCACTTCTAGAAAGGTGGGCGCAGCTTAAATGCACCTGATCCCCAGAAATCTCCCAACCAAAAGCCATCCGAATGCAGCAAGAGAACTCAAGAACTGCCCTCCAGCATCCCCACTGCCTGCAACGGCTCACTGGGAGATAGGAGATAACAGATCTAAGAACCTGCAGTAAAGGTCAGTAAAGGAGGGACAAAGGGGGAATGGAGACTTCCAATGGTATCAAGTTCAGCTGAAGCAAGGGGCTTCTCACTTGAAGTCAGCCTTAAACTCTTCAGCTTTTACCAGCTCTTAAGCTGTGCAAGTAGTCAGGTTGAGAGGCAAATTATGCAGGGTTTGCTCAATTTCTCTTACCAGTCACTCTCAAAACCAACCACAAACAAACCAACCCAAACAAACAAGAAAACCACCATGAAAACCACCCCACAAACCAGTATCTCTTTTGAAAACCTTAAAGAGAAGATTATTTCATGGTGTGGAAAAAAATGTTTCTCCTAGGCAGAAGTTCACAGATACTTGAGTACCACAGGAATTTGGAATCCTGATTTTGCTTTGTGAATCAAGATGATGTTACACAGAGGCTTCCTGAACACAGAAAAACTTTAAAAGTGGCAGAATGTGTGACAAACATCCAGCATGGGAAGCATAACGGCTATCAAAGAAGTTACACATACCTGTATTGCATCTTCAATAAATACTACAGCTTGGTTTATGTAAAGGTCATTATCAGCTCCAGCACCTACGAAGTTAAAAAGAAATAGGAATCACTTGCTGTGTTTAGGATAAAGCCTGCAGCTTCCTTATTAGTTACTGGAAGATCCACAACCATGGCTTAAGTAGGTAGATTACATTAGTAGTTAAATTGTTACCATAAGATGAGAGTCCTAACACACAACATAGTGGGTATTCAATCAAATTATTGTTTGACAAAGTACGCAGTCGAGTGGAGCTGGAAAAATCAGGCACTAGTATTCCAGCCATTTTGTTTAATAAAGGTGCTGTAGTTTAGATTGATTTTGCTCTCCCCAAAGCCAAC
The DNA here is from genome assembly GCA_035584735.1 of Pseudotriccus pelzelni. Lineage (NCBI taxonomy): Eukaryota > Metazoa > Chordata > Aves > Passeriformes > Tyrannidae > Pseudotriccus > Pseudotriccus pelzelni. The sequence continues at coordinate 6,807,176 of JAWMRA010000161.1, read as the reverse complement.
AGGAATCTCTAGTCAGATGAGAATTAAATTAAATGCTTTTTTAATTTGTCCCAAGAGCGATTATTACCACAGCAAACAGATCAGAGTTCAAGACAGGGCAGGGGGTGAAAGTACACAAAATGAAATAAAACATCACTAAATTAGTTACTTATGCCACTTGCTTATACTTTTCAAAACTCGTTACTAGAAAGTCCATATGAAGATTTTTATATTAAAAAATAAAAGGCGGCCACTTGTGTTCACTTGAACCAGGGACCTTTGAGGAACTGACCTGGCAATTAGGCCAATGAAAGAAACAAAGGCAATTGCCGTCAAAAGGAGGAAAAAACAAACAAACAAACAAACAAAACCGCTGAGAGGGGCTAAAAATACAAAACATATGTGGGTAGCATAACTTTCCCACAAAGGGGAAGAGTTCCAAGGAGCACTTCACACCATCTCCCCCGAGGAGACAGCAATCACAACACGGGACACAACAGGACAGAGCCCTTCCCACTGCTACCACGATGCTCTCCAGACACCAAGCAATGCCACCGATCCGAGTTCCAGACAATTTTATGTTCCACATGATTCAATGGCATCGATTTTCTACAAAGACTGCAAACAATTTTTAAATGTCACCCCTTATCTGAGCATCAGCAACAGCGCAGTTTTGTACTGATCCTGATGTGAACCACGGCACAAGAAAGACTGAGCATAAACAGGAGGCAAGCGGGGCTCACGCAGTAAAGACTATCTTATTCATGCCATCTCACACTAGAGATAAAGTTGTTTAAAGGAACACTATTAGTTATAAGGATGGCAAGGGCAGCAAGCGCTTTACGCTCTTGGAGCACACAGCAAGTCTAGTGTCGACGGCAGGGATTTTGGAAGGGTGGAATCTAAGCAACTGTTCACAGTTCGAAAACAAAACAGGGAAATTAGCAAAAAAAAAAAAAAAAGTTTACTTTAGCAATTCCTCCACGCATTCTGCCACGGATATCCAACCTATTCTGCAACTCTTAGTCACTGCAAGTGACACTTAGTCAGACGCGATGATTAAAGCCCTGCTCGGCTCGGGGCACACAGGACCCCGCTGCACTTCTGGCAAACACGCACGACAGCAACAGAAAAGCGCGAGGGTCCGCTCGGGTGAAGCGATACCCCAAAAAACAAGGAACCCGCGGTCTCCAAGCGATTCTACCCGGGGGGAGGGAGCAAGGAGACGGGGGGGGGGGGGGAGAATTACACAAGGAACGGCCGAAGCTCGGGAGCAGCCGGGAGCGCCTGTTCCCTGCCCTAACGCCGCTCCCGCCCCGGGCACTCACCGCGCTCGGCCGGGCGGGCCGCCCGCCAGCGCCGCGGGGGCAGCAGCGGCTCCTCCTCAGCGCCGGCCTCCATCGGCACCCCCGGCCGCGCTCCCACCGCCCCACGGGACGGGACGGGACGGGATGGGATGGGATGGGACGGGATGAGACGGAGCGTGGCCGAGCCGAGCCCGCCCCGGGCGGCTCCGCCCGCCGCATGTGACCAGCTGCGGGGAGGGCGGGCACCGGCATCCTCCCGGCTCCGCCCGCCCGTACCCGGGGTGCCGCTTCCCACCCCGCCCCTGCCCGCTTCCCAGGCGTGACTTTGCTCCCTGTGGCTCCTATACTCTCTGTACCTCCTGCCCGGCCAGCGGCGCGGGGAGGTGGGGATGGGGTTTGGGTCTCTCAGCTGCGCAGAGAGAGGAGAGCCCTTCCCCTGCCTCCAGCGTGGAGTTCCTCCCGCGGGAATCGGTCCTCCCCGAGCTTCTGCAGCGCGAGTCCTCCCCACGGGCTGCCCGTTCTTCGGGAGCTGCTCCAGCGCGGGGTGCAGGGAATTGGCTACCCCGGTGCGGGTCCCCCGCAGGGGCACAAGTCCTACCAGGAACCCTGCTCCAGTGCAAGCTACTCGCTCCATGTGTCCTTGGATCCTGCCAGGATCCTCCTCCAGCTGTGACCCACAAGGTCACGGCCTCCGCCGGGCATCCACCTGCTCCGGCGTAGGCTCCTCCAGGGGCTGCACGAGGGTCTCTGCTCCCCCATGGACCCCCATGGGCTGCAGGGGAACCTCCTGCCCCTCCTTCTCCACTGACCGTGGTGCCAGAGCTGCTCCTATCGCATATTCCTACTCCTCTCAGGCTGCAATTACATCCGTGCAGCGTTTTTTTTCCTTCTTTATACGTTATCAGAGGCATTACCACCACTGCTTGCCTTGGCCAGCAGCAGGTCCGTCCTGGAGCCACCGGGCATTGACTCCATCGGACACGGTGGAAGCTTCTGGCAGCTTCTCAAAGAAGCGTGTAAAGATCGTATTATTCTTGCTATTATTTTTTATTTGAATGAAACCAAGTGTTTTCTCCTTTCCTCTTCAGCGATTGTCAGGAAAGACAAACCAGTAGCTTCAGGAGGAAAAAAAAAGAAATAAGAAGCCTTCAAATATACGATGAATTCTTGAGCTTCTGTTCAAAATTCGTCCGCTCCCTCAGTCTGCAATGGAAGTGCCCAGCTAACTGTGAAAGAAGGCAAATCTCACCTGGGGTTTTCCATCAGACAAACAAACATTCTTCACACCAGCAGCATCCATTAAGGAAAGCTAGTTATGTATTTAAATTAATGTAATATAATAAACCCACAACAAACAACGCAGCATCTTTAACTCCAAGTGAATCAACTCTCTCTGGACCATGAAAAACAAACGTGGAGAACGTGCTCTTTAACAGACATTCCTCACTGGCACAATGCAAGACCATTTTAACTGAAGTCTCACTTGCTCTAAGCTCTTCTGCTGTTGGACTGTTGTTCGCCCAGAACTTCAGAAAGGCGTTTCTAGTTTCCCCTATCAAAAGTGCACCTTTCAAAACAAGTTTTAAAATAGAAACAGAAACAGCTAAACATCAAATGAAAAGGCAGAAAAGGGACTCAGGCACTGGAGACTTTTAAAAGATAAATGAAGTTAAAATTTAAGCTTTTGCAAACAGGAGGTGGAAGGTGGGTAACACTCTAGTTGAGCTCAAAGGAAGCTGGAAATTCTGCAGTATTCAAACAGAACAAGAAGCTGAACGCTAATTTTGATCCCACTAGCAAGGAGATTACCCATCTGCTTCCAAGGTAGACATGCTTCCAGTACCTTGCTCAATTACACTTGATGTGGTCATTCAAAACGGTGGACCAGTCTACAAAGCCAGTGTTAGATAAACAAAAAACATGTAAAAAGAACTGAGTCAATTAGCATGACAAAATTACAAGTTTATTGCAAAGTAAGATGAGTTTTTGCCCTCAACAGCACATGCCAGAACTATTGAAATTTTACTTTCAGCTAAATGTTACTCAAAAATCATATCCAATTTATAAGAACCAAACTTCATGTTTGTATGTCTATTTCCTTTCACAAAAGACTACCCTACATTTATTTGTTTATTTATGACGGGCTTATCCAAATATTTTAAATTAAGTAGTTGAAGGAAATCCTTAATAATTATTCCTTAGCCAATCTACAGTTTAAGTATACTGGCAATAAACCAGGGAGTCAATAAAAAAACCCCAAACAAACAACAAAGAGGACTTGGTTACAGTGGTCAGCTCAACAATTGTTTGGGTCATCGCTGCTCCTAATCACAGTATAATCCAGTTTGGAACATTCTGCTTGGCAAATTAATTACCACAGTTAAACAAGACACGAAATCAGTCCACATCTTCAGCTGGAGAAATTCCTTCCTTTTTTTCTAGCTTGGATACCTGCAAGGAAAAAGGAAACCAATTCAATAGTAAAAATGTGCTTGCATTTAATGTCTCCTGTCTTTTCAGACTTCCATCACAAAACAGGGTAGAGGAACCGACAGTGGGATGCACTCTAGGGCACAGCTGAGCTGAAGAGGGTGTTAATTGCAGTTAAGAGGTCAAACTTTCTTCCCACCCACCCCTCTCAACCTCCCTTTGGCCACCTGCTCCCTGTCACTTCCTAGTTTTTTGTCAGTTTGGTGCCTTCATTTGGCTGACCAAGGAGTGAGACAAGCACCAAAGCCGTCTCAGAAGCCAGGAGAAAACAGGAAGGCAGGCAAGACTGCCCCTTTCAATGACAGCTCTCAGATCAGATCAGGTTATTAACCTGGAACCTGCCCCTAACAGAGCGCCCAGATTAATCAACATGACCACAGGAAATGCTTTTCATGCTCACATACACAGTTCTATAAAACTGACCTTAGTTGTTCCTAAAAGTTAAGGAATTACCTTTGTTAAGCTAAGCTGTTGTTAAGGCTAACAATAGAAATACTTTCAGAGAGGATTCTACAAACTCAGGGAGAAAAGACCAAGAGCACAAACTAAACACAATGTTCTTCATGTTGCCTCCAACTCTGGAAAATTCTATTCCACGTTACCCAAATCTATGGGGATATAGAGGGAGAGTCATATTATAAATACCCTGTTCTCATGTTTTTCCATCAGTATCTGCCACTGATTGTGAAAGACACACAAATAACAGGTTTTTTATAAGGTTCATAAAACTTTTGGTGATTGTGGAATGACCAGTAAACGCTGGAAGAAGTAGAAGGCAGCCTGCAGATACCCAATCCGTGGGGGAGATGTGCAATCTGTCTTCTGTTCCTTCAAGTTATGCCACCTATTGAAATCCCAGTGAACATTTATGCACCTGGAAGTTGTTAAAAGTGCGTGCTCTAATCACAAATCCTTTATTTCAGACACAACTCCAAGGCAGGAGTGCTACTGGTGCTTCAACCACTAGAAGGTTCACCCCCTGGGTGGAACCCTCAGGTAGAGCTGAACAACATTAAGGCTCCAAGGGCATATCTGGCAATTCCCAGCAAACACTCTGATCTAAACTTCCTCTTAACCCCTGTTCCTTCTGCAGCAAATACAAAGGGAATTTTGCACTTAAAAAGAGCGGATAACTAAACTGGCTTAACTACACTACAAACAATCCACAGCAGAAAACCTCTTTCCGCGAATCCAAAGGATTTCTCCATCATTAGCACTCCAAGCTGTTTCCATTCACAAATGAGCTCAAGCTGTAACATGACTCTTCCACAGGGAAACTTGGCACTACCTAAATAAAGGTGGGGTTTATGTTGAGTTTATGCCTTATTTTCACAGGCCTGTTACTACACTAGGAAAACCTGAAGTGCAGATTAAGTCCCAGGAGCAGAATTCCCAGTGAGACATTGTCCTAGGAGAGCGACTGTCTCCAGAAATACAGCTGTGCTGAACACACACAATAAGAGGAAACCATATCCCCTTTCTTGAATATTATTTTCCAGTCTTGCAAAAAGCTACATGAGTTACCAGTCCGGGTTGCTGTTGCCTACTAAATAAACTCTTCCCCAAGCTGCACTCCCAGCTTTCAGGAGTAAGTTGCAATGGCCAGTACCCTTGCACAGCACAACTGCTATTCTGTACAAATCTAGTTAAAGAGTGTAACAAGATCCTGCATCATTAAAAGATCTTAATCACATTTACTGTAAGCATAAAATAATTACATTTTGGTCCAGACCCTACAAAAATATTTTACCGGACTCCCACTGAGGCCAAAAGAACTTTTGTCCTGGACTTCAGTAGGAAAAAGTCCAAAATGATGGAAAAAACCCCCAAACCACTGTACAGACCTACAATAAAGAACTGCACATGGTAGCTTTTATCCCAGGTTTCAAGGTAATAAAACACTATTACAACATGTCTGGCATTTCACAGACGAAGGAATTAATATTTTATTACATACATAAACATATTCTTAAAAGCAACTGGGGTGTAAAATCTCTGGCAGAAAAACCTTCAAGGTGCTAAAATCCTTCACCCCAGCACTTTTGCCATAAAAAGGGCATTAAAAAAAAGTTGGAAGGGGTGGCTAAAAACCACGAAAAGTTAAGCGTGGTTCTTGTAGCTGCTTTGAGACCTTCCACACCTCACAGTGCTCAAACTAAGAAAGGTACCATTCCTGTTGCTGTGTTTGAGCAAATAGGCATTTGTGAGTCAACTAAAGTGAGGTTTAAACGAGGAACTGTTGCAGAAGCAGGTGGGAAAAGCATTCCCAGTGAATTGCTGCCTCTTACTGGCTTTCCCCACGCAGATGTAGGTCAAGTCTTAATTCTGCAATTAGACAGATGCCTTCAGACAGGTCCTGAGCTGAAACTGAAACACATAAGCTTGTTGCCCTGATTAGCACAAGACTCCAAGAGTTTGGGTACACTTATTAGTTCCTGGCCTCAGTACATATACTCTCTTTTTGTCTTGTTTTCATAGCATTATGACAATTTAAAAAAACCAAACAAACCGAACAGCCTACACTGAAATCAAAGGATTCTTGGCCTCGCAGTTACGTGAAAACAACAATCACGGTTATTTCTGTGATAACTACTGCCCTAAGTGCTAGTTGTCTTGTGCTGGACATTCACTGGAACCAGGCTCCAACCCACTGTGAGGACTTCAGATGTAAAACCAAGCGAGAAGAAGAGGGCCATTTACCTGTTTGTCTATACACCTGAACTGCCAGGACCACGCAGTGTTGTAAAGGAAAGGCCTCAGGTCAAACCTGTTGTCGTCGGGGCTGTAGTTTTCGGCGTGGTAGGAAGGAGTGAGGGTGGTCATTTTATGTCTGTTAACTGAATACATCCTGAAGAAATGCTTGACCTTGGATGCCACCTGGTGTACAAAGAATATAGCTCTTAATCAGACGAAGTTTCTTAGTATTTAAAAGATTTAGGGGAGAATGGTATTTTGGAGAGTGTGTTCTACCATGACGCAGTGTGGATATTCTTCCAGAGCAAGAGCCATTTTTTGGTCTCAGAACACATAACCAAAGGCTTCAAGACTAGCTGGCCATCTATATTTCAGAGAACAATTTTTCCCCTGAAGGTGCAGTAATTCTGAAGTAATTATTTTCAAATTACCCAATTACTGTTTTAACAATTTGCAACACAGACAACAAGCTCCATTTAAGAGATGCAGACCAGCTCTTCCAGCATATTCTACTACACGCAAAATAATGGAAATATCCCTTTCAGTTAAAAGGGAACTTGACCTTTCTCCAAACATACACTATTTCAGCAAAAACATTAATTTTTATTTTTTTTAATTTTTGATATATTACCTCTCTTGGAGTACAAATTTCCTTCCACATATTAATCAGCTTACAGAACATACTGTATGGTCCAGCCTTTGCAATTTTTCTTAATTTGCCATAGATTGAGAGCTCTGCATATGTCATCCCCATATCTGCCTGAAAACACACACAGAAAGTCACTGAGAATCTTAACGATGCAAACTGTAATTAACAGTTTTATGGAGCAATTACGAGAACCCAGTTTAATCCAAGAAACACCCAAATGAAAGTGTCGGAGTCAAAAAGAAATAATAGTATTTTGAGAAGAATTAAAAAATAACTGGAATCTCTCTGCATTGGGAGATTTGAGCCCCTTAGAGGTGGCTGTTGGGCTCACCAGTCCTTTCTTTTCCAAGTCGATAGCAAGGAGACTTTTGAGGAGAAGAGGAAGGGCTTTGCCACCAGTCATTTTCATCGTAGTAAGGCCCTGACTGACTCTCTTTTGATATTAAAAAAAACCTTAAAACAAACTAAAGTTCAGAACACCCATCCTCCCAAGTGCCCAAATCTAAAACCATTCAAAAGAAGTTAATTTGCTGGTTTGGAAACTACTGTCAGCATGGACAGGACTAGTCTGGATCCCAGCGCCTTGTTGGCAGCCTTAACACCGTTCACAACATGCTTGTCAAGAAGCGTAAGAGTGAACGATAGCTATTGGACAAAAATGTTGGGATGAGGCTCAGCAGAGCATTTTAAAGGCACTGCCCATTACCTCATCAGTTTGAGCCACTCGTCCATCCACCAGCGGCTCTAACTCTGCAGTGGGCGGAGCTGACATGATGCTATAAGGAAAAAGGTGAAAGGAAAATGAGTGTTAGTTAAAACAGGCTGGTTTGTTAAAAAAAATCAAATGCTTTATTCAGAACTTTTTCAGGGTATCAGCTGCTAAAGGATTAGATAACTTAAAAGAAGTGATACCCGCAAGCTATTCCAGGTTTAAAAAAAAACCAAAAAGCATCTGGTTCAAACAGCTCCTTCACTGGCATTAACACCACCAAATGTAAAGCCCAAAATATGCTGCAGACAAACCCAGCCACTGAATCACTCACTGCTCACCTTCTGAGGGCTGTGAGCTGGAAGTTTTCAATGCAGTACTGGATGAAGTTCTTCAAATCGGTCTTGCTGATCCCACCAATGGGATTGATGTCAGCACTGGAGCAATCGTACTTTGTCAAGTAGCCTCGGAGACTGAGCCGGAGGGGGAATTTTATATTGTCATTGAAGATAATAACGTATAATCATTTATACCATCCAAATAGGAATTTAGATGTGGAAGAAAGAAAGGGAGGACCAGACTGCACATTGTTAAGATATTTATATCTAAAGGGCAAACACGTTCAGGTGCAGCAGGGCTACCCTAAAGCCATGGAACTGGCAGCAGAAGGTGATGTTTTAAACAGTGATGAAGCACTGCCAAACTGCCCATGCTAAGGCAACAGATCTGATGCAAAACAGTTGAAATACCACGCTGACCAATTAACAAAATAAATCCCAAAACACTCATAGAACCAGCACACTATTCTCACAGATTTAGAGGTTAACAATCCCACAGTCCTACAGGGATTGCTTTAATCTTCAAATACTCAGCTCTAGTAACTCTGCATTTTAAAATCTATTTTTCAACTCAAAGTTCACATTTAAATTCCTAATTCGGTAATTGAAAATGCCACAAATTGGGAAGTTAACCCAGTGAATGCACAGGGCAAGCTCTACTGAAAACAGCATTTTATTGGAAAGCTATAGCAATACTTTGGCTAAACTTCTGAAAAACACACGATTTTCCACTCAGGCTGATTCTACTATTTTAATTAATTTCACTGTTATTAGTATATTCTTAGGTTTTTTTACCTCTTCTGAGTAATAACCTACACTGGGATTTGGCAGAGTTGCCAGGAACTGCAGTGACCTGTTCCACCCGGGTTTAGATTTGTAATTTTCACCAACCTTTCATCCACATTGGCAGATCCCAGCACCAGCAGTCCCCCTGGCATCCCACGGGCCCAGAGTGTCAGCTGAGCAAACAGGTAGGCGAGGACCATTCTTATTCTAGCCTGCAAAGCAAAATGCAAGAGACATCAACTGTACAAAGCAGGGTAATTTCTCCCCAGTCACTTTCATTAATCAATTCCCTAAAAAAACCCAAAAAACTATAAAGAACAAAATGTGAGAGGCTGTTACTGCAAGAACAGTGGTCTTGTGGAGAAGATGCTGAACACACTTAGTAAAGCCAGGTTCAGTATTTGCTACTGCCACAGACTTGCATGACTGAACAAGTTTGTTCTGCTCTGAACTGCAGAATTGGGAGTAGTTGCCATTTTCTACCTCCTACAAGGATCCCCAAGGGACACAGTGTGCAGATAAACCATCTGTCTACCACCCCCTTTCATGGAGTAAATAAATCACTTTCTTCAAATTCATGACATTTTCAACAAGTTCACTTTGCTTTTGTCCCCGTTCTGAAACTCAGCTTTTTCCAAGGGTGGTAATAATACCAAACCAACCTGGGATTCAGCCTCCATTCAGCTCCAGCCACAGCTGTGATGTTAAGCAAATCACCACACTCCTCTGTGACTGAAGCCTATCCAAAAAGCTGATCAAGGATCCAATGTTTGCTTCCAGAGGAGACAGCTGGATTTCTCCAGTAATAGAGGGGAGAAAGATCAAATCCTCAAACTAACAGAAACCATCAAACAGGACGACCAACACTGAGACAGAATTAAAGCAGAGTTGCTGGTTGTATTGGAAGCTTTTCAGAACAGGCCAAAATAAGCCTAACGAAGATTAAGTACCTCCTGATGCTAAGAAAAAAAATGAAAAACTAAAATATTCTCTTCTATTTTCTAAAACCGAGGGCATGTAGGAATTGAAATGGGTAAGCCTGATATCTCCCTCAGAGCCTTTTAGAGGCTGCTGACATTCACCAGGGGAAAGTGTACAGCTGCAGTATTTTTGGGTCTTGACCTGCCACAATCCTGCTGCACTCAGACCTGCCCATTGAGATACTTTGCTGCTCGTTTTCCTGACCTGGCAACTTTCTGTTGGGATGCTTTCCTAAAAAAGCACCTAGACCAGTGCTATTGATGGGATACAGGCAGGTCCTTTTCCTTCCTGACCCTCCTACAGAAGTCATAAACAATTGGTCTCCTCCTGAATTATGTGGGACTGTAGATTTTTGCTGCAGACAACCATTTACTGGGATGCCCATGAATCTTCAGGGACATACCACAAGTTCAGGTTGGTATTTTACCATTTCGTACTCTAAAAAAAACCCAAACCACCACAACCAAGAGGGTCTGACCTGTTTCAGCCTCCACACACCTGCACGTTCTGCAGTGCTAAGCTTTCTCTGCTGCTCCCTCCGTAGACAGAAAATCGGGGAGTTCGACCTGTCACCATGCTGAAAATTCCCACAACAGCTTTCACAGCCACATCTATGTTCAGGTTGATGTGATAGCTGAGAAGAATTCAAGCAGAAGTGACTCAACCAGCGCAATCTGACTAGGTAAAATAGCATTAAAAAGCAAAAAAACCCACCCACCATGTGATGTTTTAAAGGCTGCTAACTTCTCGGATCTGGTATGAAGAAACTCAGGAGAGAAGAACACTTTCCAGAGGCTGTCCTTTGCCAAACAGTTCCAAGTTTGCCTCACGTTAACACTTAAATAATATCTCTAATAATCCTACTTAACACATCTCCTAGCCCTCTTATTTTTTTCCCATTTTAGAATCTGAAAGTTTTAGATGAAAATCTTTGCCAGAACATGTGGGGTTTTCTTTCTCCAGCTTGTACCTGCCTATTTGCTCAGCCAGAAGTTTAGCCCTGTTGCAGGTGTCCTGGGAGGAATTCTCGCTGGCCATGTAGCACGTGGTAAAGACACGCTTGCAGAATTCCCGAGGATCCTCAGGGATGTAGGTCTCATCGTGGACAATCCTTTGTGCATCGGCCAGCACATCTGCATCTGAGGGCAGGGCAAACAAACACAACAAGAGGGGAAACTGTTGCCCTCCTGCTACCCAGGATATGCGAACACCTTGTACATTCCTGGTGTTCCAGTTAAGCCCCTCCCAAATAAGCTGGTTCCATCACCTAACTCCCCAAACAAAATTTCAGGTATCAAATAAAAGAACTACTGGGTTTGCTTCTGATTTTAAAACCTTTTGATCTATTAAAGAATCTTCATAGAAAACATAATCCAATATGTACAAAGGCTTAGTTAAATGCACAGTCTATTTAAAGCCGGTTTTAGAGCTTGAACTGTGCCTAACCATGTTTTGTAGTGCTGATTTTAATAGCACAAAACTTTCAGGATAAACTGAAATCCCAAAACTACATCAGCAGTGAGCAATACTCCGACAGAAACCAGTCTGAGTTTCACATCCAATTCTTAAACCCAAAATGAAAACCACTAAGCTAATAATAATAAAAAAATAATCTCAACCTGCACATGCGTTTTTTGCTTGGAATTTCAGAGGAGATACAAAGGACTCCGTTGGAACAACTGGCAAGGAGGCTGCCAACGATGACCTCTTGCATCTACTACACCTAGATAATATTAACTTGTCTGTAACCACTAACAGGCATGGCTGGCCAGACACACAGACCTACTTACTTCCATTCTTGACTGCCAGGCAAACCTGGTGACACATGGAATACACTATGCAGGCTGTAGCAGAGCTGTCAATTCCACCACTAAGCGGTAGGAGAAATCCTGCCTTGAAAATAGAGCAAGGAAGATGTTCCATGTTGCAAAAATTAGAAAAAAAAACACAACAATTATATCATTCAGAAACACGTCTTGTAGTAAAAGAATGACAGGTGCATTGTTTGAGTTGCTTATGTTCTACTGGGGAAAAGCAAAACAAACTCTCCTCAAGTGGATAATCAAACAGGTAGCCAGTGTAAATTCTTTGGCCAGAAAAACTTCCAGTATGTCTTTACCCTCTAGTACAAGAGAAGAGCTAATAAAAATGATTACTTTTTCATATATACTTTACTGTTAAACTGAACTATGAGTTCATGTCACTGCTTATTTTACACATCTCCATTATACCATTCAAGTATTTTCCTTACTGAAAAACAGTAAGAAGAAATTCCCTTTGTTAGGTAAAGCTTGACTTGCAAAGAAAAGCATGATTCTTAAGTGAAAGGTGCAAAGAGCACACTGAAGTCACACTTGGAATAGAATTTTTAAGTCTGAATGAGCTACCAGTGAAAAACTCCAACCTTGAACCTTGGACTAACATCCCTTTGCATTCCCAGCTGCACAGGATTGCAATGTGTCCTGTCCCTGTGGCACAGAAGGTGATGTGTAACCAAGGCAAAGAACAAACCCAGTCGTTCTTACCTGTTTGCTGCGCCTTAAATAGTCCCAAAGCCAGCATGCAGGACCCAGGCTGAAATTACAGAACATGGTCATTCTAAGAGGGTTGTGCAATAACACCTAAGCAAGCCAACATGTTTCCTGTTGTTCCAATGAGACACTTTCTTTACTGAAATCTAACTAACATCTTATGATTATCTCTTTCTTTGGCTTGTTTGAGTTCTGGTTGTTGGTTTGTTTTGGTTTTTTTTTAAATTAAAATAATTTTCAAGCAACAGATTCAGTGCACGTTTACCTGATCTCCTCCTCAGGACTATGGTATCTCCACTGGATTGGCACACAGGTGGGTACAGCTACATCATCAGCACATGACAGAGCAAAATTCACTTTTACCCTGGGATAAGGATTCACTTTGCTTGCCTGAGCAACAGTACACAAGAATTCATAAGACATCAACTTTAAAGCAGTATATTACCTACAAAACATCAGATCCATAGAACACCGTGAAAAATCAAGACATGCAAATACTTTTTAAATTCAGTAACTATTCAAACTTGGCAGAGTTTACAAACACAACCTCCCTGAAGGGTTCTTACCGCCAAGTTACGGGATGAAATCTCTGCTCTGTAACTTCGGACATCCTCCAAGTCCAGAGTGGCAACCAGCACCTCCTGTGGAAAGGCTTTCAGCGTGAGATCATTCCACACAAACAGATAAACAGTGCTTGGCAGGCCAGGACCATAAAAAAACGTTGGGGAAATTTTCCATACGTTATTTTTATGCTCACTCCACAAATCATCTCTGACTCAGCAGAATTCTTTAGGTTAAAAAGGGGGCACAACCAGCCTGCCTCACTGAGGACACTGGGACACCCACAAACCACAACAAATTTAGGGCCCCTGTCAGATGGTTGAACAAAAGGTTCACCACAAGCTGTGGCAAAAGAAAAGGCAAGAAGCACACTGGGGAAAGAGACGGATTTGGCACATAATATGAGGAAACTTGCAATTTTGGTGACAAATCTACCGAGAGGGTGCTTTCTGAGGTAAAGCTCAACCTATCAAACCTTTTGTCTCAAAACTGGGTTGTAATTAGAACACTGCAACCATTGCCCTTTTTAATTTTGGATAAGGGACTGTAAGTTAACAGGGTCTCTCCCCCACCTGGCGATTGCACCACAAAAACCTTCTCATGAAGTTCTTTCAATGTGACAGCTCTTCCTCCCTCACAAAAGCCAGAGAGCTACTGCAGATCAGATCTGGGCAATCTGACTAAGAAAAGCTTGGATCTAGTTGAATAGCATAGTTAAAACACATCTTTTTTCAGTCTAGAGACCTGGATCCAGTGTCTGGCATGTCTGGAACACTGAGTGTTCAACATAAGTTGAGCATCAATGTAGTCTTACTCATTTCAGCAGTAACCAGCAGCTCTGGGGCGAGTATATTACCACATCATCCAGTGAGAACTGGGATCCTTGTGCAACTGTTTCTCCATTCATGGAAATCATGGCACAGCCATCGTAATACAGCCGATCACCATCACAGCCCTTCTGGTTTGCGAAAATATATATCCCACCATTCTGGGAAGGGAAAAAAACCATGCAGGAGAAAAGGGAAAACGCTGCTCAGAACACAGCACCTGACGAGATGTTTGTTAAAGGACAAAATGTTATCTCTGTTCCTGCCCTTCTTACAGTCTTCTTCTCTTTTTACCTTGTAAATGATTTATGGCTGGGGCTCTCCCCTGTCATTTGCAAAGGTACTCGGCACGTGATATGCATGACAGAAACAAGTAATGCCGTGGAGTGAATGCAGTAAGTGAGCTCTGTCCCTTTCACAGTGTTGGAAATCCTCTATTAGCAGCAAGAATAGCCCAAATACAGAGGGCAGCACTTCCAGTCTGAAATTCTAAATTCAGATTAAGATTTGGATATCTGAGGATGGAGCACATACTGTTAAATATAACCAATGCCTGTTAAATTACAAGGACAAAGCAGCTGCGCATTTTTCAGTGTTTGTTTCACCTCACTGCTTTATTTTTGTCCCCATCACTATCAGATAGGATTACAGTCTTCTTTTCTTTAAAACAAACAGAACTTTCAAAGTAGAAAAATATTAAGTAAGAAGGTAACAGAGAAAAAATTAAGTTTAGACACTGATTTCTATTTCCCCTTCCTGATATAATTACTGATATTTCCCCAACACAACGTTGCTATGTGAATGAAAATTGGGAAAGAAACCATCATTTTCAGGAAATGAAAGGGACTTTTGGATGATTGTTATATGCTGACAGGTAACAACAACAAGGACTGTCAGGGCCCCCAAAATCCTTCTACCTGCCACAGGAGAGGAACTGTTCTGAAAAAAAAAAATAAAATGAGGTGCATAACCTTTTTTCGATGTTAAAATCAATACCTTTGCTGTGGCAGAATTCACCAAATCCACTCGGGTGTGAGCTTTTCGCAGCACGTGGTGACTCCCAGAAGAGTTGGTGAAGATTTCCACGCCATCAAGTCCCATGTCAATATGAGGGCTGTCAGAGCAACGTGGATATACAGTGCAAGGTCAGTTGTGGGACCATTTTCCTGGTCTCTCAGTAAATCCAAAAACAGCACCACAAAAAGGATTTTTTTTTTTTTTGCCGCCTTTTTTTCTTTTTTTTTGACAGCGTCCTAAGAAATAAATACTAAAAAAATAATCACATTTTTTACAAACCACACCTTCTGCAGTTACAAGGAAAGTAATGTCTGTAACTGTGAGATTTGGAAATACCTAGAAGCCTGTGCTCTGCCTCGCCAAATAGAAGAGAGCTCAATTTGTCTGATAAAAGGAGCGGCTTGGAGAAGTCGGTCAAATCCAAAGATAACAGGAAGAAAGTAGTTAAAAGACCTAATAATAATCTCAAAATTTTGAGACTAGGTACAGTGAGTGGGAATAACACAAATGATTGCTGGACAAAATCAATACTAAAAATTGATACAAAATACCTTCGAGCCTCGATCGAGTTACAGAGATGGATCCAGAGCGGACATTTCAGCCTCCGGCTGAATTAAAAGCTGAACAGTGTCTGGAATGTGAGCACTATAGTTTATCTGTCATTTCTTTCCTCAGGTCATTTCTTTCATTCTGGTTCTTTTTGTACCTCTCTCCTGCCTTCTGTTTCTAATTTATTTAGCTTAACCACCCACTTGGCCATCCTGCACCGAGCCTAGTGAGATCCTTCCCACAATGTATTTATTGCCCCTAATTATATTTTAGCTTACTGTCACTTTCTGAAAGATAAATTACATAGAAGAACAATAAGCAGATCTTTTCAAACATTTCTTTTCCCCCTTTACCTATTTGGTGTCCAGAGCTCTTCACACATTTCTGCCCCTAGGCAGGTATCTTTGGTTGCTAGCACTGCATCCCCAAAAGGAACAGTTTCCTGGGAAGAAACAAAAACATCCTTATACACATGTAGTGGAAAAATCTATTTAATTCAAAAAGTTAAATGCAAATCTTAAAAAAAAATAAAAAATTGAATGCTCACTCATGTGAAATGAGTGATACAGTATCAGTCACATTATACCTTCCTTCTTTCTGTACCAAGTTAAAAAAAAACCAAAACAAAACCCTAAATTGCAAATTTCTGGATTGACTGGAATTTTATGTTGAGATTTCAGTAGTATCCGGATCCAGTGCTTTGCTTCCATCTACAAAACAGAGGCTGTTTCACACCGTTAATCACACTCCTGCTTAAGTGGGAAAATACCCCAAGTTTTAGACCTTTCTGAATCAAGGCCAAATGATTTTTTAAGTTTTATTTCTTTTACCTAAAAACACACATCAATCTCAAGCACAGATAAATGCAGTACCAGAATTGTGCAAAATGAGACAATCAGGGTCCTGCACAGACAAATTAACTGAGGCAGATTTTAAATTTGCTTGCTTTGCTGCCACATACTAACATACAAAAGGTTAAATTATGCTCTCATTAAATGTAACTGAGAACTACCACTGAAACCTATGAATTTGCAACATGACTCGCAGCAGAATTTGATGTGCTGCAATTTTTGATTGCTGAATGTGGAAGACACTAAAGTTAAAAAAAAGCAACTTACCTGTCCAGTCACTTCCTGAATTATCCTGGGTAGAAAATATTCCTCCACGTGCCTAAAGGAAGTTTATACATTGTGAATACATGATGTAAATCACAGCATAAAAACTTATTCTCATCTCCACATTCTGACACTTTCTAACACTGATTAAAGAAATTGTATTGAAGTTGTACAGGGCTCTATGTGTTGCTTTTTTAAAAAAAGACATTTAAATAATAAAAATATTTTAAAATAAAAATATTTATTGCAAATAAATAAACCCCCAAACCGTTAAGATTATAAGCTGGCAACTTATAGCTCTTTGTTTCAGAAATGTGTGGTAAACAATGCTCCATCCTAGCTAGAAACCAGACCTACAAAAAACACACCATTATTTGCTGCAGAGACTTCAATTCTGCTGCTGCAGCTTCAAACAGCTGTGTTTTTAAACACAATTTTAACAGTCACCAGCATACCTTGCTTTGCTCCACGGGGTGAACCACCTGAGTTCTCTGTAGTTTCCTGCATTTGCCAATGCTATTTTTGGTCTGATCAGCAGAATTTTCCTTAAATCATAAAACAAAACAGGAAGGGCAAGTTAAGACCTGATGTACAGCCAAGCAAGGCCATACATGAACACTGACTGAGATTAACTTTTTTTTTTCCTATTATGATGTACATTAAAAAATTACTACATGCAAACACTTTTTAAACTTTCAGTTTGCAGACTCAAGAGGTTTTTCTTAAGTCTTTCAGGAACCAGTAGTTTCTACAAATCCAGAAAAGGAGATAGTGAAAAATATGGTCTCTCAAAATTTAGTAGATACACTCCACCACTCTACATAGCACTGAAGAATCTTATCTGAAGGCCAAATAGCTCTCTGAAAGGATACACTAATGTGTTATCTCACAAAACATGCAAAGAACTTACTTATTTAGAAAGATCACTCGACAATTGTAGCGAACATTTCTGTGCAGAACAGGCCTGTGAAAAGAAGCAGCAGTTAGCAGTGACTAAGGTCATTAAATTAGAAAAGCTACAGATTCTACTTTGCTGCACGAAAACTATTTTTAAGACCTCACTGAAAGGAGTTAAGCAAAACAACAGATCAAGTTTTAGCTTCTAATTTTTTAATTCAAGTAGTTGTTTGAAAAAAAAAAATAAATCAGAGTTACTGACTATCCTGTCAGTCTCAGATAAGTCAACCCCTTTATCACATGTACACACAAAAAACCAAACCAACAAACTTACATTCCCACATCGCAGATAATGTCTTGAGTAGCTGGAGACTCCAAAAGCTTTCCCAGAACTTGAAAGGAATGCAGGAGTGTGTCAGACTCATAATAGTGATCTGAGCAGCCGTAACCACTGCGTACAGAAACATTTAAGACATCAAAAATTCAGCCAAATCAGCACCAGGGCTGAAGAACCAGAACTACTTCAGACCGCGGACATTTCGCCCACACAGGTAATTTGTACAGAAAGTGAGGAAGGAGGGCTGTCAACATCATCCCTATTTGACGGCATTTAAAGCTCCCCGGCGTTTTGTATCGCCCCGCGATTACTCCTTTCAAGGGCAGCGGGCAGAATTCAAAGCGCCACATTTTCTCTGAAGGAAAACTCGCCGAAAACAGGTTAAAAAAAAAAAAAAACAAACAAAAAAATCACCGGTACAGCTCAGGTTTCCGAGCCAAACCCGCCCCGTGCCCACAACTGCAGCGCCGTTCTAAGCGCCGGCAGCTGCACGGTTCGAGCATTTACTAAGCTCTGGGCACCGCAGGACTGCGGGGCTGGTTCTCCTGCTCTCGTTCTCTCCCCACGATTAGCCGGGAGCGCGGCGGGACCAGCAAGGCGCTCTCACCAGATCTCCAGCTCCGGGCCAAGCCGGTACCGCGCTCCCTGGCTCCGGGCGATGGCGATACCTGCAAGAGCCCTGGGGTAAAGCCCGGCCCTGCCCGCCGCTCCAGGGCAGGCTCGGCAAAGGGGAGAAGGGAAGGGGAGAGGGTTCCTGAGGGCAGCCAGCGAGCTCGGCAGATGCCGCCGCCGCCGCCACGGCCACCACCCCTCCGCTCACTTCTGACAATCCTCTCCAGGTTGCCCTCAAAGTCCAGAGCCCACTGGTTGAGGGCGCAGGTGGCCACGGTCACTGCCCGGCCCATGGCGGGCACACCGCCCTCCTGCCCGGCCGCTTCCGGGGCGGAGCGGGCGCTCCCCATCCCTCCTCCCGATCCCTCCTCCCGATCCCTCCTCCCGATCCCTCCTCCCCGATCCCTCCTCCCGGTCCCTCCTCCACGAGCCCTCCTCCCCGATCCCTCCTCCCCATCCCTCCGTCCCGATCCCTCCTCCCGGTCCTTCCTCCCCGATCCCTCCTCTCCGATACCTCCTCCCGGTCCCTCCTCCCGGTCCCTCCTCCCCGATCCCGCCTCCC
>JAWMRA010000161.1:6743222-6787879 GCA_035584735.1 Pseudotriccus pelzelni | reverse complement strand
CCTCCCGGTCTCTCCTCCCGGTCCCTCCTCCCGGTCCCTCCTCCCGGTCCCTCCTCCCGGTCCCTCCTCCCCGTCCCTCCTCCCCGTCCTTCGCCCCGTCCTTCGCCCCGTCCTTCGCCCCCGTCCTTCGCCCCCATCCCTCGGTCCCATCCCTCGGTCCCATCCCTCGCTATATTTGGCTGCCGTGAACCTTCTTACTTACCGGATTCTGACTTTATTCTGTACTAGAATCACAGAGCCTTTTGGGCTGGAAAAGACCTAAAGTCTAAGGCTGAAGTCTAAGACCTAAAGACTAAGTCCAACCAATTCCCCCCGGCACTGCCAAGCCCACCACTAAACCGCGTCCACAGGTGCCACATCTTTTCTCCAGGCTGAGCCCCCCCAGCTCCCTCTGCCACCCCTCATCACACCTGTGCTCCAGCCCCTTCCCCAGCTCCAGTCCCTTCTCTGGACACGCTCCAGCCCCTCAGTGTCTTTCTCGTCACGAGGGGCCCAAAACTGACCCCAGGGTTCAAGGAGGGGCCTCAGCAGAGCCCAGTCGGGGGGATGGTCACTGCCCTGGCCCTGCTGCCACACTGCGGCTGACACAGGCTAGGGTGTCACTGGGTTTCTTGGCCACCTGGGCACACCTGGGCTGGTGTTCAGCAACCCTCTACCAGCACTCCCCCAGGTCCTTTCCCACCGGGCCGGTGCAAATTATGCTGAAGTGATAGATAACGGTACATCTTATAACGGTCGGTGGAACACTGAGAGCTTGGTGACGAGTCGAGGTGGTCCAATCCAGTTTAGGGACTCTGTGGATGCCTAAAAGTAACAAGCTGGAGCTCTGCGGCCACCTAAAGCGACAGGCCTGTAGCGCTGCAGGGCTTCGTTGTGACCCCGGGCACGCCTGAAGTGCCTCCTTGGACAGGAGAGACTGATGGGAGACCTCACTGGAGCCCGCACCTTCTCGGTGAGAGGAACAAGAGGCCCGGGCACCGATCTCCTCTCTGTGGCGACCAGAGACAGGACCCCAGGGGAGGTTTAGGTTGGATATTAGAAAAAGGTTCTTCCCCACCCCGAGGGCGGCTGGGCACTGAACGGTCCGCTCCATGATGTTGTCCCGGGGGGCAGCCACGGCGCGGCCGCCCGTTTCCCCGGGAAGGCAGCGGCGGTGCCCCGAGGGTTCCCGGCATTCCCTCCCCGGGATCTCCTCCCCGGCATCCCCTCCCCGGGATCCCCTGCCCGGGTTCCACCCCGGCATCCCCTCCCCGGCATCCCCTTCCCAAGTTCCCCTCCCCGGGATCCCCTCTCCGGGTTCCCCCCCGCGCCCCCCGAGCCCTCCCCGCGCGCTCCTCGCCCCATGGGTTGAGCCAATGGGAGGGCGCGGGGTGGGCGGGGCGAGGCGGGGATTGGTCGGGGCTGTGGGGCGGGGGCGGGGCCAGAAGGCGGGGCCGGCACCGGCCGAGGGGCGGTCGGTCAGTTTGGCCGCGGAGCGGGCGCGGCTGGGCCGGGAGGAGCTGTGAGCGACCCCCGGCCAGACACCGACCTGCCGCCTCACGGTCCCGGCTGAGGGACCCCCGGTGCGCCGCCCCCGGTCAGTGGCCGCTGGTGAGCGACCGCCGTAGAGCAGCGACCCGCGGTGAGCGACCTCCCCCGTAAGTGACCCCCCCGTAGGTGATCCCCGATGCGCGGCCCCCGCGGGGTCTCGGGCCGGGGGTGAGCGCGTTCAGAGGCGCTCGGGTCTGGCGACGAGTGACACGGTTTAGTGGTTTAGGGGTTCCTGGGGCGGTGCTGGGATGACAGTTGGACTCGATGGAATCATGGAATGTGCTGAGCTGGGGGGGGGTCCCGTCGGCACCATGGGGTCAAGCTCCTGATTTTTGTGCACCGGTAAAGTAACTGAGTCTGGATCAAACCATTTGGCTCCAAAAAAATCTTCTGCCCTTAGTCTACACTGCAAAGTAAAACAAAAAAGATCAGGCAAAATACGATTCCGTGTTCCCCCCCGAAGGGAAGGCAGGCAGTCACAAACAAGGACGATAAATCAAAGCTCAGAGCATACGTTCATGGTCACCACAGCTGTATGACATCAAACCCATCCTCTGTTTATTACCCCTGTAGAACTCCCATCAAGTCCTGACTTTCTTGTGTTTATTTGTATATATATTTGTATATATATGTAATATTATGTATATATCTATGCAATATTTGCTTGTTATTGTTCCTTGGCAACAAGTGGACTTAAAAGGTTGTAACACTTTTAAAACAAAATAACCCATAAGCGTAAAGGTGATTTCATAAAGAAGTAGTGCAAAGCCGTTTTTTTACAGAAGGCAACAATAAAAGAACTATTTAGCAATATATAAGTTAAGACATTAATCAGAGCAAATGTACTGATTTCTGTTTAGAATTGTACAACTCATTCAACTCTTTGCACGCTCAAAAGATACGTTTGAAAATTTTCCCTCAGAAATAAGAAACAAAATTTTCTGAGGATGTTACTTACAACCGTTCCAGAGTTTCCAGTAAAAACTCACCATTCTTGAAATGCAAAGGCTGAAAAATGAAACAAGTGTGAAGTGGGAATTCTTGTTGCCAGCACTGATGTGGACATAAGTTCTTAGAGAGTTCTTAATGCAATGAATATTTTCTTTCGTAGAAGACATCATGGCAGCCCATCAGGAGAAAAAGCTTGCTCAAGAAAGAAAACACAAACCCAGCCAAAATGATACTCAGACATCTCAAGTCCAGTGGGGAAGAGCATGGTGAGAGAAGCTGATGACCCTAAGTAGTCCTTGTATTTCCAAGTGGTTCCTACTTCCTCCTAAAGTTGCTTCATTCCTGTTAAACTTCCCTCTGTTAATAACAGACTGTTGTAGTGTTGGACCCAAAGAAATGTATGTGCCCTGAAAACACTTTCAGTTTTCATCCAGTTGGTCTGGAAGGGCCACTGAAAAAAAATTGTCTGATATAATTAAACCACTTCTTTACCTGAAAACCGTGGAAAAAACCGTTATGTTTTGGATTGCAGGGAGGTGGACTGGTTTTCCTTGGCAAGCATCCTTTTCCTGCTCCTGTTTGCCCCACTGATAGTGTATTACTTCATCATGTCCTGTGACCAGTACCAGTGCTCTCTGACTGATCCCCTCAGGGACTTGCTCACAGGGAACAAACATCTGTCTGACATCTGGAACAAGACTCCTACGCTGACCTACCGGGCTGCTGGCATCTATTGCCTTTGGGTGGCTTTCCAGGTACACGACTGAGTTATGAACTGATGAAAGGTCTGGTTTTTCAAACAGCTCTTGCATGAAATCTTTTACCTAAAGGGTAGTGGAATGTTGCCCTGGTGTTTAGTCTTTGGTGTTTCTCACTTTCCTTGGATTTTGGAATCCAAGTGAAGCTTAGGGACTGGAAAAACAAGTGTATTCCTTATTTGACATAATCCTTGATGAAGTTACTATAAAAAAACAATACCCCTTTTCTAAAAATTCATACCCAAGAAAGCACTGCAAAAGGGCTGATATTTTCTATAGACAGGCAGTAAAAGAAGGCTGTCAAATGAAATATAACTTGTATGTGTGAAATATGTTCAAACTTAGCAAACCTGTCTTTTTTTTCCTAATTGGGAAACACTTACAACTCAGATTAATTTTAAAATAAAGAGCATAAGGCCTGACTCTACCTGTTACGAGTTGTCTTGCCTCCCCACCACAAAAGGATTAAGAACCTGTCAGGAAATACATCTTTGGAGTTGTGTATTAGCTGGGATGTATTACTAGTCTAAAACCACAACAGCTGAACGTTGCCATATTTGCTTATCCAATACAGATTTGCTTACCCAACACTTCTTAGAAACTGCAGAGTTACATTTGGTATCTGTATAATAGTGCTGTGAAGGGTTTTGTCTTGTCTGTATTTCCTGTTAATACAATCTCTGTCTTCCAGGTGGTTTTGTATGTGTTTGTTCCCGATTTCTGCCATAAATTTCTTCCTGGGTATGTGGGAGGTGTACAGGAAGGTGCTGTCACCCCTGCTGGTAAGCTTGTCCTTAGAATACATGCATACCCTCCAATCTTTTAAAATTATACTATTTCTGCACTTACAATCTTTAATAGAACTAAGTGTTAGAAAGGGTCACTTGTTACTTCCGTCAGTTTTGGGGGAGATTCTAAATTCAGTTTTTTCAGCCTAACAAAGCCTAGTGGTTCCAGCAGAGCCTCAGGTAACCTTCAGAAAAGTGAGGTCATTTCAGGAGCACTTGCTTGAGCTTCTGTATATTAGTAAAAAGCTGTATGAATGTAGTGTTGCTAAACAGTCCATTTTTTCTTCCTGTTTTAGGTGTAGTGAATAAATATGAAATCAATGGACTTCAGGCCTGGATCATTACCCATGTGCTTTGGTTTGCAAATGCCTGTTACTTCCACTTCTTCTCCCCTACTATCATTTTTGACAACTGGATTCCTCTGCTGTGGTGTGCCAATATCCTGGGATATGCAGTTTCCACATTTGCAATGATTAAAGGCTACTTCTTCCCAACAAATGCCAAAGACTGGTATGTGACTTTGAGTAGTGAGAGAATGCTAGTTCTTAAATAGTTAAATGAAAATTTGACCTATAAATTGAATGATTGGCCCAAACATATAAGCTAAGATTTGACTGTGATTCTTTGCTTCATTAGCACCATCCTCTGTGTTTCATATATGTGATGGCAGCGTCAGCATCAGAGATACCTCCATCCTATAAATAAAGTTACAGTTAGACTGTTCAAAAGTGTAACAAAGAGTAAAGTAGGACACTTGTGAAATTCTGAAATTTATCTCTGTTAATATAATTCTTGGGTTGGGTCAGTTTGTGTTGTCTCGCACAATCTTACGTGGGTTTATGATTTTTATTATCACTATATCACATTAATTTGAAATGTGTAGTCACAATAGTAATTGCCTGTACTTGTGTATAACTGTGTACTTTTCTATTTTTTCCTTCTTTCCAGCAAATTCACTGGCAACTTCTTCTATGACTACATGATGGGCATTGAATTTAACCCTCGAATAGGCAGGTGGTTTGATTTCAAGCTCTTCTTCAATGGGCGCCCTGGGATTGTAGCCTGGACTCTCATTAACCTTTCCTATGCTGCCAAGCAACAGGAGCTGTATGGCCAAGTGACAAACTCCATGATCCTTGTCAATGTCCTTCAGGTAAATGCAAAGGAGGAAATTAAGAAACCAGTTCGGAAATGAACTCGTATCGAGGAAAAAACTCCTTCCATGGGAATTAGACTTAGACAGGAAATTAAACTGGCCTGAACAAGCTCATTCAGTGATGAAGTAGTGCGACTTCTTTAGACACTTGTGTTGGTTTCCTTGGACACTTGTGTTCCTTCAGAGAGCCACTGGAAACACTGTTTTTCAAATGTTGGCATGGAATTCACAAGTGAATTTTGAGATCATATCCCAAGAGAGCACAGAGATTAGGCTGATGCTGTTGAACAGAGTAAGTGGTGACTGTGCTCTGTTATTGATGCAAAATTATTCTGTTGCAGGGTATTTATGTTTTGGACTTCTTTTGGAACGAAGCCTGGTATTTGAAAACCATTGACATCTGCCATGATCATTTTGGATGGTATTTGGGCTGGGGAGACTGTGTTTGGCTGCCTTACCTCTATACTCTGCAGGTAAAAATGTGTACAATCCATATTTGGGCTAAAAGGAAGGAACCTTTACAGAAACATTCTGCCCAGCAGTATAATTTGTACCTTAAATAACTATTAGACAGTTTGAGCGTTGAGAGATCATTACAACATTCTTTGTAACAATCTACTTGTAGGAAGGCTTACTGTCCATGCATGGAATTGACATCTTTTCCTTCTTTTGGGCCTTTTTCTGTCACTGTCTATTTTGTCGGTGTATTTTTCTAAATCCTAAAATCGGTTTCTTTTTGTACTCCTGCATACTGAGGGTCTTCTGTTTGGTGGTGGTTTGTTTGGCTTTTGTTGTTTGGTTTTTTATCTTCTGCTGTGTTTGCATCCTCACAACTTCTTGTTTCACTAAGTTTTGGAGAGTGAAAGGGAGAAGGGAAATGTGGAGTGCAGAGTGTTGTGCAAGTCAAGTAACTGGTTTGGCGTGCTGAGCACACCTTGCAAGTCAGAGGCTGTTGTTTTTTTGCTCCCCAGGGTTTGTATCTGGTTTACCACCCCGTCCAGCTGGGCACAGCCAACGCCGTGGGCGTGTTGATGTTGGGCTTGATCGGCTACTACATCTTCCGAGTGACCAACCACCAGAAGGACCTTTTCCGTCGCACAGATGGGAACTGCAGGATCTGGGGGAAGAAACCCGAGTACATCGAGTGCTCCTACATGTCTGTGGACGGCACCAAGTATTACAGCAAGTTGATGACCTCGGGATTTTGGGGATGGGCTCGTCACTTCAACTACACGGGAGACCTGCTGGGCTCGCTGGCCTACTGCCTGGCCTGTGGGTTTGCACACATCTTGCCTTACTTCTACATCGTTTATATGACCATTCTGCTCACCCACCGCTGCATTAGGGACGAGCACCGTTGTTCCAGCAAATATGGGAAGGACTGGAAGCATTACACTGCTGCAGTGCCCTACCGGCTCCTCCCTGGGGTGTTTTAAGGCTGACACAGAATCCAGGGAAAGGAAAGAAGAAGAGGTTTTAGTTTTTTGTCTTTTTTGGTTTTTTTTTTTTTTGAGGTGAATGGGGTTTATTCACACAGGTAAACTAACACCAAGGTTTTGTGAAGGACAATGTGTGCTGTTCTGAAGGAGAAAAGGTGGCTGGACAATAATCCTTGCACTGAAGGAACATGCAGGCAATGCTGTGCTTAAAGTAAATGAAATGAGGCACTGAAATGCCCCATTTTTTTAGAAAACTCTTTTACCTGGATTTCCCTCCTGTACCCCCACCTTCTAAATTACCTTGAAGTTGAAAAGTTGCACGTAGTGAGACTCCTGAAATCCCCCAATGCTGGGAGGTGACCTTACCTTTCCCAGTAGCTGGGTTCTGGAACCAGTTTCCAGTGATTTAGGGGAGGAGGAAAATAGTTCTGTGATGTCTTTATGAAAGAAGTTGTCTGCTGCAGTTGCTTGTGACAGTCAGAACCTACTGTCAGTAACAAGCCCAAAGGAGGATTTATTGTTTGTTGCTTTTCAAGAGGTTATCTGGGGAAATACTGAACTGGAGAAGGTGATGTTCAGTGATTGTTCTAATCTAAAGGCAGTGTTTGTGAAAGCTGGTATAAATTAATCCAACTCAAAAGTAACATTCTCAGCCCCTGACAATGTGGTACGTGACCAACTGAGTATTATTTTGATGCTGAAACCAAATCTTGCTTTGTGCAGATACTGAGCTCTACTGGCTTGGGCTGGTTTTGGTTTTGTGGTGAGACTGTTGCTAATGCAGAGATGTTTTCCTTATTGCTGAGCAGTATTTACACAGTGTCAGGGCATCTCACCCACCAGGGGGTGGGTGCACAAGGAGTTGGGAGGGGACACAGGTGGGACAGCCCTGTGGCATCATGCTCAGGGAAGAAGGAAGGGGGGGGATGATCAGAGTGGTGGTGTTTGTCTTCCCAAGTCACCATTATGGGTGATGGAGCCCTGTTTTCTTGGAGGAGGCTGAACACCTGCCTGCAGCTGGGAAGTGGGGACTGGATTCCTTATTTTGTTTGTTTGCGTGCACAGCTTTTCCTTTACCTATTAAACTGTGTTTATCTCAACCCTGAGTTTTCTCACTTCTCTGATTCCCTCCCCCATCCCACTGCAGGGCAGTGAGAGGGTGGCAGTGTGGGGCTGAGTTGCCAGCTGGGGTTAAGGCACCCTTTTTGGTGCCCAGCATGGGGCTGGAAGGGTCTGAGAGCACTGGCTGGATTGGAATGTGCTAAACTGGATTTGTAGCTGTTAGTGCTGTTTAGCTGTTCGCTAACAGGCTCCCGTGCTTGCCAAAGGCTCACTGGTTCTCAGCGCTCGTTAGTGGCTTAATTTGGGGTTTGCTGCTCTCGTCTTACTGTGCTGTGCCTGGGGACACTCTGGTGACAGCAGTGGTGACACACCTGGGCTGGACTCCAATGTGTGTGTGGAACTCCAACGTGAACTCCAGCTGAAGGAACTGTGACCTGTGGATGAGTGCACATGGAAGCAGGACACCCCGAAGCATCAGTGGCTGTGGATAAGCCCATAGTGGAGCAGAAACTTCTCAAAGCACCTGTGGCCGTGGTTATGTCCGTGCCCAGGAGGGGACTGTGGCCCAAGGACAAGCCTGAAGGATCTGTGATTGTGGATAAGTCTGTGGTGCAGCAGGTACACCTTGAAGCATCAGCATCAGTACCTGATGATGCCAATGGACAGGAAAAGCTTGAAAGTGAATATGGGAGCCCATGCCATTCCTACGAGGTATTCCCAGGAGCACGTGATGCATCAGCAGATGTCATGGAAACACCAGTGCCCAAACCATGGCTCCCAGGAAGCTGAGACAGTGCTGTAGGAGACAATGCTCCACATGTTTCCAGAAACCATCCTCCAGTGGCAAAGGCACGTGTTCCTAACTCCAGGGCTATCTGTCCATCCAGCTGTGCAGCAGCAGGAGAAGGAATATCTGCACATCTCAGTTACTTCTGGCAGGAGGCTCCATCCCTCCCAGAGCCTTCCTGAGAACTGCCAGAATCCAGAAGGACAGGTCTGGGTGCTCCCTGGCAGCTGCAGGGCTCAGCAGACTCTGCTCATCTTTAGGGCTTTCTCCCAGTCCAGTATGTCAGGAACAGGAGAAGGAATATCTGCACACCTTGGTTACTTCTGGCAGGAGACTCCATCCCTCCCAGAACCTCTGGGAGAGCTGCTGGACTCCTGTCCACAGAGATTCCTCTGTCTGGTCTCTCTTCTCCCTTCGAGCTGCAGGTGTCAGCATCATCCCCGAGGATGAATTCGGCAAGGGAAAGCCTGGAAGGAATGAGCCTGTTGCAGGCTCCAGGGAAGGCATTCCCACCAGCAAGCTGCACAGCTGAACGAGTCCTGGAACCACCAGTGCCCAGCCCGTGTCTCTCAGGATGCTGCCACATGGGAAGAGCCTCCATGCAGTGCTGGACAAGGCCCTGCAGTGGCAAAGGCAGCTGTTTCCATCTCCAGGGTGCTCTATTTATCCAGCTGTGGAGGACTAAAATAGGGAATATCTCCACACCTGCATTACTTCTAGCCAGAGCCTTCTTCCTTCCGAGAGCCTGGGTGAGACCCTCTGGACCCTGCTCCTGCCTTAGGATGCACATGGCCAGGAAAAGCCTGGAAGTATTCACATTACCAGGCTGTAAATATTCTTGATTTATAATCCTTAAGACATCACCTTTCAAAGGGAGATTATTAACAGGAAAAACAGCTAAACTGAGTCATGGAAGAATAAATGAGCTTATTCGATTCTTTCGGTATTTCAATAGTCAAAGCCTTGAAGGCCTTTTCACAAGAGAGACATTTGTATTAACAATGTGTATAATAATTACCATATGGCACAAGATTCAGTTCAACAGTCATCCATTTGTCAGTCTTATCCATGTCAGAACTACAGACTCGAGTTTTACATTCCTTGCCATCACAGTATGATTTCAAGTGATCATCAAATGATTTCAAGAGACCCGTTCTGTCTCCTGTGGAAGGTGCTTGTAAACCCCAAAATTTCCAGCTTTGCACAGGAAAACGTGCCGAGAGCGAAGCTGTAACTGTTTCACGGTCTTTACTGCCGTCTAGCGTCCTTTTTTTACAATTACAGTCCTTCTGATGGCTTTTTAAACACCTGTGTTCCCAGTCTTTAAATTACTGCTGTATCATCTCACTTCGAACGACTTCTTTCGCAGCCTTGAATGTCGGGGATGCTGATTGCTCCTTACAAGCTTACAATCTATGCCTCTTCCCTGAGGTTCATAGGATTCTCAGGCAAGTTTCTCAAGCAAGCAAATATATTAAACAATATTAATAACCCTGGCAAGTTTCTCAAGCAAGTCGAACACAAACACTTGACGGTATTCCCTCTTTCTTGCACTGTGCCTGTAAACCCGAAAGTTTCCAGCTCCAGCTGGCACAGGGGAAATAACGTTCAGACTCCTGCTCTGCATATTCCTTCTCAGCCCTAACTACCATCAAGCATTTGCCCTCTCCCAGTGCCTTTTCTCTCCTCAAAGACAAAAGCAAGAGGGGAATAAACACTTTGGCCTCTGCGAGCTGTGAAAGCGTGTGGTGGTACCTGCCTTCTCTACCTCCACCACGATGGACCCTTGAAAACTTCACTGACTTGATGGCTTATGCCCGTTAAATAAAGCAGTTTTTGGCTCTCAAATCAAAATGATGAAGGGACATTTATACTTTGGAAATAAATATGTTGGTGGAAGGTCACCTGAGACCTCAGCTTTAGTTTAGATGGCAATGCTGCTTTCAATGTGATGGGTGTACAAGCTGATGAATTAAATTCTCACCCGCTCCCTAAATTAAGGTGTCTGAGTAAGCATTTAGTTTGCCTATCTTTGCTATAAAAACAGACTTTTGAAAACCACAAAGATTAAAATGCTATCTCACAGGGCATCCACTAATTCCTATTTTTCTCTTGGGATGCCAGTCTGAATTATTTTCCTGCCCCCACCTTGTGCAGGCTTAGACTCGCAATATGTATTTTATGAAAAAAAAATTATGTTTATAAACATAAAACTTTAATACTGATCAGAAACTTCTAAGCACCAAGCAGTTTTACATATTGCCAGTATGACACAAATAAAACTCAAAAGTTGTTCTACATATTTAATAGTATATTGTCAATAAAAGTGAAATAAACGTGACTGCCATTATTTAAAGAAACAAGGTGAAAAGTGGAGGATAATCAACCAACTGGTTTAGTTTACCTATACACACTTCAACACAAGTGAATTAATTCAGCCTTTGATACAAAATAAAGATAGAGACATTATTGTCTGAACACTTGAGCAGTAGCACAAATTCCATTTATGAAACAACTGATCCTCTCCAAAAGTCAGGCCCACACTGACAGAGCTTCTCACAGAGTCATCATGTACACCACTAAGAGCCAGCACAAAGCATGACATGATCAGGAACAAGCTCCATCCATGACAAATCATCAGTAAATCATCATTAAAAAAGGCAGAGAGATTCATCCCCAGCATCTGCTCCAAACACTCCGCAAATTGTGGTGAGAATGAATTCCTTAAGATCTCTAACGAAAAATAATCTCCCTCTGAACATTAAAAAAAAGGCCAACCAATTTAGTGATTTCAGATAGTCAGGAATTACAAGGAATAAGGAAGACGCTCCAACAGCACAAGAGCTGCACCGAAATTCTCAGACAGGTGTGTTTAAAGCTTTTGGGTACCATAATGGAAAAAAGATCTTCCACACAGAACAGTCAAGCCTAATATGTTAAACTTCTTCACAGACACTTCTGCATTTGGCAGCAAAGGCAAATGTTCCCCCAGAGTAAGGGTAAAATTTGAGGTGGTCAAAGGATGGGTTGTTCTGGATTTGATGGCGGGGTTTTTGTTTGGTTTTGAGGGTTTTCTTTGGGTTTGGTTTGCTGTTGTTTTGTTTGTTTTTAATAGAATGAAGAAATTACGCCGGTGCTTTCTACATAGGACTCCTAACTGCTAAGAATTCATGCTGGACTAGGAGAGTGTGCTTGTAGCCTGAAAACACACACTTGTTTAGATGAATATCACTCTTTTCCACCTGCTGGTTCAACCAGTCCTGCAATTAAACATCCCAGGCCACCTGCCTGGAATGATACTCAGTTCTAATTCACTATAAACAGCGTTTGCTACACCAAAAGCATTTCATGCTATTTATCTGGAAACACACTTGGAGCACTTAAATGTTAAATACACTCTTCTGGACTCTGTTGCTGCATGTAAAAGCACAGATGCCCATCATAAGAGAGTAGCTGAGGTATCTTGAGATGCAATATCTGGGTTGGCAGGCATTAGCAGAGAATAACAGTGAAATTTATGCAGGAATCATTACTGAAAATCCACACAGTTTTTCAAGATAACACAGAATGAGGCGGAATTATTTTAAAGAAGAAATCAAACAGAAAACATTCATTCAGCTGCCACAAGTGAACACCACCGCTTTCTAGTCTTGGAAGATAACCAGTGTAAGCGGTTATTCATACACAGACCTGGAGAGTAAGACAAATTAATATTTCTGCATGACATCTGTAAAGTGCCTTGCTTCAAAACACAACTTTGTGAAACATAATTACACACCTGCAATGCTAGAGCGTGCTTTGCCTTTCACGTCATTCAAATTTCACTGTCTTTGCCATCACAACTACCAGTTTAAAAACGTCTGTGTTTGGGAAAGGTGTTGAAGCAAAACCTGCACTCGTGTATCAGACCCCCTCACCAGAGGCACCTGTGACAGACTGTGGTCATTTTAGTAATATTTCCACACCTGCATCTGGGAACAAGCTCTAAAACAATTAACACAGACCCAGAACACTCCAGACTGTATTGTAACGCCTTTTTTTTTTTTTTCCTCCCCCCTCTACAGATTTTTTTAATACCTTCCTGCATACTAACTTGAAGGCTTTTTTTCACTAATGACAAGGACAAGATGAATGTGTCTTTACAAGCTCTATCTGCCTGGAGATAAGGAAAGTGGCTGAAGGACAAATCAGCTCGGAGAAACATTGAAAGAGCTGCTGCTTGACAGGTCATGTTGAACTTCTCAAATTTTCAGGCTGAAAAAGGTTTATGCATATTAACTTCTACACACAGGGTGGGCTAAGAGCTCATTTTAATGGTCATGCAACGTATGGGGGGGGCACATAGTGGGCAGTTCAGGAAGTCTGTACCTCCCGAGTACCTTAGCCAGTGGGGAAAGGAAGACGGGGGGTATATGGCCAGGGAAATCAGTATAAAAAGGACTGCGAACACCCAGCAAGTTGAGAAGGACCCCGCTGGGTTTTTGCCTCAGTGAACGTTCTCCTTTTATTCCAATAAATCAAGGACGACTCTGTCTCCTTTGTGGACGCTGACCTCTAGCGACGCGATTTTCCCTTACACTAGGAAAGAGGAGGACAGAAAGAGAGGTCCCTCCCTCCCTTTCTCCCTCCCTCCCTTTGTCCACTTCTAAGAAAAGCAATTTACTCACTACAAGATCTTCCTGGAACAAATTAACCCACATATCAATAGCAAGGCGATCTGAGGGAAGACAGCAGAGAAAAGCAGCAAGAGCACTCATAAAACCAAGCACATTAAGGAGGAAAAAAGCAAGACAGGCTCTGTGCAATGCGCAGAGGGGAGCTGGTCACAACCGAGCTAACAGAAAGCAGCAAAATCCACCAGGAAACACTAGAGCCCCTGCAGCAGCACGCTCCCCATCAGTCCTGTACAAGGGAAGGCTGATAACACCAAATTCAAAGAGCAGGGATAGAAGCATAGGCCAGAGGCTCAACTACCTCCTGTTCCTCAGCTTTCCCAGGCAGGAGGCAGCACAGGTGGTGACACCTTAAATCAGGGTGGCAGCCCTGAGACCAGCCCTGAGACCACCCCCATCACACTCACTGCAGAGCACAGCTCCAGGTGACAGTCAACCATGTGCTTACCCTGTGTCTGTGCTGATTAGGAGGATGGAAAAGAAATGCTCCCTGAGTCCATCCGGGCTTATACTTCATTCCCAGCAAAGGAGAAGGATAATGGTGCTCAGGTGTTCGTGCAGCACACACGCATGGCCCCTGTTCCCGTGTGCCTTCGCAGTCCATGCTCATCACACAGGGATGTGGGAGAGCATTCCCTGATGTCCCTTTGCAGTGTATCCAAATGGTGAGGCCTCTCGTGATCCTGCCAACAGTGCCCACATTGTCAGCAGGCTCCCAGGGCAAGCAGCTACTCAAGTTTGTTGAACATCATGTATTTCTTTTCAATCCAATCCCATGGATATCAGTGCCATCTTCACCATCTCCAGGGCTTTGTGATCTCAGTCATGCCCCTCCAGCCTTCCTTGCTCCTCACCAGGAATGCTGACCTTTCAGTCTCTCTTCCCAAGGCAGCTGCTACATCTTACAAACCACATCACTGTCCCTTTTTTCGCTTCATGGGGACCTTCCTGAGGTGAGAAGAGCAGAGCTGCTCGCTGTGTTCAAGCCATGAGTGCTTGAACTATCAAACCAAAGCTACACAGCAGTAAAGTGAGAACTTTTTTTTTTAAAAATACCTTTTCTGCTTGATAAAGGAAACATCTAATCAAATACTGTCTTCTGTATGTAGCACAGTTAATATTTCTTGGGGTTTGACTGAAAACATGCTGTTTGGCTTTCATTCTGCTCTGCTCCTTCACATGCAGCATGACTGACCTATCCTTAGAACTCTACAGCACAAAAATTTTCAGATCTTGCTTTAGAGGTTTGGAAGACAAATTTCTAGTATTCCAAATGATTAGAATTTTTTTTTTTTTGCCTATTTCTTAACCTGTCGACATCAGTATTATAATTTTTAATATTACGCTAAACTCTAACTAGTTTCTGTAATGACGCTTCCCAACTGAAATGCTTCCACACCAAGGCACACAGCATGGGCCGAGAGCAGGAGGGACTGTGCTGAGTTTCCCACAGCAGAGTCTCAGATGTCTGGATCCTTAAAATAAATGTATCTAGGTGCAATAACAGAACATGGGGATCAAACCCACAGCCTTGCTTAGCACCATGCTCTAACCAACCGAGCTCATATTGGGATAAACAGTTAAGCTGAGACAGGAAAAATAAGTAATTTGAACAGCAAACCTGTGTTTTCACACTTTCACAACAAGTGAGACTGGTACAGTACAATCTGAATGCCTGAACCTCCTCAGAAAAATGCAGGTTGACATAAAGAATCAATTTTCAGGATGCGGTATGGACCCTCGGGTGTGTGTGACTCCAAACCACAAAACAGTTAAACCAAAATACTTTAGGAAGTGAGAGGACGTTGCTAACTAGTAACCAGCACATACTGCTTTTCCTGGGAAGAGACTCCCTTCCTCCTGCCCCTGTGAAGTGGTATCCAATGACCTCTGGGTCCTTGCCATGCCTCCTTCCAGCTACTGCAAAAATTAACCCTGTCCTGGCCAGAACTGGGACATTCACATCAAGCTCTGATGAGAAGCCCCCCCGATAATATTAGAGTGCTTTTGTTGGTCTGTTCTGACACCTTCCTTTTTCCTAATCGAATCACTTGGGACTTTCTTTCTGATGGATTGTTGGGATTTAACACAGTCTCTGATGTGATTATAGTAATTGAGTAACTGGTGCAGAATAAACAACAGGGACATGTAAAAAGTAACCTGACCATGAAGCACCATTCTGTTGTCCTTTCTCTTCTCCCTGCTTAGCAGTTTCGGCTCTCAAGGTGAAAAATTTGTCGTAGTGATATACAAACTTTAATATCTTAAGGTACAAGCAACAGTCCAAGACTCTGCAAACAATTCAGAAAAGCAGAAAAAAAAAATTAGCTCTGCTATCTGTGGTATCTTTCTGTGGTATCTCGCTGCTCCCCAAGTGTCCATTTACACAGAGGATGAGTTTGTTCCTCGTGTCCCTGTGACATCAGTGAAACACAAAGCAGACCAGACCACATATTCAGCCCTGCAGTGGCAACTTGCCAGAGAGCAGGCAACGAGACGTTCATTTTACACTCTTCTTAGCACTGCAGAGGCGCACATGGGCACCTGGGAAAAAGCTCTAATTCCATGTTGCACTGCACAGAGCTGGGACGTGCCCCAAGCACGCTCTGATGCTGCCACATTTTTTATCTGCTGCCTGGTGCTTGCTGGCAGGCAGGAGCAGTCACCTCTGGCTACTTCTATCGAACATGGTGAAAACAGACTTCAGTTTGACACGCAGAGTGGTTCCCTTCAACACAAAATCACTTAGAAATACCAGAAAGGGCTTTCTAAATTACTTTCCTCCCCTCCCCCCCGATTCTCACCTGTCAAAAGCTTACCTTTGTCAAGGAAAATACTTCTGCTTTCACCTGCTTCCTTCAGAAATTACTTGCTCTAATAAGAATAATATTATGTGTTTTCCAGGAGCTGAAACATTTTGGGGTCTGTTTAGCACATAGAGAGCAGTACTCTGGGGGATACATGCTGATAAGACACTCAGACCTACCCTTACATTGAGGACCCACATCCTATCAACAGCTCTATGCAAAAGCAAGACCTTTACACGAGATTTAAGGATGATTAAGTCATCTTGAGGAATGGTAACAGATAAAAGTGGTGCGCCAACATTTAAGTTTGAGTATAATTTCGAAGGAAAAATAATAGGTGTGATATTGAGGAAAGGTCAAGAAGCAGTTTAGGTGTAAGATTTAATGAAAACCCATTCATGTTCCACGGAAAGCTATGAGCTGTGTTATTTTCTGGAATTCTAAAGTAATATCATTCAGCTGACCTTTTGAAAATCGAGGATTATGAAGCACTATATAAAGCAGCTGAGACCTCCTTTTGAATGTCACACTGAAATCTGCATGTGCTCAGCGTGGTAGGAGTACCATTAAAAAGTACAGTAGGTGAAATTAAATGCTTTGTCTTGTTAACAGCTGTTTGCACAATGGTCTCCTGAGTGAAAGGCATCTGTTCTGCAGTCCATCATCTACCACTAATACCCATTATATTAGAAATACTGCCTCCTTTGTATACACAGCTTGTGTAATCCCACATTTTTGTCGCCTGTTCCAGTGTTGCTATGTGACGTACTAAGGGAGACACACTGAAATTCTGATCACATACACAGGGGCAACATGAAGCAAGTGCCATTTCTCCCTTTTCCATCAGTGGAGTCTAATGTGTCTTTGCATCTAAATGAACTTTTGCATGATAAGCAGACAACTGTATGAAACTGCTGGCATGCAGTTAGCTAATAGCTTCTTCTGGGCTATTTTAAATGAAGACCAGGCTGACGCAATAGATCTGTTAAAAATTCATTTTTATGACTACTCACCCTGGTTGGACAAACAAATGAAAAAAAAAACAAAACAAAACAAACAACCCTGGAATGGAAAAGTGCCTAGCTTGTTTTCAAAAGATTAGACAAATGCTCTCAGATCATAATGCATGTTTTTATCTGACTTTCAATTCCCCCCTCACTGCTGTGTATCTTAGAACTGTTAAACGGTTTATTGCCATGATTTTGCCTGATCACATTCTGCTGGCTAACAACTTCTGGTTAACTTGTGGATCTTCAGCTGGAGGGAGGGTACTAACTCACCCAGATGTGTGTCCCGAGCCCTTCAGCTCTTATTCTGGTGAGTTAAAAACCACTCGGACAAGGACCGGGAGCTGAGAGGAGCTCCAGCCACTGCCTCATATTTAAGCCTTTGAGGAAATGCGTTTCTAGCATGTCTGTATTTCAAACCTTTCCCTTCAAAACTCTGATTAACCTTGGAAGGAGTTTAATGGCTGAATCTCTACGTGGCGAGATTAGAGTGCAACAACACCCAGTTGCTCCGGTTTTCTGGGGAGGGCAAACACCACAGCGTTCACCTGAAAGAAGTGACAGAACACACTGCAAACTGCATCAGCTGCAGACCCAGTTCTCCATAATTTCATCTGTGAGATAACTGACATTACAGTCCGTCAGGACATAGAGAAATAAAAAGTGCAGCAGATACATTATCAGTGATGAAAGTGCTTTTCTGGTTGTTATTCAGAAGAAGACACACTAGAATGAGTGAACGTATTTTCGCACTGGAGAGATAGCAAAATAGAGCAAACATGAGGCATTTTTTGTCCCCCCATCAACTGTGTTATTGCTGAAGCATCATTTGGCTCCAGGGATTTCACAAGGATATTTGGAACCCGCCTTTCAGCGGGCAAGTGTCAGGTAAGTAAGAGCTGGGATGCAGTGAGGTAATAACTTGTTTTGCTTTCCCTATTAAAATGTCTTTATCCCAACCCATAAGTTTTTTCACTTTTACCCTTCCAAATCTCTCCCTGATCCCACTGGTGAGGGAGTGAGTGAGTGAGTGGCTGCAAGGTGCTTGGTTGCTGCCTGGGGTTAAACCATGACAAACACAAAACCAATTTGCTTCTCAACAAAAGCAGGCAAATATACAAAACGTTTGATCTAAAATTTTCCCAAGGGTCAGACATGCAATGCTGCAGATTTTACCTCCCACTGTGCCCGGGGCTCTGTGGGCAAATATCAGAAACCAAATTGCCTTTCATTCATAAACTGAGAGTTGTACTCTGCAAAGATTAAATCCATCATATTTTGAGAGAAGGTAACTGTCTTCCTGTTTACTGCACATTTGTCACAGAGTAACACAATATTGTGAGCTGGAAGGGACCCACAAGGATCATCCCAACTTTGCCAGAGAATTCTGTTATCAAATATAGAAAACATTTTCTACTAAAAAAATACACCTGGACAGTGTTTTGCTGATTTTTTTTTTCTGTTCCCTGATCCCTCTTTTTTCCAGTGACGTAGCAGTTTCCCAGGCAAAATCCTCACAAGGAGAGACAGCACCTCTGTGCATCAAGAGGAGTATTGCTCTGTTAGCTTCAGACTGTTACTGTAACTTAAAAAGTTCAGTTATTTCAGTGAAAATTTGGGGGGCATTACAGGTAATAAGCAAAGGGATATTTTTCCTTTTTATGTTATGGAAAAAGCACCCACAGTTTTAGTGATATTTCCCTTTTGTGTCAAGGCTGAAGGTTGGCCCACGGAGCACTCTGGTTGCTGCAGTGACTGCTGGTACCTTCAAAGTATCACTACAGCAACCTGCTATGGTCCAGCCCAAGGCAGATACAGAAAATAAATATAT
Organism: Pseudotriccus pelzelni; assembly: GCA_035584735.1. Classification (NCBI taxonomy): domain Eukaryota; kingdom Metazoa; phylum Chordata; class Aves; order Passeriformes; family Tyrannidae; genus Pseudotriccus; species Pseudotriccus pelzelni. Next base: position 6,769,090 of record JAWMRA010000161.1, on the reverse strand, counting down.
AAACCTGCCTGGCATGGTATTATTTGCTTGCATATTTAAATAGCCAAATAGAACTGTAATGCAGTATATAAATTATGAAAGAAACTGTCTTATTCACAAACAAAACTTGCTAAAAACCATGACTTACCTCTCCTCAAAGTAGATGCATAAAAATTTCTGATTAAGAAACTCACATCTTATATAGGAACTTGTTTCTTGCCACATCCGTGACATGCAAGTGTTGTAAGTGTTCCATGCTCATCACACAGCACAACATGATTAAAAGTAGAGCTTCTGGTTTACCAAAAACGAAGAAAATAAAAGCCAAGTTTCCAAAAAAATTAATAAATATTTAAGTAAGCAGTTTTTGTAAAGTTCTGCTAATTGTCATCTAAGCAAAGACAGAACCATCAAAACCAGTTTCTGCCTTGCACCAGAAAGTACTTACCTGTACCCACACTCATGTTTAAAAGTTGTTTTCTATAATCCTTCTAGCTTCATGGAATATGGTAAATAGATTAACACTAAAAGATGTAATATTCAAGCCACCTCTCCTTGGCATCATGAATTCAACTGTCCTTACAGGCATCTAATTTTAGGATTAGTTAAATCTTTAATGCTTTTTTCTGCTTGCTATAAAAAAAAAAAAGTCCTATCTGACTCCCATGTGAATAAAGCATTTTACAGACTTGTAAGAAAATGTTCTTGTTAAGAACTGTGTATTCTGAAAAGGAAGTTGAACTGCCAGTGCCACCATTACCAGCTGCTATGAGACACAACACACCCCTTTCTTTTAAGTAGCATTTTCTTTACCTGGCTGCATGCTAGAAGGACTAGATCTATATCAATGGACAAAAGAAATGCTTTTTCTCAAAAGTCACTGCCTTGCTTCCAATGGTGTAAACAAAAGGCAATACAACTCCATAAAATGAAACTCATTATTTTTCCTTTCAGACATTTAAAAAAAAGTAAGAGGATCACAGAGTCCTCATCTAAATCTCTCCTTTACTGTTCTTCATTCAGCTACTAAAATTTGAATCCATGGGTTTGCAAAACCAGGGAAATAAAAAGAATTTTTTCCCTCTTTTTTTTTTTTTTTTAGCTTATGCAGGCTTTTCTGAGTTAGTGAGTTATTTTTCTCTACGTAATAAATTCAAATAAATATATTTCCCAGAGGAACTGCATTCCTTTCTTTATGCACACCTTTTCCCTAGTTCAAATGGCATTTGAAAGAGGGAGAAGGAAATGAGGAAATTAAGGAGACAGATGCATAAGTCACTGAACAGTTTTAAGAAACACTGACTGCATTATTTCAGACATATGTGTTATGTCCTGATTCAGGAATAATATAAAAATAGATCTGACATATTCTGCATGAAATAAATCCAGCTTCAGCCTCCTTTTTTCGTGCCCGGGTCCGTCAGGAGGTGAGAAGGGCGGAACGATGCAAGCAAGCCCCTTCAGCGTGCTGTGGGATGCAAATGCAGAGCTAAAACACAGGTTTATTCCAACAGGCTTTATAACGAAGAGTTGTCACACGTGCACCAAGGACTGGCAGTGAAACATTCTTTTCTGGTGCAGTCCCCTTTGTCCTACCATATACAGTCCTGTCATATTACGGTTATTATACCTTGAGCACAAGATCCATCTGGAAATAAATTTAGCTAAACATTGGGGTCACCTGTGACTTCCCTGCGGAGGGCAGTCATCTCATCTGCACTGGAAAAGGTGAAAACAGTGTCATTTCATTACTTGCAAGTGAGCCTTTGCCTGTCACATCTGCAAAAAAAGCGGCACCACAAGAAGATTATTTTTAAACTGTTAGATTTTACTCAAAAACATACAATGGCTTCACTCTGCATATGAATAACCTAAGAAATGGGTCAGCTTGTCAGCAGCTAAAGCTCATATATTTCACTGTGTTAACTTTGCTAATAAAGAAACAACCATTATTTCTACAATCACAGATTTTATCATGTCTGTAAAGCCATTATTTAGCTTAGAACTAAGAAACACTTTTAATTGAAAGTACCTGGCCTCTTTCCTTAGTGACATAATGGAATTAAGATGAAAAGAACTCAGTTTGGGGATTATTTTGTGTGTATTAATTCATTCTATTAATCAACAGTACTTTACAATTTTTGCCTTGGGAAGGATAGTTGGTTTGGTTGGGGTGACCTTAAAGATCATCCAGTTATAATAACAGTTAAGTTAAATAATAAAAAAATAGGAAATTATTAATAATTAATAATTGCAATAGTAATGTTAATAGAGAATTACAGCCAAAGTGTAAATCTCATCTTTGCTCGGTTTTAAATTTAGGAACCTAAATTAGAAGCCAGAATAACTGGAGATAAATTCTACCTACCCAAATTCACATTGAATTTTTGAGTTAGTCGGTATTCAGATTTTAACTTCTGCCACTTACATCAGAAAAACAGAAAAATACTCACCCAGGAAATCCTGTTGTGTCTTTGACGCTCCGTGGTGAAAAATCACAGAACATGCTGAGTTGGAGGGGACCCACAGGGATCACTGAGTCCAACCCGTAGCTCTGCACAGGACCAGCCCCAGGAGTCTCCCCACGTGCCTGAGATCATTGTCCAGATCCTTCCCAAACTCTGGCAGGCTTGGTGCTGTGACCACTTCCCTGGGGAGCCTGTTCCAGTGCCCAGACACCCTCTGGGTGAAGAATTTTTTCCCCAACATCTAAAATAAATCTCCCCCGATTCAACTTTATCTCCACCCCTCAAAATTCAATTCTGTCAGTGCTTCGGTGTTCAAAAAATGGACTAGGTTCTGATAAGGAAAAAAATAAAAATAAAAAAGAACCAAATAAACATCTTTTATTGTTTAAATTAGTAGATTTGAAATGGTATTACTGAAAGGTAATACATGGACCCCCCCCCCCCATCCACAGTTCCCTTTTTACAGTTGCACTTATGAGTTGCACTTCAACTATGGCTACACAGATATTTCTCCCCCCCCCCTCCCCAGCTGCCCCTTTAATCTTAATTTAAAAACCTAATCTGCCATAAAGGTACATGAAATAGAACAGACCGAGAAAATACTTGAGATTGGCTGCTGTTTACAAAGAAACTATGCAATCACTGAGCATGTAGAACAAGAGTTCAAAAACTGGACTGTATCCTGAAGTGTTTCTTCAAACATCCCTTTTGGATTATGGCTGGAAAGTACTAATTGGTCTATTCTAGACTAATTTACAAACATTCATAAAATAGTGAAAAATGCATGCTTTAGAAACCTGGTACATTTCGTGACTTTGCACTAAAAAGAATATGAAGATGGATGCAAGGGAACGGCGTTTCTGATGTAGGTTAGTAGTGCTTAGAGTTTTTTTTCTTTTGTACTAACAGACTCTTCAGATTTTTTCTCATTCCTTTCAGGTGATTTTTTATCTTCAGATTTAGACCATGGAAGGCTGTGCAGCTTCTGTGGAGGAGGAAACAGCACCAGTGTAAACGCTGTGTACACTATATAAATATATATATATATACACATAAGCAAACAAAAAAGGATGCTAAAAATCCCTGGCATTAGTGCACACAGAGCTGTATTTCTGTTAAACTGATGTACCTGTCTTAAACTACAACAGCAGAATATGACATTTGCCAGCGGCACCTCGGAAAGCATTCTGATGTCTAATAAAGGAAGCGTATTTAACAATCAAATGCAGCCAAAGTCGGCACTAGGAAAGCTGTCTTCTGAGCCAAAATTTAGTGCACAGTGTGCAAATATGCTTCAAGCAATCACAGTGCTTCACAAGACCTTTTAATTAAACCCCAGCAACTACTCAGAAAGAGAGTACCTGAAAGCTTGTCCCGGTTTCTGCTGCCTTCAAATGAGATGTCGAATTATTGCGATTCCCCAAACACGTCTTGGCAACCTGTCAATGCAAAAGCCAGAGGTAACTACTTCATATTTTTTCCTAAAATACTGATGATATTAAAAATAAAAATAGTAGTTTTTAAAAATTAAAAAAAAAAAAAAGAAGAAAAAGAAAAAAGAAAAAAAGAAAAAAATCACTGGGTCTTCTTTTAAGCCTTGCTGCTGAAACTAGACTTAAATCCCAGACTCCCACCATCCCTATAACAGTGGCAGAAAGTTTAACAACTTAATGCTTGTCCAGATGTTTTTTTCTCATGTTGAAATCTCATCACAAATAGTGAAGTTTTACTCCCACAAGTGGTCCTAGGGAACAGAAAAGTAATTACAATTGTCTTTTATGGGTGAGGAAACAGCAACTATCAAGTGAAAACCAGCACTGCAGTTAGAAGTTCTCTGTTACTACCCTCTTGTCTAAACTGCCAGATCTCTTGGGTATAATAATCCCTGACTGGGAATATGAATTCACTGAATGGGAAAATCAGATGACTCTCAAGGTACGGAAAACTTGTGACATTAATTGTTGTCATTTTATTCCAGGAATAATGTCATATACTTTGTCAATATGTTTTTCGGTGTCTGGGAAAACAGGGTGGCACTGCATAAATAAAATACACAAATAAAATTAATTACACAGTAGATTTTTGAACCGAAGAGATATCCTGTTATGACAGTAGAGATTTACCCAATGCTGAAACTTCAATCGTAATTAAATCAAAGTCCCTTCAGGAGTAGGAGGAATGATGGCATAGGAAAGGAAATCGAAAAATGAAATACAGTAAAATATTGATAATATTTGCTCATTATTCTAAAATGAGTTCACATTGGAATTTCTCTACTTGTTTTGCTATTAAAAACTGATACAGTTATATGCAGTGAAAATAAATGAGGAAATATTTTCAAAGTTTTGAGTGATCAATACTCTTTTCTACTCCTCCTTCTATGAAAAACACCAAATAAATACATGTGGTTTACGTTCTAGATAAAGACTACAGAGTCAGATGACTGAGTAGTAATCTTGAATAAAATTTTAATACTTCAAAAGCTTAGAAGTGTGGTCCTGACAGAACTTCCATTTAAATTATTTACTAGAGAGCTAGATTTAAAAAAAAAATGTTTCAAGCCTGATCACGTTCATAAAAACTGAGAGTCTGAGTGACTTCTAGGTGAGCAGCTTGAGGACAAAAGATACAGGTCACATTAGGAACAGTATTGCAGATTGTGTAATGCAGAGGAGAGAAAAAATTCCAATGAAATATAAGATTATTTGTGTATTGAAAATTTGGTCTAACTCTGCACACTAAGAAAATAAAACCAGGCAGCCCATTTCACCAACACAATTCACAGGAATCGAGAAACATTAATTGAAATTAATAAAAATATAGGTCAGCTGCTCAAAACATATCCAAAGGAATTAAAAACCAGGGCTGCCTGAGATAAAACAAATGATCAAAACGATGCATTACAAGTGACTAGTTTTGAATACTCTTCGTAGATCAGGCAGCAAAGGCCAAGTGTGTGCAGGTCTATGTCTATATAAACACATAAATACACAAATACACACCATACCTACAACCTCCTTCCCCTCAGCCAAAAACCACATCAGGCAAGTGGAGAAATTTAAACCCATGTACTGGAATAGCTTTCACAACCATGAGTGACAAACAAACCAACCCAAAAAAAGCCAAATATTAACCTGTTGTTATTGTTGCTAGTTCCCTCTAGGACAAGCAGTGGATTGTTCTGTTAGAGTCCCTCCTGTGAGAGGGACACTAATTGCAAAAGGACAGAATGGGAGCTTGACGTGGTGGAAACAATCAAAAAGCAAAAATAACCGCTTTCAGGAAATGAAACGTTGTCAGGGTGGTTTTATTACTTTGTGGAGATGAGATTTTTAGATATACCTGCTGGAAGGGACACTGTGGGATAATGCCAAGCAGGTTATAATTTAAAATACTGTCACCAATACTTCAAGGACGCTCTGGGTTTCATACCAGGTGTACTCTGACATTTCACAACACGGACTGTTTCCTCTGCTGCTGGGCAAAAAGTTGCACGAATTCTGTCTGCACATAATCTCTATTAGCCACAGATTAAGTTTTAAATCCGTGGTGGCTTCACGGCAGGGCAGGGAAGAGGCTCCCTCACCACCTGAAGGCTCAAGCAATGCGGTCTCCTATCTCAACCACAGTGTAAGGACTTAAAGTTTGGAACAAATATGAAGTACTTTTTTGCCTGTCCCCCTTCTTACTGCTGCCAGGCAAGTTCAACCAGGCTCTTAAGCTACACAACAAAAAAATTGTTAAGAAAAGTCTGTAACATCCAGGGCTAAAATGAAGACACCATACCCAGGTGAATGTCTTTCCAGGATCAACATAATGCTACGGCTACGCAACGCTGGCTATTTTCACTTTTTTTGTGCCTGAAATAACAGGTGGAAAAGGACTGCAGATCAAAAAGCAGAGGACATGGCAGGACTAAGTATCTTGGAAGCTACAAAGCAAGGAGAAGCTGATTCAACACACATGCTTTGATCTAGATGAAAACCACTGCACGTCTGAAACATCGCAACGCTTTTAAAAGCACAAATTCTTGTTAGCGTAGCGAAAGGGCTGCCTTCCAATGAGCCTTGCATGCAAGGTTATTAAAAATTCAGCGTACTGCTTTATATTTATGGAAGTGACTGCCACAGAACAAAAAATAATAATAAATAAAAGGCAGCTAACAGTATTCTCAAATTTTAACTTCACTGCTGAAATTTATTTCCTGCCCTTTGTGTTTAGGACAAAACAGGCCATTTATCCCCCTTAACCATGTTCTCTGTGTGCTGGGGTTTTTTTGAGCATTCCATTGCTTTCCTTACCCAGCTAAGCTCAGCATCTAGATTCAGGCAGCAAATCTTCAATACTTGCCATTGCAGCCAGTTTTTATCCAGGTACACAATTATTAAGTAAATGATGAGTAGTCCTCAAAGCAGTTTTATGACTCAGAGCAGTAAAACAAGACAGAAGGATGGAATTCCTCTGATGCTTAGAATCCTGCCTTCTCTCTTTTCTACCCTTTCCTTAGTATTTTCTTATCTTAATAAAAAAAAGTAATAATTTAATGTGTTGTATTTAACCATTAATGACAGATCTCAAAACTTCACCCACGAGATAATTACTTTTACAGAATAATCTCTATGTTTTCTATGTGAAGGAACTATTTATTTCACCATTAAGTTGTTCTGGCTGCTATTTCCACAACATCTGCCATATAATTTGTAATTATATTCAGTAAATTACATATATTGTATTTTTATCATAAAACATCAGGAGATGTTTTGAACACTTGAACACTCAACTCTGAAACCTGTAAAATACACAGCACTGAGAATTCCAAGTGGTGAAAGCGAAACCTTTACCAAAGAGAAGGATTCAGGGAAAAAACAAACCACTTTTATTCAAGTGTGTTTGGTAGCTGCTATTTCACTCTTGTCACTGTTACTAACTCTTCTCTAACAGCTCCTTAAAATTTAGCTTGGCCAAAAATTTACAATTTTTATGACTAAGCACAGCAGAATTATTTCCTGACAACTTTCTTCTACATGGCAGCCAAACAGACCGCATTTAGTGCTGTTGTACACTCGTTACTTGCTCTACAGTAACTTCAGGAAACACATCAATGACCTATTCGTATTTGTAAGATCAGATTTTCACACAAGTGTGTTTTGCCTCAAGCGGTACCTTTTGTCTCTGTAACCTGAAAAAAACCAAATAAACCAGGAGCAGTAAGTGAGAAATTCAACGAGACAGAAAAACTGAGGTGTCCTGATGACAGGCTTGAAACGCCGCGTTGTTTTTGTCAGTTCAGGGTGCAGCCCCGTCTCTGTGCCAAAGTCTGGTTGTGAACTATGCGGCTTGATCAGTAAAACGCACACAAAATTTCAGAGGTTCCAGTACTCGGTTCTCCTGGGTGAATTGTACATCAGAGCCGGAGAGCTTCGCAGCTGGATCTGTAAACTGCAAACCGGGACAAACCAAGTGCGCGTCTTCGCTTTAAAAAGAGTTTTCCACGAGCCGCTTAGAACTCAGCGTGTTCCTGGGCTGTTAAAACTGTGCCATTTGATCTGCAGACAGCTGAACAGTGCAACTAGAAGGGCTTTCCACTGTAAGTAAGAACTGGCTTTATGACAGCTTTGGCAGTTAAAAAATAATTCGGCTGCTGCCAAAGGGCATCACACAGATTTACTTGACCAGATGTCCCCTGGCGTCACTCCTGCCCTCCTTTTGGCTTCAGGGGGCACCCAAAGCAGACAGGCAGGATGTTTGCAGGGGGTAACGGGGGCTAATGGAGTGAGCTGGTCCTAAGGAAAGCAAGGGAAGGTGTGGTTAGGCCACCTGACAAACTACTTATGGCAGCAGTCACCAGCCGAGGTAGGTTCCCAGTTTATTCAAGGTCATGTTTTATCAGATCTGCTCATGGATTTGTTGCAGCTCCGCGTTTCAAGCTCCCTCAACCCTCGCTGTTTAAAAGGAAGATGCAGAGCAAGAAGTATACGAAGTGTGCACATGTCTTTTCAAAAGACAGCTCTGCAGTTTTTCGTGTCTTCCTCCTGTTTTAGAGCACAGTGTGCTGGGGGCATGGCTAAACTCAGATGATGCAGCTTCTTATGACCTCCACAGTCCTCATTTAGGGAATGGAAGTTACTTTAAGAATTCATTTAGTTTGAAATTTTGTTATAACAACGGTTTCTCTCTTTCTGTTATTACTCCCTCGTGAAAACAGTGGGAGAGTAAAATGTGATCAAAGCTCTGCAATTGAAACTGCTGGAGAAAAATGAAAGCAGAATGCTGTGGTTGCCTAGGAACATGTGCAAGTTTGGCTCCAATACTTCATGTCATTTGTCACTGAATGATTAATGAACAAGTAGTGTTTGTTTACTGCAGGAAATTAGTGCAGTAAATAAAAGCACTATCACTTTTATTTATCAGAAAAGACTCCACAAGGATAAAGAGCAAGGAATTTGAGATGAGAACAGAGAACAAAGAATCATTCTGTAAATTGTTCAGTGTTTTAGCAATACCAAATAGGTAGTTTTGAATTATATGTTACACTTGTAAGAATTATTTGATAGGAAAAGGAAACGAAGTGCATCCTGGTGTGAAAGCCAAAATAAACTCCCAAAAGCTTTTTGGAAGACAGAAAAGGGAAATGATACAGGGGAAAGACCTCTGCAGAACTCTGGTTCTGTAGAGAGTTTCAGGAGCCAGTTATAGGGCAAACATCTCTGGATAAGGCTAAGAAAAAGTAGTATTGACAACATTCCTCTGATAAATAAAATTAATCTAAATAATGGGAACTTCTAGAAGAAAACCGAAGTTAATATTTTTTTGGTCTTTGACAAATTTCAGATTATGTATAACAGGATATCCTACCTACTTCTGGCTACTACTGGCCACATCAAATTTCATGACAGGTAAATATCTAATTTCCAAATTTTCTGATATAATTTCAGCTGTCTGTATCCCATTTGTCACTAAATCCTACTTTGTATTAATTCTAACGTAAAATACGTTAATTACTGTAAATAGGCATAAAACCATACAGGCAAAATTGCAGTAGGATTACAGACTAAAAAGTATCAGTTGAAACCCGCAACTAACCATTTTGCTTTATTTCTTGCCTTAATATCAGTAATATTCCATGGTCTTATGTAGTTAGTCTCTAGTGCAGCAATTCCTCCAAAATCTAAATCACATTTTGTTTACCAGAGACACAGTCAGAGGATCTTCACAAAGTTCTGAGAAAATACTGCTGAAATATTAGGCAACAGAGTTTTAAGCACATCTTCATTTATTTTTCTTCAACAAATGGTGAATTGGAACCTGTCACATGTTCTCGACCTTCCGGCCTTATTCTTCCTTCAGGGGGAGTTAAGCAGCTGTAAAATCTCCAGAAACAATCACAAACTCACAACCAAGTAAGGATAAAAATCCAATAAAAACTCTTCCCAAGGGTGGAGTTTTCTTTCACAGGTACAAATCACAGCTTTGCATTACTGAAGTAACAGGATCCTTTGGGAACATAAATTCCTTCTGGTTCTTTCCGAACCGTAGGTAGCATTTCTAATGTCACCATATGAAGGGTAATTGTAGAGAGAGGCATTCTTAGTTCAATTCTCAAAACCGACTAATTTGAATTTTTCCCTGTCTCTAAATATATATATATGTATGTTAACGTGAGAGTTAAATAATAACAATAATAAAAAAAGGTGGGAAGAGGTTGCTAACCCCAGTGTCATCAGCTGCACTGTTTTTATGCCCGTGTTGGCTCCTGTTCAGATGGACAGTGTGTACAAGATCAAGAAAAAAGTTTCCGTTTAAACAAACAACCAGGAAAATTACTGTAGTCACCAGTGTGAGCAAACCACAGGATGAAAAGGGGTCAAGAATGGACCTTAGACCAATTGGAAGAGTTACAAAAAACATGTTTAGTGCTTTAGCTCTCTTTGAAACTGTTACTGCTGTCCTTTAATCAATCCTTCAATTTACAAGAACATTTTCCCCCTTTCATTATTGAATCTCTTGTGGTGTTTAAAGTGAAGGGGATGCTGACAAACAGGGGTGTTTCATTCTCCCACCACGGCCTCAGGTTTTTACAGACAGAAAAGATACATCATAAAAGTCTCACGTGTAAACCGAACATGTCTGCCTGTATTTTAAGTTTTTTAATTACACTGGAGATTCTGTTTCTGATTGGGACAAATACCTCACTATTTATGAGTTCCTTGCCTGAAGATGTGCTTGTCCTCACAATATTTTTTTTGGTAAATTTGCAGTCAAAGCCATTCCTTCAACAGACCCTGCAAGCACAGCATGTCGAGTCTGAGTGTGAATCCTGGATTGATTTTTTTTTTTTAAATGTGAACACAATGGTACTATGAATGTTACATAATGCTCAATTTTCAGCAGAAAAGCGAATTTGTAGCAGGGACATGTTTAGAAGCAAGATAAGACTGAGAAAACCATTGCCTGCTTAATTTTACAATAAGGAGCATTCTCTAGCAAGGCACAGTTGATTTGAATACCCCTAAGACATGCCTTCTTTGATTTTACTACTCTTCCCTCAATGCAGGAGGTTTTGTCAAATACAAATAAATCTCAAAGATTTAAAGTTTAAAGGGAATGTGAGTCCCATAGAATACAGAATTGGTCTTAGAATATGCTAATTGAGAGATTAAATGATATAAAGCTTAATCCTATTAGTCAAATTCAGATATATAGCCTGATTTCTTTTTACTTGAATTATAATATTATTTAGACAAATTCAGGCAAGAGGGTTAGATTTTAATTTAAATTGAATCTTGGAAAACAGTTCAACTCATCAACACTTCTAACTCCAATTGCAGTTACCTGCTCTCCCTGACGAATTTCTTATACCCAGGCAGCATTCCATGCTGACTACATGGCTAAAAACACTCGTTGCTAGAAGTGCAAAAAGCAACCACCCCCTAATCAAAAAGACCAAATCCTTGGTTTTATGGAAAAGTGCACCTGTTAGGTGTCTTTCATTGCATTACTTGATGGAGAAATTAAATCCCCTTTTGATTTTTGAAATGTCTTAACAATTTTTTTCTTTTTCTTTTTCCTTTAATTTATTCACTTCTGTAAAAAAGAGCTCTCTGAGCCTCTTTACACACATTATCAGACTAAATAAATTCAGTCTCTGCCTAAAGTAATCTACATTCCATCAAAACTCATATAAGTTTCCTAAGTGATAACTAACCTCCAGTCATAATCTAAATGGAGTTCACTCCAACCTCCTAATTTTACGTGTTTTTCTTCTCCTCCTTCAATTTTTATTAACAAAATTGAGTTTCCTTTCCCTTTAGACACTAAGAAACATGCAACAGCAAATTACGCACTCTGCTGGATATACAATTCCTCCTTGTCCCTGCCCTCCTCTAAAGGATGTGGCAGAGGGAAAGTAACTTATAACTGAATAAACTTGAACACATTTGTAATGAAGGAGTTTCACCATTTGCTGAATGCTGAATTATATAAGATTTGTTTTCCAGAGTTTTGTTCACACTGCTGTGATCACTAACTGCCCAGTTACCTCCACAGGAGCTTGTTGTATCTGGAGACATAACAATATATTTTATATATACACATATATTTCACCTGCAAATTAGTCAAGGTAGCACTATACTTTTTGGACTATTGAGTGTTCAGTCCACTCTTTCAGCAAATCTTGTCTCTCTCATTTTTTTCCTGTTTTATTTGTATTGTTAGAATTACAGCCACAGCACGCACATTTGGGATTTCTACTAAGAGCCCACATCGTGCTGTTTGAATGAGTGTTTTGTCTCAGCAAAATCAGATTTAGCTTTCAGTCAGCCCTGTCCTAGGAGAGACGCAGCCTGCAGGTTTCCTGGACTGGCAGTGGATGCTATCACACACTTGCAACTATTATGCCCTCATCTCTTAGGTTTTGCTCCATTAAATGAAGCGTCTGCAAGGGCTGTGCCTGATTGCTAATTTTAAATATAAAAATTAGTATGACGTATGTAGGTACATAGATAGATAGACAGATAGATATGTCAAAAAGGTTTTGCATCTTGCTATAATGCAGCAACATCTCAACCAGGAAATGGTTAAACATGAACCCCCATATTTTTCCACCACTGCAGCAGTTCTACCAGTTTTTCAAAGAAAGCCAGACAGCAAAGAGTATTTGCTCTTCAGCACCTCAGTGCGGAACAGAGCTGGCTTAAAAAACATGTGTGCCATTTTAGACTGGAGAAGTCCCACGGGCAGCTGCCTAAGGCATTAGTGTTTTCATGCAGCCTGGTTTAGACCCCGGTTCCCAGGTGAGTTAATCTTACATCTTGAGAATCACACTCCTGGGTGCTCTGATTTTCCTTCTTTTTCAAGGCCACGTGAAAATTCTCTTTCTCTGCTGAGGCGTTTCGACGAATCTGGGGGAAAAAAAAATAAAATTAAAAGAAGCTAATATAGTTGAGACAAAATAGCAATTAAGTCACATTTGAAAAATCAGGGTAAGAATGAAAAACTCCAAACTGTTAATTACTTCATACGCTGCATTTTCAGCTAAACTTTTAAAGGGGACGTCTCATTAAAGCACCCCCTTGTAAAGCTTTACTTCCATATACACAATCAAGGCATTCTATCTAAATGCCATAAGAGGAGGGAAAAAAAAAAAAAGCATTTTCAGAACTCGTGTTCCCGTGAGTTCTGTGGATTCAGGATTTGGCCTTCATCAAATCGTACTGAAACTTCACCATATTGAAACTCTTCAGGGTGGGGTGGAGTCAGGGAAGAGGGCAAAATAATTCCTCTGAAAAGAAAAGTTAGGACTTCACCAGTTTGGAAACCTTGAAGCGCCCTCTCTCGTGTCCCTTACACTGCATTGAACGACTTGGTCACACAGAGTTTTCAGAAGTGATGGAGGGCAGGGGAAAGCAAACCTGGCAGGTCACTAGTTACAATTTATCTCGAGTCGTGAAAAATAGTTCAACTCGTAGCTGAAATAAAATAGTTCTAATAGTCTCCAGTTAGCAACTCTCCAGTGAGGATTTTTTAGTTTTATAGAGCAACTGCCTACCAGTGGAAGAAATGAGGAGGTGAACAGATGAAAAAGATCAGTGTAAATAATTGTTCTGTTAAATAATAAGTACCATCTAATACATGTATTGAGTGATTTTTTTCTGTTTGGACTGAAAGAAACGACAGCTCTGCAAACCGAATTTCCTTCCCATTGAAGAAAAGAAGGTATAACAAATGATAGGACATGTGTCCTCCTCATTTCTTGACTGCTTGTACCAGTAAATCTACGTGGGATGCCAGAGAAACCAGACAGCTTGAAGCCTGATTAATTACGGGGAATAAATAAGTGCATTATATGCTTATCTGCTTGCTGATGATGTGGGAGTCTTAGAGGAAGACTTTGCAAACAGGATCCTTGTTATTAAAAGTAATCTCTCATAAAAAATTGAACATGCTATTATTTGTCTGACTGAGGCCTATTTACTAGAGTGATAACTTACCTGATAAAAATGCCATCAAGTATTCCAGAGTGAAATGGTTTGGATACAGGTTAGGATCACAAAACCTTTAATCTTTTTTTTTTCCTTGCAATAATTTAGAAGTTACAGCATCTTCCTGGTGAAACCTGACAACCCTGACTGAAAACCAAGCTTTGCATTTCAGATACTTAAACAATTGTTTACAATGCATTGGAAACTAGGCTCTGTCAATGAGTTTTTCTGCACTTTGCTTGTAGCAAAACTTGCAGAATACTTGCAGAGAAGCAAGCCAAACTCTATATTTCTGTGAATTATCTTTCAAAGTCTGCACTAGAAGAAATAATAGCCCAGTTCTGCCTTTGAAAGTTCTTTCAATTATGCTTTATATATATATTTTTCCGTTCTATCATCAACCGCTTCTCAAAGTGCTCACTATTATTATAACACCGTCATCTTCACTGCTACATAAAACTGCAAAATTAGGTCAACTGAATTCCATCTTTCAGAAGGTTTTTTGACTTTGACATGTAGCTCAGTTCTTTCCTGTATTAGCAGTAGTCTTATCATGACTTTTTGGCATGACTGCACAACCCCTAACCTGCAGTCAGCAGTTGTGCAGGGTGCTATGGACAGGACTGCTCGCCAGGTGACCTGCCAACACCAATATGGGTCACATCAAGGCAATTATTTTCTGTTACTTACACTGTCACTGATTACTCTTTTCTATGAGTAAGGGTTTCTAGGGATAATCAATTTCCACATGAAAAAAAAAACCACCAAAAAAAGAAGAAACAAAATATGGGTACTCATGCTCATCCAACAGGAAAATGGCACAGCATTTCTAATGTAAGCAAACAAACTAACCTGTTTCTGGCTGTGTGCAAGTTTATGAAATCCAAGGTCCAAACAAACCTAGTTCTATGACAGCCATGGTAGCTTTTCTCTTTGGATGAGCAATGTCCCAATATTCCCATTGACAGCTCATTTTAATAAAACTTCCAATACAGAGATCACTGCTGTTTGCCCAGAAACACGTATTTTTTTAATATATATATTATTTTTTTTACTGAAAGTTCCACTGGCCCAACCTACAAACATTTAAAAAATACCTACAGCAGAGTCTTTACCCACCAGCCAGTCTTTAGAGTGCTGGCTGCCCTTGTCTGCCCCTCTTGACACTTGTTTGGCACGTTGAGCAAGGCCAGTCTCAGAGATCCCCCTGGGCTGGGGGTGCTTCTCTCACCAACCACCACCAAGGTTACTGACCAGGTGGTCTCTGGAGGGGCTACAAATTGGGAACAAGCCAGGCAGGAATCATCCCCACTTCTCAGTGCACTCAGTTTTCTATTCTTCTGGGACCTGTCTTACTCCTTCGAGATGGAAACATCTTGCTGTCACGTCTTGGAAAGCCCAAACTGCTGGAGGATTTGTAGCACTTACTGTTAAAAAACTAGAGCAGGTTTGCATGTAGCAGGTGGACAAAGCTGACACAGCTTTTCTGGGCAAGGTGCATGGATCAAGAGCCAGGAATGTCACTTTTCCAGAGTCTGTTCAGTCTGACTGCTCCTGGAAACCAGGGACGTCACACACACACACACAGGCCAGCTGCCACGTGATGCCTCACATATTTATTTTGGCCAAGAAAAAGGTGCTAATCCTATCACTTCTCCTTTTCCCCTTCTTTTTTGAGTAGCATCATGTGCAATTACAAAGGCCCACAGGATCATTTTGGACCGTATGACAGACTTTCAACTTGCACTCCTCACCCCACAAATATCATATAAACATAGACTGTCTTGGGTTGGAAGGGACCTTAAAGAACATTTTGTTCCAAATTTGAGACATTTTAAAATAATTGCATATCTATGATATCTTTCCCCAACAGAAATCACAGGCAAATATGTATTAATATATATGTATAGCATAAAAAAAATTAATTGCATTGCATTTCTTTATGTCCTGATTTAAAAATCTCCCACAGTAACACACACGTAAAAAAAATAGAGAAGTCAATGCTACTAACAATAATAAAACTACATATTTCTAAAAGACTGATGGTCACTGTTGATGTGTTTGGTGTGTTTTGAAGTAGAGATAACTAGTTTTTCTCTACTGCACAGTCAACAGTGAGTGTGAAAGACATACTTTAGTTTTTAACTCTGTTTAATGCACATCTACGGAGATCATTTATACAGGGCAATTTAAAGGACTGCAAATCCTACGATGTAGCAGATCTTTAGTTTTCTATATACTGTTTCTAAGTGAACACATTTGCGCCTGATGATTTCCTTTTTCCCCCCAATTTGCACTGTCTTCAAACAGCTTTAAGGTGGAAAATAGCTGCTTATTTTTATGCCAACACCGAGCATTCAGCACAACCCTAAGAAGTTTTGCAAGCAGTCCAGAACAACCCCACTTTCATCAGGAGTGGAAGCTGTTGGGATATCTGTAACAGGGACACCAACATTTCACCTATTTCCCATTTCACGGGTGTTTGTGTTGGTTGTAAAGGAGCTCCCCGAGATGAACGCTCCCAGTGAGCTCAAACGGCCCAACACCCATCAGAGCGAAAGGCCTTTTCTTTCAAACAGATCATCTGGGGATGACAGATGACACGTTTAGCTGCCCAGTTCCTGAATCATCCTTTTCACAGAGTTACTGTGAGGGCAGAATTTCCCCTCACACACGCAGCTGCCTCCCAGTCGCGTATTATGCTGGACATCAGATACATTATTGGTTTAAATTTTTACTCTGTGAAGGGTTCTGGGGTCCTTTTTCCACGCATGTTGTGCACTGAATTCTGCTGGTTTTTTTTCTAATACAGCTCATCTGAGATAATTTCTGTACATGTTTTCTAACAGAACCTTAAACCAACGTTTTCAGTTGCCTCACTTCCTTGGAACAACTGCATTTTCTTATTTATATTTCCATGCAGCTGAGGGGGTGGAAGCCCTTACGAAAAGGTATACAAGCATTTCTTTTTTTTTTCTGGATCAGTAGGAGCAGCTCTGTGATGATTCATTGCACCTCAGTTTTCAACAGAGAGTCAGAATGATGTATTTAATTCTGTTTAACTGCAAACAAGACAGAGGATGTCCAAGTGACATGCTTTAAGAAGAATAAACAAAAATAAACAAACCAAAATTCTGGTAAGTTTATGCGAGAGAAAGAGGTAAAATAGCCAAAATTGACTAAAAACAAAACTAGAAATACTTTTCCTTGTACTAAACCCAGGAAACTGATAAATAATATTCTACAATAAGCCAAGTATGAAACATCACCACCTTCTTGTCTCATAGTGTATGATGGTGATAAAAGAACTAACCAGTATAAGTCTAAAATGCATTAAAAGTTTACCACAGAGATATTCAAGTGTGTGCTGTGTCCAGGGCAATTCTACTGCTGCACACTGCTGAGCAATTACATGAAAGAATCTTAATAAAAAAGACATTTGTAATTTTCTGCAGGTAACAGAACTGAGATCTACAGCTGCACACAAAGTACTCTGTCATATAAGAAAAACTACTGAAATTTGAGGACAGATGGCATTCCAAAATTACTTGAAATGACACTGCAGCAAAACCCCAGCACGAAATCCGGCTATTCAACTTTGTGCGTCACTGAACACTAATGTTTTCCAATTACAAGGGCACCTGAGCCCCATAATTTTATGCTAATACAATGAAAAACATAACATATTTAGCATCATGTGTCTTCCTCAATTCTCATTTATTATCTGCAGGAATTTAGCCTGTTGTTTATGTGCTCTATTTTTGTAGAGGACATAATTGCTAAGTGAATTTAAGGTGAATTTAAAGTACACATTCTGCCATAAACCAAAGAGATCTTCCTTTGCTACAAATAGCCAAAACTGTTCTTCCCATAGCAAACTCCATCAAAACATTCTGACATACACACCAGATCAAAAATTGTGCACATGTAAGATTCTGTAAAATGAGCCCGTGGAAACAGAAATCGAGTCTTGTCGGTAAAAAGAGAAAATCATCAGCAACACCGCATTCCACAAGAGCAACACCAGTGAAACTGGTGAAATATTTGCTCTCTGTGATCATCTGTTAGGGTTTTGTTGGTAATCAGGTAGGTGTTCCCACAGCTGTCCACGGCTTCTGTCTCACTTTTGTCATTTGGCTGAGATGCAAAGGGGACGTAAAAGTGTCTTTCGGAAAGCATTCCCTGTTTTTTGAGTGTGTACCAGTACAGGGAAGCTTGTGCCCTAAAAATAAACAACAACTGAAAAATAAACAACTAAATTAAACTTCTTATAATCTGGTCAGAACATTTATCGAGTTCTTTTAGATCTCTCCTGCTCTGTCTGTAGGTGGACGCTGCTGTGGTACATTAGCAGGCTCCTGATTTTTAAGGGTGGGAGGATAAGTGCTCTGGCGCTCCACAATTTGCTTTCTTTGAAGTCAGCTGTGCTAACGACACAAATATTTGCTGGGGGCTGGTGCTGCTCCTAATGACGTAGCAGGGTGTGAGCTGCATACACGTGGTGGATTTGAAGGAGAGCTGAGTGCTGCGGGAAAGCTGCCGGTAACACACCTGGGCTTTGGTCCTGAAAACTGCCAGGTGCTACCACAGCGACTTCAGAGGAAGCTGAGAAGGCTCAGAGCTTACAGAAAAACGGAGGGGCTCCTTTAAGACACCTCTGGCCTCTATTTATTTAATGCCCAAATGCAGCACTTCTCTACGACCTTCCTGTTCCAAGATTTCCCTGAGATTCATTTCCCCTCTTGTCAGAGGCTTTAAAGAAAACATTTTTGTAACATTACGGGATTTGGGTCCTGGCTTCAGACCTCATGGCACTGCAGCTGGGTCACTGGGTTGTCATAAAGTTGTGCTGCAGACGTTTTCATAATTCATCTGACAGGATGTTACCAAGGTCCACAGACAGCCCTTGCATAAATATGCCAAGAGAAGTGGATCCTAAACCCTTTATTTACACTGTGTAGCCACGTGTATGTTGGATATAGTAAAGAGCATAAAAATATCATTGCTAAATTGCTTTCAAGGCACTTTATTACACCCAGTACACCTGAACCTCTATCACCCAGGTAAAAGTAAAAGTAAAATAACCTCTAGAATGGTCAAGGAAAGAACTGAATTTATTACTGAAGGCTCTACGTAGCTGACCCAGAAATATGACCGGATTTGCCACATAGCACATCAAGAACTTCTTGAATTATTGTGCTGTTAAAGGACTTCATAAAAAACTTCTGGCATGCAAATCATTAATCATTCGTGTTTCGATTATAAAGTTTTAATTTGTTGTTTCTCTTAGTCAAACAATAGAATTAGGGCAACCTGAGAAATCACGGGCTTCGAATGTAGTAGAAACTATACCTACTTTTGATATCCCGTAATTAATTAAAGGATCCATTCTGTGGAATATTATCTATCCTACAGACCTGATACAAAGCATTTAGATACCAATTTTTTTATAATAAATTTTTTTTAAAGGCAGGATTAGCTCTACTGTGTTTGGTCTCCTTCCAGTGACAAAAGTGTCCTTCAGATCCTATTTCTGAGTACATTTCTGAAATCCAAGAGAGAGTGAACTTCACCGCAATTCTCAGGGTCTTCTACAGCTGCCTGGCAATGTATTGCATGATTTTATTTTTTTTTTTTTAATTCAGGAGATCTTTCTAAGTATAAACAACAGATTTTAAAACATTTTTCCCTGAAGCACCTTGAAGACTGTAGTCTGAGTATGCAGCAAGATTACAGATTCCCCTACAGCTACACTCAGAACTTTCACTCTGTTCTGGATATTATACCTTCTACCTACTTTTACTTTTACTACAAAGACAGATACAGAACACTGTATGACACATCTGACTGACCTGCACAGCTCAGAGCCTTGGGGTAGTTGAAAAGTCATCACCTAATGCTGCTCATTAAAAAATAAAATGAAACAAAATCTCTCCTGCAAACCAACCCTCCACAACTCCAGGTACTAAGGACAAGATGTCAGAAAAGCACATAAGGAAAATGACAACAAGTGCAAAAAGAAACCCACGAAAAAAACCAACCAAACAAAAACCCTGAACACAGGATGTTCTGGTCGTGTGTCTGCGTGTCACAGAGAGCTCACCGGGCTTGTCTCCATCTCATCTCCCTGTTTTTAATTCTTGCTCGTCCCATCATAAATTGAAAAATTATTTGGAACTATGAAAAAGCACGGAGCTGATAAGAAACAGCCCACTCAAAAGAGCTCACTTACCGTGTTCTGCAGTAGACAGTGCCCCTTCTTGCATAAGTAAGAAAGCAGAAATACCACGTGGCAAGCTGCAGGGTCAATTAATTAGTGGAAAAAATGGGACTGGAGCTTTGTTTTATTCAGTTGCCCAAGCTGCATTTTACAGGGCTTACTCTACTCAGGGACAGTAAGTGAAATGGCAGTCCATCCAAGTTAAGAATATTATGGGAAAATATAGAAATAATTCTGTCTCCAGACAAACACAAGAGTTCTTTCAGGCCCTAAACATGAGAAGTGAATGAATTAATTTCCGGCTTCCTGAGGCTTCACACATTTAAAACTTAAAGACAGGGACAAATACAGATCTGGATGGCAAGTAAACGGCAGTTTACATTGATTTACAGTTCATATTAGGAACAGCAAAATTTCAGAAATATGTTGCAATAAAAAGTTTTTTATAAAAATTTAAAAATATCCAACTGCAGGGCACGGACTGCACATCATTTGTAATGATGTGAAATACTGCACAGCAGGGTGGGCCCAGACTTCTGCTTGTATTATGTGCTATCCATCACAACAGTATCCCACATTTCTCTCGAGCTCCTAGCACTTGGGGGAAAAAGCTACTGAGGAGAAAAAAAAAAACAAAACACCAAAACTTCTTCAGTAGATGATATACACATTTTAATCTCTACGTGAGGTATCTAGAGACAGGCTGGGTTTTTTTTCTCCTCCTGCCAGAGATTTAGACTTGCTCGCTTGCCGTGGTTGGAGATCTCAGATAAGCACACATTTTATAGTACACTAAATACACTAGTTAGCAGTAACTACCTATCTACTGCAATGGTATCTGCAGCTAAAACAACAGGAAAAGTAAAAAGAATTAATTAGGTTTGAAAACAAATAATCGCAATTGTTATCAGAGCAAAATCTTGTTGACAATTTTTCACTTATCTCTATTAAATGATATCTAAACCTATAATTTCACACTTCTTTAATACTAGCTCAGTTGTAGCATTATTTTTACTTATGGAGGTCAAATACCTAATATTTTGTAAATGCAAAGCTCAAGAGTGGCTAGACAGAGGGGCGCCTGCTCTTGAGTGCATATATACATATATGTATGTATATTTATATACACTACATGTATAAATACACCTTCTACTTAATTTTTCCACCACTTCTAAAGTTTTAAAACAGGCTGTCCTTCATCCTCCGCTGTAGGGAAAGGGAGATTCTTTTCCAAAACTACAAAGATAATTAGCATGTTGGGCTGGGGGAGGGGTTGATGTTACAACACTCAAGGAACCGAAACCACCAAATAAACACATCCCTTCGACAACAGTCTCGATCTTCTGCAGCCATCGGGAAGGAAAAAGCAATTAGCTGTGGGATAACGAGCACTGTCTAACATTACTGACGCTTCCAGCAGCAAGGACACGCACGGTCAGAATATGCTTTATAGGCAATTAGAGCCTTCCCAAAGGAACAAAACAGCGCCTGAAGTTACAGTCACACACACACACATGGGAACATCTGTATTTTCAGGAAGGCAAAGCCAGAGAGGATTTGCCTTAAAAGAGGTTTTTTCACTGATTTAGGAATGGTAGAGGAAGCTTTTACAAAAATGAACTCTATTTGCTTCCAGTTGCCTTTTTATTTAAAGTCCCTTCTTATAGAGCTCTTCCTATAAAAAATTACATGACAATATGTTTACCATCACGACCACAGTTCCTTTAACAGAGATGAGGACCATTATGTTTCAAAAGATATGAGGAAAAAAAGGATTTAATAAATAATCCATAAAATACCTCAAAATACTTAATAATAAAAAAAAGATTTAACAGTCATTTATTATATTATTCCATTTTCACTGCTTCAAATGTTCAGTTTGGGCACCATCCAATTAACTTTTAAGGATTTGAACCAAAATAGGCTTGATATTAAAAGGGTTTTCTTTGTAATTGAATATCTGCTTTTCCATCATGTGAGAGCACATTCCTTAAGATTATATGACTTTTAGTTCGATAATAAAAGAATATTTTACTTAATAGTTCTTATTTTGCATTTATTTTATCATTATTTTACCATGAAATAATAAATATAGAAAAAGGCTGAGCTTAACCATTTTGGAAGATGATGAGAGTTCAGGTGTAAACCAGTAAGTGGTTTCTTAAATTGCTCAAGGCTAAATTAAACCTAAATGCCTTGGATTTAATCTGCGTTTGGGTTCATTCTGCATTTCTTAGGCTTCATGATTCAGTGCAATGCTTTTAATCAAGTTGCTACAAAATTCCTAGTAATGGCCAAAATGCCCAATGAGTTCTTTCTTTGTGAATATTTGCCAAATCACACCTTTGCTCAAATCAAAGCAAAGGATCTTAAACTGTCCCTAATGTTTCCCACTTGGCTCCCTATTCATGTATCAAGAGAAACTTTGCAACAGTAGATTAATTACACATGTTTTATACAGGACAAATGCATTAATAATTTTCAAATAAATTTTTAATATATCCCTAGATGGCAAAAGTTCCTTGAGTGTACTTTTACAATTATGTTCTATTTTGTAAACCACTTAAAATGTGCAGCTCCTCTGCACATTTTGAGTCTTCTCTCACATTTAACACCAATGGAAAAAAAGTGCTCATATTAAAAAATTTAAAATGCAAAGGCACACAAATTCAGTTTTGCTGTCATTGCTCACATGCAGGTATTTTTTTAACAGGATGTGTAACAAACCCATCATCTGGGAAAGTAAAAAGACAAAACAATGTATTACTATTTTTCTGCTAAATGCAACTGTGACTTCAATTGGAAACAATGCACACTCCTGAAACTGTCACCACGGTGAAAAAGAGAGAGAAACATTGGGGAAAAAAAACAACCAAACACTTGACAGGTGAGGAAAGAGATCTCTAAAATAATAACAATATCTGAAAAGTGTGTAAGGGGATCTTCTCTTTCTCTGTTTTTGACAGAGAAAACGACAAGTAAGCTTGTCCAGAAAGCCGCTGAGCACCAGGGCAAGCCTGAGGCTGCTCTAGCCTGGGGTCCTGGCTTTAGGCTGAAGCAGAATTAGGGAAGTTGTCCACGTTAATCCCAAATTCCATGTGAGACCATTCACCGCACCTAAAATCTGGATTCTGATGCTATTTAAAACATCCCTTAAGAAACTTAATTTTTTTTAATACACATTTACTTTTTCAGCCACTGTCTGAGAATAACCCACATCATTTTTAAGACATATTATATATTGGATTGTGGGAAACTTTACAGAACCACCTGATGGGTACAGACGTTAATTTCAAAAGAGGGTATTTGGAGTGAGGCTTTGGAGTAATTTTCATACACAGGCAAACTGATCTGCAGTGAACATCCACAAAAAGTGCAGCAATAAACAGTTACCAATTACCTCATCAGCCCATCAGCCTAATTAGCCATTGCTAAGTTCAGAGTTGAGGGTAACGGGCCAGTCCAGCCACTTATACTCTGCAACAAACAGGAGTGAGGTCAGACAGTTAATGAAATGAAGATAATTATAAGGATTGTGTCACTAAAACTTGAAGGAGAGTGATATTGTTCTAGGGGGGTTACGGGCTAAATAAGAGATGCCAGGTGCTTTTTTCCGATTTCCCTTAATGGTGTTCAGTAAAAAAAAAAAAACAACCTCTAAAACTAATTTACTATCGACATAATGTGCTAATAATGACGACTTTTTAAAGGGAGCAATAAAACCAAAGAG
The DNA here is from genome assembly GCA_035584735.1 of Pseudotriccus pelzelni. NCBI lineage: Eukaryota > Metazoa > Chordata > Aves > Passeriformes > Tyrannidae > Pseudotriccus > Pseudotriccus pelzelni. The sequence continues at coordinate 6,745,213 of JAWMRA010000161.1, read as the reverse complement.
CTTCAGCTTTCAATTTAATCATCTCTGGTGTTAAATATTTTGCCATGGCGCAGTAAAATTTTATTAAAAATCAGTCGCTGAAGAGAAAGGGCTGAAGAAAAAGTTCTGTGGAATCCTTATGAGGCAACAGCAAAAACATGCTCAATCTAATGCAAATTCTGGAAATAAAAGATGTGGGAAAGAGTACCCACAACCTGCCATCTAGCTGATCACAATGAGAACAGAAGTCCATTAGCCCAAAGGCAGCTATGAACAGCAGAACGTGAATAAGTAAGTCATGCTAGTCACACTTCTGCAATCAAATTACCTTTTATCTATTTAAAAACAGATTTCTCACTCCATTAGCCTTACAGATACTCATAGTGCCTGAGATTCCTACGAGATTTCTACCTTAGGAAACACATATTCCTTAACTCTCCGAAATCAGTTCCTAAGCCAATGGGTAGTGCCATTTTTAAACACCATTTTATTCTCCTAATGTTTTTATGCATTAAGAAAGGGTTATATGACTGCATGTCATTACTGCCTAGTACAAAATGTGGCTGACTCTACATTTAGTAATTGCTTTTTTTTTAAAATTTATTTTTAATTACAGTTTTCCAATCCCCTCGCTGAACACCATGATCTACAGGTTACTGAAACTGCAGGAAGCATAGAATAATTAAGGTTAGAAAAGACCTTTGTGTCCCCACCACTACACCTACATGCTTTTTATATTATATATAAAAATATATATAATACTTTATATATATATATAAAATATTTTGTGCCCTTTAGGTTCACCTTCTGCTTCCTCTGATAAAGTTATGAGGTTACACGATATATTTTTCCCCCAACTGTGAGCATACATTTCCAAATAATAACCGGAATTATATTTGTGGCTTTTTATAGATTCCTGAGCAAAGAATTTGCAATTGCTTTGGTCAAAGGGTCAGAACCTTCATTTATGCTGGAATATTATGATAAATTATATGAATGGCTCTTTTATGAGAGAACAGAAATTATTTCCTTAAGTGATTTGTTGTGATTTGGGTTTCTTTCTTAACTTGAAATATGGGTGGGATGACATGATAAACTGCTGTCTTAAGCTGGTTAATTTTTTGTGAACCAAAATATTCTGTTAGTTTTCTATGGTCTATAAAAACTTTGTTCAGTCATCATAAATGAGGATGGGGTCCAACCTACACATTCCAGATATTTCTTCATTCCTTCAAAATGTACTTGAAGAAGAACATTTTGAAGAAAAATAAACTTATAACTGTATTTCTTTTTTCAAATTTCTATTCAACTATATAATTAAAATACCCTGAAATATTATGAATGACATAATTTTATGATGGATTTTTAGTACAAATAATTTATTGTACTACTATTTTATTTAAATATTTCTATTGAGCATTTCTACTTTCGTATATGAAATTAAAAAGAACTAGAGCCTAAAAATATTCTGACTTCCTAGGTAAATCATATACCCTTTATACTTTTTAAAAAACCAACTTCAGTCCCCCCCACCCTGACTGAATTAGTGAGGAAGCTGAGACTCATGGCACTGTGATCATCTCATTTTTTCTGCAGCCTTACTCTGTGTTTGCAGTGGACGGTCAGTATTTATGCGCTCAGCGTAACTGTGAGGTTAAATTTAAGCTAAATACATTATTTCTGCACTAAACCAGAAAACTCTGCCTCTTAATTTCCTGGATGGCCATTTCAAAACGCTCTTCAGAGCCTACCTTGCTCTCGACCAGCTTTCCAGATCTGTCCCTTCTTTGAAAGGTCCCACAAGCTTTCCTCCTCCTTGCTCCTACAAGAACACGTCACGGGTTTGCAGAAGTCCCCCCTCCTTGGGGACTGGAATTGGGTTTGTCCAGGTGATTTCCGGACAAAGGCCAATCAGGAGTTTAGGTGACGCCTTTGCTAATTACGTCTTCAAGAAAAATGGAAGAGAAGGTGGTGGCGTGGAAGAAATTTGGCAAATGTAAAGGAACGTGTCA
>JAWMRA010000161.1:6470165-6743122 GCA_035584735.1 Pseudotriccus pelzelni | reverse complement strand
CGGGGGGTGGTGGCGGGTCCCACGGAGGGGTCGGTGCCCCGGCCCTGGCACCGGGGCGGCCCCGTCCGAGCGGGGTCTCTGCCGGCCACCCCAGGATCCGGGGAGGCCCCGTGTGAAGCCCCCAAGCCAAGGTGGTGCTTGGGAATTCGGGAATTCCCGTGGATGTGTCGCAGGGTGTCCGGTCCCGCCCGAGAGTTCGCTCCGGGGGGAACCCCCCGCTCCCGGCAGCCCTCCCGGTGCCGGGGCCGTGTCTGACACCTCTGGGCTGCCGCGGGGAGAAGGGATGCGTGGAACACACACACCGGGAACGGCGAGGCGGCTTCCCGAGATCGGGGTTTTTGCGCTTGGGGAGGCAGGAGGAAGAATCACTTTGCATTTTTAATTGCTGAGGGTTTCTGTTACTCCAGTGCCTCGGCTATAACAGTTTTGGGAAGGTTTTGGTACTTGGAAAATAACGGTGAAGGAACAAGTGGGTGTGTTTCCTTCCCTTGGATGCAAATGTGCTTACAGGAATTTTAAAGTGTTTTCTCAGTGTGCGAGGTAGGAAGGGTCAGCTGCAGAGAGTGATCGTCTGCTCGGATAATTTTGAGTCTAATCTTGTCTCAAAATTCAGTCTTTAAGTAGATTTTTTTTTTACGTGCTGTAACTTCAACATTCAAAATGATACTGTGTTTCTTTTTTTAAAATAAGCTAAAAAAGTACCGGTCCTGCCTGTTCAGTATATCTTTTCTTTAATCAAAAGTACTTTTTAGATGGGGCTGACTGATAATACACAGGCTGTAGCTCAGTTTGTAGGGGAGAAGAGAAAGGATGTTTGTTTTAATTAGCTTGAATTCTGGCTAACTGTCTCTGTAAACGGTCTTGCAGAAGGCTGAGGTTAAACTCTGCCCTCCCAAGAATGTATGTTTTGTATCCTCTAGGAATATGCAAATGTAAATAGCTCTTTGAAGCATCAGCAGCTACAGACCTCTCAGTCTGGTTATTCTAAACCACAGTTGCTTATTAAGGGGAAAGGCTTTACTACTTCTGACTTCTGTGGGTTTGTGTTTCTCGTGGCCATTCATGCTTTTTGATGCCTCCTTGTAGAAACTGAATATGTAAAATAACCTCTAACCACAACGTTTTATTGGGTTAATAGGCTGTTTTATCCCGTGTTCCCTTCCATGCTGTGTGTTCCCATTGTCTGTTTGGATGCCAGTTGTGGTGTGAGGGGCTGTGTAGGCTCGAAATCTGTAAAAGAAGTTCCTTGGGAGAGTGCCTAGGCAAGAGGGAATTCCCACAGAGAACATGAGGAGAGCTGCTTGGTTTGGCTGTCAGTAAACTAAGGTGGCTGTAACTGGAATTCCACAAAGCTGGAATTAGGATCTGCTGCCATGTCACTGTCACCATGGGCTCCCAAGTGACATGCTGTATTTGGGGACCATTGCTTGGGATGTATTAGGAAGGTGATGTTTATAGGGGGAGTTTATTGGTGATTTTTTTTTTCCCCTTCAAGTATCTACTCTCAGAAAGTCTTTTGGAAAACCAGGAATAAGAACAGTGAGGACTCATTTATTTGGCAGAGCTCAAAGTTGCACACAGTTCCTTGATGCTGTGCAAGGCTATGAGGACAAAGCTGAGGACAACTGTGGTGGCTGCAGCCTGTGTGCCGTTTTTCAAAGGGAATTGAGATCAAGCCTGCTGGAAATAACAGGAGACATGCAGGTTAATTAGTTTACAGGAATACAGAAGCTCTGTTCTCCAGCTCAAATTCAACATTTTACGCTGTTTTCAGCACGGAGCCAGTAGCCTATGTGGTTACACTTTGACAGGAGGGACGGGAGTACCTGAAGGAATACATATTTTTAATCTTGCAGAGCTGTTTGGTTTTCAGTAAGTTGACAGAACTCAAAGAATACTTCAGGTTTCTCTTTACTTTAATACATTAAACGTGATTTGAAACTTTAATTTTTGTCTGTCATTACACTCAAAGAACTTCAGCCTGAAATTACTGATTTTGGTAAGTGCAGTAGCTGAGACGATGCTGACTGGAACTCAGCACCAACTTGTGAACTTAGTTATTGGAAGCTCTGCTTGATCAACCCATGGAAGTTACTGTGGAGGTTTGAAGGTGCTTGAAGATGAAAATAAGGTGGTTTATGGCATTTTCAATGCATTTCCCATCTGGGTCTTTCAGTCTCTCTAAGAATTGTTGAGGTGGATTTCAGATGACGCACTAAAGTAAAGAAGAGGTAAACTCTGCCCATGGGGGGGTGTGTATGTGTATGTATCTAGATGGATGTGGTGGTCTTACACTGCAGTAGTTCCAGGTTTAGTTAAGTCAAATCCAGACTGGTGAATTTTGTGTACTCAGGTGTTACGTAGTTGGAACTCAAGGCATTGAATCAGAACACAAAATGATGCACTTGCAAAATGAGAATGCTTTTCTTTGAAAGAATTGGTGAGTTATTTAGAGAGCCTGCTGAAGTTTTGAGGGGTTTTTTTGGTGCGAGAAGGAGATCTCCATTGTAATTATCAAATTGTTTTTATCTGTATTTAATCACTTAGAATATTGTCAGATAGCCTGTGCTGTATATCTGACTGAACTTCACCTTGAATGAGGTGCATATTGGGGTGAATAAGTCACTGGCATGAACTCCATATTGCACCTGCCTTTTTTTACCTCAGTTTGTTGGAAAAATGCAGTAAGGCTACTTATCCAAGGCCCAGACTTCATCTCCTTGGAAACCTGATCTTTCACCAGATGTTGAGAAATGTAATTTCTCTTTTAATCCATTCTGCAGAAGAATGCAGATCAAAACAGCGTCTTCAGGCTTTGTCAGCCTGGAATATTCATTAACTACAAAATATAGCCTGGCATTTCAGTCTTTGCCCCAAAGAAGATCAATAGTTTTTGTTGTGTTTGGTATTATTTCAAATTTATTTTAGGTGTTGCTAAAGTTCCTGGCTTATAGATTAATTCAGTTCAAGAAGTGGCTGACAATGGGTTTTTCACTTGTAAAGTGCAGGATTATTTGTGCTCCCCAGAAAGATGTGTTCACCTTTCTTCTCCATGTTCGGGTCATCCTCTCTCCTTTGCAGCTGCAAAGAGAGATTTCTTAGCCAGTGCTTTCAGAGTTTGTAACCTTTTCAGCCTCCTGCCATTTGAGAAGCTGTTATTCAATGTCTCCTGTGTCAGACGTACTTCTGGGTCAGCTGCTGGTGTCAGAACAGCTTGTGACCCTGCGCTGGAGCTGTGCTGGAGTTCACTAGGTTGGTCTTCTCTAGGAATCATGCCAGCAAGGCTGCTTATAGAGCAAGGAATATCCTTGGCAGGGTTTTAGAATGGTGAACTAACAAGCCACGTTTCTTGTGTCCCGAGGTGTTGACGTTCTCTGCTAACTTTAAACCCATTCATGTGAGTGCAAGCAGCTGAGGCAGAGGGTTGTAGTTTGCCTGGTTGTTTTGACGGTGCTTTCCTTGCAAATCTCAGTAGGCTCTGTTTTCCAGGTGCAAGGCGAGTTAGTGGCACCTGGTACAAGCAGCAAAGGCGTTGCTAAATCCTTAACGGTCCTTCCCTGCTGTGGCTATGGTGGAAATCCGTCTTCCCAAGTGCTGTTGCTGTAACCCTGGGAAGGATGTTTGGCAATTCCTAAGCTGTGTGTGTTGGCACCATGACTCTGAAATCACTCTCATACAAAGGCATTTTATAGTAAGTCATAGGTGCTTGTTCAGTTGCAGCCTTTTGCCTCAATTCCTTTCTGTGTCGGCTAAAAATCTGTCAGTGGAACCCACGGATTTTAAAGATTGGATGTATTCTTGATACAGGACTGCTCAGAAAACTCTAATCCTGCATTATTCATTTGGGATTGATGTAGATTTTGAAGGGAGAATGCATTGAGGCTAGCAGAGAACTCAGAAATTAGTATTATTCTTAATCTCAAGTTCTTTTTATCTTGGAAACTCAAAGCGCCTTTGCGTTTTGTAGTTTGCCTAACAAAAGAGGACAAAATCAGAAAGACTTTGGTAGAAATTGCTAAATGATGCAGTACTTGCAGTACTGCAAAATATTAATTGGGTGGAGTGAGAAGGAAAAAAACAGGAGAAAATAAAACTAATATACTTTTATTTTAACTTTTCCTTTTTTCTAAGAATGTTTTTTATGTCTTTAAAACTGGTAGTTTTATAGTTTCCTTGAACTGGTTTGGTTGGGTTCTGCTTTCTTTGAGTTGCTATGAATGGATTTCTGTGTTATCTGTGGATTTTTCTTGGAGTATTATGAAATTTACGACTTCTGTTCCAATTTGAATTGAAATGATACATTAAAATAACAAAACTTTTATCCTTTATGTTGTGTGTGTGCATTGTAGTTGTGTTGAGAGTGGCAGCAAGATGGCTTTGTTTCGAGTTCTACTGTTACTTTTACTTTTCACTCAAGGACCTCCAATAACTGTATTTTAAATCCCCTGGAGTTTTGGGCTTTGTGCTTTTAATCTATACCCAGTTTACTATGGCTTGGAAGTTTCTATTACAAATAGTGTTGTTTTCTCCCTATTTTAATAGAGTTTCTCCTGTTTCTCTTATTTGAAGATATTTTTTGGCTGCAATGGCCAAACCAGCCTCTGAATATTGCAGTTTATTTTAGAAACCTTTCAAGTCAGGCTCAGTGACTTCTTAGAGGGACTTGTCACATAAAAACATTAGAGTTGCTGGAAGTGCTCTGTAATTAAAGAGTAGTCTGTTTAAAATGTTGTCAAATGCTTGCTGTGCAGTTTGGGTCCAAATTCTAGAAGTGCTAGGAGTTATTCATATTTTAGAAATACAAGGCCACTAATTGGATATTCCTATTCTAAACAGGAAGAGAGAAATAAGAGCAATGAGTTTATGCTAGCTTGGGTTTGTGCTGGGGTTTTCTGTTTCATCTCTGTTAGAAATTCTAGGGCTTTTATATAAATATATTTATCCCCATCTGAGACGTGCAACTTGGTCAGCTTGTCTGTCCAGGAAAGAGTCTGCAGAAAGATGGGTATTTCCCTATTGTGGCATTTAAAAATCTAGTTCAATGTGTTTAAGATATCCCAGCTGGCAATAAAGAGATCTCAATTACTGTACTTGGCATTATTTGTTGAATGAGGTAATTCCTGTCCTAATTTCTCTGACTTGACCATGAGACTCTTCCATAGCAAATGCCTGCTTTATTTTCTTAGCTGGAGTAGCTCATTTGTTACTCTAATGCTTTTGTTATTATCAAGAATAAGATGATGAGAGGGGAAAAAAACAGTAGAGGAGAAAATTACAGCAATCGGCTGTTGTAGAAACTGATTTTTCCACATTCCCATTCCTACTGGAGATTATCAACTAACCATCTCGGAGCAAATTTTAGCAATTGTGTCCAGCTGATGCCACTGGGCAAGTTTTCTGACTGTATCCTTCATCTGTATGTTCCTCCCAAGAATTCTGGGCTGACTGATGAATTTTGGGAGACTTTCAGGGATCCGTGTGGGAAATGCTGCTGTTCAGGGCAGCATCACCGGAGACATGCTCAGGTACTTTGCCAGGACAAACATCAAAATTCCATGGCCAAAAAAAATTATCTGTTGCCCAGCGATTTGCTTTATAGTGACACATGAATCCTTTGTGACATCCAGTGACAGCTGGATGAATTTGGACGGTAGTTTTGGTGATGATTTAAGCTGGATTGATGTGGACAACGTAGCCTCCATCAACACTCCAACTCTTTCCCAGCTGAGCATTTCCATACGTGGGTCCTGTCCCTCTGCTCCGTGGGGGCTGATGTGTTAGGGCAAAGATACTGGGCTGGGGAATCTGCTGGGACTCAAGGTTGGTTTTCCCCACAGAGATTGGTTTGGGATTACTGGGACCAGACAACTTGTGGCTTCATAAACGTTTCTGCTTTTGTAGGTTAGGAAACAGCAGAGCTCACGGAATGAGTAGTCCTGAAGGGGAGGTGGGAGAGGCAGTAAGTGTGAAGAGTGCTGTTTTAAACGTGTTACACTGCAGCCTTGATGTGGAAGAAGAGGCTTGGTGGCAGAATATTTTTGGATTAAGCTGTGTTGGGTCATTTCTTTCATAAACCTACATAAAAATTTGGTTCAAAAAATCTGACTTTGATACTAAAACCCAGAAGCCAGAAAAAACAGCAACTTTTTACTTTAATCTCTGGAGCTATACAGGGGAGCTTTTCAGTATTTATTGCACCATTTTTAAAAAAATTCTGTTTTCTAACAAGCAGTAGTAACTCAGTTAGCCCTCTGATCCTTTTCTCTTTCCCCTCCCTGGCCCATGTGCTCCTGGGTTTCCAGATGAACAAATATAGAAGTGTTTCAGATACGTAAATCTCGTTCACCACGGTCACCTGACTGTGCCAGAGCTGAACACTTGTGCGTCCAAGTTGTTGTCAAACTGATAATTTATCTGAAATTGGCAGAGAGCCAGCAATGCCTCCAGTTAGACTTGCCAGGAAATCTGGAGGAAATGGAATACAGGGAAGGGACTGAATGGAAGAAGATTTTTCTTTTCCAAGACCACTAATTGTGCTCCCTTTTGAGGAGGGGACCTGTCTGTTTATTAAAAAAAAAATAAAATCTTGATTTGCTGTTTAAGAATGGTCTCTAACTTAGCACAGATCTCATCTGGCTGTCAGTTTGTCTCTGTGTTCTGTTTTTTTGAAGCAAAACTCTCTAAAATCTGCCCAGGCTTCCCCTTAGGGAAATATTGGCACCTTAATTCTTGATATTCCTATCAAATAGCTCTTCAGGAGAATTGTCCTTGTGTTCAGTGACATGAAAAGCTTTTTGTATGACTGTAATGTGAACTTCTTAAACAGATTTACTAAAACTTTTGACCTTAATTTGCAATATAGGTGGAAAGTAAGAAACGGTTTAAGTCAGTAGTTAACAGGAGAATCCATACCTTCTGCTTAAAATGAATTGACTTTTTTTTTTTTCTTAGAGCACATAAGCACTAGTAAGGACCAAATAGTTGCACATCTTGGAAAGAGGAGGACCAAAAAAAAAAAAAAAGCCTGTTGGTACCTCATTAGAGACCTAAGTAATATTGTAGCATTATTATTATTATTATTATTATTATTATGTAATTATTATTGAACCTGCTATGATTTTTGAGGTCCCTTTAAATGCGTAAGTGTTGGAGAGTTCTGGGTGCTTGTTAGACAAAATTAATGTGCTTTTTAGGGCAGGATTTGCTCAGGCAAGGGGTTAAGCCTCCATGGATTCTTTCATGGTCTGCTGTAGAACTTGTGTAATGTACTTCCTTTGGCACAGATTTCAGATGTGTACTTCTTATTTTTTAGAACAAGTATTTGGTCACTCATCCGACTTGTCCTGTAGTTTTAGGGTATTTCTGTACTTTGCTAGTTCCCTGTAGCCCCAAACATACTGGAATGATGGTGTTCCTTGACAAACCTGAAAAAGTACCAGTTTCTGTTACTTGTCAGTGAAACTTATTTTTCCATTTTTCTGCTGAGTTTTGTTTGGTGACTTCGGAAAACCTGGTAACTGGTGTCTTAACCGGTCCCCAACTTTATTTACAGACACACACACGCACAACAACTCACCCTTAAAATTTCCTTTGTGTAGCTTTTTGTCCCTTTGTCTCAGTTCTGTGAGTGCTTTGTTTGCTTTTTTCTGTGTGTCTCTATGTGTGTTTTGTGGTGATGACAATGTTTTGGAACGATGCTGTGTTGGCAACCGGGTCAGAGAATAATACAGGTGCAAGTTTTCAGGTTTGCCTGTAGGAGTGGCTGGCAAGTGAATTTCAAAGACTTTCAGGAAGCAGAAAAGAAAATTTCCTGCCCTTCCAACACCTGGAAAAATCTTGGTGGACTAGCAGGTTTCTACTTAAAGAAACATTAGGGATGAATACAGTTAACTCTGCCCTTTCTAGCAAACCTAATTGCATGTTGGAGTGAAGTACCACAGTTTTCCACCTCCATATACAACCCAGCATATCCTCTTTAACTCCTCCCTATGACGCGATTTGGCTGAGTCTTTGTTTGGCAACAGCGTGTAGGTTTCTCTTCAATCATTCTTCATGATGTAGTTCTGTATTTTCCACACATCCTTCCAGGAGTGTACTCCTCAGAACCACTTCCACGTGTGAGCTTTTCATTGCCCTCCACCCTTCAAAGGGGTGCTCTCTTAGTTCCTGGTGGCATCTTGTGTTGTGTTCTGCTTATCTTCAGAGTTTTCATGTTCCTGGTTTTTCAGGCTGTAAACATCAGTCATCTCAGTGCAATTGTATTTGATGGTTTTATTGCCACTCCAATACGGAGCAATGTTTTTTAAACATGACTTCCCTGCATGTTGAATAACATTCATCCAGGCTCCTTTCTTGACTGTGCTCCTGTGTATTGGAGATGGAATAAACTTTGGTGTTGATAAAACAGCCTTCAATAAAAGGGGTAAATTTATTCCAAGCAGCAGCTCACCAACAAAATAAATGCTTTTCAGACTGTTTCTTGAATCCTTCTGTTGCACTGGGGACTTTGTGGGCTTATTCTTGCTGCAACATCCTTTAAGAAGTTGACCTGTGTGGGCTCGTGTTCAGGTGTGTTTGAGAGGGAAGTTGTATGGACACTTGCTGGTGAGGTTGTCATCTCTGCCCCTCCATTGTGTGGTGCTGCCACTTGTTTGACTTCCTGAATCACCTCACTGTGACCTCCTGAGACTTGTAGCTTTTTTACAGGATTAGTACTAATCTATCTGGGGGCTCTGAAAAGCCCGCTGTGAGTTTTGTAAGCTCCAGAGCTGTATGGGAGTGCACAGCTGAATGCTAAAGGCAGGAGGTTAACAACTCTTGCAGTTACAAAGGGCAACTGATAAACTAATAAAAAAGCGTGAATTCTGCCACGTGAGTCTCCTAAAGAAGAGTCTGTGCTGCACTGTAAAAATCCATGTAGCCACATATTAAATAAACTATCGACCTGGTTCATACAGTTGCTGTGTGTGATCTAAGCAAGGATTGGTCACCAGCCTTGTTTCTGGCCATTTCAACGTAACTTTGATGTTGTATTAGTCAGGTTCTGTATCCTGTGATGGCAGAAGAGACTCTTGCTGGTGGGAGGGCCAAGGGGTGCAGGTTGGTCTGTGATCACTCCAGCAGGCTGTGTGAGAAATCCATGGGCCATTTCTAACAGTTGTATCATCCTTGCAAGAGGAAGTGACTGAGTGTGGGAGGGCTTTGTTGACCAGCAGTTCCCAGGGCAGCTTGGAGAGGGAGGCAAAAGAATCTGTGGCTTGGTAAACAAGGATATGGAGCTGGATTCAAAGGTAGGTTGATCTATGTGTGATGTTAATTATGTCATAACTGCAATACTTTCCCGGTCTTGATAAAGTGTTAATAGAAAACTGAAGAGAGTTCAAGGATTGAGCTGTCTTGCAAACATAAACTTGCAGTGTGAAATGAACGGAACAAAACTGAACTTAGCTAAACCAGGAAAAAACAATTCACTGGATTGATCCTTCAGCCAGTGACCCTGATAAGGTTATCTGTCAGGAGAAAATGAGATGAGGTTTGGTAGCTGATAGGTGACCTGGTGTGAAGCTCAGGCTAGAAAAGCTGGAAATTATGAACAAGAGGAACTAAGCTGTGGAACAGGGAAGGTGGGAGGCGGGTAACAGATTCTTGTAACACATCAGTTCTTTCAGGATATCTTTCTAAGGTAAACTTTGGCCTGAATTACAGCATATCAGTTTGTTCTATAAAGTAGCAGATGAGGTTACCTCCTGTTGCAGCAGAGGAGATCAGACCATGTGATTGTGCAAGGGAACAGATATGAATGAATGTGGTATCGGTATTAAGATAAAACTTACCTAGTTATCTCTGTGATAGTCTGTTTGGGCAGAAGGAAGCGGAAGGACATACAGCTTGTAGCACTCTGAGGAGAGGGAGGGTCAGAAAGACTTGTAGCAGAGAGGGGGGGACCATCTATAGAGGCTCCTGCAGCAAAACAACTTAAAAGGTTAAAAATACTACAGAGGATTCTCATGTTGTTATTCTGTAAGGCATAGATACAACGTAATACCTAGGAGTTTTGTTCAGCAATGCTGAAAAGCAAAGCAGACCTCACTTTTGGTCTGTAATCTTAATAATTGAAGGCAGCAAAACATAACACTTCTCTATTTTAAAATAAGAATATCAAGTTTTAATACCGATGATTTGTACGTGAAGAAAATTTCAGCCACTGAGACTTAAGGAAGGCAAGAGAGGGCGAGAAACCTGAGGAGCTGATACGCATATTTAGGAAAACAAAGATGTTTTGATTTAACAGGAAGATAATGAGAGGACATTTACATTTGTCAGTTAAGTTATTCAAAGTAAATATTTTCATTTTAGTCAGTTCAGAATTTGTCAAATGTAAATTTAGGCTCATACATGTAGGGGCAAAGAATAAATTCAGTGCATATGGAAGAGGAGACAGAACCCTTGAAGACAGCTGAAGGGGCTCGAGCAGATATCCTTAAAAACCATGGCACTTGAGCACCAGATGAGTGACTGAGGAAAAATCACATGCAAAAAGGGTATGTAATTCTCTGTTAAAGTCAGGGCAAGATAGTGCGTGAAACTGTAGACCATGTTCTGAAGTGAACACGGCAGGAAAAAAGCAAATAATATTTTATCTACTGTTTAGTACATCCTCTGAAAGTACTGTTTAGTAGATCCTCTGAAATACGTGATTCGTTTCCGTTCTAAGCATGTTTGTCTAGTTGGGTTTTTTCCTCATGTGTAATCAAAGGTCGAAGGTTGGACTTGATGAGCTTGGAGGTCTTTTCCAGCTTTAATGGTTCTATGGCCTGGAACGGTTTCTGTGCTTTGCTGGCTCCTTTGGCCTCTTTAACAAAGATAATTGTTAGCTGTAGTTGATGATTTGAAATTCAGTTTCCTACTGTAGTGAAGACTGGAGGTGAGCGGAGAACCGTGTGTATGAACTGAAGTGCTTGGCAAGGTGAGGCAGGGACTGCCATTCCTCGTGTTTGTTTTGGGTGGTTTGTGCCTGCCAACTTTTACATGCCTCCCCTCTCAGCACTATTGTTTCTGGGTGCTGCAAAGGAACTCAGCTGTCTAAACTGGATTTAAAATTCCACTTAGGAAAGTTGGTTTCCTGTATTAGGCTGTTTTTTTCTGATAAGCTGATCTTTTACATTGGCCTTGCTAAACTCCTAATGTGTACTGACTCAGTTTAAATGTTCCAGCTGGTGCTGAGTGGTGTTACACTGGTAACTGCAAGCGGGTTAACTTAAACCACAGGGGACCTAGAAGGGTTTTTTGAGGATGTGGTATATTTTGCACTTTCCCTATGGCCATTCCATGTATATCATACTTGTAAGTAGAAGTTTCTCTGAATGCTTAGCGAAAGAACATTATCTCGATTTCTAATTCTGAAAGAAGGCAAGAGTGACCATTATTGCCATAACAGAGGTCCAGTTCCTGTAGAGTCCTGTCTGGAGCAGGGCTGTGAGTGCCTCCCGATAAAGAATAGGATTAGGGCCAACAGTTACTTTCAGCTCAGGGACTTCCCAAGCCAGATGTGGTGGTAACCCTGTACAGAATTCCTGTCTGTGAACTGATTCTTCTTCTCTGCAGAAACCACATGGACTTCCAGCCTACCTGTTATCTGGCAGGGAGTTTCCAGAGCCTTCCACCTCGTGTGTGAAGGGCTGTGTTGTTTTGAGCCTTTCAGCCAAGCTTTATTGGGTGTCCCTGTGGCATTTGATGATTTTGTAGACCTTGGTCCTCTCACTTTTCTAAGTTGAAGAATATCAGCTCACTTCATTGTTCCTTAAGCAGAACTCATTGCCTGTCTTGTTCCACTGAGTGAAACTAGAAAGTTTTCCATTTTCTAATAAATTTAATTGCTGGGGATTTGTTGGATGATATCCAAGCCATCCTCTGTACTGTTCAGGAGCTGTAAATAATTATGAGCACTTGTAAGTGGTAACTAAGGGACTGCATTATGAATATTTGGCACAAGTCTCCTACTTGCGGAAATAAGATCATCTAAACCTACTTAAGCTTTTTTGCGTTGGAATGTGGACTGTCTAGTGATCCTTCCTAGGTCCGCTGGGATCAGGCTGCGTGGGTCGTGGAATGTTCTCTTTCGAAATAAAACAATGGGCTGGAAAAACTTCTGTTTGCAACTGTTAATCAGATGTCCCTTGGCTCTGTTTTGTATCCCCTCTTCCTTGGGAGGGGAAGGAGGATGTTGAATGGGTGGATCTTTGATCCAAACACAAGCAATCATTAAAAAAAAAAATCAAACCTGCAGCCTTCATTTTTATGAAGAGTCCTTTTGTGGTGTGTGTGGCTGTGGTTTGTTGTGGTGGCTTTTTTTCTGAACAAGTTTTCTTCCTCAATTGCCCGTGTTTGGTCTTGGCAGGATTTTTTCTCTTTATTTTTTGTGTGTGGGTTACACACTGTTCTTCCCCACTTTTATTTCCTTTTTTTTGGTAACAGTCAAGATATCTGCATAGCATAAGGACCCTATTAAGTGAATTCCTGGTGTTCCCTGATCATTCCGCTGCCTTTAGTAAGGGCTGTCATGATTTGGGAATGTCTTTGTTCTAAATAAAACAGCAATTTTAAAACACTTTTTCAGTTTCAGTTGTAATGTAAAAGTACTCCTTCAAACTTGTTGATTTAAGTTAGAAATCATAGATTTAAAAGCCTCTCTGGAAAAATGCAAGTCTGAGGCTGGCATCCAACTGTATCTCTGGCAGCTGAATGCCTCAGGTTTGGAAATCTGGTGGTTCCCAACACCAGCAGCATTAGTATATAGATGCACAAAAAAGGAGTATGTTGTATCAGCATTTCTGTAAAGGGCTTTCCTACTGCTGTAGGCCTTTCTCAAGAAAACAAAGCTTATACTCCCACTGAAGCAGTGACTGCAGAGTGGATAGAAATACTCCTCCACTGCGTCTGTGTGCTCACAACTTGTCATTCACAAAGGAGCAAACTCCTGAGCAGTGGAAATGTCACAGTGCAGGTGTGGATCAGTGGAAAGGTTTCAGCACACCTTGTCTTGCTCAAACCATGGTGGGATTTGGATGTTGAAAACAAATCCTGCAGGAGTGCTGTAAATATCTTGAAAGTGCAGAAAGGCTGTGACAGGGGTATTTTAACCACCTACTGTTGTTGAAGGGGACTGTTCTACCCTATTCCCTCTTCTGACACATTTCATCCCTTTGCTTTGAGCTGCTCCTGGGTATCATCTGACCTTTCAGCAAGAGGGTTGAGATTTCTAACCCCCCAGAAGACGTTGCTTTCTGTCAAGTTTTTATTCAGCCTGATGAATTCAACACACACTGTACAGACAGGCGCTGGGGACTCCAGAAAAGTCTCTGCTGGAGTACTGGAAGGGAAATCTGGGGGAAGAGTGACAAGAGAATTAAAAACGGAGTAAAGGCTTTGCTTTGGCGCTAAGACGTTCCATCAGCTGTTTTGTGGAATTGTGCTGGGAGCTTTTCAGCTATCTCATGCTTATCCTAAGCTAGACAAATACAGCTTTCTTTACTGAGGTCCTTACCACTGTGCACATGAATGTCAAAGACAGGAAAAGTTCTGCGTGGTTTCTCCCTGAACGATCACTTGATTTGCTCCACCAAGTCTTAGTTTAAATGCTGTAATTTGAAAGCCTCAGATACAAAAATGTCCTAGGTGCTGTGTTTAGTGATGTGCACGTTGTAGGGTGTCTGGGGTTCACCTCGGAGATGTCACATTGCGCAGAAATTACAGTTTCTTCAAGAGAGGAGGAAACAGAAAATGTAGCTAGTGCTGTAGTAGAAGGATGTCACTCTAGAGCTCACTGTATGGTGCGATGACACATCTAACTGTACTGTTCATGTCCTGTTAAAGGACTTCTTTGAATCGTGATTTTGGTTTCACAGCCACTGGAAGCTGGTGGATGTCTGATGTGGGGTTGCAGGGAGCTGTCCTGCTGTCCCACTTGCCCTGCTCTGCAGCAGTGCTAAGAACCGCTGTGGGCTGCATGGGGAGTCATCGGCTACAGCAATCCTGCTCACAACGTGCTGTATCAATATTAGTGCTGGCCTGGGGGGTCCGGGAAGCTTGCCCTACTTCTCATATCCAGCACTGCTGCAGTTCCAAGTGCTTTGTGTGACTCTCTGAGGAGCAGAGTATCGAATAATGCCCCAGTGTGAGCTGTCATAGCTCAAAAACGCTGCCTTCCTCAGCCTCAGCAGCAAACGGCTCATTTAAAAACCTGGATTTCAGGAATGGGAGAGGTTGTTACTTCAACGAGACTGAAAATGGCATGTGTACCTTTCCGTCATGTTTGTGTCTTTACATGTTTTCCATAAAACATAGGAGGGTTAAATTGTCCCAGTGTCGCAGTTTTCACTGGTCTGATTTGGATTTAACCGGCAAACAGTGTGACTTCAGGAAACCAACCTGCTGAGCTTATTTTTGTTGGTGTTTATTGTTGCTCCACCAGCAAAGGGACTCCAGGTGCAGGGTGAGGCGATTTCCATGAGTGGGTGTGGGGAGAGGTTATTTTCTAAAAACTTGGAATCTGTAAATAATTTTAAATGGTAAATTCCTTTATTTCCACACATTAGTTTTGCTGACTTAACACATACAGTAGCTATGCCATCCTTCCATGTTATTTGATTTTATTTTTTTTAGCAGATCCCTATATGCTCAACAAAAAGCTACCATGCCCTCCTATCCAAAAACCAGCGGTATGGTGGGAGAATGAAAATTAGGCTGAGCCTCTAATGTGGTACTGAGATACTCTGAAGGAAGAAATATTGATGTTCATATGGGTGTGCTGCATCTGTGTTTAACAGCTGATTTTGTGTGAAGTCCAAAAAAGCTTTTAAGAAAACCAATGGAGAGAAAGGAACCTGTCAGGAATGTGTGGGCTAGAGGAAACTGAAAAGAGGCAGCTGGAGTGAGGAATACCCCAGCTTGGATTCCAAGCAGGGTAAGAGTATCTTCCTTTTCCCAGGGCTTGCTTTAGGATGGAAAGGGAAGTGACAGCCTGCTGGCTTTGCTTTGTTGGGCTGGCAGTGCTGAGAGCCAGGATGGCTCCTTCCAGACAGAGATGGAATTCAGCAGGACCAGAGCGAGTCTGCAAAAACTGGAAATGAAAGTATCAGCTATAAATAGAGACACCTATAAGTAGAACTAACCTCCTTCTTGTGATATTTCTGCCCTTTTGTGTCAGTGTTTTGTTCCCTGAAGATACAAAGTATTTAGTTGTACTTTGGCAGTAGATCTCTGAATGAAAGGTCTCACCCATGCCAAGTCCCTTTGGATTTGTAGTTTGGAGTTGTAGTAATAATGTGACTGGAAAACAGAATCAACTGTAAGCAGTATCTCTAAGAGCATTTGAATCAGGTGATTCAGCTCGAAACAAAGCTCAGGAAACTAGGATTGTCACCTTAACAAGTGCACTTCAGAGGCTCAAGGAAGTGTGCAGTGGTTCAACCTATTCAGCTGAGAAACGGCTAAGATCCCATAATGCGTAAACTTTAAAAGTCAAGTGAGAAAATAATGCTTCTGTAGTATTAGTCATGCCAGGGCTTGAATGTCGTGTCTAGTTTGGATGTCTACAATGCTCCAGTAAGAGGAGGGGAGAAGAAAAGTGCAAACCTAATGAACGCCAAGAAGAATTTGGTGACTGGAAGCTGGAGTAACTAACAAAGTACAAAAATAGTGCTTTGGCAGTGAGAAGAGTGAATCGAGTTAAAGCTTGTTCTCACTCGAAATATTTACATCTAGACATCCCATTGCAGGTTATGTTAAAGTACAAGCAGTAATTACAGGGTTGAGGAAGAAGCCCTGGATGGGGTTCCATGGTGTGCCAAGTCACTGGTGAGACTGGGTGAGTGTTAGAGTGGGCTCTGAACATACAGACAGCTTCTACCTTTGGACTAAATGGGGAAGGGTTTTGCTAGACTGCTGTTTCATAGGGATACCTTTTAAAAGGTGCATTTCTTAGAACTTCTGAGAGCATTTTGCCTTCCTGCCATTGAAAGAGAGCTTTGCAGATTATGAACTACAGGAAATGAGGATATAGGAGCTTTGCTGAGCCACAGTAAGGAAGTTAAAGTTGCCCAGATCATATCACAGTTATCCTTTGGGACATTTATTCATCATTTGCACTTTGGGACATTTATTCATCAACTTAAATATTTAACTTCATAGAACTTACTTATTCATTTTGGGTAACTGAAGGGTTAAGATAGCTTTAAAATTTGTATCTCAAGCATGTGTGTGCTAGAAACTGGTGCTTATATTTAGGAGTCAGATGAAATCTTGAAACAGAAAACTGGATGTCTTGGGCTGCAAGTGCAAAAAGTGGGCATTCCCAGCTGTGTTCCAGATGTGCTGTTTTGTAAGTTGCCGCTGTTGGTGTGACATGACGAGTGAGTTAAGGAGCTTACCTACTTGTTATCCTGTGTGCTTCTCCTGCTCCAGAAATGTCAGTCCGAGTTGTGTACAGTCCTCTTGCACAGAAATTTCTGATCTTCTAAAAATTCTGCCTTTGAAGGCGACTTTACAGTGCAGCACAAGATAAGACATTTTGTTGACAGATCAGAAGTAATGTGTACAACTTGGAAGACTTCACAGAACCACTGGCTCCTCAGTTGAGAAGGTTTTTGTTGTTTTTTGGGTTTGGGTGTGTCTTTCCCATCAAAGCAGGCTGGAAGTACATGAGCTACTGAAGAAATCAACAATAACTTTGATTAGGGTTTTACTTTGAAGCCCATTAATGCTGCATAATTGATTTACTTGCACAGTAGGATGCATTTCCCTCTGTTTTTCACACCCCTCCTTGCCTCCCACCCCCTCCAAAACCCCTGGGATGGCTTAGGGGTGATGAGCAAGGATTGCATTCGGTGGTTGTGAAACAGTACTGGAGGCTGGACCTGGCTTGGAAACTGAAAACTTCAGCTAAGTTTGTATTTCAGTAACTGAGGGAGGAGATTTCATTTCTTGTTTGGTTTTGTTTGGTTTGGGGTTTTTTTAACTTTAGCTGTGGGTCTGTCATTGCTAAAAGAACAATTGATTTTGATGTTAAATGAGGTGAATTAGATAACTGGCCCAAAGGACTTAACATTTACAGACAACAGAAACTTTAAGTCTTCTCGTCTTCCCCAGTGCTGAAAATATACTACCTTGTTTCTTCCCACACATACACAAAATCTTCTGAAGGACTGGAATAAATGAGAATTAAATACAACACCCTAAGATAGATGTTATGAACTTGCTTTATCAGCATTTAATATCAGTGGACCCTATTTTTAATTAAAATGTAATTTTTAAATTTTTAATGTAAAATGTAATGTGATTTTAATGTAAAATGTAATTATATATATCTATAGATTTATTTATTTATATTTATAGATCTATTTATATAGATATAGATAAAACTTTTATTACTGAAATTCTGGGGTGCTGTACTGAACAATATTTCTGAAGCATTGTCTTAAAATATGCCGGTTTGGGCTTGTTGAGTTTGTTTAAATAATTAAATCACTTCTGATGCTGAGCTCAGTCCTTTTCCTACAAGCAGCTGTTTTCACAGTAACTGATTTTTATTCCGTTTTAGTCCTACCTGTTTCCAGTGAATCAGTGTGGATGTTTTTGATAGTAGGACCTGTTGAAATAAGACACCCAAAGGCATGAAGGAGTGCTCTGATTGAGAGTGGATCTTTGATAGTTATACCCGGGTGTAATTCTTGGGGTAGTTTTTCTTGGTAGGAGCTCTGCTGTTACCTTGCGCAGGTTGTGTGACAGCCCTCCGTGATGTATCCGTCTTGACATTTGAGATTAAATATCAACATGTGTTCCTGGAATACCTGTGGTGTTCTCAGTGTGTCTGTAAAATGTCACAAGGCACCCAGTGAAATGTTTGCCCATCTCTGAGGCAGAACTCGGTGGTTCCTGCTCCAAGCAGAGGCATCTGAAGCACTGATTAATCTTACTCTGGCCACTGTGGCTGAGCTTAGGAATTCCTTTAGCACCAGTACAGTTACACCCAGTATCTGTGGTGTGAGGACTAGTACTTGTTATTCCCAGAAGCCTGTAGAGGGACTATAGTTTGCTTTATGTGTAGAAATTTCAGAAATCCCTTCAAACCTGGTCTTCCAAGAAAGGCAGGTCTCTTTTTGTTTTCCCTGTGGAAGCAGTTTCTTGAAACCTAAGGAGTACGAGTACTGGCGGATTGATTATTGAAGCAGGCCAAATTCCTTTGGTAACAGCAACATGTTAGCACTGATTTCCAAGAGTGTGCATCACCACCTCTTCACAAGGGCTTGATTAGTTCCCTTGTGATGTTTCCTTTTGATGGCTGCCCAAAATGAAATATGTGAACAGGCCAACATAAGCTCACTTCAAAGAACGAGAGCTCAGAGAGTCTAATCTTGGCTGACGAGAAGCTTATACCAGATCAAGCTTTCAATAATGGTTGCAAACTAGCAGGCTTTGTAGAAACACTCTTGCAGCTGGGATTCACTGCGAAGGTGCAGAGGCAAACACCCTTGAGATGTGAGAGGAAATGGATTCTCCTGTGTCTGAGGATCAGCTGGGCAGTCAGGATGCTGGTTCTTGAGACAGTTCAGTCTCCAGATGCCGTGGCTGTTCTGTAGCATTGCGTGTTAGACCTTTAGCTGTATCACCAGAGGTAAACACCAGTCCCCTGCCAGGGAGGGAAATGCTTCATCTGTGGCACAGACAGGTCTAAACGGGTTTCATGTCCTGGAAGTGACATGGCTTGGCTTTGGGTTTGTTCCAGTTTGCATTTCCTGCGGTGGAGATGGTCCTTATCTCCATCCATGAGGCCTTCCCGTGGGACTGGATCAGCCTCGAAGGACACATTTATCTGAGCATGAGCTGGGATTTTGGAAGGTTGTTAAATCTGTTGGGTTCTCTTTCAAGAACCAGTCTGTTTCCCTTTCCTTCCATGCTGTCTGAAGCTCCATACTTAGAGGTGCAGACAATCCAGCTCCAGGGAAGAATGACTGATATACCTCATGAGTGTGCTGCCAACCAGGGGGATCCTGACAGGCCAGAGGAAAGGGTCACCAAGAACCTTAGAAAGAACTCTAAGAAGTTAGCAAAGGGAAACATCAAGTCCTGCACCTAGAGAGGAAAAGCCCCACGTCCCAGTACAGGTTAGGGACTGACCAGCTGGAAAACAGCTGGAGAAAAGATCTTGGTGGTTCATGAGCTGGCAGTGAGGCCCTTGCAGCAAAGAACACCAACAGCCTCCTGGATTGCCTTAGGAGTCATGTAGCAGCAGACTGAGGGAAGTGATCCTTCCCGTTTACTGAGCACTGCTGACACACTTCTGTGTTCTGGGTCTAGTTCTGAGCTCCCCTGCACAAGAGAAAGTTGTTTTAGTTATCGCTCATCCTTGGTTTTGAGACAACAGAGAAGTCCTTTGTTAAAGTAGCTGAAAGGAAAAGTTTTAGGTGCTTTCCCTTATAAACAAGGAAAGAGAGGGACTGAGGCCCCTCTGGATCTAGAATTCTCAGTGTTCTTACAAGATAAGAAGGAGCATATTGTCCTGTGGCTCCATTGCCATTTGACAGTCTGGAAAACTGTGAGGTGATGCCGTGATATGACCTGTTCCATCTTTTCTCAGAGACACTGCTGCTGAACAGGTGTTTTTGGCATCTTTTTGGGGAGCACATGGACAGTATATTGATCTGTTGAGAAACTACATGTAGAGTTCACCTTCTGTTTCTTGGAGACTTTTTCCCCCTATGTCAAAATTGTTTATCTCATAAACAATTTGTGGCTCGATTAAATTCATGGGCTGCTTCCCTCCAGCCTGCTACTTTTTCCTTAGGAAAGATGGAGAGCAGCTGTTGGAAGTGGTTTGAGCAGTCTCTGCTTTCCCCAGAGCAGGGAATCCCTGTACCCTCTTGTGAGGGGCAGGGGGAGCTGCAGGAGAATTTTGCATCACTGTTCTGTGTGCTGTGGTAGGGTCGAAACATGAGCTGCTGGTGTCAGGAGGAGTTCCAGAGCTCAGGTGTGGATCACAGTGTGCCAGGGGGTGGTGAACATGCTGGTGAGTGAGTGGTAAAAGGGTGACCTCAACAATCAAACCAGGGTAAAATCACTTTTTTGCTCCAGAGACTGGGGTGAGATGTATCTGGATGTGAGAGGACGTCACAGGGCTTTTTGTCTTCTGTGAGTACAGAGGGTTCCTGCAAATAGTACTGGGGAGCTCAAGGGACACAAATGTGCCATTAAAACAAAACAGGATCAATGTATTGGGAAAATATGAAGTATTCTGACAGCTCCTCCTTAAGTACTGAAGGAAAATACCATGGCTTTAGTTCAGAGATCTTCCTATGATTCCTAAGGAGTGTTCCATAGTAAAGATTCTGATGTAGGAACCGCTTGTTACTTGCAGCAGCCTTGCCCGTGTATGTCTGGCTGCATCTTGAAATCATCCCAGGGACTCTTGCAGCTGAAATCTCCCCCTTTATTGAGTCCGTGTGCATCTGGAGCCTCCAGACATCTGCAGCACCTCTTGAACTGCTGTTAGTGAAGATAAGTAACCAGTTTAGTAGTAGTTCATGCTGTGACAGTGAACTCCAGCAATGGAATGCTGCTGTGAAGGGAACTAGATGATTTCCTCTCCGTAGCTCTTTTTGCTTCAGTCCTTACACGCAGGGACAATGAGTATCTTTTCAATTGCTTCTTCAGGAAACCACACCACGGTTTTCCTCTGCCATTGCGAAATGGTGCTTTTTAAGTATGAGACACTCCTGACTCATAAAGTTATGAACTGCATTTCTTGTACAAGAATATGCTGGAGATAGATGACTCTTGCCTAGGGGGAACCAAAACTGACGGGCCTTGTGTAAAGAGGTCTTGACTCCCGGGTGGGTGCTTGGCACATGTAGTTGACCTACTTTAGCTGTGACCTTGATTTGCTCAGAGGTGTTTATGTACTCGTGATCAGCTTTGCTGCATGATTAAGCTGGTCACGTGCTATCTAACTTTTTTTTTTTTTTAATAAGGGATGAACAGTAAGATTTCTTTTTACTGTCTCATTAGCCTTGTTACAGGAGATTGGAGAAAGATGGAATGCAAGGAAGGGGAATCCCAAAGGAAGTAAGAGTCCCAAACAGGCTGTAGAGAGAAACTGTCATGCGATACAATGACAAAATATCATTTGATTCTCATCTACAGAAGAATTTAATCAGGAAGTGGACTACATGGCATTTTTTCAAGTAGGTTTCTGGAGTACTTTGGCAACAGGCTTGGCATCCTAAATGGAAGATTTGAACTTTGCTTATAAATATATGGGTAACTTTTACATTCCTTCTCATAGAGAATTTTTTTTAGCCACTGAGCATGTGGAGGTTGAAAAGCCAGTAAAATATTCAATTTTTCAGAATTTTAAGAAAGCCTTGCAACAAAACACTTCTCTGAGCTGTTCACTAGTGGGGCATGCTGATTTTTGCTCTGATCATTGGGTTGACATTTTCTTAACTTTAAACCTAATTTCAAGAGACATGCATTGTTCTTAGCTCCTATAATGCTAAAATGTACTACTGTGATTGTTGGAACTGGGATGAACATTTGGGACATGATAGAGAGAGAGCTGACTGGAAAAGAAATTGAGAATCCTGCTTTTTATGTGTGGGGTTTTGTTTATTTTCTTAAATGGTCAAAACTTAAAATAGCTGCTTTGAAACGATCAAAATAGACAGTTATAATTTAAAATAGCAGCACAGTTGAATGGATACTTGATTTCAAGGTTTTTTTATAAAAGTGATTTGAAATTTTTGTTTGAGATGAACAATTTATTTTAGCATTACTGCACAGCAATTTGTGCAGTGTTCTGATCCTGAAGTTAAAATGCTGAATGTTGCAGGCAGTCTTAAAGGGAAAGGACTGTGTGTTAAACTTACAGACCCTTCCCCCTCCCCGCTTTTTAATTTGTTAATTCCAGCTCATCCCAACCTTTTGTCTGAGTGGTCCATGAAACATGAAGCAGTAAAATGTGAGTTCAACAGGTTCTCTCACATATAGAAGTGTTCAGAAACTTGTGAAAGTTAATTGTAGGTGGTTGGGTCAGAAATTTCAAAAAGTGCTTGTTTCTAGTATGTGCGTCGTGCAGTGCTTGGGGTTTGTATCAGAGGTGGAATCATAAGTTGTTTGCTGTGACAGTACTCTTACCACTGGATTCATAGGGCTTAGCTGAGTTTAGCTGTAACTAATTTCTGCACATCAGGTGAGGCTGGAGATAGTGTTTTTGGGTCTAAACCAAGCACAGAGACATGGCCAGCAACTGTGGTTTGACTGGTAAAGCAAGATGCAGTAATCTCATACCCCACAGTAACATAACTGTGTCTGAAGCTGTTGGGCTGCTTTGGGTAAGAGGGACAAGGCAGACAACAAGGAAAGGCTGACACAGGGAGAAAGTAGGGCCTGGTCTACAAGGAGCTGTATGAGTGTGAATGGATGCCTTGTAAAACAAGTGTGATTATGGATTTAATGGCAGTTTATAGTTTGACTTAAATTTGTACTGATTTGGCTTTTGTCAGTGAACTTCTGCTTTGGCCTCTTAATGTGTGTACCATTCTCAAAAATGGAAAAGGAGGGTTTTTGGGAAAGGACCACAGAGAAGTTGTTGGGTGAGATGGACGATGTGCCCCCAGGAGAGTTTGGAAGCTCTGCTTCTAGAACAACAGTGATCCTGCTCAGAAGCTGGTGGGATGAAGGCAATGGTTGCCTGACCTTAGACTGAAGAGCAGCAATCCTGACGTATTACCATAATAGGGCCAGTGAGTTCGATAACTTATACCTATGAATGTCTGAATTTGCTATTCTGGCAGTACTGAAGAAAATGACACCAAATGATTTTGGATTTTTTGAGGTTTCTGTTGGCTTATAACTTGTAACAGGTTCTATATATGTGATTCAGTAGAATGGGTTATAATTTGGTCATGTTGACATTTGTTCTAAACAAGCTTGTTTTGAAGATGTTTTTTAAGCTTGCTGGTTTTCCTCCCATTCAGGTTTTTGAGAGTATCTGACCAACAGAATATGAGGCATGGAAGAGTTGTAAGGTGATCAGCTGCTTTGGGCTGAGCATCATCGTCTTTGTTCAGGTGGATCTAGGCTTCCAAGACAGGCCTTCAGGTAAAAACTCTTCTGCTTCACAGTTGATGCTATTTAGAAATTAACTTTTCACAGGGTTTCTTTCAACAATATCATTATTTGCAGTCTAGAGGATTAAAAAACTCTGTGTTTTGAATGAAAAAGCCAATTAGATTAATTTGTACTTTTAACTGTCTGCTGTGATGGAGGTGTTTTATTTCTATGGAAATCTGCTGAATTCTGTTCCACGAAATTCAGTGGAATTATAACTTTTAAGGCTTGTGAACTTTGATAATATGATCTTCAAATGGAGAGACACACTAAAACTAGTGTTCCCAGTCAGCAGTATTTCTGTTAGGTAGAAATAATTGGCTGGCCAGTTACAATAAGAGTGAACCTGGTTTAGTTAATCATGCTGACAGTTCTTTAAAAACAATTGTGTTGAGTGATGTGTTTTGAGAATGGTCATGGTTTGTGTGCAATATTCAATAGACTGGTATATGGAAAAAGAGAAATTGCCTATTACCTGTTTTATGACTAAAGGAAATAACAGAAACCGTGATTTTTGCAGTTTTTAAGAATGCTAAGTTTGAAAAAACTTTTTTTGGTTAAAAATATGTGAGTTTCTGCTTATATTAATGCAGTGTTTTTTTGGTTGGTGGGTTTGTTGTTGGTTTTTTTTTTCCCTAATGTTAGACAGTCCAATGGCAGACCAAAGGATGGACATATCTTCTACAATTAGTGACTTTATGTCACCAGACCCTGCTGACTTGATCTCCAGTTCCCTTAGCACTTCAGGAATGGATTGTAATAGGAAAAGAAAGGGAAGCTCTACCGATTATCAGTAAGTTGGATTTCTCTTGATTTAGCTCTGCTAAAAAGAGGTGGTAACACAACAATACAGTGGGGGAGACTATAGTAATATTTATAGCCGTTTTTAAATAACCTTTTCTTGAGAACCTGCCTTAAAGGTTTCAGTAAAGAGAAAAGCTGCTATGCACTAAGAGGAAAGTTCATTATTTAATAATTAAAATAAAGCTGTCATCTCAGTGCAGCTGGAATTGAGGTCTATCAGATGGGGTAAGGCTGAGGAGAAAAACTTTTGCCTGATGGGGGAGGTGGAATTAGTGCTGATGAAATGTACAGTGTGAAGGTTGATTATATTGACCACTGATATAGGAAATAGAATGTCTGACTTGTGGAGGGGGAAGGTAATAAATTTATTGAAAAGCAGAAGCAAAACTCGAAGTTGTTCCTTTTTCTTCACCTATTTTTTGCCTATTTAGTCACTTCCTCTCAGTGTGCTGCCGTCGTTTGCCTGGTGAAACTATTTTGGTCCCTCAGTCAAATATGAATCTGAATAGTCTCTGGTTTAAGGCATTAGAGCTGCCTTTCACTTAATCAACTGGTTTAATCTGATGTTGGTTCTCGACTGTAGGCTATTAATCCTGACACAATAAAAACCTGATTTCTTCTCAGTCAGTGGTAGAATGTGGCTTTATTTAAGAAAGCTGCTTTCTCATTAAGGGAAGCTTGCTAACAACGGTGCTCAGAAGCACTTTCTCTCCTGGGGCGGATGTTTGAAACAGAAAGGAATGCCACCAACTCTGCTTTAGGTAGTGAAGGTTGTAGTAGAGTTTGCTAAATTTCCAAATGTGCAATGTCTCCAGCACTAGGAACACCAAAACCAACCTGCTTACTCCAAGGCACTGTGCAAACCTCCGATGTGTTGTAGCGTAACAAAGTCTGGCTGCAGAATAGCTGGGGAGTGGACACATCCATTATTCCTACGGCCACAGAGTCTGGTTTTATGTAACTTAGCACAAATTTTATCACTGTGGGCTTTGGAGTGTAGGCAACTCCTTTTACAGGGAGGGACAGAATTTTTAATTCAAGCCGAGCCTGACAAGAATTACGTTCCCTGTGCGTAGGACTTCTTTTTAGGACACTTTATGCACAAAACTTTATGCACTTTTTAAAGACCACAAACATGCTGCATATGTACCTTCTCTAACATGCCTTTAGTCTTCTTGAAAAGTACATGAGTCCTTCCAGTTGAATTGACTACTGCAAAATTCAGTGAACAGGCCCAATCTTACCAACTTCCTCTTCTCTAGAGAAAGGATTTCTCCATCTTTATTCTTCCAGGTGGGAAACACTGCTCAAGTCCTCTTTTCCAAAAGACAGCTTGCTCTTGTAATAATTCTGCCCTTTAGGGTTTGTATGCATTTTTTTCTCAATATGTGAAAACACTGTTTCCTTGAATCCTCAGTGAAATAAGTTTACAACAGCTGTAGTCATACCATAGTTCGTGTTGTGTTGCAAAGGAAATGGTGGCTAGTAAATGTTCCTCTTTTAAAGTAGAACTTAAGGTAGACTACCTTGATCCCTCTTGATATGTGGAAGGATGGACAACTGTTCAGAAATGCTACTGTTCAGCTTATGCTGCCTGTTAACAATTTACTTTTTACATAAATTTTCCCAATGTCCAGTTTTATGCTTCATGTACCAGTGAAGCCAGGGAGTAAGGAAGGCAGAACCCAACTGTTTTAGTGTGGTTCTTTGTTCACCTCTCAAGTACAAGCAAATGTATTGATCAGCTCCACTGTCAGTTCTCTTTTAATTCATTCTCCTGCAGCTCCTCCAGGAAAATTCCTGCCCAGCCTATTGCTGTCACTTCAGCAAAGGCTGTTCTCCACTGTGTTCTGTTTCAGTCAAGTGCTAGAATCCAAGACTTCATGCACAGATCTACAAACAGTTCATTTCTTTTCACAGGACTAATGTTTTCAGCTGAAATAATATATGATAAGAAAACAAACTATCCTGATGCATTTGTAACTTACCTTGTGCCTCTTTTAGATTTTGCTTTCTGGGTTTTTTTTAAGGCTGAAATGAATTTTGTTACGACAAACATTCTAAAGGAGCTAAAGCTGGTATCACAAGTGCCATTTAATTGTGAGCATCAGGAGTGCTTTGAGCCAGTGGCTAAGACAGTAACTCAGGGGTGCAGATGGAGACGTGAAGAAAACATTGAACATTATTCAAACTTCTTTTTGAAGCTAATCAAAAATATAATTGATCTAAGAGTGCGGTAAATAATATATGAAACACTACCATGTTTCTTTTTAAGAAGGCTTATGTCCACTGTTGAATGCAAATAACTAGTGTGTTAATGGCTGAAATGAGAAGATTTTTCATAAGGCTTTTATAAAACATAGCCTCTTGTCGTGGTAAAGCTCAGGGGTATTTCAGGTCACTTTACAGTCTTGAAGTGATGTCAGCAGTCAGTGTGCATGTAGAAATTCTGTTTGATTTCCTTATGATATGGTAAAGTCTGTATAAAGTTCAGACTTGGGACTTCAGTACTGACTGAAGCAAAATGTGCATCTGTCCTGCTGGACAAGAATCATCGAAAACTGAGAAACTTGGGATACTTTATTTTTATTTTTATGTTTTATTTCTGGCCTTAGAGTCCTCTGAAATCCCATTTATCTAACCACAAGGACAACACGCATAAAGCACAGATCTTTCCTTTCTGAAGATGAAACAATATCTCAGTGATTTGCATAACATAATGTAGGTTAGTTGTTTTACTAGTTTTTCCACATTAAGTGTCATGAACTATGCTATCTTTTCTTAAAAAGCAGAATTATTCTTTCAGGAAGTAGATTAATTTGAACAAGCTTGTTTCTTTAGAAAACACTCACTGCTATTGTCCTGTTTTCATTGTGCCTTCATTTCAAATAGAGTATGAATTAGCTTGAGCATTTCAGCAGAAAATGTAAGACATTATTCTTATTTCCTATATATGGTGTATTTTTCTTTCTTTTCAGACTCGATGGCTTTCCTTTTGAGTAAGTATAAATATTTTAGTAATTGGTTTCGCTCGAAAAAGGTGCTCAGCATTTTTTCCTTGCCTTTCCTTTCCACTTACTTAAAATTTGCAGGCAAAAGTTAAAACAGAATAAGCCAGGCCTAAGAGAGTCCATTAAGCACAGTTTTACAGATTTATATAAATCAATACATTCTCTTCCTACTCATTTTGTCTAACCAAAGGCATGCAGTCATAGGCATTCAACTTTCTTTACCAAATACAACTGGGAAAACTTACACTTTCCTCTCCTGCTTATTTCTGTGCATATGGTTACAATGTTAAAATGAAATAAGGGGGATCCTTTCTATTCCCTTTCTGTTTTTTCATGCCTTTTTCCTTTTTTTGCTTTCATGCTGAAACAAAAGCAAGCTGAAATTTGTACCAGTTTAAAATGTGCCTGCGTAGTTTCATACAGTCTTTTGCTCTCTCCGTGCGCATTTGGCCACCTCCAGTGGTTCGTTGGTCTAGATTATAACCATCTTCTATCCCAAAATCAACTACCATGAGGCAAACTGGGGTGTAGAACACAGAGGCATCTGCACAAAGCAATTCGGGGCAATTTGTGAATTTTGTGCAAGGCACTTGGATAACTGCCTCTGGTCCAACTTGTAATCCAGCAAATGCAGGGTGGTAGAGCTAGTGCTGATGAAGGCTTAAAAATAACTGCTTTGATATGTCCTTCCCCCCCACCACTTTCTAGTTAACTGAAAAACATTTTTATAACAGATGATATCTTTGAACTGCAGCATGTTTTACTGTCAAACACATCAAACTGTGCCATTTAGTTAGTTCTGAAGGAGACACAACTAATTTAAGAAAATGCTTTAATATTACAAAAACCACACAACTTTATGTTGCTTTTGCATTCTTATTTTTGTATTTACGATTTAAAGACGACAGCAATACTTTATTCTAATTTTATGACAGTTTGGTGACTGTTCTGCTAATCCTGCTGAATTTGTGATGCGTTGCTTTTGCTCTGTTTCTGCAGGGAAGGTATGGATACAGATAAAGATGACCAACATGGAAGGTACTGGTGATACAGTCACTGAAATGTTAGCTCCGCAGTACTGACACAGGATCCTGTCTGTGGATCCCTGTTCCCAGTGTCACTGTGGTCACGTGTCCCAAATTATTTCTTTGCTAAAGGCATAAGGTTGTAAAACAAAGTAAAACAGACAAGCAAAAAAAAACAAAACAAAACCCCCAAACTTTGAGACAGAGTATTATAAATATTGTTCTTTCTCTAGAAAGGTTAAATACATATTCAGATTCTAAAAAACTGATTTTAATGAGGATCAGTAGTTATGTAAGATGCATTAAAAGAATTGGGTTGAGTGATTTCAGCATTGTAACTTGGTGATGTTGTTTCTCAACAGATTGGAGTATGCAGACCAACAAGGCAGAATAAAAAATGCAAGGTAATGCTCTAAACAAGTATATGAAAAAGGATTATCTCTTGCTTTTTGCCGTATATGAATTATTTTCATGTGTTTCTTCTCCCGAAAATATTTTTATTCTAACTTTGACCTTCCCTTAGTTTTCCATATCTCTGCACTGCTAACATTTTCCATTAGGTTTGCATGTAGCTTTGTGAAAATACTAATTTGGTAGGTAACTTGGGTTTAGTCACTTCACTAGTCTTGAAACTGAAACCAGTATGTTTCTGATAATGTTACATTCTTCATCTTGCTTCTTTGAGGCTTAGTAGTGGGTTGTACAAGTGTTAACAGTGAGTCTTGCTTAATATGGGAAAATATAACCCCAAAATTAAATTGTTTAGTGTTTATAATTAATTTTCCTGATTAGGAAGAGTTTGGTTCAGAGGTATCTCAAATACTTCAAATAAAAAGCTGTAGGATGAGTAGAAGACTTGTATCGCCACAGGAAAAAGCAGTTTTAAATACTTAGTACATACCTGTAGTACAGCGATTACAAATGCTTGATGGAATTAAATCATAGAACAGAATTAGGTTGGAAAGGCCTTCAAGATCATGGAGTCCAACCACTGACCCAGCACTGCCAAGTCCCACTAAACCATGTCCCCAAGTGCCACATCTGCATGTTCAGAGATGGTGACTCAAACACTGCCCTGGGCATCCTGTTCCAGTGCTTCACAGCCTTTTTGGTGAATCGTTTTTTCCTAATACCCAATCTGAGGCTGTTTTATTCCGTATTTATATAGCCTGGAATTTGCTTATCTATGACCTTTCGGGTGCCAGTCATGTTTCAGTGTTTGCGCTAAGGATGAAAGTGGTGCACAGCAGCAGAAACCCCTGGATAATTTGGCACTCTTTAGTGGATTGGTTCAGAACTGAGGATTCAGTGTACTGTATGGCCAAAGTTATATATGTTTTCTGGTAAATTAGAACCACCTGCTGCAGCCTTGCCTCTTGCTTATGTTATTACCCAAATCACGGACATAAAAGGTCTGAAGAATTCTGTATGTGGGTGTCCTTTTCACAAGGAAAAGAGGGGAACAATTATCAGCAGGAGGTTACTTTTGTGGTTTTGTCATGCTGGATTTGGGCACTTTTTAACATGCTTTATTTCCTCATGCTTTCCTGTTTTCCTTCACCACCTTCCTTGCTCAGGGAGGCCCACAGTCAGATCGAGAAGAGGCGCAGAGATAAAATGAACAGTTTCATAGACGAACTGGCCTCGCTGGTCCCAACGTGCAATGCGATGTCTCGGAAGCTGGACAAACTCACCGTGCTGAGAATGGCCGTGCAGCACATGAAAACACTACGTGGTGAGTTGGCTGGGGTTGGACGAGGAGGATCCAAAATGTGATTTCCCCAAAGCCATGCTTCTCTTCTCCTTTTCTTGCCCTTTTACCAAAAAGGAGCAAGTCAATACATTTTGGGAGGACGTCTCACCGTTTCTTAGCATTCAACGCTCAGTGTTCATTTATAGCTTACTAGTTCATACTCTAATCTGACTGGGAAAATTTGGGAGGAGGAAAGAATAGTTTTCCATCATCTGCCCTAGTGATCGTTGTCACCAAGCCCCAAAGCACCAAAGGCAGCTGAGGAAGGTGGGGAGAGGGACCAAAGGGCTTAAGTGGCAGTGCACGGTTGGTTCTAAGCTCTAAGCAGGCAATGTGCAAAACTGGTTGGGTAGAGAGGCTGGACTTCTGGTGTAAGTAATATTCTAACAGGACTCGTAAGGGTTTGTGTTCATTTCTTTAGAAAGAGTGGACGGCACTTTGAGAATTCAATTTTAGCCTTTAGAATTTTAGTCTTCAGAAACCGGTTTCTGTTGCAAACACCCAAAGGGAAACATGCAGGTTTGGAAGGGCTGGGGGCGTTGCAAATCTCTGTGTGTCCTAAAGCTTCATATCAGAGCGAGTCAGTGCTTGAGTACAATTGGTGATGATGTTGAAAGCTTAAGCCTTCAGGAAATACACCACTGAGAAAAGATACAGATGCAGCTAATTTAAAAAAAGAGCCACTTTTCTCATTTCTAGGAGAGCTGGTGTCTCCGATCTTTATCCTGATGTTTTTGAAAAGTTTGACTTTTCTGCCATTGTCGTTTAATTAGGTTAATACTTCATAACACTTCAGGGGTTAATGATTTGATTCTCTTTTGCCTTTATGAAGGGAATAGAATGAAAGGAATTATTCTTCAATAAATGGCTGCCTCATTTGTTGCCAGTTTTGGGGTTTTGGCATTGTGAGATGATGTCACTGAAATGCTGTTTTTGTCTTTGATGCGGATTGAGAGAACTGATTTGTAAATTCCCAAGTGACAACTTGTTTACACGAGCTTGTCATGTTTTGCTAAGTTATGAGGAAAAGAAATAGTTTGAATATTTTTATTCTTTAATCTCTTACTTTTAATTTCTGAGACTAGACCATAAATCAAGGACAGGATTTGGGTTAAAAAATATGTCAAGGAATACTTTTGTATCTCAGAAGGCATTTCATTTGCATTACTACATAATGCAGTATTTGTGTTTTAGCAAAAAAAGCTTCATCCTCTTTTAAGTTAATACCAGCAGAGCTTACGTTGATAGTAAAATAAAACCAAAAAGTAATTTTCATGTTATAGAACATCTGCAGTGAACAACAGTCTGAAAAGGAGCCAAAGGAAAAGTGCTCATTAAAATGTGTATTGTTGAGTTGGTGATGAGGGAATTGTTTTTGTTTTCTTTAGGTGCTACAAACCCATACACAGAAGCAAACTATAAGCCTGCTTTTCTATCAGATGATGAATTAAAGCATCTTATTCTCAGGGTATGTTTCAACTCTTAATTAAGAGATATATTAATGGCTGTGAATATGACTTTCCCAAAACACACCACCAGTATTTTAATGCCTTGTATCTCAGCTTAAAAATGTTTTGATTATGGAGGATAATTAAAAAATCTTCAGACTGCTTCATAGAGCTGATGAATTTAACAATGACTGGCATTTTTTAATTTAAGCAGAAAGATTAAAGAGGGAGATTTGAAGAAACTGGTATTTTGATGGTAACCACAAGAATCTTCAGTTATTTCATGAAACGAACCAAAATTATATAAATTATGTTCTTGCAGACTTTCTGCCACGGGCTCCCTTGCCGTGATTTTCAGTGATATAAGGAACACCCTTTTTTGAGGTCACTGATGTAACATGACTTAGTGTGTTTGGCTGCTTGCTGTGAACTTGGCTTACAGAGGATCTCTCACTTGTCAGTGGCTGAGCTCTTCCTGTAGCTTGTGTAACTGATGGAGCACTGCAGTGTCCTGATCAGCATATGAAGAATTAAGTTATGCCACGTTGTGTCTCCAAAGCTGTAAAATCGGGACCTATTCCTGCGTGCTTCTGTGTGACTGAATAAGAGTGCTTTGGAGTCAGTTGCCTACAGGCACAGAATTAAATATCCAGGTTATGTTTGGTTTCTAAAAGAGGAACTACTGAGTGAATACAGTTAAAATAATATTTTAATTTGAAGGCATTATTAAACATAATCATAATATTATTGGGCAAGACATGGTTTCTTTCTTCTCATAGAAATTATTTTACATCCTGGGCACGATGCCCAGAATGATGCCAAAAATGTTTGCAGATGCAATAAAACCCTATTGTAATTTCACGTTTTGTCTGTTGACTCAGTTATCTCTAAATGTTAAGACAGCTCTCCTAGTTTAGAAATTCTACTCTATACTTAGTGTTTTTAAAGGTTATAATGTTGCAATGAGGAAGTGTAACTTAATATTTTACTTTTTTTCTTTTTTTTTTTAATTAGGCAGCAGATGGATTTCTTTTTGTTGTGGGCTGTGACAGAGGAAAGATACTGTTTGTTTCAGAATCTGTTTTCAAGATCCTCAACTACAGCCAGGTATTCTTTTCCTGTTGAAGTAATGTTAGGTCTTAAAAAATTTGAGAGCTTTTTTTTTATGGTAATGCATTTGTATGGGACGCAGGTTTGCGAATAGTCTGCCTTGAAAGCTGAGAGGTGTTGCAAAGAGAGAGCCTTTCCCTGCCATGGCATTAGAGACAGTTGTTTCTGGTTTCCATTCAAAATAAGGAGGTGAAAGGGAACTAACTTTAATTCCCTGATTGATACACTCTGATCGGGGATTTACCCTCAGGCTTGCAAAAACATTATGTAATAAGCAAATACTGAAAAATCAGTCTGGGGTTCTTCCAAGCGCTTCACGTGGATTTTTTGACTGAGTTTTCTTTCTATCTGCTCTGGTTTTCCTTGCATCCTTACTGGTGGAAACTGGGAAGCAATTGCACCGAAGGCAGGTTTTCAATATATGCTCAACATAAGGCGTAACTTGGACCATATATTGTGTACATAATCCTCTTCATTCTTTCTGTCTTCTGCACTTCTTACCAAATTTAAAACCTGTGTTAGCTTCAAAAGTTTTCCTGAGCCAGCTCTTACTCAGGTATATACTAAATACATATTCATATGTAAATATCAAAGGAGAATATTTGCAATTACAACTTTTTCCTTCGGACGTGTGGTGTATGAAGTGAGATTGAGGAGCAACCAGAGTATTTGGTGGTGGTGGATTGAACATGCCAGTTCTGCAAAACTCTTACTAAAAATGATGACATAAGTTACTGTGTAGTGTAGTCATAACGTAGATATACAGAGAAAACATACCTTCCATCAGATCATAGAATAGTTTGATTTGGAAAGGAACCTTTAAAGGTCATCCAGTCCCGCCCCCCTGCAGTGAGGCTGGATCTTGGATGTTTGATGTTCCTTGGTTAGACCTGTATGTAAAAGGATTGTTCAAACTGGATGCTGAAATTGAGAAAATATACTGAACCATTATTTTACTTTTTGACTGAATATTCAATCTCTACAGAATGATTTGATTGGTCAAAGTTTATTTGATTATCTCCATCCTAAAGACATTGCCAAAGTGAAGGAGCAGCTCTCTTCTTCTGACACTGCACCACGGGAAAGGCTCATAGATGCAAAAAGTAAGTGTTACCACCTTTTGAGATCGTGTTGTATATCCAAATTCACTGCTTCTGAGTATTTGCCTCATGTCAAAAGTGTGGGGGCGTGTGGCTGCTGTCTGGATTGGCTCATGCCAAGGAAGTTTTAGCTGAAAGACAGGAAGAAACAAGAAAAAATTAAAGAAGTAACTATGAAACAGATACCAGAATATAGAAGCTTGGGTTTGGCATGCCCCGCTTTATAGATGCATTACTTGAACTGGCTTCACCTGTGAAGTATCCTGTCTTTTTCCAGGCATCAAAGGTTTAACTTTTTCCACTAAAACATGCGAACCATTTCTTCTAATCCATCATTCTCAATTTTCAGAATACTCTCAGTATTATTTTGGTAATCCTTAGCTGGCAGCCAAGATAGAGGTTTCATTGTAGTTATCTGTTTATTGATTATTTATTACCACTTCCGTCAATGACCCAACCTTTCTTTTAGAAGGTTTTTAACCTGGACTTTGGAATCATTTCCTACCATGTCTCTTAGCTCTATTCCGCTCTGGTATTTTAAAGTAGCTCAGTATCTCTGCTGCTTTTGAGGTGAGTGGGTGTTTAATTCCCTCTCATGACAGGAGTCCGCGTTGCTTAAGTAGAAGGTGGTATCTTAAAACTGCAGATTTCCAGGTCATTAAGTCTCATGCTTGCCAGGAGCAGAAATCTCTAGGATCTCATCTCATAGAAGCCACCAGCTCAACTTCACAAACTGAAGCTGAGAGAGATCATTCCAGGGCAGGGAGCCTGGAGGCTTCAACAGAATCAACTCAAGTTTTTTCTGGCTCCTGGTTTTATCAGTTGTCAAGCATGTATATATATTTTTTTTGTGTGCCTTTGACAAAGTTAGGGCAAAAATAAATACTATGAATTACAGTTTTCCCATCTGCTATGATAGACTGATTGGTAGGATTTCAAGAACTCATGTTGATGAACAGTACTAGTATGTATGTGCGTGTTTATTTTTGTGTTGGCACGAGTGACTCAGGCACAGCTTGTACTCTCACCACGGAACGGTAGTTTAGAGTGCATATGGTGCAGGGCAGTTTGACCTCCTAGAGGGCATCTCACTTGATTCTAATTTTAAGGGAGGAACACTTTCCACTAAAACATTGGAATTGTTGCCTTCCTCCTTATGTCAAAAGCCTACAGGGCCCGAGAAGTTCTTGTGCACTGTTATAGCGGTTTGATTATCCATATCCCCGCACAGATATGGTTGGAGTGGGTAGCAGGCTGTGGAATAGTTACTGTGTGATTAAAATCCTCCATCAGCTCTTGGAGCAGCGCCCCTGGAGCTCCAGCTGCATCACTGGCCTTGCTGATACCTGTGCTCCTGATGCATCCCAGGCGTCTTCCCAAAGCCCTGTTTGTACCAGCACTCACTGTTGCTTCCCAGAGAGATGCATTTTGGTTGTTTCTCCAATCACTTTCCATAGAAAAGAATCTAAGAGTCTCCTGCAACAATATGGTAAAGATGAGGGGTTATTCTCAGGGCATGTCCATATGCAGTTATTTCTGCAAGGCTAGGGAGACTTCTTAAACATAAGTGTTAGGTCTTGGGGATTTACAGTCCCTGTGTAGATCCCTGCTACCTTTTTACCTCCTTCCGTCAGAACAGTGAAAAATTCTGAAACATACTGGTTGAGATGGACCTGGAATGGCACTGGGGCTCTTCTGCTCTGTACACGCACCTGTGCTCTCTGGGTGGGTGTTGTGATAGAAGAGTGCAGTGCAAGGGGTCAGGGTCCTGTTGAGTGGCTGTGCACAGAACAGTTCTCTGGTTATGGGGAAATAATCTCTCTTTACTTCTAATCAGTTGATTATTGTTCAGAGAAATCACAACGTTTATTACTGGACTTGAGTGGATTTGTACCACCTTTTGCTAATCTGTGTGTTCAGAACCTCATGTTCTCCAGCTTTGTGTCAGTGTTCTCACAGCAGGAAGTGTAACTGGCGATTGTCACCTTGAAAGGGTCAGTTGAGTCCTGCACAGTCGCTTAAGTGCAAATCTCAAAAACAGGACTTGTGCTCCTGGAGAAGGATTGGAAAGGACTTCTGTGCGAGTCCCAGTGAAGTTGAAACACTTTGTGGTCGGGCTGTGTGGTGTAACCAGGTGTAGGGTTAACATTCCCCCTGACAAAGACCCTCCCTCGCTCCCTGTTCGCTGCAGCCGGACTCCCAGTCAAAACCGACATCACGCCTGGGCCGTCGCGACTGTGCTCGGGAGCAAGAAGGTCCTTCTTCTGCAGGATGAAGTGCAATAGGCCTTCAGTGAAAGTAGAAGACAAGGATTTCCCTTCAACCTGTTCAAAGAAGAAAGGTAACTATTACGCATTTTATTACCAAATGTTTCTTATTCTGAACTGTGTCTAGTTACTGTCTGTTACTTCTTCAAACTACTCCCCTGCCACCGCCCCAGTATCTCTTACACATTGTATTAACATACAAAGACAAATTCTCTGGTGTCCTTGCCCCTGGCACAGGGGGTTGGAACTAGATGATCTTTAATGTCCCTTCCAACCCAAACCCTTCTGTGATTCTCCACTCTGCTTCCTTGGAGGTTTTGCAGGCAGGTTGTGCCAACAGTTCTCGGGTGGTGGTTGTACCTCCTTCAGGCATTGACCATCTTGCCAATGTCTCCAACGAAGGGGAGGTATTCCTTCTTCTGTTTCTCTGCTCCATATTTGACAAGTGATATTTGGATGGGTATCTAGTTTAAAAAAGAGTTTATTCTGAGTTCATCTGCGGGTTTGGTACATTTTGACTACTGGAAACATGATATTTCTCCACGAGGAGTATCTGATCATAACTTCATCAGTGTTGGTAATATCTTTTTCCTATTATTGTAGACATGTTGGAATATAGATTTAGCCCAAATTTGACAGTTTCTTCTTTGAGTACTTTGGATAATACATTTGGTGTGAGTTAAAGTGGAAAGACAAACAGCTAGAGAACAGAAGGCAATTTTGGTGTATTGTCTCTGGCTGTGGCAGCTGCCCCAAGTACTTCCTGCGAGGTTCGGACACAGCTTCAGCCTTGGATCCTGCTTTTGTGCTAATCCCCAAGGAAGCCAGTTGGTGCATTTAGGCATCAGCCTTTTACCTCCCTGTGAAAGTCGCTCTCGCAGTTTTCAGGCCTGGTCTGTGCTGAGGGATAGAAATTCCCCCTTGGGATACTGACTGTATTCCTGGCCATTGTGAGTCTTCATCCTCACCCCTGTGTACAACAGCTGCCCCTGGTACACCCCAAACAGTGAATGTTCTGCCAAGCACATTGTTCCTGGTTTTGTAGGAGTTGAGAGGCCTCTTATTTATTAATCTACTAATTTCCTCAAACAGTCCTTTAGATTATTTCCATCCTTTCCTGAAATAATACAGTGTGATGTAATTTCTGCTCAAAGATTATCAAAAGCAACCTTGGTCTGAGCTAGTTTGCATTTCAGCATAAACAAGGCTTTTGCCAAGATAAATTGTTTATTGGATTATCTCAGATTAGCTTCATTAAGGCAGTAGTGCAGAAAATCCCCTAGAATCCCAGAATCATTAAGGTTGGAAAAGGTCTCCAAGATCAGGTGGCCAAACACCACTGTGTCGACTAAATCATGGCACTGAGAGAGCTAAGTCAAGTAGTTTCTTGAACACCTCCAGAGGTGGTGACTCGGCCAATTCTATGGACAGTCTGTTCCAATGCTTGACAATCCCTTCTGTGAAGAAATTCCTCCTGATGTCCAGTCTCAACCTCCCCTTGTGCAGCTTGAGGTCATTTCCCCTTGTCCTGTCACTGGTTGCCCAGGAGAGGAGGCCAAACCCCACCTCACCAGAGCCTCCTTTCAGGGAGTTGTGGAGGGTGACAAGGTCACCCCTGAGCCTCCTCCAGGCTAAACACCCGCAGCTCCCTCAGCCCCTCCTTAGCGAACAGGATCCTGAATTTCCTGGATAAGAGAGGAGGTGCATTCTTAGCAGAACTGAGCTGGAGTTCCCCAAAGCTGTACCCACGACCTAACTGCTTTTTTTGGGTTTTGTTGGTTTGTTTTTTGTTCGTTTGTTTGGTTTTTTTTTTTCCCCTCTCTCTTTTCACAGCAGACCGCAAAAGCTTTTGCACTATTCATAGCACAGGATATTTAAAAAGCTGGCCTCCAACAAAGATGGGACTGGACGAGGATAACGAGCCGGATAACGAGGGCTGTAATTTGAGCTGCCTTGTTGCCATCGGGAGGCTCCATCCCCACGTGGTGCCACAGCCGGTGAACGGCGAGATCCGGGTGAAACCTACGGAATACGTGTCCCGACACGCGATAGACGGGAAATTCGTTTTTGTAGATCAGAGGTGAGGACACTTGTAGCACCTTCCACGATAAGGCACTGCCCAACTCCACCTCACTCACAGCTTTACTGACAGCACTGTCGGGGCTGTTGAAAAAAACCAAATTACTCTCCTTTTCAGCTTTTTACCGGATCCTGGCTGCAAGTTGTTTTGAGACAGAGCTCAAAGCTAGTACTATGCATATATTCTGTATTACTGATGAAATTAAAAAAAACCAAACAAACAAAATTTCCAAAAATATTACCTACTAGGCAGAATAATCCCAGGATCACTTCTGCCCATTTGTTAACGGTGATATGTATATGTGTAATCCTCAGAAGAACATGTGTTGAAACTGGACCCTAATCACTACCTCTTCATTATTTGAAACCTTTTGCAAACACAATTAATTTATTGCACAGGTTGCATTAGGCTTTGATAGCATGGACATTTATTTAACTATTTCCTTGGACACATTCTGCTGAATTCATACTTCTCTGTGTGTTCTTTTATGCTTCTAAGAAGCAAAGGTTTTCGTGAGGTTTATTTCTTGGAAAAGGCTTGAGAACTTGTGCCAGGGTGGTATCTGCTTTCAAACATCAATTTATTATCTGAAAGGTTAATTATTTTGCAGAAGAAATGGCTTGAGTTTTCTAAAGTAGTAGACATACATGACCTGGGTCTTCCTTCAAAATAACTGGCATTATCAGGGGAAAAATGTGAAGGGAAAGGAGGTTGAAGGATGTTAATGGAGAGGTTACACTGGGTTGATTGGAAAGGGCTAGGTTCATTCCCTTCCTTTTCAAGAGGGATTGAGAATTCCCAAGTGAGGCTGTTTCAGGTTGCCTGTGGCTTTGACTCAGTTGCTTGTAACGTAGAAAAGCCCAGACTCCAAACTCTGGTAGGATCTGCCTGCTGGAATTGGTTTCAGGGGGGTGTCAGCTGATTTTTTTGGTGGATTTTGAGAGGAAATAAAGCTGATAGCCATGAGAGGAAGTGCAGTAAGGAGAACTTTTTTTTTTTTTTGTGTTATTTATCTGGGCTGGGGTGGTTGGGGTTTGTGGGTTTTGGTTGGGTTTTTTGGGTCTTTTTGGTTTTTAATTTGATAGAAAGCCTTTCAAAATACCAGGTCTTGAGTGTTTAGAGCTGATGCTCACTCTGGGAGCATTTGTAACCTTTCTGTCGTGCCAAAGGATGGTAGTTTGTGAACGAGTTTGATTTTCAAAAGATCAGACCCATTTCCCTAATGGATAGTTTTGAAGTATTTCTGAACTAACGAGACTCAGAAAATGTCAACCCACTGGATTTAAACACATATGCTCTTATTTGTTTTCCAGCTGTTGTTTGCAGTCCTTGGAATGTGTATGCTACTTCAAAGGACTCTTTGAAAGGGAAATTTTGTAGAAGAAGGCCTCATCTGTAGGCCTAAATTTGTCATTCTATGATCTCTGCTTCCACTGGAGGCATCTGTAAAAGTTTCAAACTATTTATTTCCTTGTCAGGTGTTGTTTGGTTTTTTTTTGTTCGTATAGACTTGCCCTGTTCCTTTGTCATTTGTCCAAGGGAATTCAGGAAAGAAACACTTCTTAAACTCCCTGTGACCTTAACTTTTTGTCCTTATGGATTGTGTGATCCCTGGAAAAGCACTGCTATGGATTAGCTACCAACTAGCACAGCCAGGGAACTGTTCAACAGTTCACTGTCGAAATGGCAGCTACACTGAAAAGGGGTTTTTTTAAGAGAATCATCTTCCTTCTTATTTATTAATTACTTTGAAGTTATTTGGATGGTGAATTTGGAAGTAAAATTAAGTTTATTATCTATGCAGTTGGGATCCATACAGCTTCAGAATTCAGAGCTGCCGTGTTAAGTCAGAGAAGTGAGCTCAGGAAAAAAGTAAATAGAGGATGAAATTCAAGAAGGACATGAACAATTTTCTTCCTTGCATAATAGAACATGGTCAGATATTGAATTCACTAATTCTGCTGAGATCTGCTGTGATTTGGTGCATCTTCTCCTTTCCAAAGCAGCTGTTTATCCTGCTATGAAAAGGTTTGACAATGTGGTTGCTGGTGCCCGTATTGGTTGTTACCCATCTGTGTCAGGTGTCCCAGTGCTGTTAAAAGGCCTGGTTTACTAAAGCCCTTGGAAAAATACTGGAATAAGGTTGACCTGCTTCCTAGCTCTTCCATTTTAAAGAACTGTGTTTTGCTGCTTTGTGGTTCTCCACCCACTCTGAGATAATTCATCAAAGCAGCCTTGGAGCTGTCGGCAGTTTGAGTTCCTGGGATAAGGCTCACCAGACAAAAGCCAGTTTGAATACTTGTAATGATTCCTTCTCCAGGACTGAGGTCTCAGAGCTCCCTGAAGGAGAACTTGGGGTGTAAGGCACCTGATTGCTGCTGAATGCTCTTGGTGTGTCTGGGAACAGACAAAAATGCCCTGCATTTAAATACTATGGATTTTGTACTTCAGGGGTTTTTCCTTCTGTTCTTATTCAGTGTTATTAATATGTACTAATTTCTACATTTTATATTCTTTAATTTGGACTACTTTGAGGTTGCAGAAGAGGTGATTATCTGTCTGGGTTTGTTCCTTATTGCCCTTCCTATTTAATTTGCGTTGGATTGTGACTCTTCTTCACCTTTTTTCAAGGAACTGTCGTTTCTCCTTCAGTAATTTTCTTCTAAGAAAGGTACAAAATCCAAGTTCACTTTTGTTCAGCAGTTTTGTTTGCTCTCTGTTTTTCTAGAGAGGGTCTCACTGTGGAATCATTCAGCTGTGTTACTTTCTGTTCCGATGTTCTTGAGCAGTTTCGCTGAGGTTGCTGCAGATTTGATTCTCACCGTGTTCTCTGCCTTCTACATTAAATGGTGCATGTTTTGAGATCTGCCTGGATGGCTGGCCCTGCTTTGTTCCTTCTCAGCTGTTTCTTCCTGCACCAGGAAGTTTTAGAATGATTTCCCTGGGTGGGGGCTGTGTTCTGTGCACCGTGGTGGCAGCAATGTCCTGTCTCTCCCCAGATGCCCTCAAAATCCCTTCAGCATTTGAGATTGCTGTTGTACACTGTCTGCTGGGGGCAAGTGTGCACAACCCTAATGTACAGGGGGACAGCAATTCCCATCGCTCCCCCCATCTG
This sequence comes from Pseudotriccus pelzelni, assembly GCA_035584735.1. Lineage (NCBI taxonomy): Eukaryota > Metazoa > Chordata > Aves > Passeriformes > Tyrannidae > Pseudotriccus > Pseudotriccus pelzelni. Next base: position 6,702,246 of record JAWMRA010000161.1, on the reverse strand, counting down.
TTATTTTTCCTGTTGGTGTTCCGGGGAAGTTGTTACAGCTTCTAAACCATTAACAACTCAAGGGTATTCCTGCTTTAAGCACATACATCTCTGGGGTGTTTAGCATATGCTGCAGCTGCTTCCTTGTGGGAATGACCCTTCCACAGTGTTGGGCTGTGGTTCAGCTCGTTGTCACTCACCTGCACTATTGCTTTGCCTGTTCCTCTTGAACTCAGTTTCAGGCTTGGGTTACCAAGTTCATGCACAAACTCTTCCTTTCCTGGTTTCTTGAGATGTCCTCCCGCCTTGCCAGCAGCTCCTAATTGAGAGGCAGACCAAGAATAATCCAGGTCTTTCCCTTGTTGTGGGTCGCAGGATTATGTTGTTCTAAAGCTTTCTGGTGAGGAGGAAAATGAGTTGTCTTTGTGGCTCGTTCTGATGAAACAAAAAGTCGGTTCATTTGCTCTGTGCTGCTGTTTGATTCAGAGACACAGTAGGTCAGTAGGTTCAGTAGACACTGAGTAGGTCTCAGTGCTTATCCAGGAAAATCCTATTTGTTAACCTTTCCGGGTTGTGGATGTGGGTACAGAGTTTGGTGGGGCTTTGTTTTGTCCCACTCTTAAGGCTTGTGACTTGAGGGGAGAAAAATGCTCCTGAAACACGTGCTGTGCAGTAATCTGGGCTCTGTGCAGCAGCACCACAGGTATGAAAAGGAGCACAGCAGTTCTTCAAACCTTTGAAGCCTGGTTTTCAATGGCATTTTATTCAGAAAGCTTCATATTATCTTGTGGCTGCTACAAGGCAGCTTTTTCAGGTTTAAATTCTCAAAATTACAGTGTATCTTCAAAGCTATTTAGAAAGCCTTAGATCCCCTCTGGTGGTGGTAGGTCAGACATAATACCTGAGGGCTGTTGGTATTATATATACTTTTTTAATTACCTGAGAATTAAAAATAGTGTTCTTTAGGAATTTTTGTCACCTTCTAAGCTGAAAATTCCTTTCCGCGTTACTTGGGCCTTACCCAGCTCCAGTGTGAGCTTTAGTAATCTGTGACTAATCCTTCAACTTGAAACCATTTATTTTGTTTTTTTTCCCCCTCTTTATTTTCTTTCTTTCCCTCCCTTCCCCAGGGCAACAGCCATTCTGGCATACTTACCCCAGGAACTTCTAGGTACTTCGTGTTACGAATATTTTCATCAAGATGATATAGCACACCTTGCAGAATGTCATAGACAAGGTACGATTATTAATAACTCAGTAATCTTGTTACGAACATTGGGACATATTGTGTGTTAAGAAAACCAAACAGGCTTGAAAAGATTTGGGTTTTGCTGTTTGCAAATGCTTTAGTCAAGAGCACTGTGCTGCACTTGCCTAACGCTGTGATTATCCTGGACTTGCATGGATTTGTAGTGGATATTTGAGGTTCAGGATGGCTGAGGGGGGCCGACTGCAGGAACAGCTTTTTTCTTCAGGGGTGAGGGGAGGAATAAACCAAGTTTTCCCTGAAAAGGGCTCTGCTGTATGGTCATGGTGCCTGGGTGACACAAAGTTACTTGCTGTCTGCCTGTCTTCAGTTTTGCAGACGAGGGAAAAAATTACAACCAACTGCTACAAGTTTAAAATAAAAGATGGCTCTTTTATTACGTTGCGGAGTCGCTGGTTCAGTTTCATGAACCCTTGGACCAAAGAAGTAGAATACATTGTCTCAACAAACACAGTCGTTTCGTAAGTATCTTCCTCTCAGCGGGCGCCTGTAAATGCCCATTGCTTTGGCCTTTCTGCAAATGAGAGTTGACCTAAGTGTGTGCACGTCTTCCATATGACAGTAGGTGTCTCTTCCAAAAAGCACCCTGGGGAGAGAGGAATTAGTTTAACAACTGCAGTAATTTCATATGTGTTTGTTAAAGCCTGAAAAAAATGTAAATATTTTCTTTCTTTGGGGAAACATGGGGTTCACTTTTGGTAGGGACTTACGGGACGTGCATTTCTTTGGTAGGTGCTTCCCTTACTTCTCTTTTTTTCTTGAGGGTTCTGTACAGAGCGGTGACTTGGCAGCACAATAACTGCTGTTGAGGAATTCTCTGTGACAGAAGCCGTTGGGGCCTGCACTGCACACTTTAAGGTTTATTCCTGTTGTTTATGTAGCCCTGGTGTCAGTCACAGGTGCTGCCTTCACTGAGGTGACACCGACTCACAAACTACTCCAGCCCTGAAGCGTTCCATTCTGAAACTTTTGGCATTATGACTTGAGGGTTTTTTATCACTGCTAAGGTTTTGTACCTGTTGGGTTCTCTGTCACTGATCCTTCTCATTCTTGCAATCCACAGTACCACCGTCCTGGAGGGCGGGGACGCAGCCTTTCCACAGCTGGCGGCGTCTCCACACAGCATGGACAGTGTGCTCCAGGCTGGAGAAGGTAACTCCTGTGCTGAGGAAATTGTTGGCAGCCGTGCCTTGGGAGCAGCTCATCCTGCGTGCACGAACTTGCTGCACTGAGAATTTGTTAATATCCCAAGGAAGAATAAGTTTTAGGGCAAAAAAGGTGCTAATGCAGGTCTCGCGCTGTTGAACGTAAATATCAGCTTTGGGTGTGAGCTGGTCAAAGAGAAGTGAATCAGCCAGGGAAAAGAAGTATAAACAGGGCTGGAGGAGGAATGTTTGCCTCACAGATGGTGCCCAGGAGTGACCTCAAGGTCTGCGGTCAGTGCACACGACTCCTCAGAATCTTGAACACAGTCTGGCCATTTGGCTTGTTGTCCCTCACCTACCCTTGATTTGGCTTTTCGTCACGACATGAGCGCTGACCCTTGGTCATCATCCTGGGCTGGTTACGAGTGATGCAGATCACCAAACCATCTCGTGACAGGGGGTGCAGCCCTAATGCAGAGCAGAGCTTGATTTAATGAAGTGCCTGAAGCAGGGTGGGAGTGAGGCAGGAGAGAAGGATGCAGTGACAGCCCATGGGTGGAAGATCCCTGTGAAATCCCAGTTTACCTGCAGGGGGTTGGTTTGTGGTCATCAGGTACCTTGGGCTTGTCCACTCTTGAATGGAACATGCACCAACAAGCTTTTCACAGGAAGCACAGAACAAACATATTCGGAGAAGAGCCTGTTTGGGCACAGAACAGAGCAGGTCTGACAAGCCATTCTGTACCAGCTACGGACCAGATGCTCAAAACAGCCAGGTCCTGAAAGAGTTGGCATACGTTGTATCCTTGCTGGCACAGAGGGATGTCTGAAAGACAGCTCAGTGCAAACCAGAGTTTTTCATCCATTTGAAGGTACACACCGGTTGGTGGAATAGTGAAAAAATACAATTCAGAAGGTCCTGCAGCTGGTCAAAGCCTAAATATAAATGCTTTTTTTGGAGAAGGTTTTCAAGCTTCTATCTGACTTAACATGTCTGCTCATTTCAGGTGGCCCAAAAAGGACCCATCCTACTGTGCCTGGAATTCCAGGTGGAACAAGAGCGGGAGCAGGTAAAATAGGGAGGATGATTGCTGAGGAAATCATGGAGATTCACAGGTGAGAGTTAGAGGAAACTCATTGTTTGTTTCGTTATTGCTCTTCAAGAGGAATTATTGTTCTTTAAGAGGGAATGAAGGAAGTCTTTCTTCCAGCTGAGTAAGGAATGATATGATTGTATTTCATAGACAGCTACAGGTACTTATTCAGCGTCACCTGAGGCAGTCAAAGCCCATAGTGAAAGCGTGAAAAAGTTACAGCCTGCCAGCTTTCTACTGCAAAAAAACAACATTGGAACTTCTTTGTAATGGTGATGATTATCTGTTTAGCAGAAACAGTAGTCAAAAAGAGCAGCTAACTAGAAATAAATCCTTTCCAGACTGCTCTTATTCCAGGAACTTAAGGCTGTGAGCGGCACAACCTCCACATGCCAGAAAAGCCACGTTTGTTTTTGTGTGATCCACTCCCTCAGATGCTTCTGGAGTTGTTGGGTGTGCACGTTCTGCTTGCACAGTTTCCCTGGAGCTCTTAAAGCAAGGACACAGTGCTGGGGCCAGCCCAGCCTTCCCAGGCACTGGGGCTGGTTTAAACATGGGGTCTCAGCCCCCTCCAGTGAGGGACTGTGGGAGTGCACGGCTGTTTGTCCTGTCTCTCACCTGTGTGAGCAGCTGCTTTCAGTGGGTACCACTTAATTTCTGTTGGCTAACAACCCCTGTTCTTCACGAATTTTCTCTTGGGAATTGTTCCCTTTCCTATGAAAGTCGTCTCACCCAGCAGAGATTGCTGCCAGTTTAGTGGCAGCAATTTAACCAGACTCAGCTGCAATTCAGGAAAACATTCCGTCTGTTTCCCACAGTTTTGTTCCTGCTGCAGGCAGGAGAGACTACCAGGGAACAGCAGACTATCCATAAGGCTTCCTTCCTGTCTGTAAGAATAGGAAGACGGAGAAAAGAAAAAAATTGAAAACCCACACTGGGGCTGAACCAATACTTGGAAGTGTAACCATCCCTTTGAGTAGCTATAAAACACCTGATCAGCCCCAGCAGTGCAGTGGCGCAGTTTACCCCCCGTGTTTGCATTTCGGTTCAGACCCTGGGTTAGTTCCAGTCCTTTTTCAGCAGCTGTTACTATTTTCCAAAGCTGCCTTCTGTTCAGCTTTCCCAGGGGAACTCTGCCAAGGATAAGATTCCCATCTCCGTTGCTTTTCTCTGTAACTCCTCCTCCTCCCTTTAGTCTAGAGATTTGTTGTTCTACAGTCAATACATTCTACATTATTAAAGATGTTTGATCAAGCTATGGAAAATTGAAGTGAAAAATGCTGCTTTGAGCAGTTAAAAAAAATAATTGTATCAGGTGTCCAATGTACTTCCGTAGCAGTAGCTCACTGAAGGAGTCTGGGGCACTGTGACTGAGGCAGCTGGAATTCTTAGCTCATGTAAATTGAACTAAAATACAAAAAAAAAAAAATAAAATTAGGCTTTCCTCAGCACCCAGGACCTTTTCCTTCTGACTCTCTGTGGAGGCTGCACAGGAACAGAAACAGAGGGGAGGAGGTAAAGCAGACCAAGCTGGATTTAGACAGGACTGTTTATCTGGCTGCAAATCAAAACAGTGCTGCTGCTGGTTCGAGCAACACTGAATAGGGGAGGAAATTACAAAAATGAAATTCGTGCTTTTAGCACCCCGTGGCACCCGATACTGAAGTCAGCGTTTGAAACTTCCAAGTCTCTGGCATCTGTTGCTGGTAAATCCATGCCCTATTTTATCCGCATTTTAGGATAAGAGGATCATCACCTTCCAGCTGTGGCTCCAGTCCCCTGAACATCACCAGCACCCCACCCCCTGACACCTCCTCGCCGGGAGGCAAGAAGGTAAGGGCCAAGTCTCGTGGCAGTAGTGACAGGTGATGTGGGGTCGTGCTGATGTGGAACAGCGGATTTGAACAACTCCCGATTGCTTGGCTGGAAAAGTCTGACCCAGTCAAAGTATTCCGGTGGCCAAAACCCCTTTGCAGAGCAGCAGTTCCCAAACATCAGCAGGTTTCGAAATCCACCTGTCCCTTAGATTGTTGTTTTTTTTTTAGCAGAGCTGCAAGGGACAGCTCTGCTCACCTCTCTGAGCTTCCAAAAACCCTTCAACACCCCGTGCTGGTGAGCGCTGGAAGTGCTGTCGCTGGAGCCCTGGCTGTGCTCGGGCGAATCCCGCCGGTGTTACAGAATATGACAATTAGATGCTTTGCTGTGCACTCAGAGTTTATTTTTACATCAGCACCGTGCACCCTGCCTTGCTCTAAGATTGCTTGAGGAGCACTCAGGTGCCATTACCAACACTTAACCACCCGAAAATTTGTCCTGGCTGCTTTCAGTCGTCCACAAATTGCTGCTTATGGTAGTTATGTCCAAAAACAGCACTTGTCCAAATCTTGATACAGTCTCAGACTTACTTAACCTTTCTTCCCCAGAAATTACAATGACTGTACATAAGAATTGCTTGTACTGGAACATACAGTAAATATTTCTGTCTATTCCTGGCTCTGTCCTTGAAATAAGTAACTTGAGGTTGTGACAAACAGAGTTATAATTCTGGAAACAAGTTATCCTTGCTCCTCCTGCCCTGCAGTATTTAACATGTACATACAGTAGGGGCTGCTGGAATGGAATAAAGGAAAACACAGGTTGGGTGTTTCTGACATTTGCTCCATGGGCCTGGTACAGAGAAAAGTAGCTCCTAGTTTACAACTACTCTGATTAAGTAACCTTTAGGTGGTGACGTTTGGCGTTTTTTTGGGAAGTCCATCCACCCTGTATTAAAAATCCCAATATGGGACAATTTAAGACTTACTGCACCATTTCATGCTGGTTTATAGCTTCTGGTTTTTCCTTTCAAGATCTTGAATGGTGGCACTCCAGACATTTCTTCGGCTGGGTTGCTGTCTGGGCAAATCCAGGATAATTCTGGTTACCCCTATTCCGACAACTCCTCCATCCTCGGTAAGTGAGGTCACTCAGTAACACCCCTCAGCACCAGCTAAACACACACAGACAGTTTAACACACGGCTGGTTGGAGCGGTAACCTGCCCTTACCACCTGCAGGCTGCAGCTGAGGCGTAAAGCCCATAACCAACCGCTCTGCTTGCCTAAGGAGGCTCCTGGCAGCCTAACTCCAATTTGGAATTTCTTTTAGACAAGACGCGGGAGTCTCTTTTCTCTTGCTGAATCGGTGTGAATTAGCTCGGTTCCCTACCTGCTTTCTGTGAATGCTTCCAAACAACCAAGAGGGATGTTGATCTGGTCTTGTATTTGAAGTCTTGCACGTAGACAACATCCCTATTGGGCACGTTGGTCGTTTCTGGGCACTGACACCCCTGAGCAGTGGTGTCCCCAAGCCCGTGGCACCCTGGGGGTCACACAGATCCCCAGACAGTTCAGCCTGTTGAGACGTCCCACCCCACGTCCCGTCAAAGTGACGTGACCAAACCAAGTCCCCTGCTTGTGTTTGCACCCCCAGGGGAGAACTCCCACATCGGCATCGACATGATCGACAACGACCAGGGCTCGAGCAGCCCCAGCAACGACGAGGCCGCCATGGCCGTGATCATGAGCCTGCTGGAGGCCGACGCGGGGCTGGGCGGCCCCGTGGACTTCAGTGACCTGCCCTGGCCCTTGTAAATGATGCCCCCAGACACCCAAATATCAAAGTGCATTTACTGGTGGAGTTCTGCAGTCTGTGAAACTCGTGGGACTGAGGAGCTTTTATGTACGGGGTTCATAAAAGCCGTGTCAGAATGCAACTCATCCTTACCATGTGTAACTTCAGACAAAGTGGAATAACCTGCTACAGTGTTCTGTGTTGATTTGGTTAGCTGTGTATAGCTTGCAATACTTGTATATTTTGGATTCTGTTGTTTGAAATTTTTTTTTTTAAATCACTGTGCAACTCACTGGCATCAGTGGTAGCTTTTATATGCAAATGACCATTTCAGATGTATGGTGTGTTTTTACACTGCAAAACAGTCCCCATGTGGATATTTCTTATACTAATTGTACCATAAAGCTGTTTATTCTTTCTTGTAAGAATCCTTTACTATAAATATTGTTAAAGTGTAATGTATTAGACAGTTAAATATTTTTAAAATAAATGTTTCCCTTGTTCTAAGACGGAGCATTTACTTTGATAAATAAATTTGATAAAACCCTGCTGAAGGTGCATGCTAGAAGCACTTGGTATTTATCGTTTCTTTAGCTTTGGAGGAAAAGGGGAGAAAAAACAAGGCCTTACCTACACTTACGTGACTTTGTCACGACAACAGGCTCCTAGAGAAGCTATTATTATTATTTACTGCTATCTTGGAGTTTAATACTAAGAAAAGCACAACAGGAGGGCAGGTTGAGATGACGGGCTCATGTTACCAGATTCTCTTAAGAAATACTTGTTTTTCACTTAATATTAACCATCCTCCCCCTGAGGAAAGAAAAGCAACTGCTCTCAAAATACATAATTCACAGATAATTCAAGCCCATTAAAATAATGGAAACTTTATTTGCATGAAAAAACTTGTTTACAATCATTAATAAATGAAGAATGAACCATTTGCATTTTCCTATTTCATGACACTTATGAAAAATGTATTAAATAAATATTTGTGAACAGCTTAAGGTAAGGCAAACCTTTAGATAAAGCCCCTATCCGTTGTTCACAATTTTTGAACATGGCTCACGCTGCAAACAAGTGAAAAAATTCACTAAAGAACTTTGAGTTTAACAAGATGTTATGTGGGTCATTGAATCACGTCCTCAATCCAAGAACCCAGTAGTAGTTTTGTGCTCAACCATATACAGTAACTTTAAAAGGGTCAATCTATTCAGAGCAAAACTATGTACAGTTTTGATAGAAGCACTTTGTTAGTATTGTGCAATACATTTATAAAAAATGGCTTCAAATTCCACTTCTCAACCATTTGTAAAGTGCTACTATCAATTCCACCTCTGCATTCCAACCCCTGTGTGACAACACTGACACATCCCCTGGGCCTGGAGGGGCTTCAGAGTGAGGACAGTCCAGCAGACAAATCACCAACGTCACAAACCTACTGGTAAACACATACACATGTAACTGGAACCCAGGTGTTTGATCTGTACTCTTCCAAAAACAACCCTGCGGTCTTTCCAGAGGTCCGTACTGCAATACCCTAAAACACCGTTAACACAATGGAAAAAACTGGAATTGCAGTGTGGTATGAGTTGAGTACAGAGTCACTTTAAGGAGCATGCTTTTGTTTTAGTAAGAGTCCAGATCAGAGCGGTGGGTTCTGTCCCTCGGGATCCATCTCACTGTTACTGGGAGGAGGATGGATGGGCAGGATATCCAGCTCATCTACCTGGGGGGTGGGATGCATGACCACGAGCTGGTCCTGGGGGATATCTGCTGCTGCCGCCGCCAGATTGGTGATGGACTTGCTTTTCACACACTGGAAGTCGACGTGCCGGCTCTTCCCTTCCTCCTTCTCCCACGACATCCGAATAAACGGCCTCTGCACGTAGTTGTAAATCACCTCCGGCCTCCCGCCCGGCCGCTTCTTCACCTTCTCCTTGTACGTGGGGTAACCTGAGAGACACAGCACAGTCCAAACCACCTGCTCAGAGCCCTGCACAGCCACCACCGCCCCAGCCCAACACTGCCTGCGCTGTGGGGGCTCAGGGTTTCTCTCACAAGAAGAAAACTGTGTGGAAGCACAGCAAGGATGAGCAGCTGCCACCATCCACATCCTGAATGGAAACAGATGCCATCGTGTTGTTCTTCGTGTCCAGGACACGAAGGAGGCAGGAGCTGATCTAACAACCAAATTGTAAGCAAAGGCCGCAGTACTGTCAATAATTAATATATTGCCACCACAGAGATATAATAATTAATATATTGCCACCCAGACCTCACAGGCAACGCTACAGATCTTGCCCTGGGCCACTGTCAGCAGCCACTGTCTCTACAACACTGTGATGGGAGAGCAGCAAATGAGATCTCACAGTGTCACTGATCTCCAGTTTAAGTTCCCAGGTGGAATCCCAGCACATTCCTCCCAGCTCCCCAAAGGGTAAAAATACATCGTTTTAGATGAATTGTGAATTTTGGTTATGCTGCTTTCCAGTCATCTCTCCCCTGTGCCCCAGCAATAATGTTCATTTTACACATTGTTACAGGGCACCAGCATTACAGTTTGGTCAAACAGTTGTCCTTTGTCTAAACCAAGAAATGCCAGCAGAAATAATCTGGTATTAGCCGGCATTACAGACAGAGCCAGTTCTTGTTCAGCTGAAAGGCACGTCAGCCTGAAGGCTCCCACCTTGTTCAGCTAAAATTACTTATTTTAGAGCTCACAACCAGTTAAAAGCATTTGCTTTTTGGTTGGCAAATTACAAACGTAACTATGACAACTTGGTGAGTGAAGGGAGAGAAATCCTGCTAATTATAAAGGCTGGATTCTAAAATATTTGGGTCAACAATCAGAGGAAAAATGTAATGCAAAGAAACCCAGTTCTTGCATTCATGATAAAAATCTACGACAGCTTAACAAGATTTTGCAGAGCAGGCTCGGAGAAGCACAGCAGCCCTTCCAGCCTGAAGAGAGAGGGCAGGTGGTGCTTCCCTTACCTTCGATGCCCAGTCGGATCTTCTTGAGCCCCCTCTCCTTCAGCACTGATTTGGCCACATCTCTGTTTTCAATGTATTTGAAGAATCTGTACAACTTTGTGCTGTAAATAACTAAAAACACATTTTAATGAGAAAACGTCAAAGGCAAGTGGGCACCTAACTAATCAGAGCAGGGGGTTTTCTTAACTGGCATCTTTGAGACACAAAGGCTCTAAAACGTGAGCTAATTTTGTGTTACTACGTTAGAACAGCCACCTTTGATCTATATTCACATAGAGCCCCCTTATTTAAGAACAGCCGCAGGTTTGCATCCTCCAAACCCATCATTTTTTGTGATGGTATTTCGGTTTTCTTAAAATAAAAAAAAAACAACAAACCAACCAACCAAACAATACATAAAACTGTAATACTCTGAAGAGACTCCTAAGAGGATTTTGTGTTACTGGAGTACAAGGATTATCTCAAGCTCCCACCTGCCCTCACAGACCCCCCTGAATTCCACATTTTCACAGTGAAGGAACATTTTCAGCTACAAGGAGAGCATGAGTGCAGGGAGGAGCATTCCATTCTCAGGTGCTCATCTAAACACCCAACTGTAATGCTTCAAAAATACCAGCAGTTGGGTTTTTTCCCCAAAAAAATCCTCTAATTGTTCTTCCACAGTAAAAACGTGACTTTTTCAGAAAGAGCTTGATGAGAAAAGTTGGTATTTCCTCCCCCTCACTGGCTGAAAATACCTTAAAAATAAAAATTAGCTCCTCTTTTTATTTAGATTTGAACACAACAAGCAACATACGGTTCTGTGAAGCAAAATATTAAGCAGAACTACCAAAACTAAGAGGTTTCTATTTTGTGAGGCGTTAGGGATGTTAAGACTTTGCACTGCTTTGCAGTGCTTACGTTCAACAGCGTTAAATCAGCACGTTCGCCGCTCCCCCTGCCACGGATGGCTTGGTGGGAACCAGGATAATAAACTTACTTTGTGAATACTCCTCTCCCATTTGTGGAGGATACTCTTCATCCCAGTCCACAACATCATCATCTGTCAGCACGACAATGTGGCACTCCCTCTCCCCACTCTGGGCACTGGCAACCATTAAGGGGAGAATCATTTCCTCGAGGTAAAACTCAAATTGCTTGCGAGCACCATCGTTTGACAATTCGTGCATGAGAGCACCTAGAAGAAAATTTTAAGCACAGGCACATTTGAAAGCTGAAGGCAGGAATAAGAAACACAGCAGTTCTGTTTATCTTGTGGTGTTTTCTGCAGACAAGTGTACAGGCACTTAGTCTATTAGTTTGTGTAAGTTCAGAACTTATTCAAATGTTTACCAGAAGCCAGACCAGAAGCTGAAACTAACTGTTCTGCAGATATTAATGTAAGGTTGGTCAGAGAAGAGTGACTTCAAGACCTTCTTCCTCTTTTACTACTGCTAAACACTTGGTAATTGGGTAAGACTCCTGTTTTCCTAAAAGAAACCTTATTTAAGCCAGATGCTGAAAAAGTAGAGCACACAACATTTCAAAAGCAGTAGCTTAAAAATAAAGGTTCTTCAGAGCCCTCTCAGCAGGAGCTGCTAAATCCCCGTGCTGAGGACAGAGCGCTCCGAGCTCGTGACTGTGCAGTGACGGGCAGTGAGGCCGTGGCACTGCTGGGGAAGGCACGGGTGTCCTGCTGGCACCAGGAATGCCACGGCCTGGCCCTGTCCTGCACACACACCGTGGAATTTCAGACACTGGGGCACAGCCCAGGTCACTTAAACACTGGCCAAAACTTGGGCTGTGCTCAGGGATGGAAGGAGCTGAAGAGAATGGTACATACTGGGAACACTGGTACACCCTACACCACCAGCAAAGCTGAGCTGCTGCTGCTGGGGAGACACATTAATTCTCTTAAGCAAGGAGCAGAATAAATAATCTCCCTGTCCTCTGCAAGAAAAGATACCACTTAATGTTACTGTATCTGTCCTGCAACTGTAACAACAGTGTAAGAATTGCACAGGGCTGACCCGCAGCAGAGATTTCAGATACTGAAATACCAGAAACATTATTTCTCAGAGAAACATACATCCAGTGGCTTTGGGGCTTTATTACATAAGAGGCAAAAAGGGATGGGTTTTGTTCATGTAGTGTCAGCCACCTTCCTTACCTCAGTAAAGGATACGGTTTGGAATTAACACACACACACACGCTTAAATCAATCTGTATAATTCCAATGATTTTAATAAATTCTGTACTTACTGAGATCTCTGCATTTAATAGTACTATACTCAAAGGAGATGCAGAGATAGTCACACGCTTCTCTCAGTTCAGGAATGGATATCCCATCAGGACAGCGTATCACTCCAGTCTTGTAGTAATCCTGCAGCAATGCAGCAAACAAAAAACACAATGCACTTTAACATTCATTGACAGAAACATTTAATCCTTTCATTTATGACGCTTTCCCCAGAAAGAAAGCCCCTAAAATGTAAGACAGTAACATATGAGAAGCTCTGCGAGTCTTTTTGTCCTCAAATTTATCCGTTTTCAGAGCTGCATTCAGAGCAGTGGGTTCTGGTTAAAATTGTTATTTAAGTGACAACTATTAATACTGATCATTTTGGAGCGTGTAAGCTGTCTTATCTACACTTCCCTCAGCTTCTGCTATTCCAAGTCTGCTGACAAAGCAGTAACAGCAGCTCTGCTTCTCTGTGTAGATATGAAATACATTAAGGGGCTGTTTTCATCTCAGACTGAAGGTTGCTTTACTCCTTTCGTAAATTAACTTCCAGTACCCTGTTTCACCTAATTTCAGCGTAAGAAGGGCTGAATGTACCTGAGTTTGGTGAACTTGACGCATAGGTGGTGAACTAATTTCTGTCTGCCAGTATTTTTTGGTTTGTTTCATGTGTGCTTTCTCTCTCCCTCTCTCTGTCTCCCTGTAGAAAACCCAGGGTGGGTTTTCAGATGAAGCATTTTTTCCCCTCCACAAAACCACAGCAGAGCAGCGTCTATGCCATCCACGAAGTACAGATAGGTAAGTAAGGCTAAGTCAAGAAGTCATGGCTCCCAATACTCACAGTGCTTGTCTGAACAGAAACTCACCAGAATAGCACGAAACACAGTGGAACCAATTCCTTCAGCAACTTCATACTCTCCTTTTTCGTTAGGACGTGTAAAGTTGTGTTCTCTGCCTGATCCAAACATCCTGCTCAAGAATGAAAGTGATTTGGTTACAATTCCTTACTGTGATGCTTTATTTGGTTTTTTGTTGGTAAATCAGAAAAGCAAAGTGTCAAAAATTGGAACGAAACGTCAGGGAAAAACCAGTGCATTCCATGTCACATGTACGCACACTGTTCAGTTTGGTTTGTGTTTAGCAGGACTACAAAGTAGGGCAGTGGAACTCAGGGAAGTCTAGTTTTGTTCTTCAATCCAAACGTGTCCTCCAATCACCACGAAAGTCAGACCAGGCCATTTCCTGTCAGTGCCAAAGGTGGGGGGAACCTTAAACAAGTGTTTGGCATTTGTGGGGCAATGTAACAAAAGAAGAGGTTCTGTTGAGGAATTCTCATTTTATCAAGACATTTCAGTTTCATTGGAAAGATTCAGTTAATTCAAAAGGTCAAATAAAATTCTGATAGAAGAGAGATGTACTTAAGGGTGGCATGTGCAGCCTATTTCTCTCTTTCATCTGCAAGGACGCAAGGAAAGTGAGACTAAGGGAAAAACTACAAGTCCCGAACAGTATCTGAGTTTTTAAAACACTCCTCTGATACAGCATTCCACCCTGTGCTTACAAAAAGTATTGCCATCTACTCCCTGCTTTATTTACAAATATTCCCCTCTGGTTTGCTCTCATACACCCAGCCCAAAGCAGCAGAGACGGTGTAACTGACAGCATTTTTCATGGAGGAAGAAGTCACATTTTTCACTTAATGATGTGTTTTCTGAGCACTCTTCAGGACAAGAAATAATATTTAGAAAAAGGCAGCGTAACAGGATATAGGCTTAAGGCAAATAATACATTCTTATTATAGTAACTTTTACCTCCCAGAACAGATTAGCCAAGCTGCTCCCGTTTAGTGTCCTGCGAACTGACATTGAGGGAAAGTGCGTTTATAAATAACCTACGTTTTAGAGCGGTATTTCCGTACCTTTATTAACCTACTTTTCAATTAGCAGAAGATAAAATAAGCTTGTTCCTTGAACCAATCCCAAAGGGAGAATAACTCAGCATCACACATGCACAAAAGAACCCAGTGCATTAGGCAGCGCTGCTTACTCTGAGGCTGGGCATGGAAAAGGGAACTATTTCCCTGCTTATAACTTATAACTGGTACCCTTCCAGTTTGTCTAAATATTTACACCTGTGCATGTACTATACGTACACAAATGCCTTAATAATTTATCTTAAATTATTACTTCTCTTTATTTCCCTTGAAAGTTTACACAGAGAAGCATTTTTTGCTTTCTCTGTAACTCTTCCCCAACTTTTCTCAAAACCAAGGTACTTTTTATCCCACACTCCGGCAATTTAAACCAGGGCAGAAGTTGTTTAATCATACTTAATACCTGTACCTTGTCAAACAGATTTATATATATATTTTTATATATATATATATATATATGTATTTTAAATATGATTATACCCTCATGTGCTAAGAAACAGCCACATTTTAATGAAAAAGCTAAATCTAAAGTGACACAGACATAAACCTTCATTTCTTTCTTGCTGCAAGTTTATAAGTGGTGGTCTCTCTGCTTGGACATTGCAAAACCAGGCAGAATTTAAGCAAGTAAAAGTACTGAATTATAAAGCATAGAATCTTTTTCCTCTGAATATACATGTTAAATATTTTGCTCATTAAAGTTTCTACAGAAAATATGACACACATATTGTGGACTTTTATTCAAATGTTGACCATTTTGAGCACTTGGTCTCCCTGCTGAGGCTCAGGTCTGTTATACCAATTATTTGACACCGCCCTCTCCAAAAATCATTTCAGAAGGTAAACGGGCTGAGATTGAACGTTGTCAGGGTAGGCCCATTAAGCAAAATCAGGTTTTCCTCCCTGCTATTTTGAAAGGGACAATCTACACTCACTACTTTGTTTTATGAAGCTTTGAAAACAAGAGGAAGAACAAGGCAGACTGAACACACAGGAACGCCCAGGAAGACAGAAGGAAATGGGCACATCATGAAATGTTAATTTACTTATCAACTCTTTCCTCTCTAGGTAATAGACATCTCTTGGCCTCTCTGGCAAAACAGAGGACAACTTGCATCTGATTTTTACTTAAAGACATTGCAAACTGGTAATATTAAACATTAGTAAGATCAGCTCTAGCACTATGAGTACAACAGCTATTTAAGCAGTTTAAACATCTAGGCATTAACGGCTCTCTAATGGAGATTAGAGATCTCTAGCTGGAGATTCAGGCAAAAAAAACCTCAAAGAAGTTACAAACCTGCCCAACATTGTATTAGGTTGTGCAGTGAAGATGGAAGGATCTACAACAAATCTGGTGTTATCCACTATGAGCGTCACTCGTTCAGAAGTTCTCACGTTCCGAGCCCCCTCTTTTCCGTTTTCATACACAAACACCATCTCCCCTCCAGCCTTGCAGCTCCCATCTGAGCTGGACTGGCTGCTGTTCCTGCTGCTGGTCCCCATGCTGACAACGGAACCATTTGGGGACGTCTTCTGGGGCCGGGGGCTGCTGGGTCGGGATGAGCTGTGATCCTTCTCTCGGTCTGCAGCGGGGACGAGGTGAGGGAGAAAGGACAGGAAATTAAATTAGAGACTTACATAAGCTCTATGCAGTTTATGCCTTTCCAGGCATAAAACCCATCAACCTGATAAGTTAAGTACTATCTATTTCGGTTAAATCTATTCTGGTTATAGAAACCTTCAAAAATAACTGTCCATATATGAGATCCTGAAGTTTGTATCACTTAGACATCAAGCCCGCCTCACATCCCCAAAGCCTTCACAAGGAAAATGTAACATTCTAGTACTGAAAAAGCAACTCCAAGCAACAATACAGAAACTATGCATCACAGCTGGTGCTTAGTGCTGTAGTTCAAAGAAAAAAAAACACATTTTGTCACTCAAAAAAATCATTTCCACTATTTCCAAAAACCTAGACCCTATACAGTAAAGGAGAAGTGTTCAGTCAATTGTCTTCTTAGAAAAATCGGACTGTCCTTGTAATTTGGACTAAGTAAAAGCATCATGTAGGAATGAGCATTGCAGACTGAAAAAAAAGAAGTTACAACCTATCATAAAAGCATATTCCTGCCAAGGGCACGTGTAAGAAATCTGCATGTTGTGTCATCAACAAATTAGCGCTTTTTACTGTATTCTTTTAACAACATAGTAATTGAGTTTAGAGAACTTTAACCCTGAGATAAGTCTGAACACACCAGAATGATACTGTCTTGTTGGTGAAGTAACATTCCTGATGCATGGAGTGAGCTGCGATTCCGCTCTTTCATGGGATGAGTCACGAGATCTGTCACTCGATCTGCGTCTGTCCCTTGATCTCTCGTGTCCACCACTGGCACCATGGAGACTCATTTTTGTGTACTCTATTCCTTTAGCAACACGAGATGAGGTGCTGAAAACAGAAATGAGAGAAACGTTCAGTATTTCATCATTTCAGAAACATTAAACATTTAAATTTTCCAGGCAATCGCATGCCACGTACGTATTTCCAAGATGAGGATTATCCACCTCACTTTCTCCGTTGTACTCATGTTTATATTTACAAACACGAACAGTGATTTGGAACATGAAGTAGGCAGCAAGAATTACCTGTTTGCTGCAGTGTGATCTACAGAGACACCACCTGATCAGCTGAGCCTGCCTGTGAACCTGCATTCACACAAATCCCTTCCAGAGCAGGTAAAACAAATACAACCGAGCACTTCATTTTTATTTTCGCTGTTAAATTAAAATGCTCTAATCAAACCATGAAATTAAAAGTTAGGAGTCATTTTTTTCCCATTGAAACCTATTTTGGAAAACCCTCCTCAGACCACAGGCTTTCAGCACTGACTTCACACTTTTTCTGCTACTTGCCCTTTCCAAAGGTAGCCAGCCTTAAACTACTTGATACATCCAGACACACCAGCCAGGAGTTTATTTCTGCACATTCTTTTCTATATTTTCAGTTATTTTTAGAAGGAACAGTAATAACCCATCACAACCCAGGCAGCAAACATATGAACTGCATTGTTAAAGCCATGACCTACCAGATTGTCAGCAACAAGTAGGACGTTTGTTCTAAACCAGCAAATTTTAATATAATAGCTTAAGATTTTTTAGACTGTGATTAAATTATATTATCTTACTTAATTTAAGATATTATGTTTCCCAGCTATTAAACCAGTCAGCAAAACTAGTCAGGTTCAAGATCCAGAACTCTCAGAAACTATTTAAAAATTAAATATCAACTTCAACCAGCTCTTGTTGAATTTTACCAAAAATACCTATGTCTTTTATTCGTACTCTTTAAAAGAGAAAACTTTGTCTAGACAGCACAGACGTAGCTGTATCCTTGCACCCCATGGGAATTCCTAAAGCAGTTCTTTTGCTATTTATCTTTCAAGAGTGGACATGACAAGAGTCCTTATTCACGGGTTAAACTGAAGAAATTCCCAAAAGCCTCAGGTACTGGATAACCCAGACAGATGTCTGCACAGCTACAAGGTCTGACAGACAAAGAAGAGTCATCATTTCCCAGAGGAACATCAATGCCCCACTTGCCTGCAGCCTGCAAATCCCACAAGTCTTACCAAGGGACCTTACGTGTGAGTGCAAGGAATGCTGTAGGATTCAAGAACACAAAGAGGCAAGAATGATGATCTGGCTAAGAAAAGCGCAACAAATTTTAAAAGCATGAACTGTACAAGCAGGTTGAGCAGAATGTCCTCTTTATAAATAGCTTAGAAGTAATGACCAAAAAAAATAATGCAGGCTACTCAAAAAAGTGAACGTTTGCATGAGATGTTTCCGTGACTGGTGAAAAGAGGAGCTTAACTCAGAACAAAAAGGCTGTGATAGATGAGTGTTTAGCACAATGCAAAGAATAAGCAATAAACCTCTCCCTAAGGAACACAAGCTTCTCCCCACCCCGTCTGAATGAGGGAAGGATCTCGTGTCAGATAAGGCACAAGTTTGGTGCAGAGCGAATCTACTGCAATCCTGTTTCCTGCCAAGCTCAAAATATGCTGCAGTAAGAGATGCATCTTCAGGATGTGAAGGCAGCCAAAGGTCTATTGAATAAGGCAGAAGAACTGCAAGCGCTCAGATTTACAGTCCAAGAATAAAGATGATCCAACCACTTTTGTCTAAAGGAAATAGACATTTCCTCAGGACTTCCAATGCGATTCTGAAGGTATTAAAATATACAGCGTGGCTAACACGTGGTCTTAGCTGTTTTACTTTATTAGACAGAGGTAAATTCTGTACCAGGAACACAAAGTGTGCACAAAGCTTGCAAGAGTGAGATCAGCAAACCTCCCTTCATAAACATCAGCAGTTTATGAAAACCTTTGCACCTTTCCTTCGATACGTACCCACATGAATACAAAATATAACCATTTTAATAAGCATAAAATATGCCCGGGAATTATCAGAAAAGTGGATTTACAGCCCATAATGAAAATCTAACTTGAAACCTAAGTCTGACTCCAGTTTATACAGAATGATGTTCATTACTACTACAGGTAAACTTACCAGGAAATGGTCTTTTTTTTTTTTTAAGGAATTGTCTCACCTGTGCATTTATATTTGCACATCATGATATAACCACCTACCCCACAGAGGGGTGTGTGTGTTCATGGAGTACTCAAACAGCAGTCTAGTGACAAAACATCTCCACAAATCCCTATAAAGCCTTGCATGCTCAGGCCCCTGTTCAAGCAGTGCTTTGATCCCAGAGCTGATAACATTCCTAACCACGCTGTGAGACACCAGAGTTTCACAGGTGCCACGTTTTATAGTATCAAAATGCATGACTCACGACTTCTCAGCAGCCAAAGAGCTCTATACGCTTCAAATAAGGGAAGTACACTAGAAAATGGAACTGAAGCACTGTAAGGGTACAGAGGCTTATCACACCTTTTGGCAGAGCAGACATGAATTACTCTTTAACAGAGAAGGCAATTAAAATATGATTCTTAATCCAGAAAGCCATCTAAAGCCACATTACCCTCTTAGCAGTGATTCAGAGTTCCCAGTGAAACAGGGCGAACCCGAGTTAATGATCTCTTTACAGGAGCTGAGGAAAACAGGTGCTGCAGGAAGTCACACTGACTCAGCTGGCACCAAACTTCCTCCCGAGTCGTGCCTGCAGGACGGACCACACAGGGCTGTACCATCCCAGGATGGGAACTGTAGCTAATCCTGCCCCGGTGGGATCAGCCAGAGAGCCTGGGAGGAGAGGGGCAGCATGCACAGATCATCTGTGGTCCTCCTGCTGCCAGCCACGTCCATCCCTCTGGAGCGCAGACGCATGAGCCATCAGTTCAGCACAACACTACAGAAGAGGCAGAGGCTGCCAGCTGGAGAGGGACACCGTCCTTAAATACTAAATCAACGGGTCCTGAGACAGACAGATTAGTAAATAATTTCAAAGAGCTGTTCAAATTGCAGCTGGCCACACCACTCATTTGCATGCTTCTATGTTGTACTGCCCTCCTTTTAAAGCAGAGATTAATGCTAATTGTGAGACTGGCACATCAGCTATTAGTCACAAGACGCAAGCCAAAATGGCAAGATTTCTGAGAATTCAAGCAGTTTGGCTTGAGACAGCACCCTCTGAATCATGGATCTTCATTCATCTTAGTAGCACTGACATTTAGAATGTCAGTCTTAAATCTCCTCACTGTTGAGTCACAGTACACAAAAAATATTTTTTTGATCTGTTCGATATGTACCTGACAAAACCTGGAGTTCCATTTGTTCACCAGCATGAGCACTCAGACAAATACTACCACTGAAATACAGTATATCTCTACAGTAAGCAAGGCCACTAACACGAGTTTAAACCTGAACAAAGAGAAAATACAGGTGGAGCTTAGCATGTCAGAAGAGACAGGCAGTGGCTATACCCTGCAATATCTGGCTAGGAATACTGTGTCACTGAGCTACTCTATCAGCTGGTCCGAAAAAGGAGCTACATCTGTGGCCAGTACGTATGAAAGGGCACCTGGGACTTCTATTTTCCTGGGAAGAGGCTTTAGAATAAGTTGCGAGTGTTCAAAAAAAGGAAGACAACAGAACTACCAAATAACCTTGATTTTTCTGATAGAAGGACTTCTTAACAATGTCTTTCTCTCCCCTAACAAAGCCCCTGGGGCCAGGAGGATGTTTCTGCAGGGAAATGCAAAAACCCTTCTCTGCACACCAGCAGTGTGAGGGACTAACTATAAACCTGGTCCCCAGCGATGCGGGCAAGACAAATTGGCATTCGCCAGGGAGTTCCACAGTTGTGTTGATGCAGTTTCCTGCTCACCTACACCAATGGAAACAGGACTGACAAAAGCAGAGCTGCCCATTCGAAACAACAGGCAAACAGTTAGGAAGCCCTGTGGTTGACAGCAGCTTTATGCAGGGCAGACACAGCACCAGGACTCCCCAAACAGCAGGGAACCGCTGAGAACTGAAAGTGCCGGGAAGCACCCAGTGCTGCACCGTGTTAACCTGGAATTTCATCCCACAGCACCCGCTGATGCCCTCCCTGCACTGTGCCTTACTGAGCCTCCAAAAGAGTCATTACAGCTTCAGATCTCCAGCTCACCATGAAAAGAAGGAGCTGCAAAATCAACTCTCAGTTAATTGACCACCAGCTGCACACTGTGCTGGGCAAGCCATGGCCAGTGACTGAGGCACAGCTCCAGCCTGCAAGCAAAATTTTCTCCTGTGTGCTTAATGGCATATTTTAATTTCATTTTAAAGCATAAGAGAGTAAAAAAAAACAAAACAAAACAACTAAACCAACATTTTAAACCCACGGCCTCATTTCTTCATTCATTAAAGCTAGAAAAAGTACCATATATGTAAGACAATCTTGTACCCAGAAGTTTATAAATAGAAGAGCATTGTTTTATCAATTACTTTCCTACAGGGGAAAACAAAACAAAACACAACCCAAACCAAAACAACCAGGCAATTCTATGAATATTTGTATATTTAGGCAAATCTCCACAAATTCAATACATAGTTTTTCCTGGCTCCAAAGAAACACTGGAATATGAGCATTGCACCCATTCAAGAACTTCAAGTAAGTGACAGAATTCATTTTCCCCCCTCAGTCAGGGCTGAAGGAAGCTCTGCCTTTGTAAAGGATGAGACGTTTTCTTTAAAAGCAGCTGTCTCATGAAGAAAACCAAATAAGCTCAAGGTTTTATTTAAGCAAATCTATTTAATATGATGTGAAAGAGGAAAAAAAAAAGTACCATCAAAATGGCACACTTGTCATACTGGTAATGCTTCCTATTTTCGTAGTTAGGAAAGAGCTGTTTTTAAAAAATGTAAATGCTCTTCAATTTAATGATGCTTTGGAGTCATCTGTGGAAGAAGAGCTTCAGTTTGTCTTTATGCATAACAACATATTGGTCTGAATATATTACAAATTATTAAAAGAAGTCATTAAACTGAATTAATTCTACTGCCAAAACAATTAGCATGTATTTCAATACAAAAACTCCATGTGCATCCTACTGAATACTGCCAAATAAACATGCTTGTTTTATAAAACTAGCTCTTGTCTACACAAAATTATGGTGCTAAACCACTATCCTTATTTCCCCAAACCCCCTCCCGAAACCTTAAATAAATGGACACAGCAGTGGAATATTAACCAAGGTTTTCACCCTTTTCACCCCTATCTTCTAAAACTTATATTAACTCTTCTTAAAATATAACTTATATCCAGTCTTTTCCTAGAATGATTCATATAATCAACACTTGTAGAATCAGGATGTAGAGCTTTATCTACACAATAAGTTACAGATACCACGCTCTAAGGCTTTAGGAGGAATCTGTTCTGCTCATCCTGCCAGGACTTACACAACGACAAGGCTTTATGCCCCTCTTCCTCCCCCTGAAGTCTGTTCTTTGTCAGCAGGCGACATTTCAATTGACCTGTGCACACAAAGGACAGCGCTTTTCCTCATTCTTCTCCTGAATAATGCCCACAGCTCATTCCTCTTAACAGATACGCACCTTCCTCTTGTGTCTATCAGGGAAGAAACACAAAAGCATGGAAATAATTTCGGGATCAGAGCACAAAAGAATTCTGTTCCTTCCAATAAGACAGCTTTGAAAGCCAGATCAGCATCCTTTGGCATTACTTGTTAAGTTCAGCATATTTGGCATTTCCATCGTTTCTTCAGTAGTCCACTGCACCATCAGCGAGCCTCACTTTCTCCTCCATCATCTTCCCCTCCCGGATAAGAGACTGTGGCTGTACAGTCCATTAAGTGCTGGGAGCTGCCAAGCCCCGTGGATATTAATTGGATTCAGTTTCTCGCAGTCCCTGACTCAGCCATGCGTAGTGCACGGCTGACGTCTGACCCCGCCGCCTCCCGCGAGCCGAATCCCGGCTCGCCGTCCCCATCCGTCCGCAGCCATTGGGCACCGGCGCTGACAGGCAGGGTGGGAAGAGCGGGAGCGGCGGGATCTGCTCGGGTACCGCGCCAGGGACCATCTGCGGAGCTATTTCTGGTCCTGCCGGCTCGCCGGGCTCCGGCAACAACCACCGCGGCTCAAAGGGTTATCGCTAACTTTCCCCTGTCACATCTCCAGTTGTGTTCCTGATCGCTCCAGACAGACAAACCCCTGCGAGTTCCAGGAGACGCTTCGTTTGTCCCTGTAAAGTCTGCCTGAATTAATATTTAAAATGAATTCACCTTTCACTGAGTTCACGAGCAGGTACAGCAATAACCTTTAGAGAACAAGGCTGCACAACCTCCATTTTTTAACTACCAGCATCCCTTTTCCAGCAAGACTAAGTCAGGAAAAATGCACTACTCTTCGTGACAACCTAAACACTATTAGTTTGTAATTACACCAATCAGTATGTTTACTGATCAGAAATCAGTTCACCAACCCCTGATGTGCATCTTCACATCAACAGATTCATCAAATTCTTGACAAGTTCAGCACAAAAAGCAACAAAGAAAAATTAATACACGAGTCAAGGTAAAATTGTTCAAAGGTTATTGCATTGGGGGAGGATAAGCAAGCACTATGCAACAGCTTTATTTAAACGATTCTTCTTAGAGTGTCTGTAGGCTGTTTTATGGAGCCACAATACACTGGAGGAATAGCTTAAAAGTAATTCTTACAATAAATAAAAATCAAGATGTCACAGTTAAAATATGATGAAAGCTGAATAAATAAGGGGGATTGTTCAGCAAAGGACTGCTGCTATTAAGAGGGAAGTCAGTAAGGAAAACAAGAGACTAGTGATTAGAAAGGCAGGAGAACACTGAAGAGTCAGCTCTTTGGACATGGAAGGAAAATTCCTGCTCATCCAATTTCAGTGATCTGAGCCAGTGAATTTTCTCTTGGTTTTAGGGTCCTGTGAGGGTTCACACAACCCCCATCCCCAGGGAAAGAATAACCGTCAGCCTCGTAAGCTTTTTCTTCCCTTCAAAATAAGCCACAGAAGACATGGCTATAATAAGCTACACAGAAAGCATGCTGGAAAAACCTCTCTCAGGCAGTTTTTTGCCTCTTAACAGAACAGTCCTTCAGCAGCAAGAAAAAGTGCAAGTGCATGCAGATTCTTTCAGCACTGGTTCCCTATATGGGGTCTCTCCAGTAAGGAAGCTCTTGGAAAGAATTTTCACTGCTGAATTTGGGGAGTGCTACAGGATCTTCCCTCAGCTTCACACAGAAACTCTGTCAACACTTTCCTCCCTCAAAATTCTTTAATATTCACGTAATTTTGGTCTTCAGTGGGTTCTCTCAACCATGAGTAATATATTTCTTAGTAATCCAGTTCCATTTCAGGAAGGAAACAACAAAAAGAATCCCATGACTGGGGTGCTCAGTTGCCAAAGAGATTTCTTAAAGCAGCAAGGACTTAACCTTTAGGAGGGAACACATTCACACCTTATGACTTCTGCCAAGCTACCCAAACACAAGACCTTCATAAAAGAATACTGGTTATCTTTACTGAAACACCAATTCCTGCTCCATTTTCAAAATGGATGTTAGGTAAAAATCAATCTTTAAGAAACGCAGAAGCATTTTATCCTACTTGGAACTGGAAAGTACCTCTATTTATTAAAAACCAGCTTCAGAAGTTCAAATTCTAAAGAACTGGGTCCAAACATTTACTGAATCTGCATGTAGCCACTATGGTTTCTACTCTCAGAGAAAGGCAGACCTAATGTAAAGAAGAGTAGTCTCTAAAAAAATTCTAGTTCCGAGCATAATTGCTTCACCTCTGAAATGCTTTGTGCCTCAATTAAACACCAGGGTCTGATCAAGTTTTGCATGATGCCAAAGTTCACCACAAATAACATCTGACAATATTTGGAAAAGGCCATCTGTGTGCTGGAGAGGTTCAGGAGGATTTAGCGTGTGCTTTTGCAACCGAAAGCCACTAAGTTTTCCTTCTCAGCAATGTGCATGAGCTGTCATTTCAGAAATGAAGGATGTCAGAAAGGAAGAAAAAACCCACCCCCACAACCGTTTAAGATCATTCACTATATCTTAGGTACCTTACAAAACATTAATTGACTGCGGGTTTTTGAAAGTTATCCCTGAGCGCAGCCCATTTTTCCAGGTTCCAAGAGCGGCTCTTCCCAGCCTGTCTCAGTTCCTTCTGAGGGCTTTCCAGCCTGGTGCCTATGAAGCCCAGACGGGGAGATTGTGATCTGCCAGTCCCAGGCTGCAGTTAAGTCACGTCTGCAGCGAGCTTTCAGCAGATGGTGCACAGTAACTCGGAGCATGACCTGAGCCCATGGCAAAAGGAGGCCTAATTATTTTCATGTCATACACTTTGTGGGCCTGCCCCATGCTGGAAAATGTTCAACTGCAGGAATCCAGCTTACATGAAGAGCAATAAAACCTGTCCCACAGTGGAAAACAGATTATGCATTCTGATATCATTCCAGAGACAAGGAAATCCCCCTTCTGGGGATGCTTCACATGCTTACAAAATGCTAAGACAAGTGGCATTTCCATTTACAACCCATGAATGTACCCTCCCAGCATGCAAAAAAATAGTATTTTAGGAGGGAAAAAATCTTAACATTTAGCACATGCACAATAACTTCTCATCCATGGAAAAGATTTAAAAAGAAATTGGATATTTTCTAAGATTGAAGAGTCATGGCAAAAGAATCACAGCACAGCCACATTTTGTTCCTAAGTGCCGTAGTATAGGCAAGACTTTGGGTCTAATAATATCTAAGCAGAATGAACAAATAAGAAACTATCAAAAGGGATTATAACAGAAGCAGATTTAGAAAATAAAATTCAGGACAAATCTGAAAGGAGAGGCACATTTAAGCCAAAGGTTTTTTACCACAACTCCAGAAAAAGCTCTTACTAGGAGAGAATTAAAGTCTCCCAACAACAACAAAAACTACAGCACTATAGAGAAATGGCACATGGGAAGCTAATAACCAATGAAAAATTAAATAGAAAATACAGACCAGCAGTACCTAATAATGAAAATATGAATTCAGAGACCATTTACTGAACCTTTATCACCATTTAGTCAACTTCTGGTTCTGCAACATTTGCTTCCATCTTATTCGGGTACTTAAATACAAAATATCTTAAAGAATCTTTCGTAATAGCTCAGACAAACAAGACTGTATCCTTAGGCATCTTTAGCACCACATGAATTCATCCTGTCAGGCTCTTTAGATACCAGGGATCATCCGCATTATATTTTTGGTCCTTATTTTCCTCATCTCTCCCTTCCAAGTTTTCCGTTACGTTGCCCATCTCAGAACAAGTGAGGAAAAAGGAGTGGAAACAACAGCCCCACCTGGCAGGTTTCAAAAGCTGAACACTGACCCAACTGGAAAGAACAGCATAGAGTGGTAACCTGTGTCAGGGTTCCATATACACACTCCTTTGGATACTTTTGTCACATCCTTGGCCTCAAACAGATGACACAGTGAAGGGAGGCAAATCCCATGGCTTTCCTTGCTTCCACCTAAGCCTTACACACACAAGGACAGCTCACAGCCTTGGATGATGCTTTTTTTTTTTAAGTCTAGAAAGTTATCTAAGCTATTTTAAGAAGGTTAAGGCTGGAAGATTAAACTCTCCAAAGCACCAAGTGACAAGCTCAGCATCCATCTTTATAATAAATCTTAACAAGGGAGTAATATTTAAAGTCCTTATTTCACCCTTACATTTTCCAAACCAAAAGTATTTTTTTAACTCATGACAAAAAGGTGTATTTTGAAAGTGAAAGACAAATAAGACAGCAGTACTCAAACCTTTTCAAGTTATATTATTACAGCTTATGCTTCCAAATGCATATTTCCCCTGACACTGCATTTTTCACACAGACTTTCACTCGTCTGGAGAAAGAGTGTCAATTAAATCAGAATCAATAGTCATATGCCTATATTCAGCCACACAAAATCCAATTATTTTGCTGAGGCTTTTGAATAAAGTACACTGTTTTCCAATAATTGGATTCTCTAAAGTAATCAAGTATCTCAAAGGAGTAAGGTAACAAAATACTTATCTCCTTAATTTATCCCTTATTCTATTACAATGTCAAACTATCGTTCAGATTATTATTCTCAAAGATTTCAAAATGGGTACACTTTATTTGGGGGAAAAAAAGATTTAAATGATCACATGTTAGCTTGAATACTATTTCCCTATCCCACACATTAAAAGCTGCCATAAAACACTCACTATTCAGCATTTTATTGAAAATAAATTGTTTTGCCAGAAATATCTCCAATTTAGCTGCCATTATTTTTAAGCCATAGGTTTCCTACCTTCTGATGTGTGAACCTTGAAATCAGATCGTATGAAATTATCAAACTTACTGAAAGGCACAGGCCATAGACTTCCTTGAGTTAACTACTATCTACATCAAATAATCTTCTTCGAAAACTGCACAGCCTTTTATGTAAACATCTCCCCAAAATAGATAATCCACACTAGACCACACCTGATAAAGACACATGCCCTGTTTCTCTGGACTGGATTTACCCAGCTCCAGCTTCCAGCTATCACAACTTATTACAGACTCGCCCACTGCCTACAGCTCATCCCCACAATGCCATTCCCGTAAGGATCCCAAGCGACTGATCGAGATGTCACTGTTTTTCCCTTGGGTTTTCCAACAGGACAAGGAGCGGGAGCTGACACAGGTGACAGTCCCACATCCTTGGCCCCTGACTGTCAAACACTGCACTCAGCCATATGAAGAACACGCAGCTATTTGCACAGCTTATCAAACCACTCAGATCACGCGCTGCTAACGAGTCCTTTTCCTTACTTAGCATTCCCCATCGGGGGTCATCTGTACCAGTACTCGTTTAGGGTTTTGTTCCAGATCACCACCATGGGAGGCAGAACGGAATGGAGATGGCTGGAATAATCCATGAACTGGGCTCAGCAGTGAACCACCCAGGCACAGTCACACCCCCCTGTACGCTGCCCCCTCATATTGAGGCTGCTCACTGACGATGCTGGACCACATCGTGATCCTGAAATCCTAAATAAGGAGCACGGATCAGCCACCTCCAGACACCTTATTAAAAACATCAGCTCCACAAAGCTACATTCCACAAGCCTGTACTGACCAGTAGCACCAGCCACCCTCTCTGGCTGCGTGTTAATCACTCCATTATTCACATCACAGGCCTCTAATTACGTGGGTCTCCCTGTGAGCTTTTAATTATTGGAGCATTCTTTTCTCCTGCCCTCTTGGATTTCTCACAATTATCCAAGATTTAATGACAGGAAGATAACCCACAATATTAATTGCCCATGGAACACTTTGGGCAACACTAGAATCCAGTTTATGTGCAATAAAAACATGAAATAAGTCGCTGTTATCGAAATATGCTCCTTAGCTCTTTTCCTATCATCTTGCAAGTGGGAAAGCTTAAATCACGAGCAATTTTAGCTCTCTAACAGAGATGTTTCAGTTATATTTAGCACTTCCAAAAGGGCAAAGTACTTGGAAGATACACACTTATTTGGATGCTTAAATATATTTCCAGGAATATGCTTCTTCACATACATTTGCAAGGTGACTAATCACTTTGCTTGGTTCTTTTTTGAACACTGTATGCTGGAAAAACACTAATTAACTTCATAATGTCGTCAAATCCAGAGGCATTTAAAAAACATTCTTACTGTGAGAGATGCAGGCAAAAGCAAAGTCTGACACACAGCTTTACCAAGAAAGTGCTACAGACACTGACAGTTGCATGCAAGAAACTATGAGTTTTCACCATTGACAAATGGCACATATTATGCTATTAAATAGAATATCAGCAACTAAAAAGTGGTGAACAAGAAATAACTCCTAGCAAGCACCCCCAAAAAATCCATATATTCAATCACTCAACTGGTGTCTTAATGTGCACACAAGGCATTTAGCTTTAAAAAAAAAAAAAAAAAAAAAGACAAACCAATGGCAAAACAAATCTAAGCACAGATTAAGGAAGCTGACAAATCAGTTATGTTAGAAAATGTCTTTTAAAGGAATTAAGAAGCGGTCCTTTTAAGAAGAATTACAAAATTTATGACAGGACTTGCCACAACCAGATACAGTAGCCTTTAGGATGGACTTTCACTGTAGTTTTTGAGATGCAATAGATGGTACATAGCACCTACCTTGAATGTTTACAAAGTTTACGAGGTCTATTATGCAATTTCCGATCCCAATTCTCTGGATCACTGGAGTTACTGTCATAAGGATGAGGCCGTCCTGCCATTCCACTGCCAGCTTCCTCACACTACTGCTCTGAAAAGCACACATGCAGCACTCACAACCTACATTAAGAGAGCAGTGTTTACCTTTAAGTAAAGCCACACAGGAGAAAAAGGTCAGACATGCAGAATTAAGTGTTGTTAGGCTTTGATTTTTTTAAATGCAGATTACAGAAAACAGGAAATACTGAAGCACAACTTCGAAATTGCATGACAGTAATATTTTATACATTTTGCTGATACCTGCACTAAAAAGGTCATTTTGTTATAAGAAATATAGTTCCATAAATGTTGGCAGGTGGCTTAAATTTTGCAACAATTAATTTCACTGCATCCAAATAGAAAAGTCACTGGTTATAAAACACAAGGCAAACACATAATAATTTTGTTCCAAATGCATAAAGTTAATTCAAAGAAAAGATCCCAACTGTAGAAAAGAGACCAACAATTTTAAAATTTGAATGGCTGACCAAGAGGAAAACACGATTAGCAGTTATGTTTGAGTCCTCATTCCAAAGCGGGATCTACAGCAATTCCTGGCAACACTCAATGTGGTTCAGTTCCACTGACTCCTGCAGAAAAGTTGCATTTAAAAATTTAATAAAAATAGACATAATAAACTCCCCTTCCTTCACTGGGATCTGACATTAATGTTCAACTCCCACTAAAACTCCCTCATGGATCAAAACACCTTGTGACTGTCAATAAGGACAGCCAATTCTAAAACACAGGTGTTCAAGTCATATCTACAAGTGACAGCTGTGTCGAGAGAGTTGTACAGCTCAGAATTACCTGGTTACAAAAATGAAAAAGCAGCCACAAGTGAGCAGCTGATGATTGTACAGCAGCTGGAAAAAAATCAAATTACAGACAGACAAACCTGCTAAGTAATGGAAAAGTAGGCTAATGTTTCTTTAAAATTTTAAGGTAAGTATTTCAGAAACATTGTATCTCCACCTCCCCTCCCCTTAATATATTTCCATCACATTCAATGAAACTTATCCTGTTTGGAAGTGAGTCCCGAAAGAATTGAGACTTCTTTCAAACAAAGTTGCTGCTCAAATAAACTGTCCCTTTAGTCATGGAAAATAGAATAACTCTTCTGCTAAATTTAGATTCTCCTAGCTAAATATAGACCCAAAAGTTTTAGTTACAGCAGAATGGTAGAGAACAAGCTTCTTGAAAATGTTGGTTGCATAGGAGTTTTTCTTTCGTGCTCAGGTCTAACCAACAAAACAGATTATACAAAGTATACAATCTCCACCACAGGGTTGGGTCTTTCTCCTGTTACAGTTTCTATAATTAAACACACTTTGATTGGAAGACTCGCAGGGTCAGGTGTCCATATAGTCAGGAAAAGGAAAAAACATTTTATTTAAAATTATAGGAACTTTGTCATGCAAAAAAAAAAAAAAAAAAAAGCAAAAAGCTCAGATAAGCATTTCACGGTGTATTACCTAGAAATTCAGGTTATCAAAGCACAACGTGTGTGAGGATATTACATAGAGGTTATAGGATCTACACACATTCGGCACGAGCTTAACAAGGAGAAACCTACAACCTATGTCAGAACAGAAAAAGCGTTATTAAGGAGACATTGGGAAGGATGGCTGGTTTATAAATCCAGTTGTGAGTTACTCCAGCAGCAGTCATTCCAACTTAGGTGCAGGGTGATGTACACAGGCAACACAGAGACACCTTTTATCCCGAGTTGAAGTGAATTGTGTCCATT
This sequence comes from Pseudotriccus pelzelni, assembly GCA_035584735.1. Classification (NCBI taxonomy): domain Eukaryota; kingdom Metazoa; phylum Chordata; class Aves; order Passeriformes; family Tyrannidae; genus Pseudotriccus; species Pseudotriccus pelzelni. The sequence goes on along the minus strand of JAWMRA010000161.1, from coordinate 6,671,483 downwards.
AGATTGAGTCACCAGAGCAAGATGCAGAGCAAATCCTGCTAATGTGGCAACAACACCGTGTGGGACAAAAAGCCAAGACCAGGAATGTCCCAGAGGACACCACAGCTGTCCCTGTGCAGTCACATCCAGCTCCTGACCACGGCAAGGTCCTGCTTCCACTCCCCTTTACAAAGCACCACAGCAATGCCTCGTTCAACACCACACGGCTCTTTACCAGCTTTTCCTTCTCTCCACAAACTCTCTCTTCCCTTTCAAACCGTCTAAAAGACATTTCAGCCCCTCAGGTACAGACCAAAGCATCACACAGACTTGGGCATCCAGCACCCAGTTCTTATTGAACAGACACCAATATGTGAATTTAGCTTTTGCACTGGAAAGGTGTGTAAGAGCAGCTGTTTCTATGAGAACTGCAGCTGGAAGGCCAAGGTCAAGTCACTTCCAGAACTGCCTCACGCTTTCTCCCCATCTCTCTTACAGTGAAAATTCAACAGGAGGGTCCAGGTCCACACACACTTCAAAGAAAAAGCCTGGTTTAGGTCGGCTCAGTTCCTCAGTCTGCTTTGCTATGCAGCTACAACTGAGCCACTACAAACAACAGATGACACAGAGGGACAGAAACAAACAAATGGAACTGCTCCTCATGAACAACAGCATTCCCTTTTCCCAGCTGAAAGCATCCAAGGAACCCCAGCAGTGTCACTGATGGAGTACCACACTGGCACACAGCTCAGAAAAGAAGATAAACAATCCAAGTGTCCAAAGGTACAGCTTGTGAAATCTCTTATTTAGCTCCAAGCATGTCACACTGTGAACAAGAGACAGTCTTCCCTCCATCCTCCACTCCACAATTAACATTTCAACAATCTCAACAATTAAATTTTTCTAAAAAACAACCTGCTGTAACACAGCCAGTTTTTCTCCCTGAGCACTACTGACACTGCTTTTGTGTGGATTATAAACAAATGCATTTATCAATGTTATTTCAAGTTTTAACAATCCTGTAAGACGATAAATAAGGAATTATTTCAGTTCTCTCTATTGAAAATAGGTGGGCTTTTTTCAGCTAGCAAATGCTTTACACATTATGTACAGTAACTAACTAGTCATCCTGATTAATTTTTAAACAATTCTGCAAAACCACTCTTTTTCTGCAATAGAAAATAATGTTTCAACTGTGGGGTTTTTTTTGTTTTGGTTTGGGGTTTTTTGGTGTGGATTCACACTGGGGGGCAATAAACAAAGCATGTTTTCAGGACACATTCTGACCCTGCATGTAAAAAACCAAAAACTAAGAAAAACTGCAAGAGTGCATGGCCACAAATAATGCCTTCCATGAAATCAAGGAACTGCATCTGAAATGTTGGTAAAGGGGAAAAGGTACTGGGAGCATAGGAAATACAGAATCAAATCCAAATACCCTCAACAGATCACACAACACTGGCACGTTGGTCCAAGTGATTGCCATCCTAATTAGCTAAAAAGCACTTCTCCAGGTGTAAAGAATGATTTCATACCCTTCTGCAGAAAGCTAATGCTCTAGAGGATCATCACAAGGAATTGTAGGAAATCAGGAAGCAGACTTGAATTTTCAAAGCTCTCAACACAGACGGCTAGAACACTTCAGATTTGCTAATATCAACTTGAAGCCAGAATCATCACTAATTTATGAAAGTTGTAGGCTACTGAAATACAAGGGAATTTTAAAGACAGACACCCAGTGGACTTGAAAAGCTAGAAGTCGATGTGGTAGAGCCACTCCAGGCACTAAAAAATACAGTAATTAATGTGTTTACAGCACTACTTGAAGAGCTCATGAAAGGATGTGTCCTACAGTAACCTGTGGTAGATGCTGAACAGATTATTTTAAATAATACCTCAAGCATATTCAGTTCTGTGCCATGACAAAATACAATGCACAAAAGATGCACAGCAGATTAAGCAAGATTTAGACAACATCAGATGCTGGACAGAAGCGGACATATACTTTGGTGAGATGCAGGACTTGCAGTTTTCAAGGTATTGCAGGTTAGGGGAGGATGGAGAAGGCTCTTTGGAAATCCTTCAGGAAAGAAGCAAAGCTAATCTCAACTGGTATCAACACCTTTCCAGCCAGCCACACTGTATTTGTTGAGAATATTGTGGGCTGCAAAGCTCTGGAGTCTTACTAAGAAAGATGACTAAAATACCTTGAATTTCTTCTGGCCACCATCTCATCAGGTAGAACAAAGAACTGATTGCTCCAGCTGTCAGTACTGAAGGCAACATTCAAATAACTAACACGTAACACTTCAGGCATCTACTCAGCTCTAAGCTTTGGTCAGAACCATTTCCAAAAGTAGGGCAGGTTTCAGAAGCTTGTCTGCTCTAACCTGCCCCTTCAGCAAAATCCACTGTAAAGGTGAACCAGGATAATCAGAAAGCTCCAGCAGACAAGTAACCAGGTAGGACAAAACCTGGCATTAATTATGACAGAGAAACTCAGATTAAATATTTAGACTTTCTGTAAGGGGTGACAGTCTGCTGTTCGCTGCCTTTAGTCATCAAAGCACAGAAGCAGCAACAACAAAAAGGAACTTACAATTCAGATTCACTGGGAATGCGAGCACAGTGACATTGCATCCTAATTAAGAAATGCAGTTCAAAGGACACATGCTCATAACGCAAACATCACATACCACAGAACTCCATACCTGTCAAGTGAGCTTCTTGCAAAGTAGTGCAGAGATCAGTCACAATTCAGCCACGTAAAGTAGCTTTATAAATTATCATCACTGAAATGTTACCAAGCTGACACTGATTAAAGCACAGCTAAAACATCCTCTGCAGTACAGTCTCAACATTAACATAGCAGGTCAGGATTGAGGCTTCTCTTAATGAGCAAGTAAAAAGGAAAAGGGGGGAAAAATAGAGTAGTCACAGGAAGCTGCTGATATTCCTATCTATAGAACCATAAACAACAGATATCCAGTCACTACCCTGCAAGCTTTAATTTTATAATTCCTAAAGGGAACACGATGATAAAACAGCCATTTGACACTGGAAGACTAAAAAGCAAGAGATAGATGACTCCCAGCTCCCCCCTCTGTACTGGGATTCACCCACCATGTGAAATCTGCCAAGGTCTGCCTGCAAAAAACTCAGGAGTGAGCAACCTCTCCCACCAAAAGCCGAATCCTGGACTATCACTGCAGGAAAAAGGAGCAGAACCCAACTCCTGGCCTGTGGGCCAGCAATGCACAGAGCAGACACACACAGGGCTTCCTCACACTCAGCACCAGGGATGAGATGAAGAGAATCAGAGCATCAAGCAGATTTCCTGAAGAAACAAGTGAGATCTATACCCATGGCCGTAGCCAGCATTAACAATACACCTCACTGACCAAGAAAATTCTCACACAATTTTTCACATCTGAAAGGAATTCTAGATTAGCTTCTGATTTTATACATAAAGAGATACATATTGATAAACAACAGCATCAGGCCAAGATTTAAACGACATTGCTAAAGAAAAGCTGTGCTGAAAGAAATTGGCTCATAATGAGCTTTTGATTTCTGTGTGTGTGTACACAGGACAAAGCAGCCCCAGCCTCGAGAACACAAGCTATGAAAACACACAGTTTATAACAAAGTGACAGAAAAACCAACAGGGATGACATCTGTTACTAATTTAACAAGCCATGTCATCCACACATCAGCTGTTCACCATTTTCAACAGCAATTGTACCTCAAATGAAAACTGGTCTTCAAGAAGGAATTTAATGTGTGATACGAGAGCTGCTCCACCTTGTTGTCCTTCTTAAACCTCACCTTCTCTGGCATTGACACTCTGGGCAAAAGCACCTACACAAATGTGCTGGAAAAACTTCCAAGAGCAGCTTCAGACAGCACAAACAGGATGAGCTTTTGAGACAGAAATGGCACAATTAAGAGGGAATATTCAAAGGTTGTTTGCAGGAAATCTGTGTGTCTTAACAATAAAAGAAAACCTCTGCTGTTTTGCAAGAGAGCCAGTCAAAGACACACTGACAGACCTGCAGGACAAACACAGTGGAACATCTTCCTTAACTACAGAGCAATGGAGAAAGAAGGGGGGGAAAAAAATCAGCCAGTTCCTTTTGACTGTACTTGTGCTCAAGCTACAGGAATTCACAGCAACCCACACAAGATGATGCAGAGGCACATCTTTTTAGCTCAGATAAAAGATAACAGGTGTGAACTATCAGCTTATGGACTGTGAATAGTGTGATAGCTGATAACTGGCATTGTATTTCTGGGACGTCTAATTCAATAGGAAACTCAAGAGAGAAAGGAAGTGTATTCCAGGGAAAGGATCAACAAAGCTGAAGGAACAACAGAGGTAAGTACTCCTTAAATGAGTCACAGCAGATGATTCACGAGGAATACAGGAGTGAGGAGAACAGCAAGAACAGTCAAAAAGGCTACTGAGAAACCAGATTTTAAGCATGTACTCAAATTTGTAAGAGGCAGTCAACAATAAAGAACAAAAAGATACAATGCTCAACCACTACTTTGGACAAAGAAGCCCCACAAGTGACAGGAACAAACCTGGTAGAGGTCTGTGATGGAGCTGGATCTCAGTTCTGAAAGAAAAGAGTTCTGAAGTGACACAGTGGATAGGATCAGAGATAAACAGGGAAAAGATGCAGAAGCAATAGCTAGAAACAAAACTGCATTTAAAGAAAAAAAAACAAACAACAGGCAACTGCAACACATAATTGTGCTATGACAGATTTATCACACAAGCAATTGATATTTTCCGCAAATCAAACAATGCTTACGTAGAAAAAAAAATACGATAAGGATACTGAACTCATTACGAAACTGTTCGAGTGGGTAAATCACTGCTCATGGATTACGTAAAATAAGCGTGCTCGGGAATTACAACGACGGCTGTCAGGCAGTCCTGAGCAACAACACTGCCTCTGCACAGGCCTCGCAGCGAAGACAGCTCCTACCAATGAACGATACACGACAAAAAGCAGCAACTTAAGCCGTGTGCAGCGCGCTCATGGCCCCTCACGGAACGGAGCGGCCGCGGGGGCTGCGGGGTGGAAGGGGGGTGTGTGTGTGTGTGTGTGTGTGTGTGTGTGTGTAAATCCGTCTTCGGCGTTTTTGGGGCGAAAAACCTCCAGCACGCTGAAGTCGGCGGGGCTGCCCAGAGAAGCCGCGGGGTCTCCCCCTCTGGAGACACCCCGGACCCACCTGGACGCGCCCCTGTGCCACCTGCTCCGGCCGGCCCTGCCCGGGCAGGGGCGTCGGGCAGGGGAAGTGCCTTCCGACCCTGAGGGTTTCTGTGGTTCTGGGGCAGGGGTTTCCCGCGGTGAAGAGTCCCACACGGCCCCTCAGCCAAGCCCTCCCTCCCTCCCTCCCTCCCTCACACACACACTCACTCACTCACCGGCCGAGCCGTGTCCGCTCCCGCCGCCCCGCCAGGCCCGGCGCACCCGCCGCCACCTCTCGCGAGAGCCGCCCCCGCTGCCGCGGAGGAGGTGCCGGCGGAGGCTCCTGGATCTCGCGAGAACCGCGGGACGCCGTTGCCAGGGAGCCGCGCGCGGCGCGCCCTGAGGGGGCGGTGGCTCCTACTCCGGGTAGGCGGGGAGAGCAGGAGGGCAGGGGGAGAGGTGCGACAATAAATTCCCGGCGCGGGTAAAAACCGACGGGGAAAAAACAAAACCAAGCAAAACCCCGAAACGTTAACAAAGCGCAAACCGCCGCGGACAGGAACAGAATAAAACATACTGTCAGAAACATGATCAATCCTCCCCGCCGAGGGGGCGGGGCGGTTGCGGGCTGCGGTGTGAGGGGCCCGGGCGGTGCTGGAGGGCGAGCGCCGCCCGCCGGCGGTGCGGAGCGGCGGGGGAATGGAGCCGGGAGCAGCCTTGTGGAGCCGGGATCTCCCATGAGGGAGCTTTTCCCCCGTGGAGCCTGGAACTGCCCTGAGAGGCCGGGATCTCCCCCCCTGGAGCCGGGATCTCCCGCGTGGAGCCGGGTTCTCCCCTCAGGTGCTGGGTTCTCCCCCGTGGAGCCGGGATCTGTCCTGAGGAGCCGGGCTCTCCAGGTGGAGCCAGGATCTCCCACCCTGTGGAGCCGGGATCTCCCCTGAGGAGCCTGGAACTCCCCTGAGAGGCTGGGATCTCCCCTGTGGAGCTGGGGTCTCCTCTGAGGAGCTGGACTCTCCCTGTGGAGCAGCACTGAGGGGATGATAGCGACGCAAGTATCCCATAATACAGTTTATCTAGGCGAGCTGGCATCTGATATCTCAAGCTTCATCCTAAAACCGATTCCTGATTTAAATTAGAACTGCATGTTTGTACAGCCCTATAGGTTGCACAGATCCTGTGTAATCTGCAGTCTGTTTAGAAAAAGTGGACGTGGCTCTCATTCCACAATACCTCAACAGAACCACCATGTCCCACATTTTAGGTAACTTCAGTGCGCTGAACCCTTTGCAATCCTCATGGGATGGAGGAGGGAGAATAAACCAATACTGAGCACCAGCTGCATTCAGATAACTGAAAGATGAGATTCAAAGATGAGCAAATTTGAATTAGTGGGCAGTTTGGGAGGAGGAAGAGAAGGAGCAAACCTCTGCCCAACCTTTGGAATGTCTGTCTGTTCTCTGTGCACTGTGGGAAGCCAGCGTGGTTTCACGGGGGATATTTTGGGGAAGCCCCCCCACCCACTCTGAAGACCAACCACCGTGTGGGGTCTTACCGGAATCTCTTAAAACTGTTGGACCAGACTTCCCAGGGAAAACATGCGGGTAAGAGAGAACATGAATCTATACCCTACTCATGAGTATATCCACGTAAATCCAGTTCTGATTTAACTGCTGGTGGAGGAACATGATAAATTTGTTGTCAGATTCCAGAGCCTGGAACTGTACAATGCTTTTTGTATGTCTTACATCCTCCCGTTTCAGGGACACCTAGGAGCTTTGATCTCAGGATTCAGTGAGTGTACACCTCTGGACTTGCCTGAGGTGTACACTGAGGATCTGCACTAGCAGATCTCACTGCTTCAGTGCGGTCAAGTGCTTAGGCAGACAAGTTGTACTCCTTATGCTCCTTGGGGAGAGAAGGGGAAGAGAGGGCACGAGAGCAAGAATTTTTGCCTTTGCTACACCAAAATACCCCACAAAGAACAGAAGCTTTGCTACAATATACAGCAAAAACATGAATCTGTTAAATGAATTCTCTTTTTCCATCCTTTAACAATGGCCACAGAGATAAACCACACGGTTCTAGAAATCTGGCAGCAGAACAATGAGGGCCAAGCAGCTCTCATAAAAGCTGTTAGAATGTGCTAACAAGGCGAGGAGTCAGGAGTCACGTTTAGCAGTGAACTGAGCAACATGAAACAATAGCATTTACAGCAGCCAAAGGCAGAAGCAGCTTAGAAAGCCAAATCACTGGCAGTTAAATCTTCAGTGGTAAGATCTCACATATTATCTTGTTTCTAGTTGACTTCTTGTGATTTTGGCCTTGTCAGTTTTTCTTTTTTTTTTTTTTTTCACATATTATTGTTTTACTCCCCCTGGGGATGGATACTGATATTAGTGCTTTTTGTGTCAGTGACTCACCAGTGAGAGACATGATTGCTTTTCTTTTCAGTGAGAATTTTATAAAAACCAGGTGTGTACAGTAGATGTGTGTCTGCACAGGATAGGTCTTGGAGCACACAGGTCTTGGCAAAAAACCCTTGTCAGATAATAAAGCAAGGTGATCCTCCCTCTCTCCTTGGTCCTGGTGAGGCCACATCTGGAGTATAGTGTCCAGTTCTGGGCTCCTCAGTACAGGAAAGACAGGGAGCTGCTGGAGAGAGTCCAGCAGAGGCCACAAAGATGACAAAGGGTCTGAACATAAGGAGAGACTGGGAGCTGGACCTGGTTAATCTGGAGAAGACTGAGAGGAGATCTCCTTAATGCATAAAAATTTCTCAAAGGCAGGTGCCAAGAGGGTGGTGCCAGACTATTTTCAGTGGTGCCCAATGACAGGATAAGGAGCAATGGCCAAAAACTAAAACACATGAAGTTTCACCTCAACATGAGGAAGAACTTCTTTCCAATGAGGCTGGCAGAGTCTGGAAGAGCTGCCCAGGGAGACTGTGGACACGTTCAGAACCCACCTGGACACGTTCTTGTGTCACCTGCTCTGGGTGACTCTGCCTTGTCAGGGGGTTGGACTGGATGACCTGCAGAGGTCCCTTCCGATCCTGATGATTCTGGGAGTCTGATTCTGTTTCCTCCCTCAAAAGAAAATAAGTGCATAGAAACCGCATCCCTCAGGGAGTGAAGAGGCCTCCTAGAGACACCTCATTTTTGGAAGGTTGATCCTGTGGACGTGAAGGGTTGTGACCTAATACTTTTTTAGCTTCATCTCACTCTAAGCAAGGCTCTGAAGTCTCCTCTGAGTCTGTTGTGAAGTGCTGGCTCACTTTGTGATTTACAATGTTTGCATGCAAGTACACAACCTGGCACACACTTAAGGCAAATTCCAGTGTGGGAAAAGAACTCAAACATCCCCAAGAGCTTCTCCTCCAGTGGCATTGCCTGGAGATGAGATTTTGGCCCATACTGGCTCAAAGCTCTGTATTCAGCCATGGGCAGACTCAATTCTTTGCCTCTTTCCTTGTTGTCTCAGAAGGATGGGTAGGCAATACCATTTCTCTCTCCATACTGTTCCATTGAGATACCTTTACCATGCCTCTTTTGATTCATGGCTTTGCTGACTGCTGTCGCTACCGTTTATTATCATGGATAAGTGTTTCAGTCTCCCTCTTGTTTCTTACCATTCTCTTTCTAGTCCCCTTAGTCTGTGAAAGAGAGATGGCCAAAAACTGCACATTTGTCCAGGTGGAGATGAATCTTTGAATTCTTTGGTATTAAAATATTTTTTATAACATCCTCTGCCCCACTCTGAACTTTTTTCTGTTTTAATTTCTGCTACACTGATCAGAGGTTTAAGCTGAAAAGCTATATCAAATCTGTTTTCTAGATAATTAATAAGTAATTTCATTCAAATTACATCTTATTTTTGGTGGGCATTACCCAGCACTAATTCATCTGCCACTGTGCTGTCTTTAGTCCTGAAGAGTTATATTGTAAGTGCACAGAAAGTTTAAATATTTGTGTAAGCATCTTTCATCTGTGGGACAGCAGAAGATTTGGAAGAATCAGTTATTTAGAGAATAGAATTCTTTGTTTAGATCAAAATGCAAAATTTATGATTTTGGCACTTGAGGATTACGTGGTTTCTGCGTGTGTCATTATTGTAAAGGGACATGAATAGGTTTGTGCTTGGTAAATACCTTTTGTTTAACCACCAGTATGATTTTGTGTGCAGGAAAGATGAAAGAAAAAAAATAAAAATTGTTCTCATAGTTATTTTTATATTTATATTGCTGTAATAAAATAAAATGGCTTCATAGTCTTGTCCCAAATGCTAAATTTCATCAGAATTGTCACAGGCCAGTCAGGTATTATGCTTTAACATAATGTCCAAGAGCTTTTGGTCCACTTTATTTGATAATACGTAAGTGAAACATAGGTACAAAAATGCAATTTTATTTATTTAAGTTAGCACAGATGTCTGATAAAAGAATAAATAGAAAGTGCACTTTAAGGCCTCGATTCTACAACCAGACAAGTAGCCCTTGCCTGGACACCCCATCTGCTCATAGCACCAGGGCCTTTACATTGATAGAGGTACAGCCAAGGTGATGAACTACAGCTCACTAGTTACAAGTCTCTAGCCTTCAGCAGATTGAATTTATATTTGTAATTATTCAGAAGGTTTTTACTGGGCTCCCCAAGATGTGCTAGACATCAAACAAACAAATAAGGATCAACATGGGAACATAAATGCAGCCACTTTGGCTTAGAGCAGCAATTCAACCAGGCTTGAGCTCCGGCAAACTTGGAGGCACCCACCATTCTTCTTGCAGAGAAAACTTCCTTATTCTTCAGAACTGACTGAGGATCCTAAACACATCTATGCATACACCATGCAAAATAATTTTGTGTTTGCTGCTTTTTAATATTATTGTCATCATTGTTTTTTTTCCCATCCAATTCTTTCTGAGTCTTGCTTAGCATTTGAATGTACAGGTCATGGTTCCTCTCCCAGGTTGATTTCTGCATGTTTCTCATTTTGGAGACTTGGAAACCTGAGATCCTAATTCTGCAAAAAAATTGCATATGGAAATGAGTGATTTTATTTATGAGAGCCACTGCTCTCACAAACAAAAACTACTTACAGATGAGGCCTAACATGTCATACAGGAATTCAGAGATATATAGTTTATAGAGAAAATGAAGGACTAAAAAAATATATATCACAAGATTTTTGTTTCAAGTGTAATTATCTGGTATAGAATAATTTCCCAGTTCTTTAGTTAGGGCTGTGCTTTCATACATGCTACCATTTCTGCTCTCACTGTTTCTGCAGTTAATTATAGGTTGTAAATTTCTGGAGGAGGGAAAGGTAATCAAACCTTCCCTTCATTTCAGTATTTTGCAGAATTAAACCTTCGTATCTCATATTTGGTTTTAATTTTATCTCATTCTACTCTTAAGCTTTGTCTTCCTACTTTATTTTATTTTATGTTTGTACTCTCTAATCCTGAGTTATTATCCTGCAGCTTTTGCTATATAATTAACGTTCATCTGATTTTAGTCCTCCTTCTGAAAATCAAAGTGGGTTTAAGTTTACATATTTTCATTAGTAGAAAGTCAAACACACTTTAACCCCAGGCAAAAGGGTGCCCTGTTCTGGAGACAGGCTCCACTGCATTTATTCACTGCTGGTTAACAGCACAAGCAGTCCTAGTGATTGCATACAAGTGCTGCCCATGCAAGAGCTGTAGAACAGGTCTTAAACAATTTTTCAGCTTCCTTACTGTTTTTATGCCGGCAATTTATAAGATACATTAGCCAAAAAATACCCAGAAATGAGCAACAATGGTCCTGGGTAGACTGTAAATACATTTTATTATTTGTTTGTGCAATGTCTAACTCAGTCTTGAGCGGAGCCTTCAGTCTTTAATGCAGTTTGAATAAATAACAATGAAATGCCCTACTCGATCAGAGATATACAGACACGTGCTCACGTGGACAGACCCAATGCTCTGGCCTTTTTCATTATGGCTTTGTTTTAAACAGGACATCCATGTAAGCTTTGTCCAGATCCACGGATTTCTTCTGCATTGCTGCCCGCAAGTGCTCAGGGAGCAGCCTCCGGCCCAGGACAATGTCATCCTTGTTGCGAGGCCTCTGGGTCCGGGCGTCCTCCAGAGCACTGTGCACGTCCTGCAGTTTCATCTGGAGCCAGTCCTGCCTCTCCACGGCGTGTCGATGCTCCCCCAGGTTATGCATCAACTGCATCTCACTCACGGATCTTTTCCTGCGGGAAAGAAGAGCAAAGAGAGACGCTCGTGGTGGCCCTTCCTGAGTTCCAGATCTGCACTCAGAGACCTGGGTTGGGAACTTTTGTGAGGTATCACAATGCAGAGCTGTAAAAGCTGCCTCTCTGATTTGTAAGGGATAGAAAAATGTTGTTCCAGACTCCCTGGAAGAGTTTGCAGGAGTCTGGGAGTTTTTCTAGGGAGTTTTGAGGTTTTGTTTAAAATGTGTTTAGCAAGCCTAGTTGCCACTTAGTATAATGGCTGGAAATTTTGGGTTATATGCTGTTTTTTTTCAGTCAAGGGCTGATAAGAAAATCAGTCAAGTGGCTTAGAATGTGAGAAGCAGAGGGTAAAATAACAGCATAATTACAGAGTCCAGTAAATCAAAACCTCCCACCCAAATATTCAGTTATAGTATTAATATCTGTCATGGTACCAGTGGCATGGTAACAAATTAAATTCTGAATCTATAATTACAAAAAGCCTACAAAAGAAAACAAAGTAAATAGAATTTGTATCTGAACAAGTGCAAGTCAAATCAATTTGACTGGACCTTTTGATAAACAGATTTTGCTTGGTTTGTTACCTGAGAAAGAGAGGGAGTGTGGGTGGGGATATATTAGTGAGAAGGCATCAAAAATGGGAATAGTCAGGTTTTGTGACAATACTGTTTGACTGGGTATTTATCATTTATTTTAGCTATTGTAGATGAGCTTCGGGCTTATATGATATTAGGTCAATTAGATAAATCAAACTATGGCATTCATTCAGTGGCAGTTTTCTGTGATCATTAGAACTAAGGAAAAATGATTCCCTGTGGATGTGAGTCTCAACTGGTTGATGTTGGTGTCTAAGTGTGAGTTCCAGCTAGATCCTCACACAGCACAAAAGATGCCCTCCTGTGTGGACCCCCAAGGGATGCAGCTTAGCCAATGATGTTCCTAAGCGAAGACCTAAAGAACAGCCAAAGCTCTCCTGTGTGAAGTAATGTACTTACACCATTGGTCTCCCATCAGAGTTTGTAAGAAAGCATATGGTGTATAAGATGATTGCAGTCCGGGCCAGGGTTTTTATAGAAGTCATTTTGTCTACAAAGATAGAAATGAATACCACGTGTAAATCTGTGTTTCAAGTAATTTCTCTTAAATCCAAAGAAAAATAGAGTTTTTGTGAAATGGGTTAGGAATGCAAATGAAGAATTTAGTTCCAACCCTAATTTTATGAGCAACTTACTTTCTAGGCAACTCTATAAACTTTGTTCAGCCTTAAGTGCCCTCCATCATCATCATCATCATCATCAGTCATCATCACCTAGGTACCTATCTCTTGCATAACTGGGTGAAAAGCAATTCTTCCAATATTATTACTGCTACTACTATTATTATTACTTTATAGCCTTCAAGTATCGTGAATTACTTGTATATAACTATGCAAGTAAAATCTGTTCTTTTATCTATTTCTTTTGCATATTCTTTAGAATGAAGAGGCTGGAACTTGACAATAGCTCTACTGAGTGCTGTCATTCCCTGTTTAGTTACGTAAGAGAAATCAGAATTGAGCCCCTCATTTTTTTCAGGGATAATTCTGCGTTGCCTGTATGAATTCCCCTCTGATTTTGTACATCATCAGCAAAACTGCCATTTGGAATATATTTGGAAAATATTTATTGCTGATGATGCTACAACAAGCAGAAACAGCACAGTTCCAATATCAGTTTCCAGTCTGGATTTTCAGTGTTGGCAGTCAGAAAAGGCATCTTTTTTTACAGCTTAAGAAACTTGCTACAGAATAACTGAACCTTAAGAAATATAAAACTCCACAATACCATTTTTGCAATAGTTTCTGCAGCTTTACTCTAGGTCAGAAAAGAATTTATAACATGGTCTTTTACGTGACAGTAAGATTGTGGTCCTGGCAGTCCATCTAACCCAATATTATAAATTCAGGACTTGAATTCACTTCAAGTTATTTCTAACTCACTGCCTCAGATTTTTTCATTTCACAGATTTGGTTCAGACAATATAACACTTTGATTTTACTAACACTCACCTTTTTTTTAAGATATTCTGAAAGAAACAAATGTAAAAATGAATTAAGAATCAATGATAAAATATTATTTTAAATAAGTCGTCCAGAGAACTGGGGAGAAAAAAAGTAGAGTGTACTTACCAGATAGAACGTTAAAGAGATTTCTGGTTTGGGTATGTCGGCAGATAACTGTCTCTTGATGTCAAGTATATTTAAAGACTACTGAATTGGTTTAGTGGACCCCTTAAATGTAACTAAAATAGAGCTTCTAAGTAACTTGGAAGCCCTTTTATTGTCTCAGTTGATGTCACTCTCTCAACACACACCCTCCTCCTGACCCTCATGTACCCACCCTCAGATGCTTTTGTTAATTTAGCATTTACAGGGAAAGAGGTCTCAGCAAAAAGAAAGTCCTGGGTATCTGTGAGGAAGGCGAATGAGGCTATAAGGTCAGTGATCTACAAATGCAAAATAGAAACAAAATTTTGAAAAGCTAAGATCTGTAATACTCGTGGGAAATAAGAATAGTCACTTCAGGCCAGCTACAAGGTTTTCTTGTAAAAGAATACACTGGAGAGGAGCAGAAGCCCCAAGAATGGTAGAGGATCCTGTTTTTAATAAGAAGCTGGTGCCACTGAAAAGTTGTTCAAATGGGGTTAGACCCTTAATGATCTGTTCTGCCTACAACTCTGAATATCCCTGAACATCTCAAATGTGCTAGGTAGAATGAAGGCATTTGAAGCAGCTGTGACATAAATCAGTACTTTATAAATCTGGGAAAAGGAGTATAGAACTCTGCCTACATTCTAAGAAGTGAAATGTGTAAATCAAAGGTACTTTCCCATATGCATGAAGAAAGATTATTTTTGGCTGCAAGATATTTTTCCTATATTAGGTGCTTCTTCTGAGTTCCAGTGTATTTCTCCAGAAAAAAAAACCCAAACCCACAAACAAAAGCCAGTTTACATCTGCACATTTTAACACACAATTTGGAAGATATTATTGCTTTTGCCATGAATGCTTTATGTTTATTTTATATTCCCCTGGTATTTCATAAAGAGGCAAAAAAATACATTTTACAATACTGATTTGCGTAGATGTTTTTCTCATGGGAAAAGGAAGGGAAGAACCAGGAACTCCAAAAAAGCTCTGGAGATCGCGTGGTTCCCTTAGTAAATAGAAAAGTGAGTAATTGAGAAGTAATGAAGTCATTCACTTAAACAAGTTCAAGAAAACAAGAAAAAGATAGTTTCCAGAATTATACTGTCAGGTGTAAATATCCTTTCCCCCTACACATAAATGCAGGGGGTTTATGGGAACATGTTTTATTAGATTTGTATCTCATGTGACCACCAGGGATACTAACCTGCAGGCTAAAATGTGACTAAATTATTATGAAGGGATATTCATAGTTATAATGTGAATAAAAATGGACATGGCATAACAGGAAAGGATTCGAAAGTGGCAATGAAAAGGTCCATGTTTTAGATTTTACCACAGTATTTGTGAAACCTTTAGCAAAACCCTCAAGGCAGGTTTTTTACAGAGGCCTGATGTTCATATGGAATCTTTAGCATGGAATGGTGAAGCCTGAAGTGAAGGACAAGGGTTAGAAAATCTGGTGTCTGTATAAAGAACAAAAAATCATGATTTCTCATAAACTGGCAACAACTGATAGCAAAAATTGGCAATAAACCATTAGTAGCAATTGCAAAATGAGCTTTAGCAGACGTGAGTTGTCCACGTTACTCTTTGAGTTGCAGTTGCACCCCCTGCAACATCCAAGTAAATCTGGTACAGACCCCAGGCTGGAGCTTTGAATTAAACTAATACAGAGGAAACACCAGAGTATGATACTGTAATTGAAAATCCTGACTTCACTTCGGGCAACCTATAGTGTGTCAGTATGGATGCCCTTAAACAAGATGTCATTTTAGCTGGTTTGTTTGCAGCATACCTTGGCCTTAAAACAACTCTGATTTCTTTTTGTTGTCATTTTTATTCAGAGGTAGTAACAGGTTGTGCCTAAAATCTCAAGCAAAGATGGTGTAACTTGATACTTAAAAAAAATGCAGTTTGCCTCAGATGAGTGAAGATGTAAAAGTAAAAAAAAAATATTAAATATAGGCCCCATTATATGTAAAAAATAAAAGCTGTGATGGCAATTAGAGAAACTTAACATGCAGCTCAAAATTTGCATAGCTGTATATGCAGGAAAAAAATAACTTATTTTGATTTGGATTATTATCCTTGGTATCTAGAAATTATGTTATTTGAAAATACAGCTGCTAATAACTTACCCAGTGTCATCCATATTTGCTAAACTTGGCATATCAAATGTGTCAATGACAGATAGCGGACCAAATGAATGTATTTTATTTACCAAATATTTTAATTGTATATACTTTTGTTTGAACACAGTGTATCCACTGTTTAATGATGAGCTGAAAATGGCCTTGAGCTCTTTTAAATGTTTCAGACAGATGATGGTTCATGTTCAGATTCAAATTTTTCTCTTTCTTAAGCATCCTTTAAAAAATTCATCTCTCTTTTGGGGACTACTTAATAGAAGGCCTGAACCCAGGCAACCAGGCCTAACAACTGCTGAACTACCCAAATTTATAGATACTACTATGAAAAGGAAAGGAAAAAATAAACATTATCACCTCAATTAAAAGGCATTTCACAATCCTTTGTAAGTATAAGACTGTGCGTATAAATACAAAGGCAAAATATGGAAAATCCTGCAATTTCTTAGGATCTTTTAGTGCCTACAAACGAGGACTGACCTACAGAAGACAATTTGTACTCCTCTTGGAGTGAGAAGAGGGAAAACACGGTGGATTCTGGGTTCAAAAGCATGTCCTGAAAGCAGCAGGCTAAGTGAGCCTCAGTGGGTACAACTGAGCAGAGCAGTCAGGAGAATATAAACCATCAAATGTTTCAGAAACCTACCAAAGGCAACCAATTCAGAGGCTGATTGCAAACTGTTGGTGTAGATGCTGGTTTGTCAATTCTGACATTTCTTTTCCTTTGAAAGATGTAACTTTTGATGAGACTTAGGCTGAAGTACAATAATGTTAAAAGGTTGTAGTTCAAATGTGGGGTTATTTATGTACACCATCAAACTCTCTCAGGCAGGATCTAAGCTTGAATCAAGTGTTCTCTTCAAGCATCACCTAAATCCACGGAATGCTATAATGGAAATGAGACAATATAACAATATAAACTTCAGAGTTTATTACAGCAAGGGTTTCTCTGTGCCACGAGGCATTACAGACACCCAGCAAGGGCATGGCACTTCTGAGGATGAGGGAGAGGGCTGAAGAACTGAAGATGCTGGAATCAAGGTGTGGGAGGGAAGAGCTGACCACAACCTTTTCCTCCGAGAGGACTTTTTGTTGATCAGCCAGAAAACTACCCTTCCCTGACCTTCCCTTATAGATTGCACAGATACCTGAATCAACTGGGCATGAAAAAAATCTGTGTTGCTTTGCTTGCAGGTGGTGTGCCACTGACGTTGAATTTGTGCCACTGAATGTAATCAGACTCCAGGGTTGAAAGCAAGGGGAAAGCAATTAGATGGATTCTGCAGCCAGGTAGGTGAACAATGGTCATGTTGTAAAAATTCTGAATTTTGTGTATACTTCAGTGTATATTCTATTCATTTTGTCAGGATAAAATATTCTACTGCACCTGGAAATTATACAAATCCTGAGGCACATTACTGGAATATGGTTAGAGGACACAAAACTCTCTAGAATTACAGTCTTAAGTGACTTCAGTGTATTTTCACAAATTAATTATGTAATCTGGTGTATTCCTACAGAATTCTTCATCCTCTAGATTTAAGGCTTCAGTGCTGCAGTCAGATTATTGCAGTGCTATTTACAAAAGCAGGCTTTTTCCACATTGCTTGCTCCAGTGGGTGGTACCAGATAAAATGCTTTCTGACTGCAGCTATGGCTGGGACAACACTAGTAAGTCACTGAGCAAAGTAATTGGTGACACACTGGATGACTGGTGAGGCAACCTTTCTAAATGTGTCCAAGGAATGTTTCTCCCTTGACACAATGAAAAGCCAAAGTGACACTCAGTAAACTCTTCAGAACCTCGTTTGATTGACAAGAGTTGTGGCTTTTCAAATACCGCAGCACCGTCTTCGGTAATTTATGTAAGCAATGTTGGGTATCTTCAGGTGCTTTGTGTGTTCATGCAGCTAGATGAAGCTTCAGCCGCATGTAAGTTTCCAAATAGGTAAAAAACAGCACAGAGACTTCTGTGAAAATCGAAAGATTGCCTACCACGGTTCTAGTTTGTGTCCAACCTGCTTCATACAACAGGTTTTTAGCAGCAACTGGCAACTGTGCATTTGGAAATAATTGCTCACCAGCATATTTTTTCTCCAGTTACATGAAATCTTTCATTTGAGAATCACGATGTTTCTGAACATCTCTGTTCTCTTTCTCAGGAAAGTATGTACTGATGGTGTTGGTTTCTAGGTTGTTGACATTTAGACGGATTAAATGCAAACATCACAGAGAAAAAGATCAGAAGAAAACAGAAGCTGGTGGATTCTAGTTCCAGTCTAGTCCCACCTGACTTTAAGTCACTTGCTTACCTAGAGGGATAGACTGAACACTGTCATGACAATTGTGATCCAGATTATTTCTAGAGTTTTCACTAGTTAAATAAAACATACAGAAGGTGTGAATGGACACTCACTTTTGCTCCCAGTGTAACTTAGCCATGTTATCTAACAGAGCTGCCCAGTTTATCACAGAATTTCTCTATTGACCTATCATGGACATGCCAGGCTTTGATGACATGATCAGGAATGCGTGAGTGCTTGCTCTCTGCATGTCACCCTATACCATGGCTGCATTGAATTTCACACAGCATTACATGGCTGTTTTGAAGACCAAATGGAGAGTCCTGCTTACCTCATCTCTCTCTCATGAGAAGAATCTGAAGCTTGGTGAAGCAGCCCAGAGCAGCCTGGAGGAATGCTAAAATGGCTGTTAAGGGAAGTCATGAAGATAAGCTACCTCTGAGTCTCTATAGACACATATTTCAGTAGTCAGTAACAAAAATGCTGTTGTGCATCCTGGACAATAAGGAAAGTTTCAATAGGTACATATTGGCATGTTTTTAAAGTTCTGTTAGTGAATTGTTAACTGAATATGTAAGTATTTATAGAATTGTGTATGAAAGTATACAGGTTATGCTTTGGATTTAAAATCTCTGAGAAATGATTTTACAGTCAGTGCTTACTTAGCCCTCATGACACTGAAACACCAAGCTGTCAGAGCTCTGCTGAATTCAGGGCTGTAATGAACAATAGGGCACTTCATGACCTTTCCCACTAGACAGGAACCTCGCACGGTACTCAGAACTGGATGATAGGGTTTTTGGGATCAATACCAAACTGAACTATGCATAGACATATTCACACACATATACAGTCATATATAGGCCAGAATGTTTGTTGGCTGTTACTCACTCTAAATGCTTTGTGCAGGCCTGATTTCCCTCTCAGTGACATGCAGTGCAGTTGGAGCTGTAACAAAGGCTCATGCCCTTTCTTTGTCATCCTTGAAATCAACATGGCATCCCTGACAAGCCACACAAGGAGACTGGATTTGAGAGCACAGGCAATCCCGGGGGAAATGCATTGAATATTGAAACAGAGGTGAGTCTAAAATCCACTCCCATTCCTCTTCCAGGCTGAAGCTCTTCACTCAAGACTTCAGGATTCAGGAACCCTCTCTTCAGCATATATCTGCACATGTGTGCACATTCTATAAAGTCATCTTTTTAAAAACATTTAAGACTTCTACTAGAAAAGGTTTGAGTAATTAAATATTATGAGTGTAGGATATCTACAAGTGTTAGGTTTGACCTAACAAAACCATTGTAAGAATGAAAGTGCTAGCTCTGCATAAAATAACCATGGAGATTCAGGATGATGCAGGATGAAACAATGAAGGTCTGCACCTTTTATGCAGGTAGCCACGTATTTTTCTATCCTTTCTACTGAAAAGACATTTCAAGTTCATATTCCCATATTTTCTGCAGCCACTGCAGATGAGCAGATAGGATCCAAGTAAGCAACCTGAAGCTTGATGAAATCTCATGAGAATGGCGAGTACAGTTCACGAATGATGACATTTTAGACCTTTCCTTCAGTCCAGTGACTATCCTGTAAAAATCTTAGTCCCTCGTCAGCTGAAAAACATGAAAACATACAGAACTGGTGTGAATTATTATTTTGTTTGGGTTTTGAAAGAAAACATTGTGCTAGATGCTGTGTAAACATGCAAGATGCTGCAGACCCTCTAATAGTGGTGATACTAAGGATGAAAAATATGTTGTATTTTATACGAAGCTTTTCATTATTTGAGGTATGAATTACACCAAATGAAACATGTTGTACATTAAAGACCTTGTCCCCAAAATAAGCCCCTTTAAATGAAAATGTCTAGACAAATACTTACTAAAGATTAACTCTGTAGTCGAATATTTTGACCTGAAGTTTCTTCAAGAAACTCTTAATGTCTTTGTACATATATTTGTATTATTTTCTAGAGAGATAACACTTTTTCTGTATATTCCCTACTTTATTTAATCTGTCCTTTTCACTAAATTATTACCTAGATCACCAATATTTGTCAAAATCAAATTCTTGAATTAATAATTTTATTCATTTTTAGCACGTGCACTTTATTTGCATTATATGCATATTTAAAATCCTTCTGTGTTGACCACTAATTTTCTCAAAACTCATTTTTCTTCCTAGAATCTCCTGAAATATCAGTGCTAACATGAAAATCTCATATTAATTCTCAGATTCTAGTTCACCAAGAAGTCCAGCACCTTATATGCATTTTGAGTACCAGTCACTCCTTTTTCTGCTTTCTGCTCCATTCAGTTCTCTGGCTGGATTGGACAGTGTAGTCTATCAGAAAATGCACTTTGCAGTGCAGCTTTGTGGGTCTCAGTGCTTAGCAGTTATGTGCTCTTGTTTCCCTGTTTCTCCGTGTTTCGGTTTCTGTGTTGAGTCCGTGAGATTCAAAAGAAAAAGCTGGAGTTTGGCTCTACAGATCATCACCCCTGGCCTTTTGTACTGTGAGGAGAGCAGAATTATTACCTGTAGTGGGAGTTTGGGTGAACTGAATAGATCATAATCGTCAGTGGGTCTCTTTTACATCCTCCTTATCACATGTGTAAGTCTCCTCTCTTAGAAAGCTATACAGATTATCTAATTTTTAAATTTTTCATCTTAAAGTGTTTAGTTCTTTGCTTAGCCTCCCCTGAAATCTATTCATAGGCTATATCTCTTCTTTCATATCCAGACTCTTCATCTTAATTTCCTATGCTTTTTATAAAAGGCCTGGATCACCACTTCCATGCACTGCACACTGTCATTTTAATCTATGCAGTTTGGACTAGGATACAAACAAATCAAAATTTGCTTATCTTGCACTGTCCGTGAGTGGCAGTATAGAATGCTGAGTAGTGAAGGGCCTAACCTTATATTTCTGCCCTCATTTTCTGTTACTCCTTGTTTTACTTTGGGATGTCCCTCTCTCATGGGATAGACTAGTGAAGGTAAGAATTAACCAGCTACCTAAGCAATCACTTCATTTTCCATGGTTCCTAGTTCTTATTAAAGTGGTCATCCCTATAAAATCTTGACCCTAGCATGATTTTTTCGTGGTAACCCATCTATTAGGAACAGGCTTTTCACCATTAGCCAGATAACTTTCCTCCTAATGCCTCCTCTGCCCTCTTCTTACTGCTCACTACCCAAACAAATATTTTTTCAATATTCAAGAAAAGATAAAAATTGCTATATATACACAAATATTTGTCTATAAAAAGTGGAATGTATTAGAAGCAGCCCAAACCTGTACTGTCCTTCTACAAACTCTTCCTTCTTTTCCTGTAAGCTTTACAATTCTGCACGACCTCAGGACTGTGAACTCTTTGAGGGAGGATTGTAGTTTTTTCATTAATTCTTATGTGCAATTATCATCCTGTAGCAGTAAAAATGGGCTTTAGACTTTCACAGTTATCCTACAAATGCATCTCAGAAACAGAGAATCATGTAAAGGAAGGATTCTAAGCCACCATCCCTAGTAGCCTAGTGAAAAAAAAAAAAGCAGAATAGTTTAGGCAATTATTGCCTTAGTTTTCCCAAGATTAAGGCCCCTTCTCTTCTCTTATACATAAGGAAACCCCTTTAAAAGGAGTCTCTCTGTATCTCTGTAATACAAATGACGTGAAAACCAAAGGCTTTGTCAGAAGCTAATAGCAAATAGGGCATACTAATGTGCAAGCAGATGCTGAGGCGAGAGTAGCATCCCAGACCCCTAAACCTCATTGTATCTGAGAGATGTATAAACATTTGTGAGAGTATAAATTCACCCAGGTGCACAGAGGAGGTGGCTCAAGCTGACTGGTTCTGTTCCGTGCCACATCTGTGCTGTAACTGTAGGAACAGGCTCTATAAATAGCCCAACCCAGTTACCTTTTTCAGAACCTTGGGAATGGCTAATCCCCAGAATAGATGAATTGCATAACTCTGTTCTCTAAGCACGCTCGTTCACTCTGCAGATCGGGTTCTTTGCACACTGCTGTGGAATCAGTACATCCCTCTGGTTTATGTTCAGCACTCAGTGGAGCAGCTGCTCAGCTGACATTAGCAGTGCTAATTTCCAGCATCTGAGGATTTGGACTTGGCAGATATTTATTAAAGTACATTTAAAAAGAAGAGCAGCCCTGAAATATCAGACTAGAACGCTGATTTAAAGTGAAATTAGGTGGGGTCAAAAAGGCATATTTTTACGCGCTAGGCTGGATGCACTTGGTGAGTTATATGAAGGGATGCAAATATTCAAACTGAAGGATGCACATTTGCAAAGCTGTCCTTGAACTTAAGGTTGCAACAGAAGACAGAGAAGTGTTTCTTCCTCTGGAAACCATTAGTATTTAAGAAGCATTGTATGCTAAAAGGAATTCCGAAATCTGTCCTTAAAGGAACCACTGTACACAAATGGATCTAGTGTATGCAAAGTGGAAAAGCCATTCTGGGATCAAATTCTAACTCTCTAAAACTCTAAGGGCCTTCTACAGTGAAGCTGTGTGTTGGAAGCACTTGCAAATAGAACACCACAGGAGTCCTTAAGACTCGCAAATGTATGTCCGGTGACTGCCTTCTCAAGCCGAGCAATGCCATGTGTCCCTGCTGCAGTGGCCAGGCAGCCTAATAATGTACAGAGAGGACATTGCATTGGAATGGCCAGGGCTGAAGAGACGCACGCTGAAATACGACCACATCACATTAAGGATATACTTAGAGGAATCGTATCCTTCCAGGAAAGAGTGCCCTACAGCTGTGTTATCACTAGGGCCTGAACAGGTCTCTTGCTCAGGGTCATTCTCATACCATCTTTGAGGGAGGAATTACTTTATGCATTTTACAGATGAGGAAACAGAAACAGGAAAAACTATGTCCATAAATCTCAAAGCTGAAATCTACCTAGAATAACAGGAAATATTACCCAAAGGCCCCTGCATCACTGCCTGTAAGTGGAGATATCTTTCCACAACATCCTGCCTGCAGAGACCAAAAGCTGAACTTGTTTGGTATGAGAAGTCCTGCATTCCAGGAGGCAGAGCAGGCCATGGGGCTGCCAGTCCATTACTGCTCTATTATGTAATGTTTACAAGCTCTTTGGCACAAGTGACCTGACACCTGCAAGAGGCACATATTTCCCACTCTCCTAGGGTTGCAATCTCATCTTGTATTGATCTTCACAGAAGAATGACACAAAACCCACAGACTGGCTTTTTAGGCTTTTTGTGTGTTACTAGATTTTCACTCTATGTGTGTCTGTGGTTTGTGCACTCCAGACATACTTGTTCTCTTTCCATCAGCCTTCACTATTCTGTCTATCTCTATCGTGGTTCTCTCCTTGTTTTTTATTCCTACTTTATAATCAGTCCTATGGCACACTACATACCATATTTCTGAAGAAATACAAATACATATCATTCTCCTTAATTTACAGCTCTGTTCTTTTGAAGCATGAAGTAAAAGCTCTTTGCAAAACTATGAACACTGAATGGAATGACTGTAATTTTTTTAGATTTCTGGGGAGCCTCACACTAACAGCTGTTATTGCTGGTGGCAATCCCACCTCCATGTAATAAAACACTTCTCTGTATTATCTCACTGCACAAGTATGATAAATACTTTGTTACAGGCATTTACTTACATCCTAGTCCTTCTGTGATGGTGAAACACAGGTGTTAACAAGTCACTCAGCTTCTGTGGCTGCATTGTAAATAGCATTAGACTAACCACGTGATGATATCACATCAATATTTTGCATTTTCAAAGAAATATCTTGCATTTTTTTGACTACAGACCATGAAAAAATACAAAGGGCTGTTCAAATTTCTCAGTGTTCAGAAGTTACTGTCCAATGTAACACCTTTAAAAGAAGAGGCTTGCAACTATCTCATGTTTCACAGAATCATTTAGGTTCTCAGTCGTCCTGTAGTAAAACTGCCTGCTTTGAAACAGGATCAACAATTAATTCAGACCAGGATGCCGGGGGGCTTTATCAGTCGGGTCTTGAAAATCTGAAAGGACAAAGATCCCAGAAACTCTCTGGGAGACTTTTTCTTAGTGTTTAATTACCTTTAAGGAGCAAATTTTTTTCCTTAGTCAGAATCTCATGTGTTTCAAGTTGTGGCAATTTTCTCTTGTTCTTTCATGATGTTCTTTCACTCGGCAAAAAGCCTGCCTCTGTCTTCTTGGTACCCTTCTCTTACGTACAGAAGGCTGTTATTGGGCCCTCCTGAGTCTTTTCCAGGCTGAATAAGCTTTTCTTCTCTTCTCTTCACGGGACAACTGTGTCAGCCCCTGGGCTACCACACTATGATGGTACAGGGACAACAGTGAGGCTGTTTGACCTGTAGTTTCCAGAATCATCCTTCTTGAAGCAAAGGAAAAAAATATATGCCAGACATGCAGGCAACTCAGATCACAGTTTCCACCACGTCTCTGCAGCAATTTGGGGCTTTTTTGAAAGGATTACAGGCTGAGCTAGTTTACAGAGCAGCTTCATATGCAAAATAAAATGCAAGGAAAATAAAGACAATATCATATTTAAATATATATAAAATAGATGTTAATTGCAAATAATTGTTAGCTGTACAAAGGAAGCTGAACTAGGTGTTTCAAATGCCACTAATTTACAAGCCAGGTGATACAGTAACTAGAGAAAGAAAGAAGTTTTGTAAGGTAGGTAAAGGTTTTCAGCATTTAGTTTTGTTTATGCTAAGCAAAACATTCAACAGAAATAGCCTCTGTTCCAGAGGATAGTGAACCAGTTGTATCGCTCTTTGAAAAAGGCTTTTGGGGTGAGCAGGTGTGTTACACAACAGCAAGATTTATTTAGGTACATTGATTGTCTTAATAATTAAAAAGGAAAAAAATTGCAAGAGTAACTGACATAAACAAGGAAGGTCCTGCCCCGCTTATCTCCCAGAATTATTTGAATATGCTAAAAAGTAGTAGATAAAGAAGGGAAGATGGATCTTTAGTATGACCTGATTTAGAAATTTCTGTATTCCTAAGAACATCACATGTCAAGAGCTATCATCCATTGAAGCATGAGTTTCCCACAAGGATTTTGTCCCCTCACTTTCTGTTTTAATCAGAAAAGGAATCCAGATACTGAAAAAGCACTTAAATGGAAGTAAAGAACACTTGTGCATTTAAATAGTTTTTCAATCAATGTGGTTTACCTCATTTAGGATTTTTATCAGGCAGTACCTTGGCTATGAATTGGCTTTAGCTAGTTTCATAGAAAATTATTGCTGCTTGCAGAGTTTCGGCAAGAACTGGCAAAATACTTACAAACAATAGCTTAAAGTAGGATGCATTTGCAGCATCTCAACAATAAGTGCTCCATTAAAACAATATCGTTAGTCATGAATACTTGTAATCAAGGGTGGGTCTGCTGAGGTGGAGGTATCACAAAGGTCATTCCTTGCCTAGCATGCATTTTCCTTGGCTCATCTTACCGTTATATCTGTACATCTCAGTGATTTCTTCAGATATCTGTATCAGAAACCAGAAAAACAAATCAAAAGTACAAAATACTATGTGGGAAGGGGTGTCGTTGGAACTTATCACACCGTCTAAATCACACACAAGGAGAAGCAGAAGTTCATAATGCCTTTCTGTTCCCTCAGTGTATGCACACAGAGTACAATACATTGAATATTTTTGACTTTTGACCCAAAACAGCTGTGACAACACTCTCAAGAGTTCAGTGGCAGTGGCTTCCTTCAGCATAAATTGGATGGACCAAATTTTCCTGAGTGGTTCTTGAAACCACACTGCCAGGATGTTTCTTTCTTTTTTTTTTATTGATGCTTGTAAGTTTTCCCTGAAAGCACTGCTCCCACAAGCCTAACATTCTTGCTGGGGAATGTTCTTTCTTCACTTATGCCAGAGATCTCAAAGGGAGAATTTGGCCTACAGATCAAATTCCCTAGCTCCCAGCTTTCTGTTTAACTGATGTGGAGGTAGGGATGCACAGCAGGAAGCCCAGTCTTGGCAAAGCCAGTTTTGTATTAGATTCTGATATCTGATGTCAGTTTATTGATGGCCTCAATGGACTTATGTTTTATTTAAAACCATGCAAGTTTAAATTTAAAAAAAGGTTTGTAAGTTGTGCCCCTGCAGATCTGGTGATATTTTAGGGAGGCCATGGGTTCCTATGAGACTTCCTCCAACTCTTATAGGGATAAGTTGTAGAATTCAGTGTTTAACTGGTGTTTGGTCTGGGGACCTTTTTTTCTATGGTTGTCTCTTTTGGTGACATCCACAGTAAGTGATTCAAGTGCCCCATGTATTGGTAGCAATGATAAGGGTTTATTTGCTGGAGAAACGAGAAGGAGATTGTGAGAATCCTGGGGGGGGGGGGAATTTGCTTATCATCTTTACATGGATAATCTTCAAGTCTTGCATGTATTAGAAAGCTGAGCAAGGTCACTTTGTGTATCCAGGGCCTAATTAGTATGCTGTTAAACATGGTTTTTTCCCCAGTTTTAATGCTACAGGGCACATTGCAGGTTATAGTACGCCTATACAGAGAAAACAGTTTCCTCTGTAGCTCATTTTGAAGATATTTCTCTGTTACACCGTCAAAAGCTGTGAACAGATAGTTCCCTACTGGCTCCAGGCACAGCGCTGCAGCCGCGTGTGCTCCCAGCAGCACTGCCCTCTCCTGGGGACAAGGGATCCGCACAGCGAAAGGGTTGGCTTCTGCTGCCGAAACCAAAAAATGTGGGAGGTCTCATTCGTATTATTGAGAAGCAAATCTCTCACGTGTATGAGAAGGAACCAGAGAGCCAAAAAGCCTATTCCTGAGAAAAAAATATCTGAACAATTTTCTATGCAAATAATACATAGAATTATACATAATATATATATTATGTAATATGGAATCATAGAATGGCCTGTGTTGGAAGGGACTTTTAAAGGTCATCTAGTCTAAGCTATGGGCAGGGACTATCTCCATCTTTCTGTTGGCTCCCTTCAGGTACTGGAAGGCCACAATTAGCTCACCCAAAATCCTTCTTTTCTCCAGGTCGAACAATCCCAATTCTCTCAGCCTTTCCTGGTAGGAGAGGAGCTCCATCCCTCTAATCATCTTGGTGGCCTCCTCTGGACTCGCTCAAACAGGTCCATGTCCTTCTTGTGGTGAGGGCCTCAGAGCTGAAAGCAGCACTGCAGGTGGGGTCTCACCAGAGCAGAGCAGAGGGGCACAATCACCTCCCTCAACCTGCTGCCCACACTTCTGATAGCCCAGATAGGCAGAACCTTTCCATGGTCACTGTAATAACAAAGAGAAACTGGGCCAAGTTAACTGAAGTAATCCTGGTGAAATCAGGCTGAATCGGGATTGTAATGCAGCTGATTTCTGTTCTCAGTGTAAGTGTTGACTGATGAACGCCTACAGATTTAGAAAGGATGCTTTAGCATGTTCCCACCTTACCTGCTGACTTCTTCTCCCAGCTAGATATCACTGCCACAAATATTGACCTGCATGAATTAGGCAAATGAGCATTTCTAATCATCTGCAGAGCAAAGACTGATAGATTTCTAGACAGAAAAAAACACAAGAGAAACTAGGCCTATACATATAAATAAACGTCTAAGTATTTGACATGACTCAGACATAAGTAGCAAGAAGATGTAGTAATAGTGATCCACACAGTATCTTACACAATACACAGTTCTGATGTAACACAATCAGTAATACAATCTTAAGCTCAGAAATCATCTACCTCCAAAGCTCTGTTTGGTCTGAAAACAGGCAGTGTTAAGCTGTGCTAAGTTATTTAGAAATGTCATGTGGTTTTCATGGAAATAGAACTTAAAATGCTTTTAAAGCGTATAATTAAGAAGCTTTTGAAAATATTTATCTTTCACCTTTTTTAGGACTTGAGCTATGTAATTTGATCCAATGTAGAAGGTTTGAAAACTACTGATCTATGTTAATTTTCCCACTTTCTACTTAGTTTCTCCAGTCTAAAAAGATACCCCAAACTCAAAAACCAAAGCATACAGAAACCAAATATCCCGACAGTTTCTTGTTTTCCAATGAAAATAAAATTTTACTTGTATATCTTTTATGCTGATTTCCCTGCGGAGGTTCATATATATCCTCAAGGATACAGTTTGTTCCTTAGAATATTAAGGAATCGTAGAATGGCCTGGATTGGAGAGGATTTAGAGATCATTCAGTTCCAACACCCTGCCATGGGCAGGGACACCTTTCACTAGACCAGGTTGCTCAAAACCCCACCCAACCCAGCTCTGAACATTTACAGGGATGGGGTATCCACAGCATCTCTGGGCAACTTGTGCCAGTGCCTGACCGCACAATAAAGAATTTCTCCTTATGCTACACATTCAACCCTCTGAAGGTTCTGTGTGCAGGTCATATGATTTCCTGGCATAGACCTAAGGGAAAAAGTAATCCCTGACCTCTTGGATTTTATTCTCCTTTGCAATCACTAAGAAAGTACTAGAAGTACGAAGTGTAAAAAGCATTTTAATAATAAAATGAAGACATTATTTATCTTGGGAAACTTCATGATGGCGGAAAAGGAAATACTGACATCCCAGAGAGTGGAAGTAAGAGCCTGGATAACTGAGTTTTTTTCACTAAAAGGTTCATTAGTTTATTTTTTTTTCAGCTCTTGCAACCAATGAATCAACTGGAGAAGGCAGCAGTTGTTTGAGATTTGTCATCCCGTTGCTATGTGTACAGTGCATGATTAAGAAAAGGGAACACACCTGTCTCCAGGAGGAAATAGAGCAAGACCTGAGAAGGTTGGTAAAATTAAGTGAAGGGTAAGGAAGGAACATGGGAGAAGAAAGGAACTCTCACTTGAAAAAAAAAAAAAGATAAATGTAAAGAAACAAAAAGGAATAACTGCAGTTTTTAGAAAGTCCTTTACTGGCCATCTTTAAATGTCCTCTACAGTAATTTTCTTCTAGTTAAGTATGGAGAGAGGTAGAAGGGAATGGAGCTACCGGGGGAAAAAAGAGATCAAGAACTGGAAAATAAAAGGGATGCAGAATCAGGGGCTGCATTCCCCTGGTTTAGAGGAATCCTCTTAAACACTGAGCATTGCTGTGGTGTCATGGGACTACACTGAATTCATAAAGTAGACTGTAATGCCATAAAATGTCCATCTATGGCATTTTTGCACAGCTGGGTGAGGCTGCAAAGGCAAGTCAAGCTCTTCATAATCCAGCTGCTTAATAAAACCAGCACGATGAAGCCTGCTGGCATGAGCTTCACCATGGCATGGCAGCCCAAAAACAAGCTCTCTGAAGACATTCTTACTGATGCTAGTGTGGCTTGAGCTAACTATAACATAGCTGGTGTGGATGGGCCTGTCAAGCTCAAATGGCATTTTCTCTGGGCTGAATAGGCATAGGTAAGTGGTTAATTGCAAATCTCAAACAGTAATGTAATTGTATGGGAGTGTTTGTTAACTTGGGAATGTTTATTAAAAGCATATTGAACATAACTCTAAAAGCTCCTAGAAAGAGGAGATAATTACCTGAAAAACTGATATATAGTTAAGCAAAATATGTATTGCGAAATAACAGCTATGGTATGATTATTTTTTCAGGGTTTTTATAATATTAAGTGTTATGCATTTCCTTCAGACCTAAAGAAGAGTATCCTTATGAAAATTTCCTAAACCAGAAAATATCGTAGGTCTAGAATGCAGAACTGAATTCAAACATCATTGTTCCATGACAGAGATATAGTTATACTTTGCAATATTACACAGCCAACAGTAATTTAGGAATCTAGTCATCCTTCTGCTGCATTCAGAAACTATTTAGTTGGTATTATTGCCCCAGTCTAATTGCTCTTTCCATGACAGTTGTGCATATTTGGAATTATTTGAAAATCTTATGGTTCTGGCAGTTGTTAAGACAGCAGGCTCATTGCCTATAACATAAACCAGAAGTATACAGAGACAATTTTCCACTCACTTACATGTACTGTAGCACCTTGTGATTCTTTCCACAAGGTGGAGATTACCCAAGACGTGCTGCAGTGAAAAACCAAAATTCTCCTGGGAGTCATAAACATGTCCAGTCTTCCTAAATACAAAGTTCTGGACATAGGGAACTTGCTTTATTTTGAATTCATTGCTGTTTAAACCAGAGTCTAAATGCACTGATGTGGGTGCTAAGGGGAGATCACTCTAATACGGACTGTTCCTTGAAGAAATGCTTGTGTTAACACCCGTCTCAGATGTGGACGCACGTATTTCGCACCTTTCAGCACACAGAGCAACTGCAATCATGCTTCCAAAGAACGGAGTGCATCATTCTTTCAGCCATGGGTGCCCTGAAATGCTCATACTTTTTTGATTGCTGATTTCTCAGTCTTTCGCTTTGCAAGTCACTGAAGAATTCACACCAGTTTATTCCATTTCACAATAATAAACAGTGTAGGAGAAAGAAATTTCCCTTAGTACAGAGAAGTTTGAGATTATTTTCTCAAAGCCTTCTCTAATTAAATTCAAAGCAGTTTGCCAGTTTATTGTGCTCATGGGTGCACTGAGCCTGATACAGGGTGTGTTATTTGCCTCTAGATGGTGCTCTCACGTTGAGATTAAATACTTCCATTATCTTTTTCATTACAAGCTTCATAATTAATAAATAATAGTAAAATATTTCTCTCCAAATCAAAAGAGCCAGTAAAAAAAAAACTTGCCAGAATGCATACGAGTGTACCATATGGTAATTTCAGATAGCTGGTATTCCTCTGATTGTTTAAGTAAGTGATTGTAATTCTAGAAAATCAGCACTGGAGCCACATAATATTTAATAAAAAGGTGCAAATTCAGAAAATTTGTAATGAACATTTGTTAAATAATACCTTTATGGTTAAATAGCATCAGTTCCAAACAGGTGATCATTCAGCATTACAAACTGGAAAACAGAGGCAAAGGGATTACTTGTTGTGTTCAAAGGCTTGAAAACTCTGCTGGGATGTGGGTGTGCATAGGTGATGGAACATTTGCACTTTTAAACAGAGGCAACAACCACTAATTTCCATGTTGCTAAAGTGTCCCTCCTGGATGTCCTGATAGGAAGGAAGCATGACTAGGCTTTACTTCATAGCAGAGAATAAGCCCAGTGTAAGAGCACAGCCAAGGGCCTTCCAGTTGAGAAGCCGTGTTTTTCCTGAAGAAGGAGGAAAGCTGCATGTTGTCACAGCAAGGCCAACCATCCACATTTTTCTCCCTGAATCTACAGCTGCTCTGGTGCTGAAATTGCTCTCCTACAGTCACCACCACTACTGGCTGCACAAGTATGGTCTCTGAGTGTCTCAAACTCATTCAAGACTTGGGTTGTAACTTGGGCATTTTAGCAATGAAGATCAAGGGTTTTATTCCAAGAACAAATTCCCCTGTTGACTGTGGTTTGTGTGGATTGTGCAGGCATATTTCTACTCAGCACCCTCCTTCACTTGGTGCAAGTATTATGCCAGAAAATAGAGGTGATTGTCAGAGATTTCTGACAATGTCCATTATCTTTAAGCAGGAGGCAAGTTTTTCCATCATTTATAAATGATGTGCACTCTTTTGGGTTCTTTTTTACTTTCAACAAGCAAATCATCTTACTTTTGCACATTCCTACCCAGAGAGAGCTCTGACTGAGGTGGCATTCATCAGTAAGAGGCTCTCTTTGTCCCACTATTCACTTCCTATTTCTTCTGCCTTATGCAGCTGTGACACAGGAGCACTGTGGTT
The DNA here is from genome assembly GCA_035584735.1 of Pseudotriccus pelzelni. Taxonomy (NCBI): domain Eukaryota; kingdom Metazoa; phylum Chordata; class Aves; order Passeriformes; family Tyrannidae; genus Pseudotriccus; species Pseudotriccus pelzelni. Next base: position 6,639,647 of record JAWMRA010000161.1, on the reverse strand, counting down.
GTAAACAAAACCAAGTAAGATTTTGGAGGCCAGCGCTGTCTCACTGGTAAGTCTGAAATTTAAGCTGACTCCTGAGGAAAGAGTAGCTTTGCCTTCTTTTTTAGTAACTTAATAGCCATCCTAAACTTTTTTTTGTCCTCTGTCCCGTGTAGTGACAATTATGCAGAGTTCTCATTTGAGTAAGCCCTATTGCAAAACACCAGTCTTTATTCCTTCGCTTCCTCTCCTTGAGTTTAGGTCTCTGTTCATACCAGCTGTTCCAGTTCTAGGTAAAATGGAACACCCAATTGCTCATGATGAAGATTAGGATGTCAAACTCTTTTGCAGCAGTCAGTGTTTCCACACGTAGTCTATTTTCAGACAGCACAAGATCAGAGCTCTAAATTGTGCAAAGCTGGCATTTAGTGTGCCCTTTAACATATAAATGCATTGAATAAAAGCAACGGAGACTCCAGTTTGTGCTAACCCTGGTTAATAAAGAAAACTGGAGACTGCAATGTGAGGGATTCTAGAAAATACTGTATGAAGCATCGCTTCCTGACAGGAATGACTCAACAGCTGCTTTTCTTACCTTAACGCGACACTCCTAGTTAATAAAGCTGCACAGAGGGAATGATCAAGAATATTTATTCCCTATGGTTCTAGGACTGAGTGTTTTTCTGTATGACCTGACATTAGAAGCAACTCAGCTTCTGTTCTTTAGGATCTGCTCCATTAGCCACTTTTCAAGCCAATCATTTTTTAACAGAATCATAGAATCATCATAGAAAATCCTTAGTTGGATGGAACCCACAAGGATCATTGAGTCCAAGCCCTGGACTTTTGCTCTCAATTTTTCTGCCTGCAATAATTTAAAATGTTAGATCATCTAAATATAGTAAAATTGTAAAAGCACTCTCAGTAAAGTCCCAGACAAAGTTATGGTGTAATAAAAACTGTATGCTTCTTACACACATAAGAAACATCTCCTTAATTCAACATACCAATTCTTTTTCATCTTTCAGGATTCAAAGACATCAGGAAATCAGTGCACATAGAACTGTGAAATTCCATGCTCCAATATTAATATTCAGTAGTGACTTTGATGTCAGAGCAGCTATTACCCTGCATTCGTTGTTTGTTTGAAAAGGAAAATCAACTGGAAGGTAATAATCTATTGAAATATTTCTACATTTCATATAGTTTTATCTGTAGAATTATGGATATAATTAACTAAGAAGTATTCTTCTGGGAAACTTTATTAGGAGTAAGGGGTACAGATTAGATTATTTTTAACGTGAATGTCTTTAGCATGACATCGACCTATTTCAGTATCCTCCATAACAATATTGTAATAAAAAATAATTTTTCAGAAATACCTCAATAGTTCTTTCCACATGAAAAACTAAGATGGCAGATACCACTTGTATGACTGAAACAGTGATGACCTCACTGCTGCCCAGATTTGCCTCTAAACTGCTCCTCAGAATATTATTCCAAGGTATCCACTGGCATGGCCGCTCGTGTGTTGCAGGCTGGAGTTTGTCCACCATCAGACGGAGGTGGATTAATGAGCTAAAGGTTTAAATGACAGTAAACACGGAGTCTGTGTGTCCCTCTGCCACAGACGGACAGAACACATTAATGAGCAAACCTCACACCAGGGTTGCTCCTCCAGCTTCTTGCCTTGAGGCATCACATTGTGCAAAGTGTCAACACTACACTAGGTGAGGGCAGAGGTTCGTGTTGCCAGGGGCAGTTTCTTGCAGTTTCTACTGGTAGACCAACCAGGTGATTTAAAGGCAGTGGGAAAGAAGGATCTGAGGCCTATAAACCATGTTAGGAGTTGTACGAACACACTTTATGGTGTGCGTCATTTTCTGAGTCAGCTTTGTGGATTGAAAGATATCTCTTCTCTCCCTTCTGAGAATGAGGTTTGTAACTTCCTCAAGAAACAAACTTAGTAGCAGGTGTTTAGCATGATTCATAAAGATATTTGGGTTGCCATTTCATTGGATTCTATTTTCCTGTGATCAGTGCACAGTTCAGAGCATCATTTATTGTCATTGGCATTGAGTTTTTCATCAGTAACAATACAAAACGTACATTTTGCTCTGCTTATCACTGCCTCATCATAAATATGACTTCTGGTATTCCCTTCTGTGGATGGCTCTATCAGGTTTATGACTTCTTGTCCAAAATAAATTGGATGGAGCAAAATGAATTAAAGTGCTTTTCTGTTCTCTGGACAAAACATGCCCAGCACTCTCACTGTTTGCTGGGAGACAACAAATGTTTTCAAAACACACAGAGCAGAACCAACTCAGCTGCCCCACTATCTCTACAGATTTAAAGTCATACTATTAAAATTCTCAGAGCACACGTGAGTTCAGTGTGACAAAGATATTCGGTTAATTACTGCCCTTCATACGAATCTTAATCTTGTATAATTCTGGGGGCATGTATCATCAAAGAAATTAAGGTTTAAAGCTGTCACTGTAGATGCATCCACTTTGCTTGCAGAGCTCCTCTAATGTAATCTGGGCTCATGGTGTGCCATGTGCTAACCCCGAAGATGGGAGAACTAAGATAAATGTGAAGGAAACTACGTATCAGAAGAAATATAACTGAAAATACAGCCCAATAGTTCAATAGCAGGTGCACTCAACACCTGCAGGGCACAGCAGGATGCACAACACCCAGGGCCACTCAGTCTGGTTTGTTTGGATATCCCAGTGTTTGCAGTGTGTGCAAACGGACACACTCTCAAAAGGAATCTCATGCTTTTTCTCTCATGTACAATTTAGTGAGTAGAGATGGCAAAGTGTGGTTGCACCCAAACACAAACACGCCTGGTTTGTATTTGCAAGTGCCATGGCACATGTCATGGGTTCAGGTACCTGGGTTTTTGGTAGTAGGGAAGCCACAGGGGTGGTTTCAGTTAGAAGCTGCTAGAAGTTTCCTGTCTTATGAAAAGCCAATGGTATCCAGCTCCAGGAGGGATTTCCTGTTGCTGGCCAAGGCTGAGCCAACGAAGGTGCATTTCTGTGGTAACACATTTAAGAATAGAGGAAAAAAGGTGGTGTCACAGCAGAAATTCCAGCCTGCAGAATCGCAGAGGAGAACATGGAATAACAATCAGACTCCAAGGTCAGCTCAGGGAGGAGGCGCCTGGGGGGGGCCTCCCTCTCCTCCTCCAGCAGGAGAAAGACTGAGAGCCGAGGCCCCTGACACTGGTGGGAGACCACTGGGGTTTGGAGATTTCCACACCCCCCCCTGCAGCTCATGGAAGAGCCCACACTGAAACTGGTGGTTACATGAAGGAAGCTGTGACCCCATGGGAGGCCAAAGGATGGAGCAATGACCTGTGGCCCATGGAGAGTAAAACCCATGCTGAAGCAAGTTTTCCTGGGTAGGACTCGTGGCCCTGTGGGGGACCCACGCCAGTACAGCTCATTCATGAATTACCCATGGGACAGCAGATTGGGAAGAACTGATGCCCAAGGGATGGACTCACACTGGAGAAGTACATCAGGGCCTGCCTCCTGTGGGAGAGACCCCACGGAAACAGGGGAAGGACTCAGAAATGTCCACCTGTAGCTCATGGTGAAGACCATGGTGAAATAAGTGTCCCCTTGGATGTGGTTACTTCTCCACTCCATGGAGGAGTAACCTACAGGACAACAGAATGGGAAGAGCTGCAGCCCGGGGGAGGGACTGAAACAACAGTGAACCCCCTTTTTTCCCGTCCCCCTGCAGCACTGGGGGAAGGAGAGGAGATCTGCAAAGAAGGAGGAGTGGGGGAAGGTGTTGTGTTAGAAAACTGTTTTATTTTTCACCCTTTGGCTCTTATTCTGTTGGCAATGAATTTAGCTTTTAGTTTGTTAGTAATAGATCCAAGTTTTATTCTCACTCTGATTTTGTTTTGCCTGTGAACACTGCCTTCTCCTAGTTCGTATCTCTCCTCAAAAATCCTGGCTGGTTTTTTTGTTTATTTGTTCATTTGTTTGGGGTTTTTTCTCTCTCTCCTCTGCCCACTTGGAGAGGGAGAGCAGGGGGATAAGTGGCTTTCAGTGGGTGCTGGTGTCTGGCCAGGGTCAAACAACTACAGCACAGCAGAAATGGATCTGTGGAGTAAAGCAGTTGATTCTGTGGGCCTGATTTCACTTAATGGGTCTTGGGAGGGGAGCTACTCCAGACTAACTCTAGTGCTGTGAACTGAATTAGCTCTTGGGGCACATTAGGAGGGCTCTTGGGGGAAATTTCTGGTTTGAGGTTGCTCCACTGCATGAACCAAACCATGATAACTGGAGAGGATCAAAAGGTTTACTTTGGAAATGTATGACTAACCTGAAGTAAAATGCTACTGGAGCTGCACCCCAAATCATCACAACTCTTGCTACTTCTAAATGAACATCTGAGGTCTGAGCTGAGCAAGATTTATTTTGATTTATACTCTGCAGAGGAAACCTAAAAGTCACATGCCATCATCCTTCAAGTTATGAAATTATGTCCGGAGCTTCTAATAAGAAAATAGATTTCCAGATATCAGAAAGCTAAAACCTGAGTTTTATCAAACTATCAGCAAATCTTTGTGAAGTTCCAAATGTGCAGTTGGTTTTTGCTGCAATCTTCAGTTTGGACTCTGAACGTTGCTTCGGATATGGCATATAGGATTCTTTCTGACTCAGTTTTGATATTTATATTTCCCCTCTTGGCAGAAGTAGTCAGCTTACTCTTATTTTCTAACATTTTAAGCCTGCCAGGAAAACAAGAATCTGAGTCCTCCCTAACTTTGTCACTTCCTCCATCACAGAAGGATTTAACTGTAGCTGAAGAGGAAACATTCTGTGAACCAAAAGCTTCCTTATCCTCATACAACAACCTGAATATCTAAAAAATGTACAAGTCCCAGCAACTTTGTGAGCTCTCCTATTGTTTAGGGCCTTCTGTATCAGTTGCTCTCCCCAGGGCAAAAAAGTTGCATGTGTACACCTTCCTTTGGCACCTGCAAACACTGAGAATGCCTCTTTCTCTCTTCTTCCTTACACCTACGATCAGCCTTAGCTTCTCTGTGCTTCCCTCAGCATGGACTATGCCAGTTCTACCACACAACTGACCCATCACATTTTTCTAACTTTCCTTAATGAAAATCTCCATGGATTTTATAAGAATTTTAGATCAAATGTTTCATCAAGCCAGTTCTTTTTGTTAAGATGTACTAAAAAAATGTTTTCCTTCTAGGGAAGTGATGAATCTTCTTATGTGTTTTATGAGATATTTCTATGAACAAAATTACTGGCTCCTATAAAGATTATGTCTGTAAGATTCACCAAGTGTGCCTAGTAACAGCTTTCTGAGAGATCTGTCACACTCAAAGAACAGGGTCCTTTGTTTCAAGGAAACAGTGCTTTATTTAACATGAACAGACATCTGAAATATTTCAACAATACTCTTACATCTTCAAATCAAATGATCGTTATCACAGTCATTTTCAAAACACAGCATTTTCATTTCACACAGGTGAGCCATCACTATGAAAGTTTCAAAGGAAGCCCTCAGATTAAATAAGATCCAGATGTGAGTTTTCTAAACACAAGTTTTAACAAATGGGAAAATCATTAAATGCTTCTTTAATGTGTTTTAAAATGTCGGTGGGAGCAAATGAATATTTTATTACTTGAAAGATGAACTCTTCAGCATTTAGCTGAGATTATATAACTTTAAATTGCTTTTGAGGACAACTCTTCCACTGCTGTCTAGGCAGTAGAAATAGCCTAGTTTGGGAATAAAAAAGACAGACCCTGAATCCCAGAAGCACCATATTGCCTTGCACGAGGAAACCACAATCAAAAAGGTTTCAAGAGCTGCAAATGAAGTGGATTCATAAACAATACAGTATTCTGGAGAAAGCTCCAGGGTATGCCAAATGTGTCTGAAGAACTAGTGGAGAATGTCTGGACTAATCAGCTTCCAGCACTTATTAAGAGAAAGTATGTATGAATCTATGAGATTCAGACAGAAAGACACAACTCTGAAATAACATCACATCCTGGAGAAACTGAGGATAGCAGCTCAGGAAAGGATAGGAAATGTTAATGTGTGTGGTAAGATTATTCCAGAAACTGGAGTAAATGAAGTTGTAAGGGTTGGTCATTTGGGCAAGCTGGTAAATTCTGCTCAGTGAGGCTGACTCTGTGCTAAAGGATAAGGCTGCACAAATCAAACACAGTAGACTGCAGCATAAAAGCCAGCCACCAATTCAGCAGGAACTAACAAGAAAGGTTAGCAAAGCAGTCCTTGTAAAATGAGCGCCCCGTGACAGGATAAATCCTTGCAGAACTTCAAAACCAACTGCAGTTGATGGAGAGACAGGCTGTGGCCCCAGACATAAACTATAAGCAAGATTAGCCTGCCAAAAAGTAACATAAAAACAATAAGCAATAACACCTCTGACTGGATGGGAACATAGAGCACCCCTGAAGAAATACTGTGATGTCTGGGACAAATAGCAACTGCCAGTTGCCCCAAAAGAAGATTGAAGAACTAGATGAAAGAGAAGATGAGTGAAACTGTATGTTCCATATGATACGTGAAACCCTAAAGAAAGAAAAAAAAAAAAAAAACAAACACAAACCCCAACAACCAACCCCCAAACATTTCCGAGCCTGAAGAAGCTGAAGTCTTGTAATTGAAACTCAAAAGTCTTTTGCATTAGAGCAGGGCTAAAAATAAGTTCTTTCATATTGAAAAGATGGTCTCACATGTATTAACAAGGGAAGAAGGATAAACACAGGTTTTCTTTTTACATCTTTGGTCAACTTTCGGGTGCATGAGACTGGAAACAGGCTTTCATAACCATTCTGTACAACTGGAAATTAGTGAAAAATTCTAGAAAGGACCTCTCTGTAGGAAAGAAAACATTAAAAGCAGCGTGAGAGGAAAACTGTGAAGAGTGTTTCAGAAGCCTATGTTGAACATGTGCACTGTGCTGGACCTCAGAGTTCCTGTCCACTGACTACACAGACAGAGAAGCTAGTGAGTGCTGCAGCCTCACAGCTGTATTTGTGAGCCCAAAGGCGTTGCCAGACCATCAATCTACAGACAGATAGAAATACTGAGAATCAGCCCAACCTTCTGTATGTCCAGCAGGCAGCAAGTTTGATCAGTGGGGAAAGCCTAGCACTGCTCCTTTACCTCCAGCGTGACTGAACAGCTAACTCTGTCATATGATTTTTTTCTGGATTCTGTCATATGGAAGAGAAAATGCGACTGTGCAGAGCACAGACTTTTGGGAGTACAACTCCCGATTGTTTCTGCTGCAGCATTTACAATTAAAAGACAGGCAAAAGTGCTAGGTTTTTTTCAGACTTAAAAATTGTAGAGGGAGAAAATCAGGCCAACATCCCTTACACGGTAACTATCTGTGTGTCTGTCCCAGAGTACTGAGCTATCAGATAGCCCAGGCGGCCACACTGTCCCCAGAACTGGAATCAGTATCACTGCACCCTCGTGGCACTGCACTCAAACTAATTAGATGGGTGATGAGAGATAGAGCTTTTTCAGCTTGCCGTGTGGTTTATAACATATTATAGCTTGAGCTAAATGCCTCTGCTTTGCTTCCTCCTGGGACATGTGTCTGTTACCTTGCCCGGAGTCTGCTCAGGGGTCTCTGCTCCTCCTGCGGGTGCAGGCAGGCCCTGAGCAGCAGTCCCAGGGGACATGGTATGGCCTTGGAGTGGGAAAAGGGCTCTAGGAGGGAGTGCAAGGACAGCACAAGGCTGCCTGTGCCTTGAACTGGAGGCACAGTTCCGTTTAATCGTATTTCTAAGGGGAATAAGTAGATATTGACCTGCCTGTGGTTCTCCACATAACTTGCTGAAAATCTGCTCACTCTGACAGGCATTTGATCCTGGTAAAAAGCCACCAGGTTAGTGGTGCTGCTATGCTTTGGGAACTGTCTGCATCCTTATCTGTCCCCCATCAGTCATGTAACAGACAGGCATTTCATGCTACTATGTGAAATTTAGCCAGAGATCACAAACCTTTAAATGTCCCTAAGACCTGCCACTCCCATGATTTCTGCCTGGTGTCACCACTGCCAGCCAGAGCTGTGCTGTTCTATCCTGACAGAGTTTGTTTTCCTTTTTTCTGAGCTTTCTTGTTTTGTAATACTTGGATTGAGTATTCATTTCAATATCTCTGTAATGTATTTTGTCCAGAATCAGTGCTGTGTGCACTTACCTGCATTGCAACACAGGGTTTAGAGATTATAGAGCCCTCAATGGTGTGGTTGTACACGAATCTTTGTTCACAGAAGCACATGAGAACTCACCACCTACACACCACAGCAAAGAACAAAATGAAACACCCAAGCACTATGCTAAGAGTGTTCTCTGACAGTGTCCTTCAGTGGATTCCAAAACAACTACTGCTCCTTTATTATGCATAAGCACTTACAGAAAAAGTAGATCAGACCAGTACAAATTAGAGTAGCAGAAGCAGGGGGGGTTGCAGCCAGAGCAAACAGATTTTTTGAGACTGGTCAAACCTAGCAGTTGCCTCTGCTTTCCGTGAGGGTCAGACCAGATGACATTCCTTCCAACTAAAATTTTTCTGTGATTCTAAGAGATTTCAAGAGATTGTAGCACACAACCTAGTAAGATAAAAAGAAGATAAGGGAATGACGAAATAAGAATGGCACATGGATGAAATGAAAGATTAATCTCTTTAAGATAATACAGAGTCTTGATTTATTTCAAATTCTCTCGACCAAGTAGATTACTGCCCTTTAGGCAAAATTAATGGAGCCAAGTGCTACAGGGTTTTTTCCATGAAATACCAGGGATTATAAAGATGTTTAACTGATGGAAATAGTTAAGGTAAATGCAGCTGATATAATATCAAGGAAACTCACAGTGCAAAACAACTGTTATGTCATAACAGTTTTGGAAAAAAAAATTTCTTTAATTAAGCAGGAGTAAAAAAAAAAAAAAAAAAGTTTAAATTCCAACTGCACCCTGAATGTCAGATCCAGGGTATGGTCAAAGACTGGAGTCTCTGGCCCACTGTCAAATAAGAGCAGCTATTAAAATGTCTCACAGAAGAAATGCCCAGTTTTATTTCTTCTGAGCCCCAAAGTTCACCAGCCCCATCTGAATAGCATCTGCAAAGGTATTGACTTTCAGACATCTGACTGCTTCAGCTCCTGATTGGAAACCCTGGCTCCCTAAGTAATGCATTCAAGTTTAATCCCAGTAGTTGGTCTTGCCAAAACCAAAGATAAATGTAATGTACACCCCCAATAGCAGAAAGGTGTTTCTCTCCTTAAGAGGGTAGGATTGATTTTCTCCCCTAGGAAGATGCTACTTAGAAGGAGAGGTGTATTTTCCAATCCACATTCTGTCTCTCATCTACATCCCAGTTCTGAAGGATTTATTGTATAAAGCAAAACAGTGCAAGTAGGAGATTCCAGAGGAGTGGCACTCAGGGTGTGTGGCAGCCTGCTGGCAAGGCCACTCTCATGGACAATGGGAGAAAGAATTAACCACTAAAGCAACAGATCGACCAGACTGGGGACTGAAATCAGGTCTGTCAACACCAGTGTGGGTGCCTTAATTGCCAGGTTACTGGATATTCAGACTTCTCCAAAATGAGATCACAGCTCAGAATTATTGCTGAGTCCTTCTGTTGGAGTAAGGACTATTGCATTTAGATTGATATTCTTAAGTGGGGGATCTTTTGTCTCTGCCTGGATAGAGGTATTTTTCCCTCTTATTAGGGCTTAAAACAATGAGCCTGACACATTCAGACTGCAGTAGACCACTTCTACTTAATTTTCCTCGGCAAACCAGACATTTTTTCTAACCAACTCAAACACACCTGGAGTTTGCTGGATTTGTTGTGCATTTGCAAACCATTGCCACAGTAAAAGCACTACATTTTAATCTTCTGGGAAGCAGGCATAGGTACTGTGTGTTTGTTGCAGTGTTTGGGATTTCTGGGCACCCTTCTGTCTGCTTAGGACTGAATGGTGAGACCAGAAACACTTGACAAATGTCCAATAGATCCTTAAATTCTGCCCCAAAATATTGTATCCTTGGGAGTCTAAACACCTGACCCCTCCGCCTTAAGGGTCAAGTCCTGTTGGAGGTTGCAGCAATATTGTAGCAATATTACAGCTACAATTAAATCAGAGACTATCAATCTAAAAAACTGACTATCAACTAAAACCAGAAATTCATGGCAGTGAGAATCACAACCGTGCATTTGGTGGAGTTTAAATCTATTGAGTGGCCAAAAATATTATCTTCTGGTCTAATAGGGCTAATGTTAAGGTGAATTTAAGCAGCTCTCTAGTTCGGTAGCTCAGTTGAGTGTAACCTATCTGAACAAAGCATTTTTCAGTGTTAGAATTCATACAGTTCATTGCTTGGTGAGAAATTAATCTTAACAGGGGTGTCTCAGCATCAGTGGCATCTTGCAACCATGTACCGTGAACAGATTACATTGCTCAACTGCTGTAAATCTGCTCAGTGGATATTAGTGAAGATAATGACTGCCAAATGAGCCAATATAGTCTTTTCTCAATGTTACCCTAAGCACGGCCAGCAGCAGATGCTTAAGGAAGCAGAGCATAAGAGACAAAGGCAGGGTGTTGCTCTCCTTGATATTAAACTTCTGTCTTCCAGTGCTACTCACGTGTCATAAATATATCATCAGGAAACTGCACGTGGCACTAAGGTTGATGGCCTTAAATCAGTATCAAATATTATATTAGAACCACAGTAGCATCTTCAACAATATATTGTCCCTGATGGGTACAACCAATAGCATTAAGTGAAATTCAGACAAAAGAATATGCCTCAGATGAGTTAATTGCAAATACTAATCTTACCCTCAGTGTTCATAGGCCCTCCGTATCTTGTTTTGCTCTTGCAGACTTGCGGGTCTATCAAAGTGAGTAAGTTCGTCAAAAGAAGGCCCACAGTTTCTGAGTGTGGTGTTTCTCCTACTGCTACCATTATTTTTCTAGTTTTAAGTTTCAAATCATGTTCCAGGTCATATCATTCAGTGACTCACAAGAGAGTCTAGAGTCAGTCTTAGGCAGGTGGAAATAAAGTAAAAATCTCAAGATGGGTCCTGGGACCATGCCTAAAAGCCAGAAGATAAGCACATACCAGACTGATCCTTCCTTCTTTGTGCTGCTGTGTCTGCTGCAGTGTCATTTAGGGATAGTTTCCAAGCTCTGGCCAGAGATGCTGGCAGAGTAACTACTTCACAGCAGCAATACGAATCACTTCAACATAAAATTTGCTTTATCATGGTGTGGTTTCCTAAGGTAGGATTTATCTTTTTCCATACTTTAATTTGTCTTACATCCTGGTATCTTCATCAGGGATCTCATTCCCGTTCATCTGTTGAAGCTGTAACTTGCCATGAGTCTGAGGCTGTTCTTATGGGCTTTTTGTGCTATGGCAGCCTGAAAAGCTTGCTGAAGAACAGCAAAACTTTGTTCAATAGGTAACTACATCACATCTTGACAGTGCAGCTATGAGAGAAGACATGTATTTTTCCTCATCTATTCAAAGATTCACTATCAAAATAAAGGAAAGCTTACATGATTCTCCATTTTCATGCCTGGTGGCTTTTCTGAACACCTTCTCCATATTCACTGTCTGGAAAGTCAGAGGGACATCACAAATTGATATGAGAGTCTTTTTAACCATTCCATTTGCTGCTGATGTCCAGTCTTCAGCTCTTCTTCATCCATCTACACTTTTTCTTGTTTGAAATCTTTCCCTGCCCTACTTTCTGTTGCCTTCCCCCCCTCTCCTCTTCTTTCATTACCTTCCTTTTTTTGGCTCTTTATGTACTTGCTTTTGCCATGTTGACAGCTACCTTTCCAAGTTCAGAGAAATTTCAGAGAGGTGTAACCAGGAGCCTTAAGAAAAAGACACTCCTTGTGAATCTGTGTCAAGAGAAAGCCACGTGTTTCTTGGGTAGCCAGGTTACCCCATGGCAGCATCAGAGCGTTCCTAAATTCACAACAACTGTTGAGTTTGAGGGGACTGTTGTGTCCATAAATGAACAAAGGCAGAGTCCTTGAAGACCAACTACTGCCCTTTGGGATCATACAACAAATGCAGCAATCACAGAGAGCTTGGAGGCAGCCCCAGGTGGGAGCACCCCACCAGCCTGGCAGCTTATCTGGGCTGCTGTGCCCTCCATCCTATGATCACTACATGGGGAAATGCTGGAAGAGTGTGTACCTTCCAGCACTGCTCTGGGTATCCAATTCCTAATCTCACAGAAAACCCTGCAAGGGAATATGCCTTTAACTTTCTCCTCACCGCAATCAGCACCAGCAGCTCCTTATACCAGCACCCCTGACTGAAACCAAAATGAGTGTAATACTTTTTGAACATGTCTCTAGGGTGGAACGTGTGGGGCAATTAGCAACAGCAATTAGTTCAGAGCTACGGAGAAGTAACACACAACATACCTGATCACAAAACCATGGCTCTCTGAGCTATTCCAGCAGACAGATTGCACAGGCAGCAGCATTGCATGAGCAAACTGGTGGCCACCAGTCACAATATACCTTGTCTGCACTCAAAGGCCTCACCCAGTAACCATCCCTGGGATCAACTGAACAAGCAGAAGGGTTTCTTCATCCACTTTTCAATCAGTGCAGGCTACAAAAAATAAGGGATCCCGATTCTCTGCTCTCTGCCTCCTGTTTTGCAGATGTCTCCTAATATTCTGGAATGCCCTGCTACAGGCATCTACAGGAGACTTCTCAGCAGACACAGTCTCACAGATCATCACCCTGCCGGCAGTGACGTGGAGGTAACTTATCACTATGACATGGATCATCTTCAGGGCTTGATTTCACCCATCCCTCTCATCAAATAAAGGCAGAAATAACTCTGCCCCAGTGCTTGCAGTACTGCAACCCCTGCTTGAGAGCTTGGTCACTGTGGGGATGGAGACACCAGGCAACAGAACAGTGCCCTGTTCTCACTTTCACATCTTCCTTTGATAAAGAGGACCATCAATACTGATTGCTTCAGGCTTCTGATCTGCCCCTGTCATGCCAAGTTGCAATGAATATGATGCAACATTACCAATCAAAGGTACAATAAACACTGACAAACGGCAAACTTTTGAAACAGGGAATGATTATATGTCTAAGGAAGAGATTGTTTCACAGACAAAAACATGAAATGGCTTTTTTTTTTGGAAGAGAGTAAACACGAGAAATACATTAAATACTTTGAACCTACAAAATCAGAAATGCTAGGCTTGAGAGAAATCCTTTGGAGAAATACCATCAAGACAGGTTGTTCTGCTTAAATAAATGGATACTATTAAACTGCTTAATAGAACAACAGCAAAAATCGTGAAGTAATCATTGTGAGCAATAACAAACTTGTGTAGTTTATATTGTTACACAGATGGAGTGTAACTTGAGCCCTTGTTTATTATGTGAGCTAGATGTGTGTCATCAGTCCTTGAGAACAAATTATAAAGTTATGCAAGAAAAGCATAACTAATGCAGAAATAGAAGGGAGAACTGACTATGAATCCAGAGGTACCAAAACTTGGGGTATATTGTGCAGTTACTAAGAAAAAGAAGCATGAATATTTCAACATCTTGATATGGAAAACTAATAAATAAAATAAAGAGGCAAAGTGAAGCATGAAATGAGCTGATATGAATGGAAATAGCTACGAGTAATGCTTATGTGTGGATACGTGATAATGAAAACTCACTGAAAAAGTGAAGAAACGCCATCAACACAAATAATTCATGACTATCAATTAGAATTAATACTAAAAGAGCCTGTAGCCTAGACTAACAGAAATGAGAGGAAATTTCATTTATATACAAATGTGTAGTTTTGTACTTGGGAACAAATAACACCACTTTGTGCTAGAACCTCGATAGCTTGACATGACAGAGGAGGAAACCAAAATATACTCATCAGAGTCACACTTCTTATGAACTGCTGACATGAGGTAGTTATGAGAAAAACAAATATAAGCCTAAGCTGCCATCAAGAGATCTGTTCTCAGTAGAGGTATGAAAATATTTTTGCTCTGTAAGGTCTCAGTGAAACTTCATCTGAAATATTGTATGAAATTATGAATTAAATCTGAAAAACAAGCAAAGAGGGGATCCTGGAATGGAAAAGAAGAGACTCTCTACAGAAGAGATTCTTTAGACAGAACATGGCACTTCTAGCCTGGTAAAATGAGGGCTGAAATGGGATAAGATTGCTCTCTACAAACATATCACTGCAGGAATGGTTTGTTGGCTGAAAAGGCAAATGTTGGCAGAGAAACAAAGGTGTATATTGGCAAATTCATTTCAACTGAAAATTAAAGGACAATTAAAGGAAGGTTAGAAGAAGCAAAGTACAGCTGTGCTAAAAATCGGACAGTCATTTTACCAAGGGACTTCTGTGACCCAGTGTCTGGGACAGCTGAGCACCATGAGCCCTTTAGGCCCCCTTTAATCCTCTGTCCCTAACAAGGCTACCTGTCTTATGACCTTTTCCAGACAGTCTTCTGTTTCTAATTGAGCAAAAACTTTCATATCTTTAATATCTGCTTCCTTTCAACAAGTCTATCCTCTACAACAATTTGCCCCTTACAAAGCTGTTTTATTTTAATCGTGTGACCCAGACTGCCACATGATGTGGTGACCCAAGCCTCACATGATCAAGCTGTAACTAAACTTCCGTCATTTCTCTAAAGGATCACTTCACCCTACAGCACTCCTCACTCAGCCATTCCGAGCAACCCTTTGTACCACCCACAGGTTTATCGATATATTCAAGGTACTAAATAATAATTAAATGTATTGATATGCCAAAAGGCAATTACACCAGAAAACTTCAATAAAAAAGAAGACAGAAAATATCAAACATAAATATCACTGATATTAAGCTGACAGGACTTGGCACGGTAGCCAGTATAGTTAGGAGGTGTTTTAATTAGTTTTTCCAAAATAAGGAGAATGAAATGAAGTTTCATATGTAGATCTCACAATAGGTATTTTTGCTGCTTTTAAGTGACATGGCAAGAACACCAGAGGATAAATAATGTTTGTGTGTAGTCATGCAGGAAAAGATAACAATCAGTTGACAGGAACCTTATAAATTTCAACAAAGAGAAATACAAAGCCCTCCACTGGGGAGGAAAAACTCAGTGCACTGGGACAGACTGGGGACGAGGCAGGTGGAAAGCAGTTTTGTGGTAAAGGCCCTGAGGGTCCAGGTGGTCAGCACACTGACCGTGAGCCAGCAATGTGCCCTCACGGAAAGAGGGCCAACAGCCTCCTGCATCAGGAAGAGCACTGCCAGCAGGCCGAGGGACTTGATCCTTCCCCTCTACTCAGCACTGGTGAGACCCTTCTGGGCTCCCAGTACGAGAGACTGGGACACACTGGAGTGAGTCCACTGAAGGGCCATGGAACTGATCGAGTGACTGCAGCACCTGCCATGCAAGGGCAGGCTGAGAGTGCTGGGGCTGTTCGGCCTGGAGGAGAGAAGGGCCAGGGGGATCTCACCAGTGTGTGTAATACCTGGGCAGAGGAAAATAGAGCCTGACTTTTCTCAGTAGTGTCCAGCAACAGAACAAGAGGATACAAAGAAAGATACAACATTTCCATTTAAAAAAAAAAAAAAGAAAAAAAGAAAAAAAGAAAAGAAAAAATATTTTTTTATTATTGTGAGGGACGTCAAACACTGGCACAGGTTGCCTGGAGTGGAGTTTCCATCCTTGGATGCTCAAAGCCTGGCTGGATACAATCCTGATGAACCTTCCATAGGTGGCTCTGCTTTGGGCCTGGAAGATGGAATGGACAATCTCCATTCCAATGTATGATTTAGTGATCTTTACTGAATATACATTGTAATCCTAACACTGGCTCCCAAAAAACCACAGAACTGGCACATTAGAATGGAAAACATATAAAAGGTAGCAGATTGCATTCAACTGCAAACAATGTATTTGTTACTCATCCCCACATGTGTGTGCTGATATGCTTTAAATATATTCAAGATTAAGTTTAAACCCCACTCAGATCACTAAATAAGTAGGTTCAATCAGTTAGTTCATCAGTAAAGACAAAAGAGTCACTTGACAAAAAAACTGTATCAGCTCTTCGGAGAGCAAAATCCCAAGTTTCCTCTCATGAGATGTTTACTCTGTTTTGAATCCAAAGATATCTTTAAATATACTAACTAGCTTTAATACATAGCTAAAAATAAGTCCCTGCACTTTTCCTAAACTGGTTTAACTAGTTTTGATCCGACCTTTTTCTTTGAACCGTAGTACCGCAAATTAGAAAACAAATCAGCTTTAACTGTATTGGTTACTGCTCATACAAAGGCTGGTTCTGAGCTTCTGTAGGACTGTATCTGTCACACCACGTCCTGTACAGCAGTAAGTCTGCAAATTCCAGCCTATATTACTGTGTCTGGAATGCACCGTAGCTTGGGGACAAGAGCTGTTAATGCTCATTCCACCACAAATACATCCCTTATAAGCCCTTCCTTTTGATGTGGCTGGTAACCCCCAGCAGCACGAGCTCAAATGAAATGTTATGAGAGTCTAAGTTTGGCGAACAGAAACCGCTTGTGACCTTTCTTCTGGCAGCACAGAAAGTGACATTTCCCTTGACTGATCTTTTAATTAAATGGGTTGCATTCAGCAAGAAAATCGGAGTGAGCATCCACAAAGCCTTCACAAGACCGTGGCAAATACATGCCTTGGTTTACGCAGAAAACTGCACCCTCCCTAATGTGTCCGTGGCTGACTGAAACAAGGAAACACAAGTATCATTTGCATAAAAGCAGTTCTGTTTCTGGGGTATACAGTATATATATAGGTGTACAGTGTATATATAGGTGTGCAGTGATGAAGTTAGGCACAGAGAAACAAAGTTTCTGTACGAACACCGGGCTCCTGCAGCGTGGTTGTAATTTCTAGTGAATCCTCATGCGTTTGGCCTGGCACTTGTCTTCTCACACTTTTGCCGGTGACACGTGTTTCAGTCTCCAAAGCAGAGAGACGAGGGAACCTAGTCCAGGCAGTGGATGCAAAATCAAACATTTCTATGAGTTGGTCAATAAAAGGCAGAAAGTTGTGACAACTGTTTGCCTTGCTTAAAATTGGAGAGATGTAGTGAAGCAATCCAGAAACCTCTGGAAGGTTCCTGTGAACGAAATAGCTTTCTAATATTGCTTAGGAATGTTCATCAGTTTAAAGATATCAACTGGATTTTTCTCTCTAGGCCACATTTGTGTTGATATCTTCCCTTTCTTGTGATGAAAAATTCATAATGCTACCTTGAATAACCAGTTTGGTGGGTTCTTTGAGAAGTAACCATATGTTAGTACATGAAAATGCAAATGCATCATGACACTATGTCACTATGATGCTTTCCTGATGTTAATAATTTAGGAGGGATTAATTAATTGTGACTTTAAAGGTCTGGAAAAAAAATCAGATCATTATCTTTCAAAATATTCCCACAATTTCCAAGGCTTTTGAGGTCCTGAAGGAGTTTTACAGCACTGTGAACTCCTGCTGTACCCCTGTGGTACACTGCTTTATCAAGACATTTTGTCCTAGTGCACTATGAGACTGATGCACAGTGTCTGTTGGTGTTGCAGTTTTGAGCTCACTGAACTGCACTGGTGGTCAACACAAACCAGCGACGGTGTACTCTGAACACTTGATATTTATTTTATGTTCTGATGGCACCCGAAACAATTCTGTCATACTTTGCTGTGTTGCCATTAGTTCAGCTTGTGGTAATGCACATATTAGATGTATGATGATGTCTCGGTGATCTTTCCATCAGAGGTATGGAGGGTATAGAATCCACAATACTTAAGAAAGTTTGGGACTTTTATGATGTACTTTACCGCGATAGAGACCACATGGATTGGATATTTTCAGCCTACACAATTCATGCTTGATAACTCATGTTTTTTCCCTGTTCTGCCCGGAAATTGAGTTTAAAATTCTGACACCAAAATTGCCTAATTGTTATTACAAAACAGCCATTTATACCGAATGCATCAGTTAATCCATTGTCACTGCATTATAACGTCATTAATGAACTATGACAATGATCAGAGAATACAATATGTATTACAGACAAGTTTAAAGCCCCACCAGTTTTTAGCTATTTTCAAAAATGAGACTGGACAAACTACACTGCTGTGCCCATAGTGAAGTGTTGCTGGGATCTTCCCCATGACATCCATTTGGTGTCACAGACACATTTTACCAAGGTACTTCCGAAAAATGCACCTAAATGTAACTGCTGTAACGATCTGAGAAGCTTTAATTTGCATATACCAACTAGAGATCTTTTAAAAATAAATTTTCTTAAGAGTTCATGTGCAGTGACCGCAATTCTGCATCTGCATCTCTCTGCTGCAATGGACTCTTCCAGCCTGGGGAATCTGAAATGGAAATGCCTCGTCCCTATGGTCGGTAGGGCTGCCTACCATATGTCAGGATTTCAGCAGAACAAAAAAGGGAAGCTTGGTGTGTAGTACTGTACAACAAAGCAGGAAAACTTTTCAGCAGAAAGTGGGAGATTAGAACTCAAGTCTTTGCACCGACTGAGTTGTTTTGCCTGTATGACTGATGATCAGATGATGTCTCTGCTTCAGTGAGCAGGTGTCTTCCAAGGAATAGTCTGTGAAAAACTGTCCTCTAAACAGTTATGATAAAGAGTTTACCGTTATATGATTCTAAGCCCTCTGTCAAGAAGTACTTAGGTGGCAGGCTTAACTAGTACGGATTAGATAAATCATGAGAATACACATCTAAAAGTATAAAATAATTATTCAGTTGCTGTGCAGCACAAACTCCCGTTCTCACGGCCTGGATTAGGCACAAGCCATTTGGAAAAACCAAAGTGCACTTGCACAAGCAAAGACTGTGCTTACAACAATTCTCATATAACACCTTATATGTACAGTAATCTGAATTAACACGGGTTGCACAAGCTTGTATAGGGTGTTTGCTAACTTCTGAATGCTTTTTTTATTTTTTATTTTTTTCCTGTGGAGGTGATGCACGTCCCTCTGTGCAATATTTAGTTGTGAAACCAAAAGGCATATGGTGGCACGGCACCACCGGCATCGCGGAATCACGTTGCTTTGCAGAGCTCTTTGGCAACAAACAGCGGGGCAAGTGAAGCGCAATTATTTTCAGTAACAATCTGGTGACACTGACAGCCGGTTTGGTGGTTTAGGGGTGGCAGCGGCAGCGCTGGGTGATGGTCTTACAGGCCCTTTCCCAGCCCTCTGATGGCTCTGTGACTCTGTGGCACCGCACAAGTAGCGCCGCTCGGGGCCCTCCCTCCGGATTTTGGCTCCCGGGCTCATCCCAGTGCTGCGGCGGCGGCGGGTCGGTGCAAACCGGCACCTCCGGGCTCGTCGCTACGGCGGCCGTGGTTGTTTCGCACGGCTCGGGCTGGTCCGAAGCCGGGCAGGTTTGTGCCCCGCTCGTTCCGGGCGCGGAGCGCACCCCGAGCAGCCGCTTCTCGCCCTCACGGCGGGGGCGGGGGGAGGGGGCGGGGCTTGTCGGGGATCCCGCCAATCGGCGCCTCCGCCGTGCCGCGAGCGGCGGGGCGGGCGGCCAATGGGCGCACGGGGGAGCGCGCGCGCAGCGGCCCAGCGGGAGCGGCGGGGGCGCCGCGCGGGCAGAGGCGGGCAGGGCCGGGCCGGGCAGGGCCGGGGGCGCGGCGGCACCGCCACCGCCCGCAGCAGGTACCGACCGACCGAGCGAGCGAGCGGGGGGAGCCGCGGCTCACACCCAGCCGTCCCCTCCATCTGTCCCTGCCGCGGCGTGCGGGGGGAACGGCCGCGCTGTTTCCGGGAGGGTGCGATGGATGGAGGGTGGAGGGAGGGATGGAGAGGGAGGCGGGTGAGCCGCGGTGGCGGCCGGGCCGGAGAGGCTCCGTGCCCGGTGAGCGATGCTCAGCCAGCGCGGGCGAGGCCGAAAGCCCCCGGTGCGGGCGCGCAGGGCCCGGGCCGGGGGTGCCGCCGTGCCCCCCCACGCCGGGCGGGCCTGCGGCGGGCGCGGCGCCCCGGCCTTGCCCGCGGAGCGGCCCCGGCGCCCCCCGGCCTTTGGCGCCCCTCCAGAGAACGGGCTCGCAGGGACAGGCCACGCGCTCTTCTCCCGCTTGGAAGAGCGAGCGTTCTTCTCGCTTTAAGAGAGAACGGAACCGGGCCGTGCCCTCAGACCCGGCCCGGCACATCCAGAGCCGGCAGAGCCCGCGCAGCGCCCCCGGGCTCGGAGCCCCCGGGGGTCCGCGGAAAGACTTTTTCCCGAGTGAAGTTTAAAGTGTGGTTAATCGCAGATAACGCTCGTTGATAGCGGGCTTGTAATTGAAGCCAGTCGAATCCCATGAAAATAGAAGCCTTTAATTTCATTTAACCTACTTCGTGGCTCGGGCAACTGAAATTTTCTTTATATTTTAATAGCTCTTTCCATAATAATTAAACGAGAAGTGGAACATGTAGGAGTTTAACTATCTGTGACATCCATCTGTAATGTGGCAGGCTAGAATTTCTTGACCTCCAACTTCCCCAATTTGTGTGTTGTGTCTGTACTTCCTAACTGAGATATCTCATTTGAGCAATTTGGAGATTATGTATTGGGACTCTTTAACTCTTTAGCTTTTGTTTTTCACCCTCCACTCAAATATGGGTGGCTTAAAATTTGGCCGTTTCCACACCAAAATCCTCCTATAGCTGGATAGGAAAGATTGACTTTGCAGGTTACGTTCTTGTGGTTTGGGTTTTTTTCTTCCTCCTAGCTGTTTGCAGAACTGTAAAGTAATACACAAATCTAGATCTGTAACTTGTTACTGCGAGTACTTAGTCTTTATTTATTTCTCTTATGCTGGACTTTAAGTGTAATTTAGCACAATTAGGCACAATTGTAAGAGCAAGTGGGACAGTTGCTTTAAATTAAGCGTGGCTGTAGGTTTTGGACATGAATTTTTTTCCTTTTATGGTCAAAAAGTAACTCATTCTATCGATATCTTAATCATCCTTAGGAGCTGATATTGTCAATATAATTTGTCACTGAAACAAAACTAACTTTTGTAGTAGCAAAGGTTTCCCCCTTTGATATTTAGTGTTCTCAGACTTTGAAATGTAGAGGCTGCCTACTAGCCAGATGTGAGCAGAGAGTGTCATTGAGTGTCAGTTTATAGTGCAGTTCCTGACAGTATGCCATGGAGAGTCATCTTTGGAGTAATAGATGCGTTGAAATACCTCTGCTACCATTTTTCCTTCACATGGAGAATCAGTCCATCCACAGGAACTCTTAGCTCCTGAGAGGCCAAGTGGAATCTCCTTCTGACCACTACAAAGTGAAGGGTCCTCTGTCTTCTTCCTGTTTCTGAATTCCGGATCTTGGAGGAACTCCCAGTTCCTCACAAGTGCTGTGCTTGCAGAGTTTGGGAGGGGATGTATAATAAACTGAAATGGTTGTGCAGCCGACTGGAAAGTCCAGGAGGGTGCCTGAGGAGGTTCTGGATTTGTTGAAGACACGGCTGTGTCATTGCAGTGGCTGCAGGCTTGGTTGGCTTCTCCTGCCAGAAACTGTGTGTGTGGCTTTTTTGTCACAAAATATTCACTGTTTGAGGAGGATCTGCGTTTGGTACCGTTTGCCTGTTATTTTTCTGCAGGAAGCAGAGCTTCTGAGTAGCAAAAATAAAAATTCTGAAAAGGAGCCAATATCACCAGAAATTGTGCTTGGTTAGTTTGGTACTTTCTGTGTAGGTGGAGGACTTGTGTTATGGAAACATTTAGCGTCTGGGCATGGTCAGTACTGTCATGGACATCCATAGTGTTTCTCCCAGTTGCCAAATCTAAGCCTTGCAATAATAGTCTTCCAGCTCTGCTTTGTTTAGCCTCAACACTTGCAAAATCTGGAAGCTGTGAACTCTCCTAACAAATACTGTCTCTCTGAATAGACTAAGTGTTCCTATTTGCCTTTTTTTTTCCCTTTTGCTTCTGAATGTCACCAACCAAGGGTTTATAGTGAAACCCTGTTAATAAACCTGCTTGTCCTTGCGTCTCTTAAGCTTTCTCTGAACTTTCTCAAGCAGTGGTGCCTCCACGGATGCACCACTTTCTCCCTTTGGGTGTGGTTAGAAGGTCTGTGCTCCGTAGATGTTGCTAAGCTGCCACTTGGTGTTGGTGGCTGTGTGTTCACTGCGTCACACCAGCCTTTCCTTGTCATTGTTCAGCTTGATGTTTGTAAGTTTGTAGAGCTTGTGCAATAGGCATAATTGATAGGTCCAAAAGAAGACATCCCTTAGCGTAAACAGGAGTTAAGATAGGAGCCCTCAGCCACCTGCATGATCAGTATCTGCAGCAGCGAAGTACATAGCTCTGTTCTCCTGAGGAAGAGGGAGGCTTCCTGCATCCTGTTTGATCCGGGGTCTTGCTTTTGTCCTGTTTGGAGGACAGGTAGGCAACGTGCTGATACAGATTTCTATGTACCTATGTGTTTAAGCTATTTTCAGACATAGGAAAATTGTGAAAACGGGCTTCTCTCCTTTGGTAGGGATTTGTTCTACATATATTGGATAAAAACCAGAAAGGTAAACTAGTGTGTTTTTTTTTTCTTTAAAAGATGATTAGGGTTCAAATACAACTTGGTAGAGCAGTTGTCAGATAAATGAGATATTTTTTAGGTTTGCGAAGTTGCTGTGAATTTCTTCAGGAACATCGTGGAAGAGAAAGTATCTTTATTGACTTGCTTTGGAAAGGCATTGCATTGCACCATGTTAAGATGTTATGTTGTTGGACTGTGGTTTTGCATGAAGAATTTTGAAATGGCTCACCTAAACATTAAGGAATTGAGTTCTTTGTTACAGTTATGGAGGACTTGGCTGTAATTTTAATGAAGGGTTCTAAAATCTGAACTCTTTTTACAGCTGTCCAAGCATCAGCTCACCAGCTGTGAGTGTCCTTACTATGGGTGTCCTTTCTCGGAGGCTGCGATTTGGTGAAACATGATCAAGGGCATTTGAGGATTTTCTTACAGAAGTACAGTTAGGGAATAGTGAATTAATGCTAAACATTCACATGTGTCTTCAAATAATGCATTTGGGGGGCTGTCATGATTTATGTATGCGTTTCTGTCCCATAGATCTTCCTTAAACTGCCTGCAAGTCTTCATGTTGGATTTGTGGGGTTTATTTTTTGGGTTTTTTTTTTACTGTAAACAGTGTGGGAAGGTATGGAAGGAGTCTGAAAGTGTTGATTACCAGGTCTTCAAATCCATTGTGTAATGTCTATTGTAAAACGTGATTCAAGCCTTCTAACTCGGTAATATGTAATTTAAAACAAGAGAGGAATAAGAGTTGGGCTTTTTGTTCTTGGTGAAGCACTGATTGTAATTGCTTTCTTAATAGTAACTTTGAGCAGAATGTAATTGCAGGTGCAGGTTTTGGTTGGTTATCTTTGTCCTCTGTGATCAATATGAGGAGGGTGAATCTGGGTTTTAATTACCAAGATTTCTCTCTTAACACTGAAACTTGACAAACTGATGAGCCACTGGAGTGGTGTTTGTTCCCCCGCCCCCTTCCATCCACTTGATTTTCGGCTTTCCCCTCCCAGCAAAATGTCAGTATCACAGAAGGAACTGGAGCAATGACTCTGCTGCTGCTAAGGCTTTTTCTACTGATAACCAGGGCTGGATATCAGCATACTCATATGAAGACTAAACTGATGCCTTTGGCCTGTTTTCCTAATGCAGTAAGAGCTGAGTGATGGGGTCAGCTGTGAGTGTTGCTTTTTCATTATGTTGCAGGTAGGTCCTTCAGACAGGCTCCGTTCTCCTTTCAGAGTAATGATTTATGCAAAGTAAGAGCCATGATTTATGCAACTACCCTGATAAACAGTGAGGCTTTATCTTGTAATCCTTTCATAACCAAAAGTGCAAGTGAGATTTCTAATGCAGAGTTCTAATTAATTTAGATGTAGTGGTCTGGAACTAAGCTTCTGTTCCGCAGATCTTGAATCTGCGTTGCCTCTTGGTTTCCTAGAACTTGAAGTCTCTCTGCATATGTGTTAAACATGTTTTCACATGAACTGGAGATGGAGTATAGTAAATGTTTTTATGTGGTATGTGCTTTCCTGTAATAGCTTAATTTCTGAACTGATCTGTGCCTTCTGTGCAATTTGGAGAAATGAAGTTAATTGTACCAAAAGAGAGATGGATTTTTTTTTCCTTCAACATGCACTTGATGACTGAGCTCAAACAGTAAACAATTCAGAAAAACATTAACTTATAATGTAATTATAAAAATTACATTATAGGTTTTACTTTGTTTTAATTAATTTTTAGAGGAGGGGCTTACTGTAAAAGAAATATAGTTACAGTAAAACGAGGGATTTCTGCAGTATGTACTTTGTGAACAGATTACTTACTAAGAAGTAATTTCTTAGTCATCTGGTACAGAATCCCTCTGAATAGAAGAATAAGTGAATGGAAATTTTTAGTAAAATCAGAGTTTTGGCTGAAAGAAGGTGTGTGAACACATGCTTAAGAAACACCTGTGTAACCACATGGATTGAATAGCTGTGATGACAGAGTTCTGCTGAGATCAACTCAACAGTGGCCCACACTGAGATCAGGTTCACCTCCGTAAGACTAAAGGATTAAGAGGTTAAAGGCTCCATCATTTTGGGCACAGCCCTGACTTCAAAGTATCCTGTTTCACAAGGTGTCTTCAGTGAAATAGTGGTGAATTGGGGCTGAATTCTGCTAATAAATTATTGTGTGGCCATGAGTTGTTTGGTCCAAATTCACCATCTTTCCAGAACAACTGAGTGAATACTGTACTTGGGTGTTGTAATTGTCATGTAAAAGAGAGTTACAGAACTTCTTCCGTGTCTGGTATCAATCTGGATTTTGATATTAATATACTGTAGTGCTGTTAAATAGATCATATGCAGTATTAGCTAAGTCTTGCCTAAGTCAGTTTAATAATGCTCCCTACCTTGAATGCATATGCTGCCAGAGGTAGCAATATATCCAGGAGGAATGTAACTTGAGGAGCTTACACTCTAGGACAAACTTTCACTATCTAGCATATTTCTGTGGTTAAGAATAGTCAGGAGAATTGCTCTTGAAAAGCAGATCTACTTTATTTTTGAACATAGGTCTGTACACACAGTTATGTAAACTTTGACCTAACTATCTTGATTAGTCTAAGTAGTATTGTGTTTCATTAGATAAATGACTTAGAGTGGACAAATCTCTTCATCCTTAAGTAGGCAAGTGTCTTTATAGTCTTCAGTCTTGAAGATGTTCAACTGCTTTGAAATGCCTTGTTATTTTTTGCAAACTCTCTTCACATATAGAGTGTCAGCTGCAAGTTTGCCATACCCTACGTACAGCCTTGGGTTTTCTGGTGGGATTTTTACTGCAGTTGTGATTATGCAGGTATAGTCTTTCAGACTGATTTAGTTTTGTTGTGTTTCACTTTGTTTGTAGAGAACTCAACAGTACCCTGAATCCACCCGTGCTATTTTCTGGACAGTGTGTAGTGAGACACTTAAGGTCGGGCATACTGCCAGGTATAAGCCCAACACTGGCCTGCTGATGTTAAATTAGTGGGCCCATTTTGATAGTTCTTCAAAACTTAGTTGTTCTAATTAGCTTCCAAACCTGGCAACGTGTTCTCTAGCTCCTGGAGGTATCTTAAATTTTCTTGGCAGGTTTGTCCTGCAGGGCACCGTGGCTTACAGCTAGTAAAGAAAGTGACCTTGCAGGGTGTAGATAAGAATGTTGGTGAAGTCTAAATCATGGATAAGGCTTGTCTTTCTGCTTGCTATGGGAAGAATCCCAAGTCTTCCACGTGATTGTGAAGTTTGAAATAGGTACGCTTTAAGGTTAACTTGCACCGAAAGCAGTTTACAACAGGAAATACTCAGTTTCATCATACCAGTCTCTGCTCATCTCTTAGAGCAGTATCTTTCACAGATAAGGTTTCCCAATGGATATAACCTTGGACCACGAAGACAAACAACCTGTGGTCCTTTGGTGATATGCTGGGTGGGTATTGGTGAGATAGGGCAGGTCGTTGGCCCTCGTGGTGGTAGAAAATGTGGACATTCTGCTCATAGCATTCATTGATCTACTTTTGTGGAAACAAGGAAGCAGTTGAAATGAGACATGATGATATGATATGACATGACCCAGACTTGTCTTTCTGGCAGTAACCTTGTTTAGATGAGTTAAATATTACTTCCATGTTGACTGAATCTCTCCAGTTCCTAGAGATTTTTTTTTTTGCTTGCTGTAGTGTCCTTTTCATTTGGCAATTGGAGCTCTATATGAGGGACTTCTGTAATGATTTTTATCTGGTGTGGATGCAGTGATGTGTAAAAATACTTGGTGCACTCAAATTTGATGTCTGTATGGATTTCATCTTCTGAATATACATAAGAAAAATGCTTTTAGCACTTCACTTTTAGACCTTTTTCTGCTGTCCTGCTGCTAGTACTGGGTTCAAGCTGTCAGGAGGGAAGGGGGAAGTTGGTTTGTTGGGCTGTATTTTTGCAGAACCTTGTGACTTGTTGCTGACGTTTGAGAGGTTGGGAAATGCACATTTTCTATTTCCTGTGAGTGATAATCTCAATAGGATTGAATTTGGAGGGAGCATGCTGTTGACCTAATGTTTGTCAGTGATAAAGTAGAAGACAGACCATTTAATCTCTAACAAGGACACACATGCACACTCTCTAGTTGCTGGATTTAGCATTTAAACATTCAGTGGAACTGCAGCAGGCCTTCCTGGCACTTGGAAAGCACATTTTTAAGCATCTTGATCTGTGTTTGGACAAATCTGAGAATTGATCATTATCCTGTTAGAAACAGAATCATCCTTGTTTTGAGAGTCAGAGCCCTCTGAAGCTGTGAGTTAAATATTGCTGCAGTAGCTCTGGAGGCAAACAGAGCTGCTGTTGTTTGCTCCATAATAGCACTTGCTCAGCCCTGGACATGAGAATTTTTTACAAAATGGGGAATGTTGGCTAGGATCCTGGAGTGTTGGGTTGGTTTTCTTTTCTTTTTCTTTTTCCTTTTTTTTTTTTTTTTAACTGAAGTGCTTATGAGCTCTTGATTTATCCAAGGACAGCACCCTTCACATAAGCATATCTTCAGAGTGTCACCGAGGCTTTAGCCCTGAACCTGTGCATTCAGAAGAATCCTGGCAGCAGGTGCTCTGTTGCAGCTTAACGTAAGTTTCCTCTACCAAAGGCTGTTTATACCTGTGAATAATCCGGTCATTTTGATAATTTCTGTTCTAGAGCGAGAATCCTTTACAAATCTCTTATTAATACTTTCAGCTGTCAGCTTTCTTTTTTTCTTGACTCTTTATTTTCTAGTAGCTCAAAGCAGTATGTGTGATACAGGGGTTTAGATATTCCAAAGTGTGCGTTAGACAGTTGTGTGTTTGGTAGAAGTTGTCTGTCTGTGTTTGAAGAGGTGGCTGTTAACAAGTGATTGGATAACTGCTGACAATGTGTGTTGCTGGTTAACGGTGTAATTCAGTAAACGTAAAACAAGTTGTACTCAAAAATAGATACAGTGATTGCTGACACTTAACAACCTTAAAATGTTAAATTTGGGTTTGCTATATTGTCTTGCAAGATAGTTTGGCCTCTAACATATTAACAAGCTGGAGTAGATGCAGAAAAAAAGAACTAAATTTCCAGTAGGAAACACATGTGTTTCTTAACTGTTTTATTTAATAACAGGATTATGGTATAGTTCTTCTGTAATTTGCTGCCGTAAAGAACTTCAGAAGGTGTTGCAGGTAATACTCTGTCTGTAGGGTTTGAAATGAGGAGTTGCCCGAAATGCTATGCTAGCTGGCACGTGGAGATGCATTCTTGGAGAAGGCAGGGAAAGGTAGGTGGAGAATGGGAACATTCTCTCCTTTCCCTGTGGTTGAAATAAATTTTCTTTCTAACAGAGCAAAACATAGGCTGTTGCTTTCAGACTTTGATTGTTCACACCTAGATTCCATATGTGGTTTTTAACCTTAATTCCAATTTGGTGCTTCTAGGCAGTTCCCTCACCATCCCAGTGTTTATTGCTGTAATATTGGCAGCAATATGTACTTCTGGAAAAGGTCACCAGTTCTGTTTTCTAACTGGAATCTTCTAGAGGAATGGAAATAGGAGACAAACTCACTGTGGAAAATTGGTATGAATAAAGCCTACTGGAGTCTAGTTGTCAGAGAACAGGATGAAGGGAAAGGGGATTGAGACTTTCTCAAAGGAAGCATTTCTCAATCCTTAAAACAAAAAGGTAGAATATTAGCCTGCAAACATACAAGTGATGCTGCCTCTCAAGTGTGAATGCGAGTATTTATGTATGCTTGTGGTTTTTTAACTGAACCCGTTTCATCATTGTGCTTCTTCATAGCTCTGGATCTCAAAGTTTTGTAGGTCTGGTGTTCTGTAAGAGTTTCAGGGGAATAATACAATTATTTTTGATCTGATATCAGCTTCATACTCAAAGGAGTATGGTGCGAAATAACTCAACTGGGAAACTTTCTGATCTATTCTAGCTTCCAGTTTCCTTTACATCACATGGCCCTAAATATTGTCTAGTTTTTCAGTTACCTAAAAAGCTGGACTGTAACAACACAGATACTTCCCCTGGCAGCATTACTTTTCATTGCTTTAGCTTTTAGAGACAGATGTTGGACCACAGCCCATGTGCTGGGTGCTGTAGCAAAGTTCCTGTGGGTAAGCAGCCAGAGACTGACTGTGTGAGCAGGTCTGCAGACTGAGGATGCGGCATTATGTCAGAAGTAGGATTAAGCCTCCTTTTGAGGAGGGGTAGGTGAATGAATGGTATTTAGTACTGTCCTAGAGTCTGAAGGGGTAAAAAATACTAATTATGGCTAGTTAGGTAAATTAGTGAGAAGATTATGAGGAATTAGAATAAAACTGAATCTTGGTGATGAAATCACCACAGTAGCAATTGCGTGAGTTTTCTCCTCCCTCCTTGAGGGAACTGAAATCATATCCTGTGTGTGGGAGCAATCATGCAGATTTTTAGGAGGGAATGGAGTTGAGTGGTGTATGCAAAGATCAGAAAAACAAAAGTTATGGGGAAGACATACTCGAATAGTAGAGAGCATTAGTTGTGACTTCAAGAGCCATGGTGAATATAACAGACCTGTATCTTACACTGAACAGGAAAGAATGACTCATAAGCCTGCTGTGTCTTGCTCTCCGTGCTTGTGGCAGGAGGTGTGCTTTCAAATTTGCATTAAAATCTCTTAACTGTGTGGCAAAAGTGGTTTAATATAAATAGCTTTTTCCCTTCACCCGCCTCCTTCAGTCTCATCAACCTTCAAAGGGTTTTGGATGCTGTACTGTGCCCAGCGGAAACAGTAGTGCTTGTTCTGCTCTAAACCTGCTACTGTATCCACTTAGCAGTTATTAGATGATTCACTGTTAACCTTGTCAAAGAAGAGGGTCAAAATAAGATTTTGACTTAAGACTTTGTATCCAAGCTCGTGAAACTAGGACTGGTGCAGGTAGTAACTCATTTTTAGCAAGTAATCCTTTCGGACTTGTTCAGAGACTCATGATATGAGCACATCAAAAGCAGAGCACAGTTGCTTTAATATGACAGATTCCTGACATGTAGACAGGTGTTCCAAAAATATTTACTGACTTTTTCAGGCAAACAGTACAAGTTAAGCCTGTTGTTCGCTCCTGACATACATCTCATCTATTGCCTGATAAGTTCCTGCTTGCAGTAACCTGCTGTTTCAAAAGAACTGAGTGTATTTAGAAGTTGCACCTTTATTCTTGGGTGGTAGGTGAAGAGAGGCTCTCATCCTGCTTAGGTATTTGGTGTTGCAATTCTTATTTGCTCAAGAAATGCTCCATCTGTGTTACAAAGACCCATTTCTGCTGGGTTTTTTTTTCTTTTTTTAGTATTATGGTTTTATTGAATCTGTCCCTTTTGGTGGTGTTTTGGTTGTAATGGTTTGTGGAAGTGCTGTAGAGGAGGACTATAATTACATATCCACCTTAGTATTTTTATAAGTCAAATTAGAGAGGTGGGTAAAACATGGTGGAATTGTATCCATATGCTGCAGTCTTCTACGGTAAAAGTAAGCTGGTTAAGAGTTACAGTAAAGATGTTGTATCAAACTTAAAGTAATGGCATAGACTGAGTCCTAAAGATCCCAAAGGCCATGGTCTAAAGACTGTATTGTTTTAAGAAATACCACTATATTTGACCTCAGAAAGTATATCAGTTTCTATTATATAGATTCAGACATAATTTTCAAGTCATTGATTAAGGGACAGGAAAGAAATCATAATTCGCATAGATAACTTCCAAATTGAAGCAAAACTTCCAACACTTTGGAGCGTTATGCTGGATTTGAGTAATAATCCCTTGCCCTTCATTTTCTTAGAAAGTGTAGTTGTGGCTAACTCAAATCTTAGTTTGTGTGAGAATTCTCGTGACTTTGTTGGGTTTTCTTCTCCCCAACTGACTTAACTGGTGAAAAAGTTGGAAAACTCTTTTGCGGAACTGTATGGGGGTTTTTGTAATCAATATAAACCCACCAGATTTCGTACCAGCCTTCTCTCTGGCCTAATATAATCTTGTAGTAAGGCTCAGCCCAGCAGTGACAGGGGACTCTGCTGACACAGTCAAAATTCCAGGGCCAGCAAGTTGAGATCCCTGGCTCCCTGTCTTCTGTCATCGTCTTGGAAGTATCTACTTGTGGATTGTGTTTTGATGATCCGCCCTTTAGTTTACATGGAGTAGCCACTTGCAGGGGTAAAGGACCCTGCACATAGAGGTAAAAATAGACTGAAGTTGAGTCATTTTCCTGACTCAGTGGGCATCTCATTCCTTAAAACACTGTTAACAGGAGCAGTTTACAAGACTATCTGGTATGACTGTAGTGACCCTGTGGGAGTATTTTGGAATGTGATGAAAAAAGACAGCTTTTAGCACTGGTTATAGGTTAAAAAAGAAAAAGTCTGCTAAGCATTTCTTTCAGGTATGAGATTGAATAGTTACATCTATGCTGTTTATCTTCTGCAAATCTGAACTCCTGTAAGTTATTTAACATGCTTTTGTTTTTAACTTTTGTAGAGGTCAGAATGGTTTCCGTTCCTGAATTCTATGAAGGAAAGAATGTCCTCCTAACAGGAGCTACAGGCTTCATGGGAAAAGTGCTTCTGGAAAAGCTGCTCAGGTCCTGTCCCAAAGTGAAAGCAGTCTATGTACTGGTAAGAAACAAAGCAGGGCAGACACCTGAAGCACGAATAGAAGAAATTACCAGCTGTAAGGTATGTGTCAGATGCTTACAAAGTATGGGAAGTGTTTTTTTTTTTTTGTTCTAACAGAATATAAAATCCAAGACCTGGCAGTACTTCTATAGCTGACTTTCAAGCTATTGGTCTCTAGCAAAGCCAGTTGTTGAAAATTACCCTATATTTAATTCAGGAGCAGTATATTCAGCTGTAATGCAGAGTTGAGAAGTAAAAAATTGTGTTATCTCTTGTTAAGAAAATATAAAGTACTAGAGGCAGTGGACTGGGAGTTGTATCTGAATTGAGACTGTCCAGATATCAATCAAGTCACTTTTTCTCTTTGTGGCTTCTTTTGTTTTCTCTAAGATGAGGCATAGTATTTTTTCTTTCTGGAATGTGATGTTGGATCTACCAGTAAGCAAGAGTACATGATCTCAACAGGAACTTACATTTGTAAATGGAACAGGAATGTTTGTCTTAGTAGATTCTATCTATGGATCTCTGTTAGTCAACCTGTGACAGCTAGAAAGGCACTGAAATTCTGTGCTGTGGAATTATTAAAATGGCTGTCTAAATGATTTTCTCTGCGGTCTGGGTCAAATACTCTGCTCCTGAAAAGACTTGTTACCTTAATGTCCGGCTGGGTGTTCTTACTACACGCAGAACTACCCAATGCTGTGGCCTGTCTTTCTGCTAGAGAGTATCCTGTTGATGATGAGAAAGATGAACAGAAAGAGGAGAGATTTCTAGCGTGAACTTTGCTAAAGCAGAGTTTGGTTATTTCTGTCCAGGTCTTTCTCTTGTAGAACACAGGAGTCAGCAGTTTTGTTTTTCGTGCTTAGGAAATATGTTGAGATGCAATGTAGCCTGTACAAAGCGTGTGCTTAGAAGGTGCTAAAAGGGAATCAGTAACAAATTATGATTGCACGAAGGCTAGGAGGAAGAAGTTTTTTGAAGTAAGGCAATGAATTTCTACAACTCTGACTAGGTAGGATTACAGCAGAGATGGAGATGGCTGGGCCCTTGGCAAATTATTTTCTGTAACTATGTCAAAACTGTAGCTCATTGCTCAAACACATCTGGTTGCAGTCCTGTGCAATATCACAGAATACAACAGAATGAGTTACGGGGGGGTTCTGTCTTAAATTCAGTCACACATTCTCTCTGCTTAAATCCCTCAGTTTGCCACTGTCCTGAACAAGGAAAGGATCTCCAGGCTAAACTGGAGATGAGAAAGGAAAAATTTCTCAATCCACTCTTTGTATACACTATTACCCAAAGAAAAATTAGGGAGTATCTGGGCAAGGAGAGGAGTAGGAATAGTGTGGATTGACTTAAACTTCAGTAAGACTTAATCCTCATTGTAGCTTTTAGGAAACCTGTGCTTTGTGAAAGGCTTTTAAATTTGAGTCCAAGTGTGCTTGTAGCCTATACCAGCTCCTGCTGAGATAACAATGTGATATGGTTTGAGTCTTGGTGAGCACTTACTGCTGGAGCAGGTTCACAGCAGAAGTCCTGGTAAGCAGAATTACTGCTTGAGGTAATCCTACATCTGAGTTCCACGAGTAAGGACATGAAGGGAGGGTGTTACACATCTATGCAGACATGGAGGTAGGGCCAGGTGTTTGTTCTGTCTTCTTCAAATGGTTAGACAAATAAGGCCAAAAGTCTGTAGTTTAAGTGCCATTAATGTCATCAAGATTCCCACAAAAGACCATGAACATTTTAGTAAGATCTATTGTCTTAAAAAGCTATCCTGTTGCAAAGGCCCTGCCTGTAATTTTTCACAATTTGATTGGACTCATTTAAGTGTTCTAGAGATGCTTGAAGATTCTATTTCTTGAAGAGTTTAAAATCTAAAGAGATGAACGTGATATTTGAAATAAATTTTGGGCTAAAAATAGCAAAAAAAATTGGGATTTCTACTTCCTTTGGACTTCAGGTGTCTAATTATTTTTTTTATCTAATTAATCTGTTAATTTTACATATTACTGAATGTGCTCTAGGTGTTTCTTCTGGTTCTGCTCTGTACTGGTGTCAGTGGTGGTGTGAGGTGTGTAGGAATAATGTGTGACTATGGAGCTGAAAAGGGGCAGAGCAAATGTGATGGACATAGGAAAAGTACCAAACTGGCTCTTGAAGAGCTCATCTGTGGGACTGCTTTTTGATTATAATGCCTATCAGCACATTAATATGGTTAACAGGCAGTTACTTCAGTTCCCTGGAGGCAGGCACTGTCATTCCAACTAGAAACACAGCAGGCTTATTTGTCAAAATGACAGAAAGTTTCCTGCCCTTAGGTGAGCACTGTTTGCTGTACCCCTAATTGTTGCAGAGGCTTTAAATGCAGCCTTGGCAGCTTTGTCCTGTAAGATGAAGCTTCATGTTTGGGAAGTCCAGGCCATAACTCCAGTCTATAACTGGAGATGTCCCACGTTCTTACTCTGGCATTACCTCTGCTTCTTCAGGTGGCCACACAGTGAGCTGCACTAGCCCATGGTTGGGCAGAAAATATATCCACAGGAAAGGAGCTGGACCCACAGCTGCTCTGCTCACACAGCCACGGGGCTTCTTGCTGTTGCCAGTGCAGGAGAAGCAATGCAAAAGTAAAGAAGTTAAGGGAGGGACCAGTCTGTTTGGTAGCAGTATAAACTTATATTGCCCTAAATGTTGTGAAGCTTCACCTTCAGGTGACTTAATTTATATTTTAAAATTAATTAGCTTCCTTCTGTAAAGGAAATGTCTTTTGGCTATTTGCTGTAACTGCATGGTTGGAGGGGGAAAAAGAAGGTGCTGCTGTGATTTTAATGCAGTTTAGTTGTCTGGTGTTGAAGCAGTTGCTAAGGTACTGGCCCCTGCACAATTAGAGAAGAGGGGTCTGCTTTGATATAACTTTCAAGTATGTTTTATTCCCAAAGTATTGTGTTGCTCAGGAAAACTTGCATACTAACAAGTGTAAATAAGATGAGGCAAGAATTTTCATCCATGTGTTAACCCACATGGTTAGAATCCAGTTATTTACAAGGGGAACACATGATGGAATATAATATGGGTGAGATTTTTTTCAGTGAGAATAATTGAACACCAGTTTTATAAGACTTGATCAGATGTTTTAGCATTGTATGCCTCTTTGACTTGTCAGAGAAACAATTTCTTTTTTTGTTTATTTTTTAGTAATCTGGAAGTTCTCTAAAACTGGCACAATTTGAGGATAGCATTTCTTAAATCACTGGAAATTTTTAAATCTTGATGAAAGTTTTCTAGAATTATAATCCAGCATGGCTTCTGCAAGTC
Organism: Pseudotriccus pelzelni; assembly: GCA_035584735.1. NCBI lineage: Eukaryota > Metazoa > Chordata > Aves > Passeriformes > Tyrannidae > Pseudotriccus > Pseudotriccus pelzelni. The sequence goes on along the minus strand of JAWMRA010000161.1, from coordinate 6,604,998 downwards.
TATAAGAATCTGAATGGCTTTTATCAAGCTTGGGAAGTGGGCAGGCTGTTCATTTTCTATCTGTTGAAAGAAAAGAGATTACAGTATTCAGACTGCTACTTAAAATTTGAGTCCTGGTGTCTAATAGAGACCATTGCCTCTTTTATCTGATATTGATAGAGCTTTGATTTTAAGGATTGGCCTGAGTACTAAATATTAAGTGCAAATTGAAGTTTTGGTACTTCTGTACAACATGTGCAATACTGCTTTCACTGTGTGGGATAAAGTGTGCACCACTGCATCACTGAGTATGTTCATGAGAAGTCATAACATGTTCTTAGAAAAGCTTGTTAGCAATATCATAACTTTCTGATGATCCTGAGAACTAAGGAGTCATAAGCAGAAAATGTGGGATTTTTCTTCATTTAAGCGAAACATTTACCTCTTATCTTCTTTGAGTTTTTAGTCTTGTTATTTTTGACAGCTCTTTGACAGGTTGAGAGAGGAGCAACCAGACTTCAAAGCAAAAATAATAGTAGTCATGAGTGAACTTACGCAGCCCGACCTGGATCTTAGTGAACCAATCAAGGAAAAACTTGTAGACTGCATTAATATTGTATTTCATTGTGCTGCTACAATCAGATTCAATGAAACGTTAAGGTGAGTCTAAAATTCTGTTTACTGTGCTCTAGTAAACCAGTGGTACTCCAAGAGAGGGGGTGAATCAGGTGTCTGCACAACCTTGCAAATATTCAGCCTGTCAGGCTGCCTCATGTACTCCGATATTTATGTGCTTGGGCAATTTCAGGCTGTTTTATAAGGTCCACCAAAGCTGTTGGATTTTCCTTTGCTCTTCTTCAGAAGATGGAAGCAATGTTATTTAGATCTGCTCTCCCAGAGATTAGAATTACACTCTTCAACATGGAAAAACTCAGGCCTTTTTAAAGCTTTAGGCACAAAGACATCCATTATTAACCCCCAGAAACTAAATAAATTAGCCCCTGAGGTTTTAATGGGGGAGGGGGTGTTGGTTTCTGGGATTTTTTTGGTTGTGGGGGTTTTCTTTGTAGTTTTTCTGGTTTGTTTTTTGAAGCCTTTTTGAAGAGAAGCTGCTGAAGAGTCTGGGAACGTATTGCTATTCTGAGTCTTCCAAACATCCTGTGTTGCTCTGCTCTTAGGGATGGGCAGAAAGGATGCACACAAGCTGTAGCTCTATGCACTGTGCTCCTTAGTAATGTTAGAACATTGTTATTGATGGGTGAAGGGCAACACAAACTATTCCTTTAACCTTCTTTATTAGAAGGGGAATGCACATTTTCAGAGGATACAGTTTTGCCAGAAAAGTGGGGTGGGGAAGTTCAAGTATTTGCTTTAATACCTGATAAGAAAAACAGGAGGTTAAATACTGCTCAGCTGTTCTCCCTGTCTCTAAAAGTCCGTTATTTGGAATGGAAGTTTGCCTTGAAGGGAGCAGGGAGAAGCAGATGCACAGGGAGAAAGAGTGGCTCTGATTATGAACTCCTTCCTTTGATTTGTTGAAAGTGGCAGTGAAGACTGAAAACAATATTTGAAAAAAAAAGCCCCCAAACTAATTAGTTTCCATTGATGTTAATTGCTTTGGGATAGTGTTCTCCCTTTCTTGTCACCCTCTTTAGTAAAAACGTGATAGTGCAGTCTGGAACTTAGTCATTGTTTGGGGGAACCAATTTTTTTGTTGTTAATGAAACACTTTATTGCAAAGACTTTGATAAAGTGTTACTGAGCTGCACTCTTGAAACTTAGTTGATTAGTACACTGTGTACAAGAAAACTGATGCCCATAGCAAATTCTGTAGGCTGGAAAGAATATGTAAATAGGATAAAATAATCATAGTAGTTGCTCAGCAAGCTGTTATCTGGTGGGAATTGTAGAGATACACCTACTCTCCTACAGTGTCCTTAAACACTCTAATGAGCAGCAGTGAAGTTAAAGCATGAAAATATGGCTGTTGGTGATTTTCCTTTTTTTCCCCTTCCTTCCTTCCTGTATTGAGCCTTGTGCTGTCCTACAAGAAGATGAAAGTCTCCAACTTATTAGCCCTCTTCTGAGTCACTGACCTAACTCAACTTGAACTCAGAAGTTCAGAGATGCATCTTGTGGCAGCTCGGTGTTGTGTTGCATTATTTCCTTCACATTTTGTGGAGCACATAGGATTGGGATTTAGACTTGAGATCAAAGGTCTCCTGTCTTTCACACTCTGGTAGATGGATCATGAGAATGTTGGTAAGAACTGGATGAAAGGGAAATTATTGTGAACATTGAAAGATGTTTTGAATTGGGACTATGGTATATTGTTTTAAGCAGAAAGTTAGGACAATGTCCATGCTGCTTTTTTTGGGTAGGGTGGAGTATTCAGGAATACTTTATATATCCATCACTGAGGCATTTAGGAGTGAATTTCTTTTTGCATGTTTTTTGTCTTGCTTTTCTGCTAATCCCACTTCTGTTTAATCAATAGAGATGCTGTTCAGCTAAATGTGATTGCCACACAGCAACTCCTCTTCTTGGCACAGCGAATGAAGAACCTGGAGGTGTTTGTGCACGTTTCGACTGCTTACGCGTATTGCAATCGGCAAGTGATCGAGGAAGTCATTTACCCGCCTCCTGTTGATCCCAAGAAACTCATAGATTCTCTTGAGTACGTGTTAAGTTTTATGAAGTTAAAGTTTGGGTAGTCTGTAACCATTTGCTTCCTAGGAACGAAGTACCAAAAAAAAAGGTTAGAAGCCTTAAAGATGAAGAGTTAGCGTGTGCTGCCGTGTAAGTCTGACAGCATGGCTGACACTTCCCTTTCCTAGAAAGGAGATGGATTAAGGTTTATGGTTGCTTTAGGCTGAGCCACATGTGGAGGGGTACTGAAGGGGAGGGATGCTCTTATCTACTCATGGTGCCTCCTCTGTGCTGGGGGCACCAGTCTTTCAGCTGTATGATGAGCTGAATCAGGCGGTATTAAAAAAGTTGTGCTGTTGCAAGTGTGTGGGCACTGGCATTTGAAGGAAGGAAGGTAAAACTCTAAGACAGTCCCCTTGAACAGCAGTCGCCACTACATCCACCTAAATGCCATTGCAAGATCAGACTGAGATGCTGAAATAATATTGCTTGGCTGTAGAAGTAGTTCTGTTAGGTGTTCTGAGAGCCCCAAACATTAAACATCCATTTTCTGTAGCTTTTAAGTCTTGAATTGGGCATTATGGGAGGAAAAAAGTTACTTGTTCTATATTTTACTTTCTGTGTATATGACCTGTCCTGAGGTAGCTGTCAAACTGTGAAGCAGGTGGCAATATGGAAGAAGTGTAATGTAATACATGGTAGTCTCAACTTTAATCAGTCTCTTCCTTTCATACAGAATATATGCTTGGAAGAGAAGTATGAAACTGAAAAAAGCTAATTAAGAAGTAAAACATCTACTTGAACTTGTTAATATAGGTGGAAGAGTGCTAACATTAAAACCAAATGAGGTACCACCTAGAATTCACATTGAGCCAATCATTTTTATAATGTTGACTTTAAATACACTTTCAAATGAGATATTTTGAAATAGTCCTATGAACTCAGGAGGGAAAGCTTTTGGAAACTTAGTGATCTCAAGCTGACCATGACACAAAAAATGAGATTTTCATCCCTTTCTGGGCTTTACTGCCCCTCTTTCCACTCCAGTTCATATTACAAGGGAATTCGATGCATGTCTGCTTTGATTGTAACAGAATATTGGGGAATAACAATAAATTCCATTTATGTGGCTGCGTGACTGAGAACACTAAAGTAGCAATAGTTCCAGAGGTACATCTCAGACATTTCATGTCTGAGAACTTAGTTGGTAGAATTCGGATTATTGTAAAGGAATGTTCTGCTTGCTCTGTAGTTGACGTGTAATAAGTGAATTACTTGGGCAAAAAAAGTAGATGTCAGTATGCTTCTTTCAGTGGACAATGAGCATGCAGTCTTCTCTTTTACTGAGAAACTTGCTTTCATTTAGTTGTGTGTCCCCTTTTCTTTAAAGGAGAAGAAAACAATGGTAGTAACTTTAGGAATTCACACCCCCACGCCCCCAGTGAAGCAGCATGCAGTAATTTACACTTGCTTCTTGTTTTGTTTCTTTAGGTGGATGGATGATGACCTAGTGAATGTTATTACTCCTAAACTGTTAGGCAACAGACCCAATACTTACACCTATACAAAAGCCTTAGCTGAATCTGTAGTGCAACAAGAAGCATCAAAGTTAAACATCGCCATTATAAGGCCGTCGATCGTTGGTGCGAGCTGGAAGGAGCCTTTTCCTGTAAGTCACCGAGTTTTCAGCTGCCCATCCTGCCTGTGAACTGCAGGACACGCTGACAGCCTCTTTATCTAGTGACTTTGTGGAGGGAAAATCACTTGGACTATGACATTGTGTCTTGGTTGCTTCTGAATAACAACTGATACAAAAGCTGTCAAAGACGGTATTCTGATGTGTGAAATTTAGGGGGAAATTGCTCCAGTGGTAGAACAATAATGCATTTGTATCACAATGGGAAATACTATTTTACACATTAAATAAATAGTCAACTTTTTGCTTCAGGATTCTGTGTATCTTCATCTGGTTGTATCAGCAGCTGCTAAGGGTGACTAAGAAAACAGATCTGCAGGACATAAAGCTTTGCAGGGGGAAGGCATAAGTTCTGTGTGCTGTACTGATGTATAGCATATATGCTTCCTCCTGTATGAGACTAGTGTTAGATTAACTTCTCCAGTTCAAGACACACTTTCTCAAGCCCTTAAAATTCATATAATTGACTTTACCTATGTTTTGGAGCATGTTCAATGTACATGTCAAACCAGTGAGTATATAGTGTCTGAATACTGTCATTAAACTTGAGCAAGAATGTGTTCCGTTTGGAAAAAATGAAAAAAAATGAGTTGCCAGAAGCTAGTCTAAATATAGTTGTAAACTTGAATACTTGCAACATAAACGTATTTTTATGGACAATGCCTTGCAGTTCATCCACTAAGAAATAAATAAGCTGGCATCTCACTTTAAGTCTGCAGGTAGAGCTCTTCTCTGAGTCGTAGGGACTTGTTACATTACCAGATTTTGCTATGGAAGAATTGGAGACATTTCATACCTTTCTCCTCTTTATTCTCTTTTACCTCCACCCCTTACACTTATAGAAACTTGTCAGATTTTCACCTGAACCTACTGGCTTCAGTATCCTCTAACCAAGTCCTTTCCCTTCCCCTGTTCATAATAGGGCTGGATTGATAACTTCAATGGACCTAGTGGTATCTTCATTGCTGTAAGTAATGAATATACTTAATTCTCCCCCCTCCTTTTAGAAGGCAACAAAGCTTCATATATTTTACTGGTGCGTCTTCTGTCTCTTTTTTTCCTTTGTTGTTGTTGTTTTTGTTTTGTTCTTTAAGGCAGGAAAAGGAATTCTTCGAACAATGAGAGCTACCAACGATGCAGTAGCAGATCTTATCCCAGTAGATGTTGTTGTCAACACTACACTGGCTGCAGCCTGGTATTCTGGAGTTCATAGGTATAACAGATGACAAAAGGGAGTACTAAATATTTTGAAATTATACTCTGTGTTTAATAAATCAGTCTTCTATTGAACTCCTTGTCAGTGTCCTGCTATTCCCTCAGGACAAAAGAATCCAAGGTTCTGATGGCATTAGCCTCTCAAAGTGTAACGTATTTATGCCAAAGAGGAAGACATCACCTAGATACCATTGTACAAGCACTAAGAATTCTTTCCTGAGTTTTGTAATCAATAGAATCTGCAGTAATGTAGGTTATGCCTTCTCTGAAATAAAAGAAATATGATAGTTAAAGAAGGAGAGAAATACCGGAAGATGATACAGAAAGCAAAAGAAATCTGCCATGAGACTTATGCTTTCTGCTTTATGTAAATGATGCTGTTGAGGGAAAGGATAACTTTGGGCATGTATTTTGTTGTCTGTATTTTTGTTTTTCTTCTAACTTGCTCTTCTGTCTCTTTTTTTCGCCCCCAGACCAAAAAAACTCATGGTGTATAATTGTACAACAGGTGGCACCAATGCTTTCCACTGGAGTGAAGTTGGTATGCCATGTTTATTTTTTCTCATTAGTCTTAATAGAAAAAATAAGGTCAAAGAATCAAAGCACAGGCTAGAATCAGTAGATCATATTTGCATTTTTATTGTTGAAACTGGTATTGTAGCCATACCTCTCAATTTTGCAGTGCAGAGTGCTTTTTCATTATCTTCCATTGTTAATTCTTTCCTCCCTCTCCCCCTGCATTAGCACCATTTCATTTTGTGGGGTTTTTTATTATTCTTATTCCATTATAACCTGAACTATGGGACGACTGATTTTTCTGTTTGATTCTGCCCTGACCTAATCTGCAGAATGTGGGTAGTGTGTGGAGAAAAGCGTTGCTCAGAGGAGCAGTAGTGATGTTGGGTGTAATGCCAACCTGACTAAATACATATGGATAAACAGCCCATAATTCAGTGGTTTGTACATCTGCATAATTGAGAGGTATGGTAATAGTTTTGCCCTTGTCTAGCTCCTTGTGTTTGCCCTGAGTTAATTCTTGGTTGAGGTGGCTTTTTTAATCTTAAGACATCTGTGTGACACTTCAGCTATTCATGTACAAGGAAAAGTAATCTTTAAGGAAGTATGTCTATCTATTTTCAACTCTTAGATATCCTGACTAGAATGTAACCCACAGCTTTGTAACAGTTCTTTTTATAAATAGCAATACAAGCTGGCTGGCACAGTAAACTTCAATACTTTAATCTATTTTATTTCTCTTTACTCCTTTTTTTTACACTTTTTACTTGCTTTTGCCCATTTTATGTGTGTCTGTAGTTACAAGCATTATTGCTTCAACCAGACTTGGAAAATTGCTGACTTATATCCTGGTTTTAATCAGAATATATAAGCAGTGTCTGTAGCACCAGCATAAAGTTGTAAGAGAAGATTTAAAGGAGAGGCAAATTTCCACATAACTTTTAAAGACACCGATCCTACATATCTGTCATGGACTGAATTTACAGGTGCCATCAGGAGTTTCACATGGAGTCCCATCCTAATTGCTTTGTTCTTAATGCTTAAATTTGGATAACTTGTTTAAAAATGCCATTTAAAATTCGCTTCAGATGCTTGCAGAGTTCTCATTCTGTTTTTAAATTCTTCAGACAAGAGATCGGAATAACCTCCCTCATGAAATATGGATGGCTATTTAAATAGCTTTATGTGCTTTATAAACTGAAATTGCTGTCAGTGTTTGAAACCAACAACTTCTAAGGTAGGGAAGAGGAAGAGAAAGAGAGAAGCTACAATAGAATACGACACTGCTACAATAAAATATGATACTGAAGATGAAGGCATAGGTTAAGAGCTTATGACTTTTATTTTCTGTGAATTGTGGAATTGTGTGCTGTAGTGTTCTTTGAAAACCATTACATTTTACGTGGTTATTATCGAAGCTGTTATGCAACTTTTCTTCTCAGAATACCATGTAATTTCCACTTTCAAGAGGAATCCTCTCGAACAGGCCTTCAGACGGCCCAATGTAAATCTAACTTCCAATCACCTTTTATATCACTACTGGATTGCTGTAAGCCATAAGGCCCCAGCATTCCTGTATGATACCTACCTCAGGATTACTGGAAGAAGCCCAAGGTAATGGTGACTGGCTCTGTCTTGTCTGTTCTTCTGACTTTTAAACAAAGCTATGCTTACGCTGTGATGCATATTGATTTTTACAAAATTTATTTTCTTTCCCTGAATGTTTAGTGACTCAAACTCAACCTTTTTTTTCCTGAGAACAGGTCCTTGAATTCAAAGCGACTCTGAACTTTGTAGCAAAACTGAGAATGGTTTCTGTTGGATAGTTTGGGGATTTGAGTAATCAGAATTAAAGGATATATAGCAAGTGATGTTTGTTCTTGAATAATAAATAATAGAAATATGTTGATCCTTATTTTTTCCTACAGAATACTACATGAATATGATTTACAAGATAAATCCATTAGAGAATGCAGTAAGGATACCTGACTTTAGGTTTATGACCCAGCCCCTCGTATATCAGTTTCGCCTTGCACAAACCAGAGTGTTTGCATTTTGCTATGATGTTTTGCAGAGACTGACAGGTCACAAACCATGGTAAGAAGGACAGGGCTGAAAGTCTGTTGCCTGTAAGGTGGTGGAGGCTTGTGAAGAAGACACGGCCTGGGCACTATCTCGATTTACTAAGTATGAGCAATAACAATCCGGTGAGATTAATGACTGCCCCAACAGTGCTGTCCAAGATACATCTCAGATCAGAATCTTAGTCAGTCATTAAGCTCTAGGAAGGCGCTTGCATTAGGATTGTTGTTGCTTTTATAAACTGAAAATGGAATGGGAGACAGAGATTTTAATTGCTGATCATTCGTGTAAATGATACAACCTGATATGTTGGTTTGTATCATCTCGACATTCCGTTTGGTTTATAATATTTACACCCATATTTGCCTAACTAAAGTGGTGAAAATGGCATATCTCTGCTAAATAGGCTAAACTAAATTATGTAGAAGGAATATAAGATGTTACTTCAATTTGTTTCAAATTTGTGAAGCCATTATATCTTAACTCAATGCTTATGTTATGTTTTCAAAAGTATTTGTCTTCAGACTATAAAATCTGCACAGGGGTGACAGTGTATTAACACCAGTGAGTATTCATTTACTGTTCTGTAGCCTAGCTCAGTCTTACAAGGAGGCTAAAGCTCTGTAAAACACTTAGCACTGGATCAGTAGAAGGAAGCTGTGTAAGCGGTTTGTAGGAGAAAACTTCTAAACTGCCTTGGGTTCTGTTGTTCCAAGCCTACTCAACAGTGTAATATTTAAAGCAACAGAAATGGCAGGTGTCTGTGCCTGCACAGTAATCTTTCCACAGAAAAAAGTTGTAAGATCTTCAGCTCTAAAGAAGGTATTGTACATAAAAGTTCCTAGCTTCCAGGTTCTCTTGCATTTTTTAAAGTTATACTTAATAAAAATGGATAGAAATTCCCTGACAGATGTGAAGACTTCATTACTCCCTAAAATATTTGTACTATAAATGCTTTCAAATGGTTGTGAGGGAGTGCTGCCAGATTCTTGTCAGGCTTTGAAAATCTTTCAAGTATTTGACCAGTGGGAATAGATAAAGCTGTGAATAATCATGTTGTTTAGAACACTCTTAGGAGTTTTATAATATAACACTGGGAATGTTGAATCTTGTTGGTTTTCCTGAAGTTCTTACCTGGTATCCAAAGACGGAATTTAGAACTTTCATCACTAGCAGTACAACTGGTGACATTAATAGTTCACAGAATAGGAAATACATTTTTACTGATATGAATATTCCTAAGTAGTTCAATGTAACGGGGTGAATCAGTTTCCTATTATGCACAAGATTTCCAGTTTGGAGAAAAGATGGAAGATTGAACTGAAACAAGCTATTGTTCAGTCACAGCTTTTAAGCTGGATACCCAGCCCACTTACAGGAAGGCAGCTTTCATTATATGGTTCTCTCTTTTGTGGCAGCTTTTAAAAATTTGAGCCTGCAATTGGAACAGTAGAAGCAAATAAATAAATGTAGTTGCAAGAAAGACACACAGTATCAAATCCTAATGGAACTCTTGTGTTTAATAGTAAGGAAATTTGAGACAGATCTTTACTCTTGTACTTTTTTCTAGTCTTCTGGCTCAAAGTACTTTAAAAGCTGCTTTAACTGATGAGCTGGAGGGTTGTGCTACTGTTGCCATGGTCATCCTGTCAGTTGACAGAATGGTTTTAATTAGCAGGTAGCAGAAACTTCTAAAGACATGGAAACATGACTGGATATTCTTAAGCTCAATATAGTGCTGTTCTGAGTGAAGAAGGGCTGGCTTAATTTAAAATGTGACCTTTTCCACCGTGATTTAGCAGAAAAACTTGTGCAGGATAGTAAAAATCTAGTAAAATAGCACAAGAAAACTCAAATACTCTGCTAACCTGACTTCACATGGTCAGTAGCCTGCCCACTCTGTGCTGAGTCTGAGTACACAGGTCTCTATTGTGTACAATGTAAGAAAAATAAGCAATGAAATTACTGTGTAGGTTTAACTGCACTGTTGTCATACAATCAGGATATTGTACTGCAACTGAATTAATTTTTTAACAAGTGGAAGAAATAGATCAGGCCTATAATACTTCAGAGCTACGTGATTATGTTTAGTAATAATAATTAAAAAAAAAATCTTCCCGTTTGGGGTTTTCAAAACACCTGTTTTAATCTGTCTGCAATATGAAGTAGTTCTTTTGCACCTCACTTTTGAAAGCAATGTTTTTTATGAGATGGAAATCTTTTTGCTGTTTTTGCATCTAGTTGAAGTTTCTTGAATCTAACGATTCTCTGATAATATTAACAGGTAAGGGAAGAAATAATGCCTATAATATTTCTTCCAGATTTGTCTAGAAAGAACATGTACAGTAAGGATTGGCATATGAAGATTTGATATTTTGTCCTGAATACTTGAAACTGTTATAGGATTGTGCAATTACATAAATAGTGGTGATAATCCTTAGCATCTGAGTTTAAACATAGTGTTGCCAGTAGTTTGCCATATATAGTTAGTTGCATAGCAAAGCTTATTAGTTGTCTGATTATCTTTAATATAAGGCATAGTTCGCTCATGCAACTCTACATAGTGCTTAGCACAAAAGAACCATGTTATTTAAAAACGACTTGGTATATTTGAAATATTAAGGTTTATATTATATTAAAGTTTATATTGAATATTATATAGTTTATCTAAAATATACATTATATATAATATATATATTATATAAAGTTTGTATTAAATATTAAAATTTAAAAAGACACACCTAGCAGATCTTTCCAGTCACTCTGAAAGAACAAGATGTGGCATGAAATATTTAAAGTTGTAATTCAGGGATTTCTCCAGCAATTCTTCTTCTGTCACTGCTTCTTAGAAAGCTAAAGGAAAACATGGCTGATATATGTAGGGAGGTGTAAAGGACCAAATTTTACGTCCATCATTTCAATTTAAAGCTCTTAAAACTTGAAGCACCTTTCACATAGTTACTGTCTTACAAACAAGAAATGAGTGAAGAGCATGCTCTTTTTGAATACATCAATACCTTTATTCCTCTTGGAAGTGCCTGAAATTGTTAACTTAAAGGAGCCACAGAGCTGCTGGAAAGATGACAATGCAGTAATATGTCTTACACTTTAAAATTTACAGCCAGATGAAAATCTGAAGACAAACCTAAAAGCTTGTTCTGTGTTTTTTAGAGGAGTCTTTAAAAAAAAAAAAGTTAGCTATCTGTAATGCTTCTGCAGAGACTTGCAGATGGACAGCCTGTAGATCCACGGAAGGATCAGTCTGTATTTATCCTCAGGGCTGGTTTTACCCTGCAGACAATAGGGTGTGCGTAAGACCCCTTCAAAATACAGTTGTAGCCTTAAACCAGGTCACTCTCCGTTGTGTGGTGTAGAAACAAGCCCACCTAACTTATGGATAATTGAATTAACTTGCTTCAACTTTTAATTTCTGTGATACGCTCTTCAAACTGATGTAATGTATTTTGTGTGGATGCCAGTAAGGACTGCCTAGTAGAGACAAAATTCTGCTTAGAGTCGAGGTGAAAGTCACCCTGACTGGCTGCCTGCTGCGAATCTTCAGGTCTTTGAGATAGTCAGCAGGTCTGACTCTTTCCTGTCTTCAGCTTTTGAAGGAGGTGTAATGCAGTGCTTGATGTTCTACTGACCAGTTATGTTTGGTATTGATATTTATGACATGTATCCCGTGGCTCTCTTTGGAATCACTGACCTTCAGAACTTTGGGTTGAGGGATAAAGTCCCATTATGCGTATTGATGCTCATTTTTGAGCCGTGCGTGTTCCCATCTGCAGGAATATGGTGCTGTTGAATGTTCAAAAATTAGTCTGCCAGAGCTACACAAGTGTCCATTAAAGGACACCCATTGCTGACATCTCTGAATGAGAGGCTGGTGACAGCCTGCTTTTTTTCCCCCTCAAAATGTAGTTTCATGTGAATTTAGTGCAAACTCTCAAACTGTCATGGAGAAAGTTAGTCTTCTCCTGCCAACTCTGTAATTGATTGAGCAGCTGAGAGAATGTGGAGACATTTGATTCTTTTGGCTGATGTAGAAAGAAATTAACCCTACAAAGCAAAACAGTTTTTTTGCTTGATGAAGTAAAAATCTGCAGCTGAGGTAGGAAAATTTTTTTTATTTCTTTTTTTTTGTTGTTGTTGTTATCAGCTAAGATAAAGGTTAGTCTTTGCATTGGTTTAAATTCAGTTTAGTTTTTGTTTATAGAAAAGAGTGAAAACCAATGTCAGTGGCCAGTACCAAGCTCCAAATGTACACCTCCCTAATCAGACACTCATCTGCACTATTAGTATTTTGCAGCGGCACAGGTTTTCTTAAACTGCAGTGGTTGAAGCACTTTAAAATGCAGCTGCTCTTCCAGATTGGCATAAGAACACAAACTGGGATGGTTCAAAAGGGCAAGTCAAGTTAAATAATCTTAAGACTGTCAGTGGACAGACTTCTGCAAAATGTCTTAAATGCCATTTGGCACTATTTTTATCCAGGCCTTTTTGCTATGAGGTCTTCCGGACCAGTGAGATCTTTGCTTTCCAAGCTTCAAGTTGTTTTCTTATTTTTTTTACTTAATTAACATGCTTTTTTTTTTTTTAAGTTCAGCTTAGTCCTGATAGCACAGGATATGTTTTGAATGCAGATTCTATTTCCTAATTATTTTTGCATCAGAGAAGCTCTGGTCCAACTCAGCCCCCACTGCTGCCACCTTGCCCAACTGGTGAAATAATAAGCAGGTTTTTGAATGCATCTAGAGCTGCCTATTAATAAAATCAGCTGAATGCAGTTTGAATACAGTTCTGAATTACTCTGTAAATAGATTCCTGTGGGATTTAAGGAAAAATACTGGCTTTTTGTGTTTTAAAGATACAATAATTTTTCAGTGGTCTTGGTGATTTGTATTGCTCTGTTCCATGAGAAAAAAACCAGGAAATTTTAATATTCCTGGATACTGAGATGTCAGCTGCTAGTGACAGTAGGGGACACTAATGTGGTGCAAAATACTTTCTTTAGGAGATTTTCTGCAACAGTGTGCTATATCCCTTCTGCAAGTATGAATGCATCAAGGCAGCTTTCAGGGAAAAATCAGTTGGTTTTTATTGCTTCTGTGGACTTTATTGAACACAATTTATCTTTGGAAAGCAATTTCCTGTTATTGCTGGGTTCTGCTTTCTTTGCCTTACCCCATATCACTCTGTGCTTTAAATGCTCAGTGTGTCCTGCTATAAGGATCGAATTGGAAGCAGTTTTCCATTTCTACAAGATGGATATACCTTGAGCACCTGAATTAGGAATTTAATAGCACTAGGTCATGTGGTACTAGTTAATACTTACTAAACTTGAGCCTCTGGCATTGTGACACTTGAAGTTTTCTTGTCATTAATATGGAAGCTTTGTATCTGAGAGGTGACTCACATTTTTTGGGGGCCACTTCAGATGGTATGGTCAAAGAGAAACTTGCCCAAATTGATCCTTATAACGTAATTTCTCTGTACTCCAAGTGATGGTTTTGTAGAGTTGCTTCCTCTGCATAATAAGGGATGATGGAAGGTATTTCTGCATGTTTTGAAGTAGCATGGAATGGTCATGTAACAGGATTTGCTATGATCCATCTGTGCCCTTAAATATTTTCCTGCCCTTTGCTGCTGATGGTTTTAAGCCATGATCTCTTTGTTCTGTTACAGAGATCTGGTCTTGCACAGTGTTTAAAGTTGTCCTGCACAGATGTTCTGCACTGTGCAATTTGACTCTTTCTTCAAGTCAAATTGGTCAGTACGATTAGATATTTCAGTGTGCTGAAGAGAAAAGTGTTCCATCTCTGTGTCCTAAACTAACAGTTACCAACAGAAGACAACATATTTTTTCCCCCTAATAGAAAAGAAGAGGTGATAACATACTGTGGCACTGGGAAGTAGGATTTGGAAAAGAGATCTGTCTGATAATTCCTGATTTTATGTAAAGATCCGACAGCCAAAGTGCACTTCAATACCATGCAGAAATATCCTGTTGATCTTTCTTATATAATGTCCTTTAGGAGCAAGATGGAATATGTTAGCATGGAGGTATGGGGTTGTAGGGTAAAAAATTTATAATCTTACTGTCTGGTTTACTTGTTTGAACTAATCTTCACCCCTGTAATCTGTCCATTCCATGCCTTGGGCTGTAGGATGATGAAAACAATAACACGTCTTCATAAGGCCATGATGTTGTTAGAATACTTTACAAGCCATTCTTGGACCTGGAATAACGAAAATATGACTATACTAATGAACCAGCTAAACCCTGAAGACAAAAAGGCAAGTAGCTGTGTGATGTGGGCATGGAGACTGAGTGAAATATAAGCTTATTATGTGATCGTTTCAGTTGTGCTTGGGCTGTGTTACAAGCTGGATCAGGGACGTGATCAGAGATGAGGAAGGGCAGGACTCCCATGAAGGGGGCCTGATATAAAAGTGGATTGTCTTTGGAGAGGCCTGATCATGTGCTCTGGTATCGTATCAGCCAAGTGGCCAAGCTGTTACCTTTCTGCCTTCATCAGAAAATAAAACAAGGCTTTACTTTTTGACCACTGTCTCTTTTCTGAGGAACAGGAGGTATGTCTTGAGGGACTTTTTAGCTTGTTTTTAAACTAGTAACAGGTTTCATATACCCTTTCTGTGCTTTGGCTGTAGAGCCACGTGTGTTCAAAGTAATGTAAGTTCTCATTTCTTTCTGAAGCACACTCACTGTGTGACTAAAACTGCCCCATGCAGCGGAGAAGTGAAACAGGTGGGATGACAGTCTGTTGAGGGAGCAGGAACACTGTTGTTTGGAAGAAGAAAAAAGAGTCTCAAACTGAGTACTGTATAGTGGGTTGTTCCCAGCTGGATATGCAGGTGCTCACCAAAGCGGCTCCGTTCACTTCCTTCCTCAGCTGAGCAGGGGAGAGAAAATGTAATGAGATAAGGGCAGGGAGAGATCCCTCACCAGTTACTGTCATGGGCAAAACAGACTCAGCTTGGGAAGTTAGTTTAATTTATTACCAATCAAATCAGAGTAGGGTAATGAGAAATAAACCCAAATCTTACAACACCTTCCTCTGCCACTTCCTTCTTCCCAGGCTTGACTTTGTTCCCACTTTTCTCTGTCATCTCGCCCCACAGTGTCTCAAGCCCCCCAGGTTTAAGCTTCCCTTCTGCTGTGGTTGTTGGATAACATTCAGCAGAATAGAAATCATCAGTTACAGTTCTAAACACTCAAATTCCCTTTTGCATTGGAACAGTTTTGTCCTTCTTAAGATGTCTTTCCTATTGAACTGTTTCTCAGAATCAGTTCTGTAGTTATTTTGAAGAAAAGCTGCCAAATTTGTAGATAAACTGCCTAAAAGTAAGAAATATAATACCTTTCGGTGACTTTTGTGTGGAAGGTATTTCTATCCCTTCCTGCCCTCTGGTCTCTTGCTAGCAACTTGAGTTCAGGAAAAGTTTCAAAAACAACACCCCAGAGCTTTGGACTGTTAGTATTTTTAAATAGCTGAATTTTCAGTAAGATGTGCATACAGCAAGAAAGAATTAGCAGAAATAGTAACTGGAAGGGTTGTTACTTTCACATTCTTGCTATGATGATGTGTTGTGAAAAATAGAGTTTGAGAGATTCCAGTAACAGAACTAAGAGGCTGTTCAGCATGAATGTATTTTATATGACAAAAGCTGCACCTGACCTTTAACTTGCAAACACTGCTTATTACAAAGAGAAAACTTGAGTTGGGAATTTACCACAGTAACTTGCTCTGCTGAGGAAGACACTCATGTGGTTGTCTTTAAGATTTAGCTGTACAACTCTAAGCACAGCTAAAAGAACCCTGCATTTATCCAACAGCGAACTTGGCACAGAGCAGGATAGAATTATTTAGTTGCCTAAAAGTAAACAACGTAACAGAAAACGGTTTTTTAGAATGGAATTCCTTACGGGCAGTTGAAATGGGAAAACAGTTCACTTGAAAGTTGAGGGAAGAATGTTACTGCTGAGGAGGGAAAATAATGGCATGAAATGGTCGAAATTTGGAGAAGATGATCTAAGAAGTTGGCGGTCAAGTTAGAAATGGGATCTAAATTTGGGTCATTTTTAGGATTAAGGATAGGATAACTTTCTTGCATCAAAGACAAATTGGAATTATCTGGAATAAAGACATTTCTTTTCCTTTTATGTAACAGGTGAATTTTTAGACAGCTAACAGTGACAGCTTTTATTTTGTGCAGACGTTTAATTTTGATGTTCGACAACTACACTGGGCAGAATACATGGAAAATTACTGCATGGGAACAAAGAAATATGTGCTGAATGAAGAAATGTCAGGCCTCCCTGCAGCTAGGAAACACTTAAATAAGTGAGTATAATTTTTTATTTTCCTCTGTTTATATTCTCTGTGTCTTTATCCAGTTTCACTTTTCCGTGTTATGACTTAATTTTTCTTTATAGCACCTGTTGGGCCTCCACAATTCTCCTGTTCCAGTCCAGTGGTCTGGAACATTTTCTAAGGAAGTTCTGTTTGTTGCTCCCAAGTTGCTCTCAGTATTAATAGTTACAGCGTTAGTCTGGGATTACAGTCGTAGCTCTGATCACTGGTGTGTATAATGTAATCCAGGTTTCCGATTTTACCCAAGTATATTGTGGAAGGTAAAAAGGTACACTGTCACACAAGGTCAGAATAGCTTGTTCAGGAGGTTTAATGGAACAATAGTTATTTCTTCTGGGAATGTGATCTTTTGCAGCTGGTGAGTGAACAGGCAGGGACTCTCCACTTCAGAGCAGGGCACTGATGTTGGTGCTCTAAGGTGGCTTCCCTTAGCCTTTCCTCTGTGGCTGAATTCCTCCAATTTGAGTGGATTGCTGCTGGCTAGAATTCTACTAGCATAGTTGTCCTTGCTTTGTTCTTGGCTGATTCATAAAGGCAGCTGCAGAATTTCTGATTTGTCTCTTTTAAGAGTGGAATAAAAGTAATTAATCTTGTTCTGCTACCCTGATAGCACAAAGAGAAACAATCTAGGTCGTGACTTGTGTTGTCATTCTAAAGACAAGGATTTGCAGTTGTAGAGTGTTTTGATATATGCTATGATCACAAATACACTTTTGAAAGACTGTATCTGTGATAATGGTGGGAATAGTTCAAAAGGCATCCTCTTCTGATTTTTTTTTTAATTTAATTTAGATGCTGTTAAAAAGTATAGGAGTTATCCTATAGTTGCCATTCTTTGTACAAAGGATCGTGTTGAAAATAACATGAGAAATAACCTTGTATTGGAGCAGCATCTGGTTGCCCCCAGCTCTCAGTTTATAAGTGGATTTTTTGGCAAGAGGTTCACTCTGAAGTATTAACTTGGTCTCTTTTGTTACTATCTAGGTCTTAACTCTAATCTGAATTTGGAGTCCACCACTTTAGTATTAACCAGATTTGGCAGCCTAGGGAAAATGCTTCTCTAGGATGGATTTGTTCCTCAAATAGAAAAGGGGACTTGGCTGTTGTAACACAGAAATTTAAATTGTTTTTTTCTGCAAATAAAGTTTGTACAGGAACCCGGCCTACCTGTAGAACAAGAGCAGTATTTCCTTAAAAAGAACTGCCTTTAAAACACAAACTGTCATGACCCACAGAGATTGCTCTGTTTCTAAGATATCTGAGCAAAATCTGGTTGCTGTTTGTCTTGAAGCTTTCATCTCTGTATGTGAGAAGATTGATTAAAAATCACAGTTGCCCTAGAAGGTCACTTGGTCTCTCCTAATCTTTAAATATAGTTCCTTGAGAACTAAGGAGTTTAAACTTGCAGTGAAGATTTCAGGTCCTGTGGCTGGAAATGTGTCTGGAAAATCCGGTAAGTTTTGTTTGGTGAGGTGTGGTGGGATTTTGTTGTTGTCAACAGCAGTTGGAGTTACTTTGACATATATATGACATTTGAAACACGTGGTGGGGAGGAGGGAAATTCATAGTGTAACTATTTCCTAGCTTTTGGCATGGTTGGCAGGTAAGTTACCATGCCTGTGACCTTGGCTTGAAGAGGTTTCTGTCAAGCAGCTGTAAAGCAGAAGTACATGTGTTTAGCTCCAGGGCTGGCTCTGTTCCTTACTTCTCATTGCACTTTCCAGCAGTGAAAAGCCTTCTCCGTTTGGTCCTTCACTTATCCGCTTACTTACGTTCTGAGTTGCGTTAAGTGAATGATGAATCTTTAGATGAACAGATGAACAAATACTACACTGGCAGCTAATTTTTAGAGTGCCCTTTTTTCCCTCTGAGTCCTGGTACCTTGGCACTTAATTATTTCTCTTGGTTTTTCCCCAGGTTAAGGAACATCCGCTATGGCTTCAACACAATCCTGGTGATCCTGATCTGGCGCATCTTCATTGCGAGGTCGCAGATGGCAAGAAACATCTGGTACTTCGTGGTTAGTCTGTGTTACAAGTTCCTCTCCTACTTCAGAGCCTCCAGTACTATGAGATACTGAAAAAGAGAATTTAGCATTAGGACATCTATGCATATGGTGGTCTAACTGCACAAAACCTGTAACATGTAGTCATCTCACACTTTGTAAAAGCATAATTTCATCTTTTAATTGGAGTGCGAAATAAACGGTATGGTATGTATAATGTTAGTTGTGTACCTTCCTGGAAACAGAGGAAATAAGATGGTCAAGTGCCAGGTTGAATTGGCATTAGGCAAGCATTTAGGTAACTTTTAACTCTTTGACCTGGGGAAAACGTATTAGACCACTGACCAACATAACTGTGCAATTTGGAAAGTGTTTGATCGAAATCTGCCTTAACGTGATTTTTTTTTTTAAGTTTTACTCCACACTGAGCAAGATAAATATTGACTTAGTAGATATTAGTTGCAGTAGACCTATTTATTTGAAATTCTTCTAAATTACAGAGGGTTTTGCAAGTTGCAAAAGTGTATAAATGATGGTGGATCTCCTGAAATAAAAATTGAGGACTTTTGTAATTTGTCTTTACATTTTGCCACTTTTTCCCTTCTCTTCAAAGTAGGGATGCAACAATGGTGCCTCCTTTGCTTTAAAAGAAAAAAGAAATTGAAAAATGAACCGACCTTTTTTATTTACTGAAGGGCCTTTTGTACAACCTAGGCCTCAGAATGCACTTGGTGATTCAGTTCTCTGCTTGAAACTGGCTGTGTCCAACTTGCATTTATGTTGGCATGAACAGTTTGCTTCTCTGAAAGCAGAATTGATTCTATCATTGAGCAGATAAAAGGAAATGTAACCCTGAGAGGGGCAAATAAAGTCATTGACTGTCCTCTTTTTAATGATTTTTTTATTGGGAACACAGAACCAGCACTTGATTGTTACACTTCTGACTTCAAAGGGTAAATATAATGGAAAGGAATTTATTATGCTTAGTTGCTATTTATATTACTGGTAATAATAGCTGAAAAACTATAGACTTTCATTAAGAGATATACCTGTTTTTAAGTCGTAAGCAATGTTAGCAAATACTTTATGATTAACGATTTTTTTAAATCTTTGAGCTATGAAATTTGATGCATGGACAACACCGATGCTCAAGCACACTCTCCCATCCCTGCCCTAGTAAAACCTCATCATACTGGGCAAGCAGAGTAAGATGCACCTTGCTTCGAAATGAGTAGATGTTGACAGTTCTTCCATCAGTCTTTTAAATTAAATTATCAGGTTTAAATCTGAAGAAATCGGGTGGGTTTTTTCTGCATGTTACTTTGTTTCAGTCGGGAAAACATCTGTAAAAATGGCAAGTTGTAAGAAAAGATTGAATCCTTGTTTCTTTAATCCAAGGCAATACGTGAAGATCCCTTTAAATTTTGGTTGCACAGCATTTGGTTTGAGAACACTGTAGTGTTCCTCTGTTTGATGCACTGGCCAGCACCCTTGCCCAGTGTTTGTTCGTTAAAATCACTTTATACTGATGAATTTGTTCTTGAATCTGCCTGGAAAGGCAAATAATGACTTCATTACACAAGAACTACATTATGCTTGCCCTCGGTAGCTTTTTGTCCTATTTGAATTAAATATATAAAGAACTTATTTTGCTATTTTTCTGAAAACTCTTACTTTAAAGAGAACACCTTTCCTGCAGGTGTATATCTCATCTTGAAAAGATAATGGCTTCCTTGTTGAAGCTAAATATTCTGTAGTAAGTAGTTAAGCTGGAATTACTTTTTAAAATGACCTGTGTATATATAAAGCTAGTGGTGAAAAGCCTAAATGGTCTAGGACCACATCTTGTGTGAGAGACCTCTGATTGTGGCTGAAAATAATTTAAGGCTTCTGTGCTTGAAGATGTTACACTTTAACAAATACATTAGGTGTATGACATATTTAGTTGCCTCCCCAAGTATTTCACTAGCCCTGAAAGTATGCTTAAGCATTCCTGAATGGTAGACTTTTTTCAGAGGTGCCTGCTGTCCAATGACACCCCTTGTCCCATGTTGGCATGTGGCTGAAGTTTGCAAAAGACAAGTACATCTTATTCTGGAAGTTATTCTGTGAAACAATTCTTATGAAAACTTACGAATTTTGGTTGTTTATAAACATTATGACATGATACTTTCAATGTTGATTTGTTAATATTGGGAACTATGAAGCCAATGAACTGCTTACTTCTGGTCTAAAACACTGCTTAGAAATCTAGTCTTTTGAATAAATAACAAAGAGAAGGCTTACTTTAAACGTAAGGATATTTAACTTCTACTCTTTAAATATTTGCCAATTTAGAAACCCATTTTCCCCCCTTTATGGAGACTGTTGTTCTGTGCCCTGTTGATATCTTACAGGAATTCATCAGTCATCCCACTTAGCTGCCAGTAGATTCAGTGTCACATTTATTACACTGGTTTTGTCACCTCCTATGGTCAGTCTGTAAAATTCTATCTGAAGCTCTTGGTTTTTTTCCCATATCAGAGCCTTGTCCTCTTGCAGTTCTTCTCACAGTGTTTGCACGTAATGGATGTTGGTCAAAAATATACTGGAACTATATTTTGGTACATGAAGCTCGACTCAGTGTTTTGACTTGCAAGTTACAAGAGGGGTATTGGTTAATAGGAAGAAGATCAGGCTGAAACAACATTATCGCTTAACTGTTACTGGTATTTAAATTTGGGACCAGGAAAAAAAAAATTACATTTTCCTGTAATGTTTTTCTCTGCTGTAGGAACATGTTTGGAAACAAATGCTAAATCTGTGAGCTTTTATAAGACATAAACAGAAATATTGGGTGCCTTTGTTTGTAAACCAAAAATAAACAAATCCCTTGAAAGTGTTGTTACAGTGTTCGTTGTATCTTTTTGTGTGTCCAGTCTAATTTGTGGAAAAGGACTGGAGCGTGTAAATGCCAGCTTAATATACATGAACCTGCCCTTTGTGAGAAACTAGGAAGTTCATGACTGATTCTGCATTTAAAAAAAAAAGGAAAACCAAACAAAACAGAAAAACCTTCACGAGCACAAAGCAAAAACCACAACCCTCCTCGCCCCCCCAGTTCAAACCTTTATGGGATGATATCAAAACACAAGGTGAGGTTTGCCTAGTCATGGTGACATTTTTGTGTGTTAGCTAGCTACTTTTCTCCTTGCTGTCACTGCTTGTTCATTTGTAGCCTTAGTTTCAAATTTACCTAAATAGCATAAACCATCTGCTTTTTCATATGGTTTAAAAGGGTAGTGTGGCTTTGCAGAAGCTTTAGGATTAATATTTCAAGGAATCACAGGCAACTACAGTTATTTATGGCATCTACGCTTTGTGGTGAGGGAGGAAAAGGTAGCATTAAGTTAATGCATCACCAAAATGCCTTGAGGTTTTTTGGATTTTAACCTTAATTTCTTGAAATATCCAGATTTCACGGATTCTTCCAGCTTTTATCGAGAACACAGTTCTGGAGATCATGCATGAGCTGTAAGCTGTGGTTTGGGGTCTGACAGCTTTAAGCATAGCCTTTCCTTTAAGACTAAAACTACCAGATATAGATGGGTTTTGTTGGTCTCAAAGATTCGTAAGTGGAAACAAGGAACAAAAATTTCTTAAGATGTTCTGCCCCTTATGTCTTGTGGTCTTGAACATTTTACCCTTTCTTCATAGCACAGTATTACATCTTGGATTGTTCAGAAACAAAGAACAGCTTTATAAAGGTAACGTGGATCTGAGGAGCACCCTGCACCGAGCTGAGAAGTAAAACTTTCCATAATATTTTTACTTGTTTCCCGATCTGCTGAGCAGATGTCAAAACAGGAATGAGGAAAAGTCACCAAAGAATTGCTACTCTGGAGAAATGTAAGTGAACTGCTTTAGGTGTGTTCTTGTTGTTTGCCAATCTTCCTGTGCTGAGGTACGGGCAGTTTTTCTGTAGCCTGGAGACATTCACTGTGTGTTTGAGTTAATCTCTAGGAAATGGAAAATAGTTCCAGTGGAGCTGATACAAATTGTCTGCTCATATTTTCAATATGTGCCATACCGTCATAAATTTAGAAGGGAAGGTTGACAGGTCTCACTTTTCACTTTAAATTCTAGGTTTTCTTCCTCTCTTCTTGGAGTATTCTTCAGAGCTTCAGACCGCTCTGTCCTCCTTTCTGACTGAGTTAAAGGTTGTGTAACCAAACTGTGAGCTGCTGCTCTGCCATCTCGAACTAAATTTAACCCCGCTTCCACTTTCAAGATATTTATAAATGCTTTTCTC
Organism: Pseudotriccus pelzelni; assembly: GCA_035584735.1. Classification (NCBI taxonomy): domain Eukaryota; kingdom Metazoa; phylum Chordata; class Aves; order Passeriformes; family Tyrannidae; genus Pseudotriccus; species Pseudotriccus pelzelni. Next base: position 6,582,166 of record JAWMRA010000161.1, on the reverse strand, counting down.
CTCAGTGTTATCTTAATACTTTTCTTCGGTGCAGAAGCTCTGGCTTTCTCTGCTCTGCAACTAATATGACTCACTGATAGATAATTAGTAATTATGCAACTGTCTTTTCTGGAATATGGAACAATGACAGCTTTGAGCAGCTTTTATTCTTACTATGGGAAGCAGGAGAAACCATGACTAATTGGTGAAAGCAAAAGTTCCAGCACGTTACTGCACTGATTAATACTGGAATGCTTGGAGCCATTGGCTCTAGGTAGGGTGAATGGGACTTTTTACTCTTGATTCAGTTATAGCCAGTAACAGCAAGTGTAATGGTTATTACCAGAAACCTTTAATTTCATTCTGTTTGAGTTGTTATACCCTTCAGGATGGTAATTCTGTAGCTGCTACCACTTCTGAAAAATTCATGTCCTGACATGGAGAAGCAAGGCCTCTTTTGCTTCTTAATGAGCACATGAAAAAAAAATAAACTTGCCATAGATTCTTTGAAATGAAAAAAATTATAACCACCACTTAGTTACAGTTTTCTGGGATGTAGAATGAACATTGAATCTTAAATTGCCCTGGCCTCATATGGTAAGAGGTTGTGTTAGGTCCTCTGTGTCTCTACTGTAGAAACAGCAATCCAGTCTACCACCAGCAGAAAGTAGTTATGATATTCTGGTTTTAATCAACAACCATCTGATTCACCATTTAAGTGAAAATGATTCAGTATTTAGCCACTATTAACTTTCATGTATCATGTAAGCCTCAATGCAGATTCAAGATGGCATAACTGAATATTTTTATCTTTATGAAACTCAGCTCGTCCTTTCCTTCATTCCTGATGAAATTATCCTAGAACTGGATGTCCAGGGACACAAATAGTTATGCTTGCTTGTTTTAGGTTCCACCTAACTTGGGTGGAATTCAAGAATCTAAAGCTAAGAGACTTGATTTCCTTTAGTATACAGCTTTCTCAGTATGATTCAGAATCATAAGGCAAAGGCTTAAAATAAGCAGAGACTTTGCAAAAGCAGTCGTGTTGGGGGGGGAGGAGGAGAGAGACCTGTGGAAGCAAAAGGAAATGGTTAAATTAAGGGAGAAGCAGGGTGAATATGCTTAATATTAGTTCTCATGTTATGTGTGTGGAATTGAGACTGCACTGACGCTGTATTGTGGTTCTTGGTTTGGTTTTATTGCATGTAAAGCTTGTGGTCCAGGCAGATAAATCAGACAGTAAGTTAACTCTAAGGGAGCAGGTCATCTTCTCACTGCATGTGCTCTCTTAGGGCAGTGCTTATTCAGCTCACCGATCCAGGTTCAGTTTGGAGAGGCACAGCAGCTGAAGAGCTGTTTGGAAAATTGCTCGTAGTGTGAAAGTTTGTGGAGTCTGTGGAAGACGAGGTTCCTGCCATTTACAGGATAGAAATCTTGCAGTTAAGGTTACTCACGTGGCATAAAGTGCAGCAGCGTGTCCCACAAGTACACGTTAATCACTCCCATGAACAGGCTCGAAGTCTGTTCAAATAGGCTTAAAAAAATTTCTCGTACCTTAACGAGGTAATTAATTTTGAACAAATTAGGCTAGAACAAAAGTACTTGATAGCTGGTGTGAGTTTGTAGCAGGAAGTATGGAAACTTCGTGATCCACTTGTCTGTGATGTACAATTTCTTGCTTCAAGGACTTTTTATTTTATATGCTGAAGTTTTAAGTTGTATCATTAACTAAGTTAAGTGTAATTCCCCCACTGTGTGAAGTTACTTTTCCGTTGAGAAAGACTGGTTGGTTTTTGTTTGCCTCTATCTTTCAAATCCATCTTACCGTTCCTGTTTCATAAGAACTTTGCCGTTGTAGGTCAGAAACCTGCTATTTGCTGCAGAGTGCACACAGCTCGTAGTTTTAGAGTCTTGTGCCTGGTGATGGGGCTCAAAATTCAAGTCTGCTTCAGGCCAGAGCAGCTGGTGAAGCTGTTGGGCCTTCCCTGGAGTGACTGTGAGTTAACAACACAGGCTGTTCTGTTCATTCACCGTTCTCCAGGCCTGCAAGGGAAAGAGCTCTGTTCCAGAGACAATAGTGAGGGATTTCCTCCCAGCATTGTTTGTTTGTTTGCCTGTAACCACCTACTTAGCACAATCTAGTGTAGGACTCGTAATAATCACCCTTCTCCTCTGTATCATGACATTCCAGTAGGCTGCTTCCATGTTTAGGTCTTGGGCTTCATCTCCCCTTGCTGAAGAGGCTTTTCAAAAAAGGAAGACCAGAGCTCTGGATTTAAGTGTGCTTCAGTAAGTTCTGGTATGTTTGGAGTATTTTATGGAGCATGAGATTGCCCTCAGCAAACCAACACTTAAAAACTGTTGGCTCCTTTGTTTTCATCCGCACCCCAGACGCCACCATCGGTGCCTCTGCTCTTGCCACCCACCCGACTGACTCGAGAGAAAGGATTGTACACTGCTGGCTGTAAACATTTCATTAGTGTCAGGCATTGTAGGCGCCAGGGAAAATGCCACTTTGGTTTTTTGATACTGTTAAATTCTAATTCTTGGAAGCAAACAAAAGGCTTCTAATTGGCCTGTGATAACACATCACATTTCAGTCTAAATTATCCACCTCCAAGGTTACTGGGGAGAGCATGTCTCACTACTTTTCAATCCAGGTGTGTGGTTTTAAGTCACAGCTAATCTCTCCTTGTCAGTGACACCTGTGGTTTTCCTCTGTTAAATATTTGATTTGGAAAGAAAAACATGCAAGGTAACTTCCACTCTTTGTGACTCTAATTTAAAACCAAGTCTATCCATTTTTAATAGGAATGTGCTGCACTTAGCCCGGTAAGTCACCTTCTGGATAGATTAGCTGCTACTTTGCTGGCTTCTGCATTCCACATGGTTTGTGCATTTCAGAGCCAGTAGGTGCTTAGCACCTCCATAGGAGCACAAGGAGCATGAAATATGACTGGAAATTCTGCAGAACATTAGGTGGCTGAAGATATTTTAGGAACTTATATTCCAATAGTATTCAGTGAAGGCTTTTTTTATACCAGTCCCCTGGTTAGACAGAGGACAGAGAACAGCTCCATGTTTTCAAATGTTCAGTGATCTCACTGTTTTATCAGTCTCCACTACTACTGCAGGGAAAGTACTGATATGAGTGAAACTTACTATGAGTAAGTACTAATTATATATGAATTAATGACCTAAAATATTTTTTAATTAGACTTGATAGAAAGCAAAATGCTGGGAAAACTCGGAGCCACAGAATATAGAAGCAGGTGGTGCTTTTCTCTTTAAAGGTTGTTCTAATACTAATCAAATAACTTTGCTTCTAATTAGAAATTAACTTTTTTAAAGAAACAAAAAAAAAAGTACGTTAAGACCAGAAAGCTGGTGCAAAAACATCAGCCAGTTCTCCTTGGCGCTTCTTTTGTTGTTTTAGGCTTAAATGCAGCCTTGTCACTTTAGTCCTTCTGGTAGAAACTCTTGGGTTTTGTGCTTCTTGTTATTACCGTGGCAGTGATCAGTTTTGCTGGCATAGAAGCTGAATTAGGAATTTGGAAACAGATCCTCCTTTCACTTCTGGTAGCCCTACAGGTGCCTGGCATGCAGGTTTAGTAATTAACTTTCTTATGTCAGACGCCTTAAGCTGGGTATATTGTTGGCATGGTAAGATAACTTGCCTGAAAGAGCCACCTCTTGAGGCACTTCAAATTTAGAAAATACGTGCCAAGTGGAAAGGCAGTGTCACTTGCACACTGAAAGTCACACCCTTCATAATCCTGAGATGTTGTCATCACATTTGTTTGCATTTTCTGTTATGAAGCTATTAAAACATGACAAGTGAAGATGATGACTTGCATCGTGATGAACGGTTATAATCTTTAAAGCATGAAATCTTGCAGGTCATCTTTTTCTTAATTCCTCTTCCCACCTATGAAACATTGAGTGGCTCCTATCTCGAGATCACCTTCTTCTTAGAAACTCAGGTGGGAGAGTTTAGAACAGGCAGTTGTTAGTGTGTGGTGCTGCAAAAAGACACAGGTGTAGCACAGGAACTGCTTGGGGCTTTAGAGCAGAAGATGAGGCTCACTTGGGCCTCCAGTGATGCTGAAAGGATGAGCTGCCAGCACGTTAAACCGAGGGCACCTGTTGTTAATCTTCCTGCCCAGCTTGTCTCCCGTGCCTCTCATGGGATTTTCAGAGTTGATTGTTGCTGCATCTTCTCAGTCGCTCTCCTAGAAGCTGTTGCTTGTTCTCTTCAGCAGCAGCAGTTCCATGGGATTCCTTAGGAATTCAGTCACAGAGGGATGTGGACACAGACTGCAGGTAAGAGAAACGTGCAAATAGGCAGTTTCCTTAAGGAGAGAGCAGAAAAGGCTCAGAGGTTCCTTGGAGTAGTGTCTTGTTTGAGCTGACTTACAGTGAACTTGTTCATCTTTTCCGCATCACTCATGTGCCCTTCTGTGCTGACTTGTAAGCACTTGCTTCCCAAGGGACAGCCTGCCTCCTTCCCTTCCCTGCGTGTAAATAAAGCATTTATCCTCAACTTCAGGCCTCTTGCAGCCATAGTTCTTCTGATTGCAGTTCTTCTGGCTTTTCTGTTTTTTTTTAACTGGAGCATGTATATTCGTGACAGAACAAAGGGAAATGGATTCGAGCTAAAAGAGAGTAGGTTTAGATTAGATATTAGGAGGAAGTTCTTTGCTTTGAAGGTGGGTGAGGCTGGAACAGGTTGCCCAGAGAAGATGTAGATGCCCCATCGCTGGAAGTGTTCGAGGCCAGGTTGGATGGTGTTCTGAGCAACCTGCTCTGATGGAAAGTGTCCCTGCCCATGGCAGGGAGATTGGAACTGGATGATCTTTAGGGTGCCTTCCAACCCAAACCATTCTGTGAGTCTATGATGATAGTGTGTTTGTGCGTGTTCAAAATGTTTCACAGCTGCTGGGTTCTGTAGAACTTCTTGAATGTGCTATCCTACTAAATAAATGGCCCCTAGCTGCCTCTGTGTAATGCTTTGTGTCTTCTCAGTCCTTCAGCATTCTTAGCCTGGGTAACTTGGAGGGTTAGTATGGATTCCTAGAAAATCTCAATGTGAGTTCATGTGTAACTAGCCAGCACTCCAACTTGTAGAAAACTGATTTTTATTTTTTGAATATAAAATATTAATTTTGTTATAAACAATAACATTATTGTTTTTTTATTTTAGTATAAAATGTGTGAAATTAAAAACAACTTTTTTACTTCTTTCATCTGTTTGTAATACTATGCTGTCTATTAATTATTGGTTTTTATAGGGCTTCTCAAACTGCATATACAGTGCACGTGACTTCTGTGTCCAGCCCTCTGGTTTATTGCTGGGTTTATGCTCACTGGAAATGGTATTTTTTGACAGAATTCTATTTAGAACAGGTACATTCACAACAGATCTAAGTTCTCACATTCCTTTGAACTATTAGCTGTGTTAATCATGTTAGGAACTTTGCAATTTGAAAGCGTTGCATAATAACTTATAAAAATAACTTATAAAAATTCCCAAGTGTTTAATGCATGCCTGTCTCATAATAATCTCCATAACCATGTACGTACGTATAAAGAGCGATGCACGTGGCTTGTGTTTCCTCTTCTCTGCCTGTTCCTGACTTCTGGTTTGCTGGTTTACCTTTTGAAACTGAGGGAGGAAACCCTCGATCGTTACTGTTTTCAAAACGTAGCTGCTTTAGAGGAAGGCTAAATACAGCCTGGCTGTGCTGCCCTGTGCCAGCACTTGGGTGACTGGTTTGTCTCAAAGCTGCACTGGTCCACTGCCCTCTCCAGTCCTGCTGAGTGGATGCCGTGGGCTCCACACTGTATGGAAGAGCCCTGCTTGGCCTGAGGAGAAGACACAAAGCCAGTCTGGATATTGCACAGTTTGCTGTTCTTTGGGGCTGCTGGCTGATGATGCGCTGTGGAACTAAATGCTCTTAAGTTTGTGCCCCCTGGTGAGCTCCCAAAGGGGGCCTTTGAAGTATGTACAAGTGGTAGATGCGCAAATGTTAACAGACTTTCCAAGCTTATCACTTACTGGGGAGGCACCAGAACTGACGTGGGGGGAGCATGGGTTGCCATCAGTGTCTCGACATGGGTGTGGAAGATGGGATTTCTGCATCCTTATTGCAGAAATTACTGCTTGATACTCATCTAAAGCCTTCTGTCCTGCTACCTTGTGATAGCAAGAAGTACCTGTGCATAAAAGGAACAGGAAAATGGTAAAAAAGTGTCTGATTTTACACAACTGGATTAAATATAACTTACAGAGCATATGGTAGTGTTTGCACCTGTCTGAAAGAGGAGTGGAAAATGAGAGTTGAAAAGGAAGGTGGGTGATGAATCACTGCTCTTAAAATTTTCTTACTGTTGTCCTTTCCTTTAGGGTGGAAATTATGACTGCCATAGAGACTGTGTTTGTAAAGTACTTACTTACTAAGTTACTGCCAGCACTGATTTTTGCTCCTGCAGGAATTGGTTTTAGTGGGGTTTTTTTTGTAAAATTGCTGTAGGGTGATGTCTCTCAGGCTGTTTAATTTTCTTCTTCCAAAATGAGGTATCTGAGGAAAGGATAAAGGGTACAAAGGCTATAAGTGAAATGTTGATCATATTGCAGGTTTTGGACACCAGACTCCTGGCCAGTGGCTGCAATATCTTGGAGCTAAAGTAATTTTGAAAACACGTGATGTGAATTGATAAGCTCTGCAGTAGATTTAACTGCTCACATTTTGAACCCTGTGTGTTAGTAAGCTCACTAGGAGTGTAATATTCAGTGTTCTGAAGCAATGACACACAATTGCCCTCATTATATACTCAGACTGTAACCTTATCATAGCAGATTTTCTGACACTGCTGTTCTTTCACTTCTTTTCCCTTAGAAAAGAATGAATGAAGGTTAGCTGTTTGTTGGGAACTAAAAAACTCAGAGCCCAGACCTCTCTTACCTGGTAATTAACTTCTTAAGCAGAGTCTTGCCTCAAGGAACTATTTGTAAGCGGTGCTGTCAAACCACTTTAGTAAATAATCTATACAGTCTATCCTCTTTGAATGAAGTTTAACACTTTGCAGACAACACCTGCTATGTTGTGATATTTAGGCAGACCACGTTGTAACAAAATGAAACATTTTCCATCTCATTATTGAGTAGCAGGTAAAAATGCTAGCCCCAACTGAAGTACTTCCAAATAAAATCCCCTCTAAAGTACAGGATTTTTTTTTTTTGTAAGCTCTACAAGTGTGTATATATATATATATATATATATATATACACGCATATGTACACAAATGTCTGAGTGGCTTTTCAGTGTCTGTCTTTGTAGTAAAAGTCCAAATATTTGCAGTGCAAGGTGGGAAAGTGGATTTCCACTGCTCTACAGAGCTGGAAGGTTTATCTGTATCCATTTTTTCCCTATAGGTGTATTGAATGCACTGCAGTTTGGATTAATAAAGAGTCTGAAAAATTAAAAACTATCTCATATAAGAGCTCTTTTTGTGGCTGCATTAAGATGTGTTAGCTGTAGTTTGTTTACTGTTGTGGTTGAAAACATGACAGCTGGTAAATGAACTTGCTGAGAGACACCATCAGAGTCTTAAAATACTCTCTGCACGCGCTTGAGCAGGTAGCAATAAGTGGAAAGGTGAAAGTAGACCGGTAGGTTGAGTTGCATTCCATGAAAGGCACTGTCCTCCTGCCAGTTAATGAAAACAACCTGGGAGCTTGTAACCGCACAAATTTGAGGGGGGGAGGGAAGTCATTTTAGCTTTAGGTTTTCAACAGCTCTGTAGGAGCTGTGTTGTGGAGTTAATTTTTAAAGCCAGCTTGAACGCACAGCTAAGCAGCGGCCGAAAGTGCTGGTACCGCGTTAATAACGATGTTGCAGATGCTGTTGCTTCAGTGTGTCGATGGAGTGACAACCCATTTGAATAGGGGAGAGCAGGCCAAAAGAGGAGGTTTCACAGCAGGGCTGGCACAATGGGCTGTTGTTGCACACAGACCTTTGGGTGAGCAGCGATGAACAGACAGAGCGCACATTGGTGGTAATTACCGTGTGCTCTGTTTCTGAAAACTTAATTGGGTGGGCCGTGTGACGGGAGCGGTGTGGCTGCCACAGCAGCCGCCGCTCGCCCGCTGTCTGACTCTGCCATCTCACGGTGCTGAGATGCCCCAAGACGGAGCTCTAATCTCTGGTTCTACACACCTGTTTATCTCTGCTGTGACATGCCAATACTGCACCCTGCCGCTGCTGACACAGCTCCGAATGCTTAGCCACGTGGAGATGGGGAATGCGGGAAATTCCCAACACCGCCTCCAAGGTGCCCGCATTCCTGCAACATCTCTCAGAGCCGCTGTTGTTAGGAGTCTGTCAGGGTTTCCACAGCAAACTCTGCAGCCTAAAGCCTCTCGGGCTGGAACTTGGCAAACAGGCCAGGCCTGATTCTGCTCCTGTTGATTCCAGCTGCAGGAGTGCAACTGAAAAGGAAAAGTGTGAGTCTTCTGTTGAAACAGGTATTGCATCAAGGGTACTTTGGACGGCAAAGGCAACTAGTTCCAATGATTCCAGGTCAGCACGGATGAGCCTGTGAGCAAGCTGGTCTGGGGGGGGAGTGTCCCTGCCCATGGCAAGTGGCTTGGTGGAACTGGATGATCTGTAAGATCCCTTGCAACCCAAACTGTTCTATTATTCTTGTGCGCAATTACTCTTAACGCTTTGTTGGAAAAGAGGGTTGTTCTGAGTAAAGAGAATTTTCCTGAAAGGGAGAAAGGTCTAAACAAGCAAACAACCCAGCTCAGATGCCATTTGAGGTTGGCCAATTTGAAGCTACACAGCAGCAGATGATTTGATAACCAATAAACTAATTCTAAAAGCAGCATTTTTATGCTTCAAGAATCACAAGCTCTCTGTAGTGGAGAACTTGGCACTAATGGAGGCTGCAGTGCTTGCTGGGACATTTTAGTGCCAGTAGTAATCAAGCTATGGCAGAATGGAGCCTCCTCTGGTCTCAGGTTTTTTGGCCAAGAAGTCGAGGTTATTAACCTCAGCTGGACTTCTCATAACTCCTCTATAGCTCCCCAGATGGAGGTTTACATATTGAAGTTTCTGAATGTCCAAATGGTCAGAAAGATGTGTAAAATGTGCAACAGAAGAGTGGAAGTTCAAAGGTTCTGAGTTGATTTGGGTTTTTTTTTTGCATGTCTCTTGTTTTTAATAATTTTAGCCATTCTTCTGTCCTTTGCAGTGACCACTTGTACAGTGTTAATTGAGATGAAGTTCTAGTTTGGTTTACTTAATTGTATCATTTCATAATAGAATTTTGTACCATGAACCAGGTATTTCAGAATGAGGACTGAATGAGTATAACTAAAAAGCAAATAAAATTTCAGGTTTAGGAAGGTCTAAGGCAAGGTGCACCCAAATTCTGTTGTCCGGGTTGCTCCACTTTTGTGAAGTTCAGACAATTGCTTTATGTCTGTCAACTTTGTTTTTAATTTAATCTAGGCAGTAGGAGAACCTTGGTTGGACACAGGTCCCAAGTGACAAAGGCTGTGAAAGCACAGAAAATCAGGCTGTAACCAGAAGTTTCTTGTGCTCAGTGCTGAATCCCGGTCCGTAGGACAGGCTTTGGGGCAGTGCAGTGTTAAACTCTATCTGGTGTTTGAAAAATGACTCACATTGTAACACACCTATTAAGTAATCACTCCTTTCTTGCATGATTCTTTCCTGCCTGTAACAATGACAGTATTGGAGACTACTTGAGTTGTTAACTCTTCATAGTCCTAAATCTGGCATCCTTCCTGCAAGCTGAGAGAGGGGGCTGAAGTGGCAGAAACCTTTCAGTTTGCTTTCTTGCTACCTAGGAACAATTCAGTATTCCAAAGACTATACCAAGCCCACAGAGAACCTCTAACATTGCAGATAGAAATATTAGGGTGGTTTTTTTGTTTGTTTGTTTGGTTTTTTTTGGGGGGGAGGGGTTGGTTTGGGCTTTTTACACTTTGTTTTGTTGTTTTGGTTTTTTTTTTTTTCCTTTCCTTGGTTGCTTTGTCTGTTTGTTTTTCTTTTTCTAGTAGGTTAGTCTGGAAGTAAAGATGTGCCTCACTAAAGCTGGCTGCAGGTTTATCTGTCCTGTTCGGTTTCCTTGCATCCATCGACATACACAAATGTACCACTCAAGCTTTATATGTTGAAGCTTTTTTTTGCACAAAAATATATAAAAAACTACAGTTTACCCCTGACTGTTGCTCTAGAGAAGGTAGAGAGTTCCTAACTCATGAATTAGTGATGCAACCCCATACATATTGCATCAGAGCAAGGAACAGTGCAGCAAGTGATGTGTGCTAATTCAATATAAACTAGCACAGAGTGGCACAAAACTACAGCATTCTGCAGTATTTGTGAACTGCAGTGTTCTGAGGGCTTGACATGGCACTTTCCTATATAAAAAGGGTTGCATTGTGAACAAAGTTGTGAAAGAAACGTTGCTATTCAGTGTGTTTCAGCTGTCTACTTTGTTGTGTGGTTGGTTTTTTTTTTTTTCTTTTTTATTTTTTCAGAACTGGCCAAAGATCTTGCATGATCAGCATGATCACCTGCTCATAACTCTGTGGCCAAACCCTATGGCAATGAAGTCTTAGGCATGAACAGAATTTGTAGGTAGTTTAGTTCAATCTCCTGTTTTTATCAACTTGAGAATAAAGCCTGTTCATTTTAGTTTAACGCTAAGTCTGCATTGGATGAATTTACATCTCTTTGAGCCACAAATAAACATAGTGCCCAGTCTCCCAGTGCCAGAAATAACTGTCTCAAAGAAAGAGGGCTGGCGTTAAAACTTGCCTGCTTAGTGTAGGTGGACTGTACTGCAGTTGTTTTGTAAAGAATTCAGTAGCTTCAGCTCCTGCTCAGTGTGTGAATATCTCACATCTGCAGATGAAAGGCAAAAGCCCCTTCCTGTCTTTGAGAATAATGTGGTTTCTGTGGCATTCTCTGATGCTCGTTAAAGGTCTCAAGTTCTTGACTGAGTTGCTGCAAGAGAATTGATCAGTGGCACAGTTCAGTGTTCCACCTACTGAGGTTCCACATCGGGCCTGGAAACTCCTTTAAATGAATTTTCTTAAGCTTTTAGGGCTCTTCTGTTGTCGTTCTGTTGCAATGTGCTGCTGGGAGCTTGCTCTGGCCTGTCATTGCAGTCCTGATAGTAGTAACCTAAACCCTTAATCTCTGTCAACTTTGCCAAATACTGCTGAGACAGTTGTAATTTATCCCTTCCAAAACAGATGTGTGATGAGATGGCTGTACATCCATGTCTCTCCTTCACAGCATGATCATATTACATACACATAAAAAAGGGGGTTTTCTTAGTAGCTCCATTATTTAGCTTTTTTTTTACTTTAACTCCTTCTGTCTCTTCTCCCTGTCACAATGATTTCTCCAAAGACTTCAGTTGTGTTTGCACACTCTAAGTACTGAATATTTTGTAAGGCAGACCTCTCATTTCCTCCTGGGTATTTATAGCTACATCAACCATTGCAGAGACAGGGAATCCCCTCAAGAGAAAAGTTTTCTACTTCCCCTCTTTCACCCTACTGTGTGGTATTTACCGAAGCACAACCTATTTTCTCTAATGGAAAGAACTAATATTTCATTGCTGGTAGTACCTGAGCCATGAGTCCCTCGTGGCAGCAGATGTTGCAGGTGGTTGCATTGGTACAAGCTTGTTTGCAAGCAGGGCATTAGTTATGAAAGTAAAGAAATAGGAATATTAATTCAGCTTCAGGATTCTAAGCTACATAAAGCTTAAACCTAGATGACTTTGGGTCAGCGCATCTATTTGTATTAAGATAAATTCTAATTGGGTTTGCTATGGGGCAGAAAGGGTTTGCAAATTACTGTCCCTTGTACCCCCAGCATTGAGAATGAGACACAGAACTGGCAAAGCCACACAAAAATCCTGCAGCAAGATCTGTGCTGACTGCATGTCACTGTTAATCATCATGTGGTCCTTCATTATGGTTAGGTAACTTTGCAGATTTCTCATTTTTCCTTAAGCCTTCGTTGCAATCTGTGAAAACAGATTGAAATTTATTTCTACACAGCCTATTAATGATCATGAACTGTTTGATATTACTTTAGATATCTCACTGCATTTGAACGAGTTTTGTCTCGCAGTACAGAGGGAAAGCGATCGATTTTGATTTCCACAGCTGCTTTCATGGCTGCAAGTTTGTACACCAGCAACGCCAAATTACGGGATGTAGATCACCCGCAGCAGAAATGGTGCAGCTCTGCCATCTCACGGCAGAGCTGAAAAAGAACAACCAAAATTGCTGGCGGGCAGCCAGAAGTGTAAATGGGAATGCAGTGGATCCTACTATTGGCTGTATTTTAATTAAAACTAAAGGGAATATCCCACCATTGTTCAGTAATTCTGTTTGGCTTTGCTCTCCCTGTCTCTCCAAATTGGCTTGTTTTTAGTGTTTGGCCTGACTTTGCTTGTGCTTCCCACATTACCCTGGTAGTGTCAGGAGACAGAAGACATAGTTCTGATTTTAACTTCATTGCAGTTTCACAGTTTCAGTCTCTCCTGTTCTCTGTGTCTCAATTTTCCGCTGTGTAAAAGTGGGGATTGTATATCTTGCAATCTTTCACAAACCCAAACCCACTCCCTAGACTTCATCCTGGAAAGTGCCCCCTAAATGTTTAAATCCACCTTTCAACAGTTTGGGCCCAATATAAATTAGCTTTATGAGCATCCTGCTTTGTCATTCTTCCCCCCTGGGGGCTGTGAGCCTGTTCTCTGATTGCATTTTCCCCTGGGTCTTTAGCCATGGATATGAGCCTCGCTGAGAGCAAACAGACCGTGGTTACGTGCCAGTTTCCTGTAACACTGCAAGCTAGTCTCTCTTGACTGATCAAGAGAAAATACATGGGTTCTTTTGGGCTTCCTCCTCCTGGACTTTTAAGCCAGTCTGACAAATCATTCACCTCTCCCTACTGTTTGGACTCAAGATTCCATGTCCTTGTAAGGCACTGGTACCTGCCCTGAAACAGGCTGTGCAGTGATGTGTGGAGTTAACCTGGAGCGCTCTCCTTTCATGTCCTGCTCTTGATGTGATGTGCAGTGCAGCCACTAGACTGACAGCAGTGCCAGGCTGATATAATACATTTTTACCTTCAATATGTTTCTGGAAAATCCTGCAAGAATTCCCCTCGCTGCTGCTTGCCTGAGGTGGCGCGTTAATGTATTTTGAGTGTATTCTGGAAGCACTGTAATACTGTAAATCTTTCCCATGTTAAAATCAGGTATTAAAATTCACTGCGCTCTCCACGAATCAAGTAATTTCTTTGATTTATTTTGGGCTGCGTGTCCGTTAGGCATCAATGTAATAAGAGATGTGCAGTTGATTTGATGTAATTATTATGAATGTCTGCTCTGTAGCAGACAAATTAGTCTTGTATAACTTGCTCTGTTATGATGTTTCGACCCTCTTTGGAAGATGGTCTGTAACCAGAGCTCACTGGTGAATTTATGTCTGGGGCACGAGTACCTGAAGCTGGAGAGGGGAGACAGGTTAGGACTGTAGTCTCAATTGTATTTGATGTTGGTGTTTCATGATAAAATGCTGAAGCCATCATAGAAAGGCTTAATCAGAAGTGTTGTTTAGACATGGAAAACTTTAACATGTCCAGTTATTTTTTCCTAGTATTAGGCCCAAAGATGAGAGAGGCAGTGAGCAAAGCATGAGCTGATGCTTCTCTAGGTGAGCTGAAATTTTTTTCCTACAAGCTGGTCACAATCAGAGTGATATCCTACCAAGAGGATGGTATAATACATCTTCATAGGTGTATATTTTTTTTCAAGTGACTTATCTACTTACACTGGAAAGCATTTAGAGAAGAAATTAAATTCTCGTGAAAAACAATTCAGTCTCCTGGTCTCTCTCTCTTTCTTTCTGCCTTTACTATTCTGAATGTGAGAGGGCACTAAATGCAGGGTCTGGATACCTGCAGTGATGCTAATATGTATAAAATAGTGCAGTTACAAAAAAAATGAATACTTTAGTGTTCCTCTATTTTTTATTTACTTTGAGGAGCTACCACTATGGTGGTATTCAAACTATATGTTTCACTAGCAACAAAACATTCCCAAGAGGATGCTAGAAATTTGGGAATTAAGTGACCAATTTGCTTCTGACTGTTACTGACTTGTTTAATCCATATGCCAGATCTTCCTTAGCTGAAAAATGTCAGGATTGATCTTTCCTTACAAAGCATTTTGAGACATTCAGGCCAAATACTTGAGCTAAGTACAATTTTGTTCCCTTTCTCTTCTTTCGTTTGTCCTTTCCTAATTAATCAGTTATGCCGTAGATGCAAGGCTGGGCTCCATCCAAGGGAAGCTTTGGCTGATATCTTAGTCCACTGTGTTCTTCATAGCCTGCAGTATTTTTGCATTTGTTGACATTATTGATCTTGTTTGGTTTTGGTCTTGTTTACTTTGAAAGGTAAAATCTCTGTCCAGGAGACAACTTAATTACAGAAGGAAAAATGTATGTCATAACATTACTCATCATTGATGTCAGTAACTGAGTCTGTATCTATAACTCTCATATATTGGTGAGCTCTCAGAGCAGGAAAAATGGAGCTGTAGTGAAAAGTGGGAAAAGGCCAGCAGGTGTTGTTTCTTTTAGTTCTTGGTTGCTCGTTACTTTTGGCTTATACAGCAACTACTGCGCTTTGCAGGATGAAAAAGAGCTTGGTGCATTTTCCACTAAAATTCCACTCCTTTTCCTTCTGCACAGGAGACTCAAATAGATCTTGATGTGTATCCAAAATCCTGAATTGAAGACCAAATGTTCTGGGAAACAGCGTCTTGGGGGGTTTCTGTGGGTTCTTATTCCACCAAGTGCTCTTTTGAACATTCTTGCTATTGTGCACTTTGTTCTGTGCCCTGACGGGTCAACTGAAGAATTTAGGAGGATAGAGCAAGTTGAAGTAAAAAGACATCATCAAAAGGCAACCTTTCTGTTTTACTGATCCCTATTAGTCCTTACTTGAGTTAATTGGAAGTAATAAAACATAACTAAATGTCTCTCTCAGGCAAGTACACTCAGTTTTGGGGAGGGCTGTAATGGGAACACGGTGGGAGAGAGGGAGGAAATGTTAAAGGCACGAAGTCTCAGAAAGCTGTTTGCATCCGAGGGAATTTGGTCTAAAACTTGGGAGGATGTGGAGCAGACTTAAGTTGTGCAGGAGTGGTAGCAACTTTCCTGTTTGAACTACTGAGTTGTTAGGTGACTGTATGTTTTAAATTCTGCTATGCTGCTAAAAGTCTTATAAAGATACTTGGCCCTTTCAGGGATTCCACACTCAAAAGGGACTTCATAGTCCCCAGAGTGTGAAAAATGATGCTTTAACATTGCAGAACATTATGTTTATTAACCAGAGCTAGACAGGAGGTTGTCACAAAGCTTGGAAAAGAACTGAAACAGACACTTCCATAGGAGTTGGGGCACAACTGCCCTCTTTGGTAGCAGGCTAAATTTGGGCTCCTTTAAAGCTATCATGAACCTGTGAGCACTGTGAGAACATACATCAGTTGTTTTGGATCACTTGTGAAACATCTGCCTTATTTTCAACTGTTTGTTTGCCCATGGTATAAAAATTGTCAATTGTCAGCACCATTTTTATTAATGGATGGAATTAAGTTCAAAATGGTATTGGCTTAAAACTTTAGTCTCTGACCTTTTTACAAATATTTATTTGCCTAATTTTCAGAAAAGCATTTTGCTCCCCCAAAAATGCTTGAGCGCCAGAAAAATCATCTTTCATCTTTCTGAAAAACAAATCGATAGCATGGTGAGCACTGGAAAACTCTCAACTAACTAGTCACCTTCACATTGTGCCAGGTACCTCCAGGGACTTGGCATTTATTACGCGTATGTTGCTTTTATCCAGGCACCAAGTCACAGCTGAGGGGAGAACAGCAAGGTTTAGGATCTTTTAAGCTCAAGGACTGTAAGAATGCCATGAAAGTGTGTGTGCTTGAAACACAGGATGTATTTTAGCTGTGTGAACCTTCGGAGTGTACCTGCGTGTGCCCTCTTCTTTCTTCCTCAAACACAATCAGAGCAGATATAAAGGTTTTCTTTATTTGGTGTTTCTTCTTTAAATGCTGCAGATTTCCCTGAAACGAAGGCAAAAGCACTTCAGTGGGTGGTCACTGCAGCTCACTGCACCTTGGATAGGATGTGGTATTTCAGGAGCAGGCTGCAGGAAAACATGGACTGTTAAAAGCATGTGTGCACTGTAGCATCTTTTTGTGGTTCTTACAGGTGCTACCCTTTTATTTGCAATAAAGATTTTCCATGTTTTAGCAGAAAGGGAGAGAAAACCTTTTGAACATCTCAAAAATAAGTAATAAGTAAACTTACTGATGAAGGGATTGATGAAGACTGATTTTGGAAGTGCATGTAAAAATCTGTATTTAACTATAATTACAAGATTGCTGTGACCTTTTTTTTAGAAGCAGCAGCTGGCAGAGTATTTGCAATTAAATGGTGAATGGATATAGTACTGACCTCTTGGTTGCCAGTGGTTTTCAGCCTAAAAAACCTGAAAATTCAGTGGATGAATTTTAAGCAGGATAAAAAGTTTATACTGATTGCTTTTGTGTTTCCTTGCTCCACATCTGGTCTGGTACCAGGACCCCAAAAACATGATTCAGTTTTTAAGATAAAAGCTCAGAATCGTAGAGAGGTGGTCATGTTTTTTTCTGTACTTTCCAGTTCTTCCCTTCTCCTTCAAAAAGCAGAGTGTCTGAACGTTTTTGAACACAGTAAGAGGACCTGGTTCCTTAGTGGACCACCAAACCATGGTTGGGAGCTGCTAAATGATTTTTCTTCTCAGTCCTTTTCGTCTCCCTGCCATACTCAAATCCGCACATGTTAAATGCTCTGAAATCTGGAAACGAAAGGTATTAGGTATCCAAAGTAATAATTTCTCTGTTTAAATATAACTATATGTTTCCTTTCATTTTTAAGATTGTGCAGATGAACTTTAATTTTTCTATTCCACAGGAACTTACTTCAAGACTTGTTTGCCGCTGCAGGAGAGCATGATTTCAGGCTCAGGGAGAATGGCAAGCAGACACTGCCTGTTAAATCTGTCATTAAGCGTCCAGACTTTGACCCCAGAAGGCCCATGAACTGTGACATTGCCCTTCTGAAGCTGGATGGAGCCTTCATCTTCAGTAAGACCATAATTATCTGTGATCTTTTTCTCCCGTGAAGAAAAAAGCTATTGTTCTTTGCGCGCAGAGGATAAATTGTCAATACCAGACTAATTTTTCAGATTCCACAAAAATAACTATTTTTTTTTTGTTTAAAAAGAACCTGAAATCTTATAAAGGAAGCTTTTTGTTAATGTTCTTGCAAATACTTAGCAATAAAATCCATGTCCACATGTGGCAGGTGCAACAGTTTTGCCAGCATGTCTTCCTCATTCAGGTGAAAAGTTTGAAGCAGGATATGTCTGCACTGCTTGTGGTTGGGGCCACTTAGATGAAAGTTAAGTCACTCACACTTTTCTGTGACATTCAGATTTTTCAGTGTCTTATTTGTGAATCTAAAACCTTGATTGCATAGGTCAGAGCTAGACCAGAAAAAAACCCCGTCAGTTGGTCTTCAGAATTGTAATCTCAAAATGGGGTCTTTCCTTCCATGCCTACCTGTGAATTACCTCAAAATCGGTCACTGCAAAATGTAGATCTGAATTTCAGTTTTGAAACATGTTGGAATTTATTCAAGTAAAACTGCTTATATACAAACAGCTGCTTGTAACAGGAAAATATCTTGGGGCAAGTTTCCAACCAATTTTTGTGGTGTATTAGCAGTGACATCAAGTTCACCTTCCAGCACTTCCTAGGAACGTTTTTTGTGGGTTTCAGATGGACTGCTTCCTCAGGTCTTACATGAAGTTGATCTACCAATCCTAAACAAAAAAGAGTGTTCCAAAGCGTTATCAACTTTAAAGAAAAGCATCCAAGGAGACACTATAATGTGTGCTGGATTTCCAGATGGAGGAAAAGATGCCTGTCAGGTCAGCTGAACAGAAGGCTTGCGTGCCTTTCAGGAGTGTTTCTCAGAAGCTGAAGGCTCTGTGTGCCAAAGTAAATAAGTACACTGTAAACCGTGAGATTTGGAGTGCGTTTATTTTGATGTATGAATTCTTTCAAAAGTTCCGTGTGGGGCAATGCACTTAATGACACGATCCCATTTTAATTATTGTATGAGTTGTGTGACGGGTTCTTGAGAGCAATTTTGCAATGCATCCCGAGTGCAGTGAGGCTTAGGGCTTTCTAACCTCAGAACACTTGATAAGTTAATTAATGTTGCAAAGATCCTGAGGACGAAAGCAGAAAGTATTGCCTTGGATTACAGGAAGGAAAGGAAGTGAGATAAAGGTTAAGTGATTGTTTCTCGCTCCTTTTTACATGCTCGAACACGACAGAGATACGCTCATGAGGGAATTAATCTGTCTTTTTCCCTCTTGACAATCCTGACTAAACACAATACAAAAAGGTGTATTTACAGCCATTTTTAAAATGTCTGTGTGTGTTGCAGGTTCATTAGTATGGCACAAAAGAGAACTCAATAAATTTCTTAAGGCTTCTCAGTGGTACTTCTGTAAGATGTGGGTCATGGACTTGTACTTGTTCGGGTTTTTCTTGCAGGGAGACTCAGGAGGCCCCTTTTGTGCCGAAGACATAATCACGGTACCTGGACTCCTGCTGGTGTGATCTCCTGGGGAATGGGATGTGCCCGTGGCTGGACAAGTAACGAGAAGAAGAAACATTACAACAGGGGATCTGGAATATCACAGGCTTCAGTGCAGCGCTTTCCTGGATTCAAGAGAACGTGAGTGCTGGTATGAAGTCTCCACAGTAATGAGTCCTTCACTTGTGACAACTCCGCGGTCTCATAACATTTTATTTACTTCTGTCTTTTCAGGATAAAGCACTTATATTTTCCCCATTGTTTCCTGGCAAAACGCTGTAGCATTTCACAATCCCTTTAAATGTATGATACTGATTAGCAGTTGCCAAAACCAAATTGAGAGCATTGTAAATGTTTGTTACCCTTCCACTATGCTTTGCCTCTTGGTTGTTTTTTTTTTTTTTAACTTTAAGAATGGTCCTTTTATCCAGCTAGCCTGTTAGCCTGGTTTTTTTCTTTTTTTTTTTTTTTTTAGGTGGAAATTTGCCAGTTGAAAGTGTCTGAGATTCCGTATGCACCTCTTTGAAGGTGCACCTTCACCTGTCACTTTTCTTGGCTAAAACCTGTTGGATCAGACATTTGACAACGTAGGGTCACCTCACGCTCTCAGAAGTGCCTTTGCTTACTCTGCCCAAAAGGCCATGTGTGCCCTCTGTGCAGGGGAACAGTGTCACAATTAGCCATCACTTCCAAAGTCATGTAGCTGGAGACAGAAATGACAGGGGTGAATTTTACTGAGAGTATTAAGAAACTGTATTAATGTTTTCTTCCACTTCGGGCTATTTTTGTTAAAAGGTATTGGAGATTGTGTTAAAACTTCCACAGAGAACTGAAAAACTGAGGAAGGATTATTTAAGAGGTTTAGCTAGTCAATGAGAATAAAAAAAAATGTGAGGGGAAAAATAAAATTTTGTGTTAGAAAACACCTCCAGCTGGTGATTCAAAAAAGGAATGCTCACAATGTCAGAGAGAAATGAAAAGGATTTAGCTTCTCAAAAAAATCTGGGGGTTCAATTTAGAAGAGAGAGAGAGAGATAGGGTCTTCTTTTTAAAAATTTACTAGCTGGCTCATTTTATTACAAGGAAAAAATAATAGGATTAGCTCTTGCAGTAATTAAAATGTGTTGGCTCCAGTGAACAGCAGAAGTGATTCAGCAGGTGAAGAGAGAACACAATCCTCAGTTGTACTGCACTAGGCTTTGCTTGCTCACCCCTTTGTACTGTCTCACTGGTGCAAAACACGTGAGCTGCAGTTGTTGTCAGGCCCAATGTCTCCGTATCCCTGATGTGACGGTGCCAGTTGGATTCTGCTGCTCTTCCCTGAAATGTATCCCATGTATTTACTCAGCAAGTGCATAGAAAGCACGTGCTGTGCTGCTCAGGCGGAGCAGTGGCCTGTCAACGTGTGATTAATTCTAGCAGTGCCTGCTCCAGAATCGTTGATTCCAAAGTCATTATTGCCTGACCTTGCAGTTTTGTTTTGGTTCTGAGCCCTAGTTTATTGCAGGCACTATATGTCCCCAGGAGGCATTAGAATTTGCCTCAGTACTAGCTCTATAAACTGACCATTTCACACATATAAAAGTAAAGCTTATATTGTGGATATGAAACTACAGTAATTTATTTTTCTTTTCCCACCCCCTTTCCTATTCTCTCCTTACTAGATCTGAAAATGAAAAGCTCCACAGGTGAGTACAGTGGGGTTTTTTCTGTATCTTCTGTCTGTGTTAGAGTGTAAAAAGACCCCTAAAATAGTTGGATGTATAGATTATGAAGGAAGAAATGTAAAGAAGCTTTGACTCATCAAAGCACTTTCAAAGGTATACTTCAGATACTCTTTCCTTCTGTTTCTATGAAAGAATACATTTGGAGGGTTGCATTTGTGCCTTGCTGACTTAAAAAAATGTAGGTAGACAAAACAGTCTTTCCCCAGAAACTATGTCCCCGTACCCGTGTAGGTTTGGAGGGGGGGGGGTTGTTGCATTTTTGTGAATGGGGACCAATTTGTTATTCCAGATTGTGTATAGGGACTCTATTTGTGCCAGAAGGGAATTACATATTGCTTCAATTTTCCCACTTTGATATAGAGCCAGAAACATTCTGTGACTATGATTCTTTATCAGTGTATTCAAAAGATGACAGACTTGTGGGTGAGTTGTTGTCATCTTATTCTTTGAAATAATCGTAGAATCATTCAGGTTGGAAAAGCCCTTTAAGATCTATAACATGTCAGAACACTCTTTAATTCTTACAGCAAGGGCACCCAATGAGGACGTGGAGGTTGGTTGTTTTACTTACATTTTCATGATTAATACATCGTGACACAGGATCTAAAACAAAAGATCAAGAATGTGGGCAGAGAAGAGGTTGGAAAATGCCTGGTAAGAAGATGTGTCAGCATATGACTTTCTGGTGTCAATGATATTCACTTTTTAATAGTGTGAATCTATTTGGGCTAATGGTTTAATAGGAAAAGTAGATGAATGAATAGGCAATTTCCTCTCTATCATAAAATTTTTATAGCTAAGTATTAAAAATGGTACATGTAGGTTTTCTCAAGTGACTAAAGACTTTAAATAGTGATTATTCTCTAATATTCTATTTCAGGGAAATTCTCGGGAGGAGATCCTCCATTACCTATTTTGTTTGGCTCCAATAGTATAAGGTTGAAATTTGTTTCTGACAGTGAGGATTACAGAACCAGTTTTTCCAGGACCTACAAAGCTCTTACACCAGATATTCGTCCTGGTAAGTCTAAGTTTAGTAATACACCTGCCTGCACTCTTGGGCGGTGACCTGACAAAAAAATCAGGAGAAAATAAATCAGAGGAAGCTCCTGTGGTATTCCTACGTGGATGAAGTAATGAACAAGGTGAGTGTGGCTAGGCTGCCATGTAACATTGTGGGAAAAATTAGGATGTCAGAACAAGATAGGATAGATGCTGTTGAGAGAAGTCCTCGTTTAACTTTGCATCTTCTCCATCCTTTTTATATAAGATGTCATTTCCTTCCCTGCTTCCAGAATGGTTTTAAAACTCAATTAATAAGATTAATCAAAGGAGCAGAATTTCCAGATGAAAGCTGCTTTGCTAGTCCTGGGCTTTCATGGAGGAGCCCTGAGGGAGGCAGATGATGTTGAATTCATGTCATAGAGAATTGCTTTCGGTTCTGCTGTGCAGAGCAGTTCACCATCCCTAGGGAGTGGGCCCTAGGGCCACCTGCTGGGTCATAAGTTACAGACAGACTCCTGCTCTTCCCATTTTTGCAGCTTTTCCAGCTGGTTCTTTCCTTAGCAGAGTGTGAGGGGCAGAGTGTGGGGAGGAATCCTCTCTGAGGGCCTTGCCACTGCACAGCCCATCAGAAAGACACATCCTCTGTTTCTGTTCATGTCTCCACTTTCCAAACAACGTTGGCCAATATTCTTCAGACCTACTCTTGTCCTGTTCTCTTCCTCAGCTGTGAGAAAGCATCGTGAGAGTTTTTTCTGGATTTTTTTTTCTTTTCTTTTTGGTGAATAATTTAATAGGAAGTCACAGTGCTTCCATTTGTGTTTTCCTGGACTTCTAGAATCTGGCTGTGAGTCCCTAGCTGTCCTTTTTGAAGAAGGAGTCTTACAGAGTACAAACTACCAGAGCACTACTGCAACATGGCAGATTGTCAATGGAATATTTATGCACCAGAGGACCACGTAATCAAGGTATAACATGAAACTTTCTTTTGTCTACAGGATGGAAGTGGGCACCATTGGATTAACAAAATATTGTGCAGCTAAGGACAAGCAAGACTAAGCAACATGAGCTTGAATAATGCTGCTGGATGCAGTTAAGAGGAATCACTTTCAATCCCAAAAGACAGAGAGGTTTAGATTTGTCCTTTAGATTATAGTAAAATACATTTTCCTGGTTTCGATTTTATCATGACAGATTCTTCTAGAAAATGTAATATATTATGTATCACCTGTGGGAGGTCTGAATGTCACAGAAAGCAAACCTTACAGGAATCATTTGGAATACTAAAGACCCTGTTACAGATCTTTGAATTTTTTTCTATGTGACTTTAAATACAAGGTTCAGTTTTTCATTTTTTATTTAAAGCTTACCTACCAGTCCTTTGAAGTAGAAGAGAGTGAAGGTTGCTCCTATGATGCTATGACTGTGTACGAAGATGTGGGAAAAGAGGAGGGAATCGGTTTGGCTTTTGATTCTTTATTTTGGGGATGACCTGTTTCTTTTATGACTTTTACTAGCCCTGTTGTCCAGACTAAATTCAAGTTCACCTCTAGAGTCTCAGGTGATATTATAGGTACTAGTTTCAGTACCTTGAAAAATACTTGCAGGCATCGCCACCTCTGCTCCACTTACAGGGGCAAAACCACATCGAACAGAATCAATTTTTGTGTTTAAATTCTATATGAAATGCAGTTCTGAATTCATTTAAATGAAGAAAAGGACATAACACAGTAATTTGGTTTAATAGTGATAATCAGACGCAGAAAGCACCTAAGAGATCTGCTTTTCAGAGTCTAGTTGTTCTTTACTCCAGAGCAGTCTTCCTGCCACGTGGCTTACAGTGAATGAGAGGAAGGACTATCCCAATCAACTGATTTCAGCACTTGCTTGAAGATGGTACTTAGATTGGCACTAGCAGAGGCTACTTCTGAAACGCTGATAAGTGGCCATCAGATAACTGGTGTGTTGCACACGTCATGGCAATCTGTAGGTGTGGGTGCTGCAATAGACTGTTGTGAAATACTGCCAGAGACTCCCTGTTCTGACGAGGTAATTACTGAGCAAGGACAGGATGTCAGTAATAACAGAACAGTCCTTCAGCCTCAGTTTCCTTATCTCTTGTATATGGTTATTTTTTTACCCTGCTGTGTGAGAGCTGGAATACACAGAATATTGCATACCCGCTGCTGGAGGAGAGAAGAATTAAAAAGTACCTGTTAATCTGCAAAGTGAGCCTTTGCTTTCTCATCTTTGGCCAAGTCTTGCGGATTTGCCCTACTGGCACCTGTCCTAAGCTCCTCTGCTGTGATGTTGGTTGTCTTTCACTCTGATGAAACAGACTTTTGGAGGATTCAGAGCTACAGTCTCTTTTGTTCATGTAGCAGGTAACACAAGTAACTTGGGAAAATCCCCCTCTGGGCCAGCACAAAGGGCTCTTCAGTGAAACAGCTATTCAGAATTATTTTGCTCTAGGAGATTCTCATCTAGCAAATTGTTTCAGTGAAAAAAAAGTATTGTGAACCTACTGAGGCATTAAAAAAAGGCCTACTGAATGGTGAAGAAACAGTGAATCTATGCACAACCTGAGAGATTTATCTGTGTAAGAGTATTTTAGTGCATTTTAAATGGCCCTTTGCTACTATGTGAAGATGTAGTAGCACAGATCCCTAAAACAGGGATTCCTTCTGCAAAAAAAAATAGTTAAGGAAATAAAAGCAATTTTATAATATAAATATGACTCGAGACAGCCCGATAACACATTTTCGATTCTCATTTGCCAGATTTAGATACGTTGAATTCAACTAGTGATAAAGAATCTGGAGTCATGGATATGCGTATGACTGAAGAAGAAATATAGGTTACGAGAGGTAAGCCAAGCCAGGTTATATTTTCTTCTTGGGAATAGAGAGTAACTTTTGAACCATAATTTCCACAAATATTTAATGATTGCTATTGTCCCAGATTTTTTATTAAGGTATTTTAAGGAAATAGAAATATGAGTAGTAACACATGCTTTGGCTTTAGCAGAACTTAATTTTTTTTGTTTCATTCATCTTGTAAGTCATGTACAGCAGTGCAATGACAATTCAGCTTGTATGTCATTTTTACGTACTTCCTTCAGGGAAAATAATTGCAAAGACTACAGGATAATTGAAAATAATAACCAGCATTTTAGAGCTCCCCTTTTTTCCCCTCCTACTTTATGGAGAATGGGATGGAGGAGTCCATGCTCATTGTAGGTTTGAGGCTAAAACTTTTGAAGTAGTAGCTTTCATCTTGGTTCAGCTCTTCTTTTGCTAAGACCATCTCCTCATGCTACTTCTAAACATTTGGATCCTTTGTATTGAGGGAGGTTGGAAGATTTAGCAAAAAAAGGGTGGGCAAGGGAGGCTTGAGGAGCTATGGGGTGTAGCCCTTAAAATGGAATGTTCTTTGCTTCTCGACCTCTAAAGACTTCTTGAAACATCAGTGCTTTCTTTCTGTTTCAGATGATATTTGTGGAATGCCTTCAAATCAGCCCAGGTTCATCTTCAGCAGGGTAATTGGAGGTGAAGAAGCTGTACCACACTCCCGGCCTTGGCAGGTCAGTGTACAAGTTTCAGATCAGCATATCTGTGGAGGAGCAGTTCTTCCCAAAGAATGGGTTGTCACAGCTGCCCACTGCCTTGATTCCAAGTAAGTACAGTGGGATGAACCCTTCCCTGGGAATGTCTGGAATTGTGTGGTGTGTCTGTGTCCAGTGACAGTGGTCCTGTCCAGGGTGGCTGCAGCAGTTTTGGTTACCAGCTCCCTGGCCCTAGATTCCTTTGCTCCACACACATGTTCTGGGAACTTAGTAGGTTTTAAGACTCACAGGTTTCAGGAGCGATGTTATATCAGCCTGACAATGGACTTTTTTTTTTTCCCCTTAGGAAGCTATACAGAGATTTATGGATGGTGGTAACAGGACTTCATGATCTTACAGAGTACAGACAGGTACTATGTGTTCTGCTTAGAAATAAAATATAAATCTATCTTGCAAAATTGTTTTTAATGTAAATACATCTCTCAAATTGTTGATGATGCAGCAATCTAAGAGCTTGCATGGTGACCTTAGTCTGCATTTACACAACAGCTTCTGTGCGTATCAACAAATTGTTGATCAACACAGATCTGTGACTTCACCAGTAATGAGCTCTAAAGATCAGTATCCTGTTGGCATGTAAGTAAAAATATCTATATATCTGAATATTTAGAATAACAGTCTATGTCCAAAAATATCTTGTTCTGACTTTTGATTAACTTCTGTTAAAATCTGTGACCATAAGTCACCCTGGTTAGATCTGAAATGGTGTCCTGATGGTGTCCTGCTCTCCGTGCATGCCCTGCTTTTCCTGACTCTCCTTTGGGCAGACTCTCACTGTGGGTCTGCCCAAAAGTGTGACAATCAGAGTATTTACATAGCAGTATAAAACTGTATTCTCATGGAACCTTCCCAGTTTTCTTTTTTCCTCTAGCCATTTTTCCCTTGTACTTTATGAGGAGAAGTGGCACCAGGGCAGGGTTTTTTTTCTTGTTTAGGAATCCTTTATTGTCATACATTGGGTGCACAGCGATAGTGTTATTTCTTCATCTGAAGTGACTAGTTCTGGCTCTTGGTATGCTTTCAAAAGAGTGAATTTAACAGTAACACCAGAGGAACTGTGGGTGTTATGTTTGTGTAAGACAAGTTAACAAGAGAAAAGGATTAAACTTGGTACTTCGATGGGAGGGGGAAGTTTTATGCAGACCAAACCCCTGCCTTTGTGACAAAAGACAATGTTCAACAAAAATTGAAAGAGCATTAGGAATAGTACTGGCACGGTAACACAGTCTTTGCCTCTAATGATGGCCCAGCCA
The DNA here is from genome assembly GCA_035584735.1 of Pseudotriccus pelzelni. NCBI lineage: Eukaryota > Metazoa > Chordata > Aves > Passeriformes > Tyrannidae > Pseudotriccus > Pseudotriccus pelzelni. The sequence continues at coordinate 6,555,787 of JAWMRA010000161.1, read as the reverse complement.
CAATGGCCTTTAATTAGGGCTGTACCTCCTGCAGCCTTGAGGGAGGATGTTCCATAAGGAAACATGCCAGCTATACCTGTGAACATTCACTGGTAGCTTTTAAGGTTGCATTACTATTTCTTTGCTATTTTACAGGAAAGACTGTGGCAAACTGGGCCTCTGGACCAGAGCCACTGTTGATGAACATGAACACAGTGAGAATTGAAGTAGGGGAAGGAAGAGCGGACTGGATTTTGTGGCTGTTCCTCTGCTGCAGTTCCATGCAGAGGGAATTTGTCTGGTTGCAGTGGCCATGTGTCCGTGGTGTGCTCCATCCTCTCCAACACCGCCCCGCAGCCCTCTGTTGGTGAGCTCTGAACATGGGACGTATGAAATGCTGATAAAACACTCAGAATTCTGAAACATGCCTCGGATTTACAAATGGGGCCAGCAGGACTAGGGAAGTGATTGTTCCTCTGTACACGGCACTGGTGAGGCCACATCTCGAGCGCTGTGTACAGTTCTGGGCCCCTCAGTTCAGGAAGGACACTGAGGTGCTGGAGCGGGTCTAGAGAACGGAACAGAGCTGATGAAGGGTCTGGGGGGTAAGTCCAGTGAGGAGTAGCTGAGGGAGTTTTTACCCTGGAGAAAAGGAGGCTCAAGGGAGATCTTATTGCTCTCTCCAGCTTCCTAAGAGGAGGTGGGATTGGCCTCTTCTCCCAGGCAACTAGAGATGGCATAAGGAATTGGCCTCAAGCTGCACCAAGGGAGGTTCAGGTTAGACATCAGTAAGAATTTCTTCACAAGAAGGGTGATCAGACATTGGAACAGGCTGCCCAGGCAGATGGTGGCATCACCGTCCCTGGAGGTGTTCTAAGGAAAGCCGGACGTGACACCTAGTGCCCCGGTCCAACATGGTGGTTGGTGTTCGGTCATAGGCTGGGCTCGGAGATCTCGGAGGTCTTTTCCAACCTTACTGATTCTGTGACTCTGTGAAGTGGGGCACCGCTCAGGGGAGCTCGGCTCTCCCGGGGCAGCCTGGCCGAGCGCGGGACCCAGCGGCGGGGCCGGGAGGCAGGAGCGGAGGCGGGTCCGGGCGGGACCCGGGCGGGACCCGGGGCGGGGCGGGCGGAGGGCGCGGCAGAGCCGAGCCTTGCCGAGCCGAGCCTTGCCGAGCCGAGCCGAGCCGATCCGATCCGGAGCGGCCGGGCCCGGCGGGAGCTGCGGGCGGGCGGCGGCAGCCATGGAGGCGCTGGGGGTGAGGGACGGCGCGGGGGGGCCGGGGCGGGAGCGGGAGCCGGGGCCGGGAGCCCTCACCGCCTGTCCCTCTCCTGCCCACAGGCAGCGCCCGTGGCCGTCGCCGTGGCCGTGGTGGCGGCCTCGGCCCTGCTGCTGCTGCTGCTCCGGGGGAGCGGGCGGAGGATGAGCGGCCCCGTCACGCTGCAGGACCCGCTCGCCAAGTACCCGCTGCGGCTGCTGGAGAAGGAGGTGACCGAGCGCGGGGTCCGGGGGCTGCGGGGCCGTCGGTCGGGGCGCTGAGGAATGTGGCCTTTCCTGAGGGTAGTACTCGTAGCTGCTTTTTGTGCGTTTTAAGTCCCGGCTGCGTTTCTCCCTGGGTTTCCGTCCCGTGTGTGTGCCACCGGTGAGGTGCAACCCCGTGTTGCTGCTGCGCGCCCCGTCTCGCCCTGATCTTTGGCCGCGGTCACGGCATGTGCTCACTGGCCTTGGGCAATGGAGTTTCCCGATCTACTGCACGAAGAGGTGCTGTAGGGATTGCGCAGACAGCCAAAAAAACTCCTTGTGGAATTAGAGAGGAAAAGGCTGCTTCTAAAACTTCTGATTTATTTAAACTTTATTTTTCAATGCTATTTCTGTGTCCTTTCCCAGCATTTGACTTGCATGCTGACACAGAGCAGGCTTACTAAAGCATACTGTGTTGAGCAGAGTTTGAAATTCAAAGCAGTGGTGATGTTGACCTTATTCTAACTTTGCTTTTTAGGAAATCAGTCATGATACTAAGAAATTCCGATTCGGGCTACCTTCAACTGATCATATATTAGGATTACCTGTAGGTAAGTACTGGAAACATTTAATTACATATATTTCTGGTTTTAGGATTTGTAACTAACTGTTCTCAAAGTCCTTGGACTTCTGAGTGTTTGGGAATTTAAGCCTCAGCAAAGCAAAGAGTTACAAGCTGCATCTGAAAGCTGCTTTTCTCAGAGAGAAATGTCAGGTTTCCCAGGATTTCTGATCTTCTGTGTGTGCTTTGTTCTGCTTGTGTTCAGTTGTGTGGCGTGGTTTAGAACAAGGGCAGTGAAACTGAACTGTCTGCTGGAATTCATCACCAGTCAGGATATAAACAAGAATGGTAGCTGTCAAAGCTCTTTTATATCTCTTATTTGCATTCTGCTTCTGTCTGGTGCACTCAGTTTATTGCCAGCTGGCCTCATGTTTTTGGAAAACACAGTTACACTTGTAAATGAGTAAGAGAACAAGTCTTCTGCCTGGGAAGCTTGTAACTATTGGAAATACAACTACTGTATGTAGAAGATGCTGAAATATTCCGAGCCTGCATGCACTTACCTTTTCTGTGCAACTTTGTCTCGAGTTCTGTAGCGTGAAGTTAATTTCAGGCTAGGATTGGCACACTCTACTTTCCTGTACGCTGGAACACTGATAGCACTGAACCTTGGACCTTGAATTGATGATAATCTCTGCAGGGGAAAGTCTCTTTCTGTGATCTGCAGATGTGGCAGATGCAGCCGTGTTTGCTCTGTACTGTATCGCAGTATCCCATGCTGGAGGGCAAGTATCAGGGTTTTCCCATTCCATGCTGGGAGCGTGTCCTTCTTGCATGCTGCCTGTCAAGGGCAGCTGTCTTTCTCCAAATTCTCTTGTGGCTTGTATGGGAAAGAGTAATTGAACTGTCTGCATTGACTAGACAAATGATAAACCAAACAAGATGTGCCTTGCAGTGATTGTGTTAATCTAGCTTTCTTTCTTAAGAGTTTAGGAATAAGATCCTGGAACTGTATGGGCTAGATTACTTTCTGAGAGATTCCTGCCTTCTGCTTTCTACCAGGATCATTATGGTTATGGAGGCAGGAGATACAGAAAAGGGATATGGCCCAAGGCATTGTTCTTGATGTTTTGGTGCAGGATCTCTGGGAAGTTTTCTCTGAGAGAGGCTGCTGCTGTTAAATAGGAATACATATTTCTGTGCCTGTGTGAACTGGTGTGTCCATACATCCTCTTCATCAATGAATATGAGAATAGCAGAATCCAAAATACAGAGAGCACTTCAGAATGACCAGCAAACTTTCCATATTTCTGTTTTACTGTCAATTTGCTACTTTCCTCGTACCTTATCCTTGTTTCTGCATTTACCAGCTTTCCTGAGTTAATCCATGCTCCAGAAACTGTTGTTAAAAAAAAAAAGAGAAGAAACCAGACATCTTGTACGGTGTTTATATGGCAAAGATTCTCTCTGTCATTGCATTTGTGTAACAGGTTACACTACCTGCCTTTCTCTCTTGTCCTACAGGGGTGAAAAAATAATCGGATTGTAATTCTTTCTCCCCAGGCCAACATGTTTACCTTTCTGCAAAAATCGATGGCAATCTGGTGGTTCGAGCCTATACCCCAGTTTCCAGTGACGAGACGAAGGGTTATGTTGATTTAATTATAAAGGTAAATTTTGTTTTGCTTTAATATAAGTAAGTTGCTAACTGGAAAGAAGGCAAATACTTCATTTTAATGAAATAGTTTGTTTTGATTTAGTCATCAAGTTTCATCTTCTTTCATTCAAATCTTGTTAAATTTCATTTTCATCAGGTTTCATCTTCTTTCAAATAGGGTGAATGCATGGCAAACAACTCATTTCACATTACCCTTAAATAGTAAGTTGTATCCTGTGTATCTGCTGCGTGGCACTTAGAGATAGCAGAGGTAGAGTAGATGGAGAAGGGAATCACTTCCTTGGCAGTACTGCAGGAACCTCCCCAGTATCTTTTATTTGGCAACGCATGAAAACTGATTCTTCTCCCTCAAGATGCCTGTGCTGCTGCTAATGCTTACTACTAACAGCTCTAAGTAGAAAATAAGTCAACCAAGGGAAATCCTTTAAGCCAGGGAATGCAGGATGATCTGATCCCAGGACTGGATTTTCTAATCCTTTTCTACAATAGAGTTTGTCCTTAGGCAATCTGGGCTTTTATTATTTTTATTTTTTTTTTTCCTTTTTCATGCATGTTTTGTTCTTCGTGCTACAAGTGTGGTGAATTGTTATTAGCTACTTAATACTTCCTATGTGCTTTGAAAGCTGAAAAGGCTGTCGTGTGGCCGAGCCCCTGGGAAAGTCTTAAAAAGATGCAGCAATGCTGTTTGGAGAAGGAGTGGTTACAAAAATGGGGTGACTCAAGGTTCTTGCTGAAGCGATAGTGAAATGAGGGCAGCAGCAGATAATCTGCCTGCCAGCCATTCCTGTTGACCTGGCTGCAGAGCAGAGGGACATGTGCATGATAGCACATTTAACTCATTTTGGCTCCTTCCTGTTGCAAGGTTTAATAGAGCAATTGCTTCAATTTCTTTCTCAGGTGCTCAATTTCAGACCTGCAATATTGCGTTAGACAGTTTGTAATACTGTCTACAGGAATGTTAGTGGTTGATATCGTACAAGTTACTGGTTTTTTACAGGTCTACCACAGAAACGTGAATCCTAAGTTTCCAGAAGGTGGGAAGATGTCCCAGTACCTAGATGGCATGAAGATTGGAGATACTATTGATTTCAGAGGGCCAAATGGACTCCTTGTGTATAAGGGGGCAGGTACTGTGACATGAAGGTGGGAGAGCAAAAGGGAGGAACTTGTACTGGTTATTTTCAGAGGTGTTCTATAAAACTTGACAACTTTGCAGAGAACCTTTTTTTTTTCTGTGAAGTGGAAAAGAGAAAATCCACCTTTTCTAGACTTGACCAAGAGCCCATCAGAGTTGATACGACAGAAAAGAGTACCTTGTGTTTACTTTGTGTAAGAAATAACTGATGATTGTCACGTTCCTGGGATTATATCATTAAATCTGAAAAAACTGCTGTTGCACTATAAGACTGAGAAGTCTGCACTGGAAATAATACCTCAGCTGTACATATGGAGGGAGGTGTTCCAGATGCTTCCTAATCAAGTGAGGTTGTAGCCTAAAATGCCCCCTGAGAATCTCAGCGCTGTTACTGAATAACCCGCTGACTGAGAGCCAGCTCCGTTTCGTAGTTAAACCAGGTCTGGGTTGACTGTGAGGAAATGAGCTCAGAGAAGTAATCCTCTTGTAAGATTCAAGTGAAAGATTTTGCACTGATCTTGACTGAGAGGAGTTGTGCACTTAAGTCTTACCTCAGGTAAGTGCTCAGTGCTCCTCTGGGTCATGAGCTCCTGTGGTCAGTGATACACTGATGAGTCCTTTATATCTCAGAGGAGGTGAGGGATGTGTGTTTTACAGTTGTTCTTGTCTGCTCTGCTTTGGCAGCTATAAAAAGTAGTAGCTAGGAAAGCTTGTTGCTAGTTATAGATGTTTTAAGATTGGAACGTGTCAAGTGCTTTTCATATAGAATTCTTTTCATGGGCTTTTCATTTGGCTTGGTCCTTGGAGATTGATTTCATTACAAACTGCCTGGGTTTGGGATGGTTCTGAAAGAACCGGGAAAGGTCTTCTCATGAGAAGATACTTGAAGGTAGTCACCTAGTTGACTGTGAGTGTCATGGGTATCTCATTAACTGGAAATCAGTTACAGTAATGAAAAACTTGACAAAACTAGGACTCCAACATTCCTAAGTCTAATCTTTGCAGGGGTTCTTGCTTGATGCTGGTTTAATAACAACTCTATTAGTTGTAGGCATACACAAATGGCTGCACCCATAGTGCAAGGGAGGATGATGAAGGTGGCCTAGGAAACCTGTTCCTCTGTAGTAGGGGCTGTGGTGACCTTCAGCTTCCACTGACATTCGCAGTTGTGAGTTGTGTTATAGGCAGTGAGGTGAGTTTAAGCAATGCTGGGTAGCAGGAAAGGAGTAAATCTGTTGTTCAAAGCAAGGACTGGAGTTTACAGAGGCAAAGCGGTTTCCCCACTTGTGCTTAGTGCTGTGCTGAGTCCATTGTGCGTTTCCAGAACATTTCTGTTAATTAACTGGTAGGCTGTAGTAATTTATAGCCACGGAATATGTATCCACGTTTGTTTGGAAGTTCATGTAGCTACGGGTTTTGAATATTTCTTCCAGGTACCTTTCTTATCAAGCCTAATAAGAAGTCTGAAGCGGAGAAGAAGTTTGCAAAGCATCTGGGGATGATAGCTGGAGGAACAGGTGAAACTATTATCATCATGTGGAATGTCTAGAGAATGAAAATGTCTTTATGGATGCATGTGAGAAGTATCACTGTACCTTAGCAGAGTACTTACACCTGTATTTCTTCTCATGAGTGTTTGGCAACACAGAGTTGCTTGAGCAGTGTCTCCAGTGACTTGAGCTCAGTCCTGGGGGGTAGCAACTTCAGTTTGAACATTGATTTACCCCTCTGAGACTTCAGAGAAGTCACTTCATCTCTCAGTGACAAAAAGAGCATTTTAGGAGGGTAAAATTACTGTGTGTGACAGAATGATGAAGAGGAAAGCCCTGTACACAAGTACTGTGGGTTTGTTTTGAAACTGTTTATAACAATAGAAACCCCCAACCTCTGCATTTGATGTGGATTAGAAATTCAGAGATATGTAGCCCTGTGCAAACCGAGCTCCCACTGAAGACTGAACGAAGGCAACATTAATGCTGAAAATGTAGCCATAGAAAGAAATACCCATTTTATAACCACTTTGTTTTTTAACAGGAATAACTCCGATGTTGCAGCTGATTCGTCAGATCACAAATGACCCGAAGGACTCCACAAAATGTTACCTTCTTTTTGCCAATCAGGTGAGTATTCTGACCCACCTGTTTGCTCCTCTTCATTAGCCTATTTTTGTTCGCTGGCCCGTGGGCTTTTTAAACTGATGGCACGTGTTTCATACTCTTCCAGTGTTTTTGGGTTTGCATTTTCACCCAGCCATTTATGAGAAAATACCATTTGAGATAGAACATTTAAAAATGAGCAGTATAGGGAAGAGCAGGAAATGGTTGTTATGTAAGTTACTAATATATTGTTGGGTTAAAATTATTTAAGAAACTGAATTTAAAAATTACCCTTAAGGTTCTTTATAAATACTTGTGTGATGTTGTCATGGATTTCTATGATCTTATTTCATTTGTTTTGAAGGTGTCTCTTCATAGTTTCACTTAATTCCTATATTAGGAAGTAAATTCCATTACCAGATCCTGATGCCTCTATTCATCTTACTCCTTCACTGATTTCAAGGAAAAAGGATTTGTCTTTGCTAATCTGTTTATACAGTTAACCTCCACCATCCTGGTCCGGGGCCATACTTGCCAGCGTCAGAGACAAATCCAGATCATTGTGGCTTTAGCCTGGATTAAAAAGCTGTTCAGATTGCCATCTTTAAGGCTGTGTTTAGGTGTCTGATAAGCCACATAGTTTGTTTTTCTTAAACTGAATTCCCAGAAGCCTGCAATGATAACAGATATCATGGAAGGGGGGAAAATCCAAATCACTTTCTTGGTTTGCATTATCATTGCTTTTGTCTTGAATGCCAGATGAGTTCACACCAGAGGGCCCTTGGGATGGTTTGAGGTTAAACAGCAGTCTCATTTTGCAGACAGAAAGTGATATATTGCTGAGAGCTGAGCTAGAAGATATTGCAAAGAGGCATCCTGAGCAGTTTGTGCTGTGGTACACACTGGACAGACCTCCTCAAGGTAGGCTGGGGCACACAGAAATACCTTTGCTTATTGCTGTACAACAGGCAGAGAGAGCTTCACTCTTGGTCAGGTGAACATCAGATCAAGTCTTCTTGTTTTACACTTTTAAACAGCAGAGTTATCCCCTAGCTCCTCAGGAAAAAAAACCCCTTACCACAACCCATTTTAAAAAGTGATCTAAGCCAGGTGGGCCTTTAGAAAATGTGAACTAATAGTTAACTCCCGTTGGGTCAGAGACATTACTGAGATCTTTTTTTGTCTTTCAGGATGTGCCTGTTCTTGAGACTTTTCAGCAAAAGTTCAGCTCTGTTTTGGGCTATCTGCCAGACCAGTTTACGTTGGTATTTGGTTGGCATTAAATTGCCTAATAGCTGCAGATAGTACATGCACATCTTGATTTTGCAGCAGCTCTAGATTAGCTTCTAGGCTGCCATTATATAGTAATGCCTTACCTGTGGGCTGGTGTAGGGGTTGAACTCTCCTATATTTCCTTTGAAACTTGGGTATTCATGCTTGCTGATATAAGTGATCTGAGCACTTACTGAACAGGTATAAGAGCCAAACTGTGTCACATCAAAGTTCTGTACCTGTTGTCAGCAACAGCCATGATTAAATGGCCAGAGAAGAGGCATCAGCAGGCCTTGATACTCTTCCAGTCATTAATACTTCTCAGTTTTGAGCTAAATGTGTCTTTACAGATACAGTCACCCTCAGTGGGCTACATTTGTCAAAACAAAGTGTCTTTCCTGTGTGTTTTGACAGTCTGTGAATGGTTCCATAGGAATAGCACTTTTCTGGGGAGAACAACTTCCTCTGGTTTCCATTTGCCTCAGTCCATGCGTTGGCAGAGCATAACTAAGTCTTCATGTTACCAATTTTACAGACCTCTGTCAATTTAACCCCCACCTGGCTCACAGTGTTGGCGGCATGACTGCTGATTCTTCAGCTGCTTTGTGAGTGCAACATATGCAGTTCAAAAAGGCTTCAGGCTATACAATTTTTCAAACTAATAGTTTAATTTCTTTGTTTCAGGTTGGACGTACAGTTCTGGCTTTGTCACTGCAGACATGATGAAAGCCCACCTCCCTCCTCCAGGCAGTGAGACCCTCATTCTCATGTGTGGGCCACCTCCAATGATTCAGTTTGCCTGTCAGCCCAATTTGGACAAGCTTGGCTATCCCAAGAGCAGCACATTTGCTTATTAACACAGATGCCATCTGATACCTTTTTGTAAGTACTGTGTATTTTCCTACAGGAACAACAGATATGTAACTGTGCAGCGCTTTTTTGTGTGTGATTGTTTTAAACCCCTAGAAGTAATTTCTGTGGATTATAACTTCATAGTTTTCTTTCCATGTTTTAAGACTAAGAAGCTGAGAAATCATCTTGAGTTGTGTGGCAGTAATCTCTTAAGAGTTAGTATGAAAATGAATTCTGAGGAAAAGAAAACTGAGTGTAATCAGAGAGGTAGAAGAGAGAGATAAAACCATGTATTTCTCAACATAGGTTATAAAACGTGTAGGATCACTTGACTGCTCCATAGGTAATTCACTTAGTGAATCCTGGGGAAGGAAACTACAAAAGCACAGGGGTTTTTGTGTTTTATTTTTTTGTTCTTTTTTTAATGCTGTTTTACAGCCCTTTTATCAGAGACTAAGAAGTCACAGTCTGCTACTGAAAAAGTGAACAGAATTTGGGTAACTTGAAAATTACATGTTATTGTAACAGAAAGTCTCATGAGTGTAAAAAAATTTACTTGGGAGGATTACATGCTTTCATACTGTCTTATAACAGCCTTAGCTAAAGAAGCACTGCCAAGTGATGTTGCATCATTTGCATGTTATTCTCTTAGGGCTTGCTATGAGATTTCCTTTGCTTAAGAGATATCACGGCTTCTTTTTGCCTGGTGTAAACTATGCTGAGTTGCTCTTACACTCAGGTAGTGCCTCATGGGAGTTTTTACCACTTAGCACTGAATTTTTAGTCCTCAGTGCCTGAAGTCCTTCATGTTCATTTCCAGGAATTAGTTCACACTATATTCGACAAATCCCTGGGCCAGCTGACTTGTTTCTTCAGCAGTTAAAATATGTGTTTACTAAATATTTTTATTCATCTAAAGCAAACCTAAAGGAATGTACTCGTTTAAAATTGACATAGGGGTTTTGTACTTTATCAGCTACATTTGTAGCAATAATGCAAGGAAAGACCTGGGGATTCAGACTGGGATTCTGTCCCTGGTGGGAGGTCAGCTACTTGTATTTGCATTAAATCATTCCAGAGTCAGGAAGAGATAAAGGAACATCCAGAATTTATTGATAACAGTCAAAAAATAGGCATTTATACCAGTGTAATGCTAATTAGGATTTCTTACTACTTATATTTTTTTAAAAATCAATAATTTTGTAGATTGACTAACAGCCAAGTTAACACAACACACTGAGTTATAAACACAGCTTTGAAAGAAATGGGACCTGCAGTGACCTGCCCTCAGGCTCTATTAGTATGTAAACCAACACCCTGCAGTCAGTGAGTATTTCAGGAGAGTCAGACAAACCAGCCAGGTACAAAGTCTTTTCCTTCCAATTCGGCAGCTTTCAGTCTGGCATTTCCCTGTTTACTAACATAGCTTAATACTCACAAGTACAGGAGAGGCACATGTAAACAGATGCCACGAGTAATTGCTGCTGTAAAGGAGACAGTTTCACCCTCAAGCAGCCCCTCAGGTAAGCAGTGAGAGGCCATAATTCTCCCTGCTGCAGTCATGCCTAGCTCAGCAGAATAGCAACAGATCTGTTTTGTCGGGTGTTTTAAGGACGTAAATATTTGTTTTATTATGATGCTTTTCTGGTAGTCTTGGAGTTACCATGCTGTACTTCAGCATCTTTTTGCATCAGGGAAACATTTGTGAACATGCCAGCTTGTTGTCCTCCTGATAAAATCAAGGGCTTGATGGACAGCGTTACGTTCCATTCTTCTACACTTCCATTCTTCAACACTGCACTGACTTAGATAAAAGGAGGGGCAGGACATGTGCCAGCGAAAGGGATGAGAGATTAACCAGTCTGGCAAGGCCAGAGTAGTACTGAGTGAGCCATCACTGCTGCACTCACCAGCATCCATCTGAATTTCCAGGTAGCTCTGATGGGAGCCCACATGGTACAACAGTGTATTAATGATTCTTGCGTTAGTTAATTATAAAAATAAAAAATTACAAAAGGTCTTTCATATAACTGAATAAAAGGGTAAAACATGGTGCCAGTCTTAGCTTTCCAGACTCTGGATCTGAGTCCCATGCTTCTCCCAACACCTATTTCGTACGATGCTATATGGAAAATCAGCACAGAGGAGAGTTACCTGTAACATGTGGCTCCATTAAATGCTATGTGCTAAGTCACAGTAGCAGAAGAGAGGTAAAGTCATCCTGCACCAGGGCCTCCAGCTGCTCCTGGCCACTCCTGACAGGCATGAGGTATGAGTAGTGTTCTTGGTCATGCTGGAACTTCATCTCCAGTCTTCAAAGGTAGGTGCTAAAAACTTGCTGTCATTCAGCATTTCATCCTGGCTTAACAGCGTCTGAAAAGACAAGATGGGAAGGAGTGAGCGTGTTCAGGTACAGAAACCCAGCTGTAATGAGATCAGGCTCACAACAGAGGGGGTTAGAGCTGTATCCAGTTAAAAGGAATTTCTTGAATGTAGCTTTAAATACACTTTTTTTGCTTGAGGAAATCCTTAGAGATTTCATGTGTGGCATGTGACTCAACTACCTTATATAATTCTTCATTATATCATTCAGTCCCTTAATTTATTTTTTAATAAATTAGACTCTGTGGAGTGAGGAATTAATAACGGGGGTAGGTGTTTGTCTGTTTTCCATGGAGTTTTTAGCTCATGTACATTTTCAAGTCTGTACCTCATTCCTAGTCCTTGCTGGGACCGAGGCATTTGGTGGTGCAAAATCTCTGAAGAATTGTTTTCATTTCAGGGGATGAATATCTGTGATTGTGTTAAAGAGGTAGAAGGGTTCATGAAAACTTAAATAGGCCTAAGTGAAACTTAATTTCTAGAGCAATTTAAAAGCAGGGTGTTTTTTTTACCAAATGCCCTACCAGGCTACAAGAAGGTATTTAACAGGAATAGTGACCCACTTACACTTAACTACCACCATCAATGACCAACTTTCACTGAATTGTAGCAAGACAGAACACATTTGTGACTTTTAAACAAGAGTGAAAAAAGTACCTACCGTAAGCTGGCTTATGCCTTGAGAAAGAGCCCCTATTTGCATTACTGTGCCTTCCGAGTGTTCCATCTGTAAAAGCATTCAGGAACTAGTTCAAATCAGACAGCATGTGCAATTTTATTCACTCTACATGCATCTTTGGGAGGTATCTGTGCCTGGACAAATGAAGTTGCGATAAGTTTAAAGGGTGATTTGTGCATATGAACAAAACTGCCTCCATGATACAAGGTACATGAAAATGCACTTAACAATAGGAAGGGTGAATCCTGGTTAGGAAAGACTTAATTCCATGGAACTTGGACTCTGTTTCACAGAAGAAAAGATAAAGCTTAACTGATATTATCAATGAAAAGTAGTATTTTCCAGATGGTCTAACACTGCTTACACTTCTGGTAGGCTTCTTTCACAGGCAAGAAGTAATAGTCCTTGATTATGCAATCCTACCTTGTTTTACATAAAAGCATAACCAGTTCCAGGGTGTTGTGATTTCACAGCATGACCATGTGCTCAGAATCATGCTTAGGTGAAAGACCATGCTCCTAGAGAAAAATCCAGTATTTCTGTGATGCTTGAACAACTGCACAGTGCAAGTTCTTGGCTCAGAGTTAACGCATTCTGTCACAACTCCCAGCTGAACATGTGGACATCAATACTAAATCACAGGATTTGGTATTCTCCCTATTTAGGAATAGTACCTTATTTTACTAAGGTGTACTTCGAAAAAAGACAATGGTTAGATAATCAACACAAATGAGATGTTAGATGCACTAAATCATGCAAATGAAAAAAATACTTTCACAGTTAGTCTTTTCAAATGTTGTGACCATTCCCTTATCAGGCTTAAAATGTTTTTATCCTACTGGAGAAAGGGCAGTTTACCCCAGCTGCCTCTCTCTGGCTCTTGTGTGTTGCTAATATTCACACAAGGCTCCAGGAGCTCCATTTTTCAGGGTTTATATCCCTTTACACAACATCAAAATATAAATCAAATTTGATGGGCTTTAGTTGTCATAATTTGTCTTTATGATGTCTAGACAGTTTCATTCACAGGTTCACTACTACATAACAAAAGTGAATTATTTAAGTATTGGTTTATTAATAATCTTGCTCATTACTGATGCATTGTTTTCACATATGTCTAAGCAAAACTACTCCCCACTGTACTCAATGAAAGGAAAATTCAGTTGGATTCTGTGGTTAAAGTCTGTTTAAAAAATACAATCCAGCTGTACTTTAATATAACTCGATAGCTTTGTACAAATTTGTCCAAATGAATTTATCACATTAAAAACCACCCATAAAGATAATGAAAAAAATAGTTTGCCATACTGAGGTTATGAAAGCCGGAAGTACAAAAGTCTTGTGTTTACTGCAACCCCCCCTTAACTGTTAAAATACATTGATCTTCGTAGTGTAAAGGTGTCATAGTCCTGAAAAAGGGCTTGAAGATGGAGAAGTTTATGATGATGTTGATTTAAAAAAAAAAATAACCTGACATTCTTAGTAGAGAACTCTTTCCAGTGTCCACAGCCAACGCTTTTTCAGTAAGTTCATGCGGATATAGCAAACAGGCTAATGTTTGGTTATTTGCAAGCTTTGGAATGCATGGAGAGGATGAGATGAGAATGGCATCAGTCTGTCTGTCCCACCTGATCCAGTTCCCTATCAGTGAAAGGACTAAGTCCTTTGTATCCACCATAGTTTTTTGGAGTACCATTCGTAGCAGCTGGGTTTGTATCCATAGGGCAAATGTAGTCTGTTGATTCATCAAACTTCTTTTTTCTTAAGTTTCCAAAATGGGAAAATCCAAGTTTCTTTGGCTAAAATAAGAAGACAACACAAGTAGTTTTGAGTAAGAGAAATAAGGTTGTTCTCCTTTTGCATTTACTGCTATACCCTGGTCATTCAAGTATGTAGATTCTAAACTAAATAATTTGTTTTCAAATTGGGAATTACAGTTGATATTGAATGCATTTACATTGTGTTCCTTCTAAGAAAAGACAGAACAGGTTGCCTGCTTATTTCAGAAGCCCATTTAAACAGACACAAATGAAAAGCTTTGGTATCTAGAGTCAAGAAAAATGTAACACTCCTTCCAGAACTGACCTCTCCCTGTCCATACTTGTCCCTTATTTTCCGTATCAGACAGGGTAGAGGAGTCTGAAATTTCTCATTCTGACAGCAGCACATACCCGAACTTTGGCAGTGGTGGTCAGAGGTGTGTACGCTGCCGACTCCATTATTTCTCTTTTCTCTTGCTGTGCCTCTGGTCCAATTAATACGTTAAAATTGGTGGTGAGGTGGCGGCGCAGGAGGGTCTTTTGAGGTGGGATATTCAGGAGCATGGCCAGCGCGTCACCGTTGAAGCGAGGTTCGAGAATCTAGTAAGAAGGCAGCGTATTGATTTTTTATATGGTTAAATATTTGCAGTAGTAAACCATTGCAGGGCTTATCAGAGGATTTCTCACTCTTACGAAGCCATCTGTCCACATTAGAACTTTTATAGCTCACTCATGATACTAAGGGTTTGAATGGGAAATAAATGAAAAGAGCAATAAGAAATGGTGAATGTGATCAGGAAATATGCATTCATATTTATAATTTTTGTACGTTTTCAGAATTTTCTGCCCTACTCAGATTATAAACTTAACCTTAGTACAGTTTCTTCTATTTAATTTTTGCAAAAATTCTATAGTAGTAAATCATGGTATTTCCGAACTCTGACTTTACTAAGCTGCAAATAGTTCCAAATTATTTGATTGAAAAAATGTCGTTCCTGGTTGCTGGCAAGACTGCTGTGAGTTCAGGATATTTATTTACCATGTCTCAGAATTCTGGTAAAACCCCAAATAAACACTCCATGATGCCTTATCAGTAAGTAACTTTCTCAAGGTACAGTCCAGGGTTTTTTATGTACAGCTGTCAAACATTTGTGCATGCTCAGCTTTGACTATAAAAAATGTTTTAGCAGTTCCTTTTTGATTTTAGTTTTTCTTTGAAAAATTAAGATGCATGGATCAGATAAAGAGGCTCCTTAGAAGGCCTGATCACAGATGCATTTGTTTCCTCCCGCTTGACGAACGTCAGATAAAAGATGTTTTACATTCCAACCTGTCAGTTTTTAGTAGATAGGTAGTAAAATGCTGAATTCTTACAATCAGGCCCCCGTGCACTCCGCTTCCTCGAAGGTTTGGTGCATATTCTGCCAGATCCACTGATCTGAGCCACTCCATCACTCTGTGGTTGGACCACTGAACCACATCAGAAGGCGACACGTTGTTCTGTCGAAGGAACCAGAAAAAGTGATCACACAACAGCCTGTGTTGTCTGAATGTGCACAGTGTGCATCCTCAGTTCAGATAAAAACATCCTTCCTCTTCCCTGCAGTTCTTCCCTGACTGAAGTATTGTTGCTGTTCAGGGCCTCTTTCAGCAGCCTCTGATGAGCTGGCAGGTCTAGTCTAGTACAGATAAAACCCCATGAATTGCATCAAGCAGGGTAACAGTAAAGATTAATTATAAAAAGGGACCATTTTGAGAACAGTGTTATTGACACTTAATACTAAGAGAATAAGGTATGCTGATCAGGTAAGGCAAAAACCTTACGGATTTTGAGAGTTAAAAATTAGGACAGGCAAAGAAAAAACATTCCAGATTATTTCCCTGGAGGTTGAATTAACTTCTTTAAACTATGCAAATAACTTCTAAAGAAAAATGCATGAAGTTCAACTAATAAGTTGCTCAAACTCTTAAGGAGTGCATAGATTTTTATTATCAGTTAGTACATGTTAGATTCCAGAGCTGGAAAGCAGCATAACTGCTGCTTTAGGGTCAATTCCCTAGTAGCAATGATTCTTTTGGTATCACTGTACACTGCTGCCTTTCTGTCCCCTTTGGCTGGAACCAGGTACTTAGGGCTTGCTTAAATTCATTTATTTGGACATTCTTTTACCTCCTCAACCGGTCTCCTGCGTAGACAGTGGGGGTTAAAATTGTTGACATGCAGCACGTGAATGGCACATTTAATACTCAGATGATGTAGCTGACTGGTGACTTTCAGAAAGAGAAGGTCATTCTGTGAAGGAGAGAGCCTTTTAGGTGGCACAGAAAACACACCAAAACAGGTACTTTCGCCATGAAGAAAGATTTTAAACTTGCTGTGTAGTTTGATATAAATTACAGTAAGTGTGGGTTAGGTAAAATGAATGGGAAGAAAACACTGTGGCTGTATGTGGTACACATGTGCTCCAGAAGTTACATGTGAAACAGGCCATTTTGCCTTTAATCATGGTATGATAGTGAAAGAAGGACTTTGCAGAACTTGGCTGTAACACATGACTTATTTTATGTACCTTAGGAGGAGTAGTCATGCACTAGGCAGTACAGATTTCTGTCTTGCAAAAATTCTTTAGCTGCTCACATTCGAAAGGAAACTGTACAATTTTTCGCTCATTATGGAGTTAAATTTGGGTTAACTGAGGAAAAAGGATTGTGGCTTACCACAGTTAAGTACTGCAACATCCTCCCATCAACTCTGGATTCATGAAACTGGTCTTTGTACTGAGGTAAGCCGATGTCATCAAGCCATCCTGCAGGTACGAGAGCAACGGGGACCCATAATCCCAGATCAGTGAGAACAAAGGCCTTCTCTCCCCTTTTGTCTGGCCTGGCTTCTCCCGAGCCGTTCACGTAGCTCATTCCACCTATTCCCCTTTCCAAAGGACAGCCTCTCTTGCTAGTAACCTGAACACAATTCCCACCAAACAGCTTTGTCCATACTACTCCTGTGATACTTGACATACAGCATGTGATGGAGCACACACCTTCTGCAGCATAATGTAGCTCTTGCTGGATTGAGCATCTTTCCTAGGAGTCTGACAGACTTCCCCATGGAAGATCATACTGTAAGCTGCATATTTGGATGTCAAGAAAAACACAAAAATCCTCAGTTCTCCTATGGTGAAACTTAGTGTTTTTAAAAGATATTTGGTAACTGCTTAAACACGTATTAGGCATCCTGTTCATAGCGGTGGGGAAAATTCCTTTCCAAACAATTCCATAGGAGTTCAAACACTTACGTGTCACCCAGATATGATCAAGTTGTGCAGACTTCTCATCTTGTTTTGCATTTATTGACTTAATGGCCAAAACTAATTTCTTCCTGTGCAGTGGATGCTTTATTCCCATTTCCTGCAACAATAACCATTATCAAAGACTTTGCCTTGCCTCTGGCTCTTTTGATCGCTGAGATACTTACAAAAATTGATATTATACGTTTCAGAAAGGCAGCACTGCCAATGGTTTGAAGGGGCCTGGTTGTACAGAACCAACAGGTATGGTTGTTTGAGAGAAACAGGGACAGGTTATTACCTTTTCCATGTCCTGAGGTGTGGCAGTTAACAGCGTGTGGCCCGACGTCACCCACTGCCGCGCAAAAATGACGTACTGGCCGAGACCAAAGTCCTCAAGCCAGTTACAAACTCTCTCGGTGCTCCACTGAGCAAACGGAGCATTGTAGTCACTGGAAAGTAAAAGAAACGTTGGGAAAATCTTAAAGAATGAATGTTTGCATTGGAAAGCTCATCATGTACCAGGAGGCAGCATTGCAGCGAACCTGTCAGCATGCTGTGCCCCGAACAGCAAGAAAAGCCAACAGCCCCTCTGGCAGTAGGTGCTGTGGTACCAGCGTCCTGTTAATTTGGCTGCCCAGCCACAACTGGTGAGCAGCCGGGGGTGTGGATAAGAATTTCCCATTTTCTATCTGAAGAGGAAAAAGGCAATTGCCGAATCCTCATCGTTATGCAGACGTTCTCACAGGATAAGCCTCCTTATTCTGTAACAAGGTGAAATTTTTGACACTCCACCGAGCAGCGAGTGCTGCAACGTGCAGCTGCAGGAGTGTAGACAGGGGAGCTTCTCAGGATACTTTTGCTACCAGAGAAATTCTTGCCACTTGTGGAATTCCGTGTGTAGTGAAAAATGCATTTCACAAGAGGAAGGTCTGTCTGTCCAGCACATTTAACAACCCCAGAATATGCTGTGTAAGGTGAAGAAGGAGCCATTACCTCTTCTGGCCTTTGGTGTCCTTGGAGCGGGATAACCGAGGCCCAGCTGTAGCACGGAGACCGCCTCTTCGGAACTCTGCCAACCCCAGGTCGTCTGCGGGGAAGTTACCTGACTGAGTTCTTCTTATTCTTGCAAGACAAGAGTGCCATGACAATACTATTAGCTTGTGACACAGGACATGAGTTTCTGTGGAAACTACAGTGACAACTAGAAGCTGTATTAACCTTCCTGTAAACCACAAATGCCAAATTCCAGTGGTAGCTGAAGAAGTTCCAGCAAATGCAGTCTAGACCTAATCCTGGGGGAAAAAAGAGCTCCACAGAGCAGCCATAACCCTTCAGTCCAGTTAATAAAGCAGACTTGGAAATGGCTGATGTTTCTGAAGCAGCTCAAGTGAGCACAGCACAACTCAGTCCCCCTGATTTTTGTTCCTTCTGGTTTCTCTCATTTTTTTTACCTGACGCCTTCTGTAATGAACAACCTACTATCATTTAATTCTTCACGGCTAATGAAATGGCTGACATGCTAAATTAATAGCATTGAGACGACAGCAGTGTCATATTTCTTTCAACAGCATGACACTGGGAACACTCCCATCCCTTCTTCTACACCCCTATGTACATAGAGACACACCCGTGCAATCCCAGAGCTGCATTCTCTCCTTTTCTGGAATTTTTAGTTTATTCTTGATCTAGATAATTGTAGCTTTTGCAGGGAATTGGTTTAATTCTCAGCTGAAATGCTTTGACAGTGAATTTAAAAAATGACCTTACTTTCCCCAGATTTTCTTGATCCCTTTTGGACTCTTCTTGTTTTCTGGAGACCATGGAGATTGCGAACCTGAATCCGTTCCCGAAGAAAGAGGTGAAAGGTCACCTGAGACTACTGTACCATCCATGTTCTCTGTTTCTCCTGGGTTAAGAACAGCATTACAGTCATATTTTATACTTATTATTAATAAAGTTTTTATCTGGGAGAGTGATAAGATATAAATGCAGACCATAAAAATTGTTCTTGTATCAAAAAAATCCCGAAACATGCTCAGAAGGTGAAAAACCAATAGCTGTACATTTGATACAAAAAAAGGAAATAATAAAACATTGGGTAAAACAGTATTGTTATTTCAGTCATTTGTATTTAACTACATTATTTTAATTCATTTAAGGTCTTCAGACTTTTGCCCTCCCTGCCCATCAATACTGTAACTCCTCCATCACAATCAGTGGGAAGTTTTCTGACTTCAGTGAAAACAGAATGAAACCAGGAATAAGTGTCTTTAAAAGAAATCCCATCTGAATGCCAATACAGCAAAAGCTGTTACTTCATTTCAGTACTGCACATAAGGAATTCAGACTGGATGGCCCACTGGGTGTTAGCATTTCATAGAGAAAGGGAGGGGGGAAAAAAAGAAAGAGAAAAAGTAAGCAGCAAAACTGGTGTTAGAGTTGCATCTTTTTTGGATACAGTACCTAGCACTGGTGCACTGACACTCCTGATGCGATCTTCAGTCATCCCAAGAAGCAGAAAGCCAGATGAAGAAGCAAAGAAGATATAAAACACCAGCAAAATAAAGTTACAGAAGAGCAAAAGTAGTAAGCTAAGCATTAAAAGCAGGAACAAAAAGAAAAGAAGCAGTTATGCTTGACATGAAAGTGAATATGCATTGGTGTGCACAAGCCCCAAGAAGTCTGTACAGATCATCCTGAACAGATAGGGATGATCAATTATCTGTTTGGGGTTTGTTTGTTTGTTTTTAATTATTCTTTGCCAGTTTAAAGACATTAAGCATATACTACAGAGGTCCACAAAGCCTGCAGAGTATCTGAAATGAAGCAGTGTCTAAGATCACATCAAATTCCTCTGAAATACAGAACTGGAAGTTGACTGAGTTTACTGCACAAGAAACAAACCAACCTGCACAAAAAATTTTCTTAACTCAGTGTATTTAAGAAGCCATTGCTTGTTTCTAGAAAAAGAACAATTTCCTTTACGAGCTCACCCATCCTTGGATAATCCTGCAGTTAAAGACATAACAGCATGGCTCATGCCATTGCCTACAACGCTGCAATCACAGAAAAACTCTTAAAAAAAGCCCCTAAACAACCACATCCTATGGCAATCTTGAAACTACGCTACGCTGGAAGCTTTTAAGGCCTGGAGGCCTTAAACCAACCCCCACCAAATTAAAAGGCAGCCAAACAAAAAAAACCCACTACCTTTAAACTGTAGGAACACCTCAGAATCACAAGGGATACTCTTATGCCTGAGCTTCCCAAGCTCTTTAGTCCTTGGGAAATAGCTGGTTCTGTGCCTCACTGTAATACTTTCTGTCAATAAATCTGTGCTTAAGGTGTCACTGAAAAAGAGTTATTACAGGCTTCTACAGGACCGTGGTTGTGGAATAACAATACATTTGTAGTTCCAAAATCCACGGGTGTTTTTCTGCATGTAGCAAGTTAAATTTTCACTTGTGGATCTCCCTACAAGCTACAGCAACCGACAGTGCTGGATACAAGGATTTTTATCTGAAGTGTGCATGTTAGTGCTAGTTGTACTGTAAAGTTTCACCCAGTAAAATGCAGTGGGATGGCAAGGATTGGGTTTGTTTGTTTTATTTAATACCCCCATCTAGTGCACATTTTTAAAAGCACTGATGATGTATTTGGCTGTGCATTTTTGTTTGCTCGCCTTTTTTTTTTTTTTTTTTTTTTTAAGAGAACAGATGAGCAAGCTCCAAATATGGAAGCACGTTTGGAAAAAATACTGCTTGTTCATACTGTGAATATGTCTGCCTCTCTCAAAGTTCTGATTTTTAATTAGAGGTTTATTGAAGGCCCTCTCCACAGTGTCCAAAACCCTGTCTCTTCATTTCTTAAGCTATCAATGATTTCAGCAAATTGTATTGTCGAGTGCAACAGAAAAGGACGCTCCAACTTAAAGCCATCCTTTCCTCTCTCCAGTGAGCTAATTTTTGGTACACTGTTTAAAAAAAAGTAGTAGAACGTTCCCTAACTGAATCATGTGAATAACACCATCGTTCTGGCAGAGCCGATTATATCCCGTGCTCTGTCCCAGTCCCTCAAATACTTTGCCTTCTGCCCTCCCCATAACCGTCTCAGAGAGGTGTGGGTACATACTCAGGGCCGGGACGCCGTTTTCCTCGCTGTTGCTCATCCCACATCCATCTGGAGAGTGATACGTTCCCTGCTCTCCATTCTGCAAGGGTCGAGGCATCTTTCCCGGCAAGGTTTGGTATTTGCTGCCCTTCACAACTGGCTTACTCTGTGTTTTCAAAGAAGAAAAAAAATAAAACAAATTTAAAAAAAAATAATCAAATCACTTGCAGCATTTGCAACCCAGAACACAACGTTTTCAAAGTTGGGAAGAAGTACTTTTAAGTTCATGGTTCAAAATGACTCCACTCTCTCCCTGTTCCTGCTTACATATAACTCAAATTTAAACCCAACAGTCAGCTGACAGCTTTCTAGCTAAGACACAGCCTTGTCTTCCCTTGCCCCTCCCACTCTAGCCAGACTCTATATTACGTTAAAATATACGTTGAATATTGCCTGTTTTTTGTCATAAGAACTCTCCTAACTGTCTTTTCCTGCAGGATCCCAACACTCTGTAGTTACTTGGTCCTTACAAGGTCAACTTTAATAGTACCGAAAACGCATTTGGTTACTTCTCAGACTGTTTTTTGCTCTGTCAGTTTTCCCCCCTTTATTTTTCACCAGATGGTCTCTGTTTGTGCCTCACAATTTTTTCTTGCTACAATTTGAACCAAAAGTATTTATACACGTCAAATTTTCTCAAATGTATTTCCCATCACCATTAATAACAGTAAAGGAATCGACATCAAAGTTAGGGTACGGAAATGTAACGTTTGCAAGGACTGAGGTCCCTTTGCACAGAAAGAATTAAAAATGGAAACATTTTTTTAAAAAATAATTATAGCTAAACATACAGTTGCCAAATGTACAGCTTACTATCATTGCCAGTTCTATTACAGAACCTAAGCACAAGGTCTACTTTTGATAGATGCTGGGGAAAAAAAAGCATAGAGTGAGCTGTATTTTAGGGCTGACTCCACAAGTTTTGCCCACATCAGGCTAAAACAGGAGCCTAAGCTTTGCTGTCCTGCACACATTGCACACATTCCATGTCATCACAACCCCCAGGCAGTAGTCCTCGAAGTTTCACTGTAGGGACTGGTACCTAGGCTTTGCTAACAATAGAGTATCTTAATTTTCCTTGCATTCAAGTGATCATCTACTTGGGGATCTTGCTCCTTGTACAAAGGTAAATGAGAACGTGCATAATAAATCTGGTCATTTTGAGCCTAAGGAGATACTTCCCCAGGCAAAGTACGTGTTTCACAGAAGTAGCTGTCTACAGTTTTGGAAATACAATGTTGAGCCTTTTTGAATATTGACTCCAAATGGAAAGATAGATGAGCCGTCACTCTGGGAGAAATGTATATCCCAAAACTGTCAAAACAGGGGAACAGAGATGCTTTTTGAGAAAACCTGCAACTCCAATTGACATTAGTGGGAGTGGTGTACATTCAACATGTCCTTTGGAATAAACTGGTCAAGGTTTCAGTAGCAGAACGCAGGTTTTGTAGGAAAACTTTATACTGAAAATACACAAACCATATGTAATATACAGAAACATAAAGTATGCTGCTATTTAGTAACCCCATTCTAATAAAATTGTTTTAAAACATTGTCTGGGCCAGGATGAGACATCAAACATTTAATGAGATAACCACTGCTTTAATCTATTCTTATTTCAAGGCTTAGAGGGAGCTTTGGATACTACAACTGCAGGCCAGATTGCTCAGTTCCTCAACTCCTGCTCCTTTTTTGGCAGCTGCAGGAGTACATCCCAACTTGTACCAAAATTTGTATGAGTAGAAAAACTGCTTCTTATATCAGCACTGTATTTTCTGAAACCAACTGACTTCAGCTTCTAACCTCATGTAACAACTTCTAGATAAAAAGAAAAAAAAGAAAGAAAAAGATTTCTCTCTCAAATCTTTACCCCTGTTCTCAGAGTTTGTCAGCACTGGAACTATGCAAACGTTTTAAAAAAGAAAATTAACATAAAATAACAAACCCAGCCATACCATCACAGCACACCACAACAGAGAATTGTTAGGAAAGGTTGCAGTTAATATACCTCTTGTTCTACAACAGGTTGTGCTGGTTTTCCATCTACATACTACGAAGTTTCAGGGAGGACAATTTCAAAGTTTTATGGAAAAAAGCAACAGACAAATGTTAGTATTAACATACATACATGGAACATCAATTGTAGCCTTATTACTATAGTGATGCTGCTTAATGTATGGACAATATATTACAAGGACCGTTACCTTTTCATTTCATTTTAATCCAATATTTACTACCAATTGTGTTTGCTCATTCTCCACTCTACAACATTTGGGCCCCATTTAGGTTCTGCTGTGATCAAAGGAATTTTGTTATTTTCAAGCTTCTGGGTGGTCCCTTTAGACTTACTTTAAGCTGGGAACATAACAGCTGTTTTAGAGTTTAGAACAGTATGAAAATGACTGACATAAAATAACATACATAATACTGTAGGTATCTGGCTGAAATCAAAAAGAGCTGTGGTAGAAGTGAAGTGATAAAAACATCAGCGTGGCTAAGTCAGGGACACCAGTGTGGTTTGCTATTTTATTATTATTATTATTGCTGGCAGGAAATGGAATTTGAGCTTTCTGAAAGGCAGAATAGCTCCAGTAAACAGTGCTGCTAGCACAGGTTCTCTTGGAATTGATGCAAAAAGCATAGGGCACACAATTTAAACGCCTTGCTGAACATGGGGCTGGCTTGCTACAACTCTCTCATATCCTTGGTAGGTTTGTCTTTCTCTATGGGCTCTGATTTCACAGACAGAGCAAATTTACAGCATAAACGTGTAGGTACAGCCCAATCACAGCATATCACAGAGAGAAATTAAGATTTTGAATTGAAGTTATGAAAATAAAACAGACCTTCATAAATTCTTCATGGAATGAAATGTTAGTTCTGATTTGTCACATATGTGTATGACCACAGTCAAATGAGTGCAACACAAATTTCACATATTCTAATTGTTCACTGTCATCATCAATGATTTAAGAAAAAATTTTAAAAAATTTAAGAACTGGAGCAGTCATATTACCAGTATCTGTTTTAGATTACATTACTGGGTGTAAGTAACCTAGTATTATGCCTAATTTTGAGTACAGAAAGCATCAATAACAGTCTCTCAAAGCATAATCACAAGTGCAGAACAATGTCAGTACATAATGACAACACAAGACTCTAAACCACAATGTAACGAGACTTTGCAAATTGGGTAGTCTTTATTCTGGAATGGAATTAAAGGCTCTGAAGTAATAACAGTGCTTCTGCTGTTTTAACTAAGGCAGCATCACTACCATCTTCAGAAATATCATTTATATCAGAAGTCTAAGGGAGCAACACTCATAGTTACATGCAAACACTTAAAAAGGAATCCTAAGAGGAAATGTCGATCCTTCCAGGATTTGCTGCCCCAACATTTTTAGTGATTTGGAAGTCAAAGTTATCTTAAACACACCTATAAACAAAATAATACTGCAGTTTTATCATCTGGACTTTTTCCCCACATACAGTGTCAGCGGTGGTTAAAGTTCCTTTATGTGAAATAAACCAAAAATTTATACTTGACCTTTGCCTTTTAGTTGTGATATTAAACACCAGAAACTGTGATTACAAATAAACCAACCTTTTCCATGGATTCACTCTGCAAGTCTTCTAAACTACTTGACTTTTTTTTCTGTGGAATCCTTAAAAAAGTGACAGGGGGAAAAAGCAGCAGTTAATACCACATAGCATGTTTGTATATGCCACAGGTGTCTCCTATGACAGCTGTACAGATCACATAATATCTGCACACAACAAGTAATTCAGAATTGAGAGATTAATTTATTTTTTGTTATATTTTTAGTCTAAAAAAATCATAGTATTAGAAACTGCAGTAGATGAAATCAGGACAGCAACAAGACATCCTGCGATCGGCAATGAAAGACAACAAGGCCCAAATGTGCAGCTTTAAACCTTGTACCTACACATGACTTTTTAGAAGCTCTTAATAAACAAAAGTACAGGGCAATAACTCTCTGTGAGCAATGTGGACACATTAAGGCATTTTAAAAAGGAAAAATGTTTCACATTTCAAAGTTACTCATTCTTACCTATATATGATTTCCAAAGATTCTTCTTGTGGAGAGGTCACATTAGTCGAAGATACTGGGATGCTTCCACTTTAAATAGAAATAAATTTCATAGTTTTAAGTACTGCAGGACATATATCTTCTGATATATAAAAGTGCTGATTTATTCCTGTAATTCAAACCTTACAGAACTAAGCATTGCAAACCTCCCTGGCAAACACTGCTTTCACAAGTACCCAAAAGCACAGCAAAGCCCAGAGCAGTTGAGACAAGATGCCACTAGTTAAACAATATAAATAATACAGATTTAGGACAACCCACATGAAACATGAGAAAGAAAGGTCTTGCCTGATTTCCATAGCTTTGTGTGGCACTGGAGGGAGCACAGCTTGTGACAATTCTCCTGAAGAGGCCTGTGCAAAAGACAAGAGTTTCAAGCCTGTAATTCTAGTGCCTGATGCTGAATCTACCACGCCCATACCAAGTAGTACAAAAATGCAGCCAGGGCCAAATCCTCATCTATATTACTATGGAGAAGCCAACACCAAAAAAATCAGATATACAGCAGAACTCGCTGCTAATAACATCTTTACTAAGTACCTCTGTTTTCAGTAATTCTCCTTGAGAACTATTCAAAAGATTCCACTTCCTTAAAGTTATCTCAGCTTCCTCTTCACTGCCACCAGAGACAGAAGAGCCTGTGAGCGTTAAAGAGTAGAGGTAGAAAAGGGAGAGAAACAGGCAAAAAAAATAATTTAGGCCCATATCAGACAGCCTAAATTCTTCAGTCTCTAAATTCCCCTTCATTCTTTATATTTTACCACCCTCTCTGCTCCCCTCCCCTCCTTTGGGCTCTGATTTACCAGCAAAATTATTTATATTACAGCAGCAGATTTACCACTTTCAGCTGCATGCTTTGCTCTGCTGCGAGCAGCTGAGCTGCTCATCAGGCAGTTTCTGAACCACTTGTAATTCACAGTTTGATGTTCTGGGGCAAGTTGAAGTTGGTGCCATTTTCTTACTTGCCACGGATCGCAGTGTGGACAATCTCACTGTACACTGAAGGTCCTACACACGGTTTGTATTTGGTTTATTTTGCTGAGCATCCCTGTTTTTTATTTACACTGCAGTGTAAAATGTCTGTGCTGCTGTAAATTAAGACCACATACTCTCTGTGGTACCAACTCAGTAATCCAGAGCACCGTGGGTTTTTCATGTACACAAGTGGCTTCCAAAAAACATGTCTCCCAGGGGGATAGTGCACTCAGATCTGTGCAGCCAGGACGTGGCCAAGGACAGTGGACAAAAGCTACAATCACACCTCTGGATTTACTTTCAGGATACTTTCAAGTGAGAGATTTTTTATTTTTTTTTTAAATGAACGTTCAGAGAGAGATTTACCTGACTTTTGTGTGTTAAATACAAGTCTCCATTCTGCCAAGGAAGGCCTGAAAATGTTGTGTTTGTTAATGTGATGATGTGCATTGAATGAAACTGCCCTTTCAGAAGGTCAAGTTTTCCAGACTAAATTCGCTACTGGAAAGTATGGGGACAGCTTAAAATGAGATTGTCCTAAAACCCACTCTGCTTCCTGCAGCACAACTGAAAAATGGGACAAAGGTCTTTCCGTAGATTTTAAAGTAAAATATATAAATATTGTCTGCACCAGAGCAACCGTGGGTTTTCAGTTGTTCCTTCCAAAAAAAACTTGCCTAGTCAGCTGTCAGAATTTTTTTTTTAGTGGAAGGGAAGGGCAACAGAACTTACTAGATTTATTGCAACTCTTTTTAGCAAGAAAATAATAGAAGTCCTCCTAACAGTATCAAATTGCACCTGAGATCAGCTTTCCTTTTGTGAATGCTATATAAAAAACATGACATAAAACATACCCACTAGCTGGCTGGCAGCTGAGCATTACTGCCATTCCTGAATTGAACTGGAGTGTAGGAAATCTGAATACAGGATGTATTTAATCAATTAATGTTCATAAAGGTCTCCTGATATTATCATCTCACACTCTAAAAACTGGCTACTTGCAACGTAACAGGAAACACCACATACACTTAATACCTATCTGGGTACCTTATTCATCTCCTACAGATGAATTAGTTTAAATCAAATAATGCCATTTTAATTCTGAGTAATAGATTTTTGAGAGGGATATAACGTCTTTTTTGTACTGCCCACAGCATAGGGAACAAAAAGGCAAACTCCGCAAACTACAGGCAGTAAAACAAGTCTGGCCAAGACACACTCTCTGTGTCTGAAAAAGTGCGTACTTACTCTCACAGCACTCCAACGTGATACAAAGACATGCATAATAAAATATATATTACCATATACATATATTTAAAAAGACAGCGAATAGCAGTTGTAGTGCATGCAGTTTTCAAAAGACCTGATACCAGGAAATAATTCACAAGACATTTTACCGTGAGCTGCAATCATGATGTCTTTGACCCTCCTATACTGGCTTAGCAACAGCGTTAGCTCCTCTATTCGACGGTCCTGCGGAAAACATTAAATAAGATCGTAGTTAAAATCCTACATTTTTGACCTGCAGAAACGCTGTACTACATTTCTGTGATTTTCGTGAAAGCAGGATCAAGTCTGTCCTAGGCCTTGTAGGGAATGCTTCTTGGCTTCTATTTATCATTGTACATAGTATATGCTAGACAGTGTGAAATTATGGATATAAGGAAACAAGAGGAGTTTTACATTACTAACAAATTAGTTATTTAGAGAAGCATGATTTGGAAATCTGCTTTCCCATCTAAGAGTGATGGCATTATTCTGGAGTTGAACCTCAATTGCCTGAAGTGGGCAGTGTTTTATCATACCTGTCATCATAAAGGGAATCGTGTTTATGTTTTATACAGTTTAACAATCTATAGCCATGCTCTTTAATCCTGTGTGTAGGATCTGTTCTCCATTCTGACAGCTGCATTTACTCCAGTTTTGAACACACCTGTTTGAAGTCAGGCAGTCAAACCCACACAGGACCAAAGAAATGAGGCCTTGTGAATATCTGATGCATTTTCTGACTCCACTCTTTCTCCAGTACCTAATGCTTTCCTATTATGTGCAGAAAGCATCTTGATCCATGTATTCAGGGAGTGTCTTTTGCACTCTTACAGTTTGTCCTTTACAGTTTGTTTCTTTAACTCCAGTTCTAAACCATTCCTCTGTGATAATCCTGCCCCGTACTGTGACTACAGAGCACTGAATACAAACCCAAGCAAGAATAAAGAACTAATTTTCACGAACAGGTGTCAGGAAAGCCACAGAGACAAAGAAGTGGGCCCTGGAGAAAGAAAAATTTTCCAGGGAAGCTGACAAGTATTTAAGGAATTATCTGACACTGAGCTGCTGCCCTGCTGTGACAGTGTCAGAGGTATTTCAATTAAAACCTGCTCTGGCACACATATGCCACATTACAGCCACAGCAGATACCCACCAAGGTGGAGGAATAACTGCACAGAGACCAGATCTTTACAAAACAGCAGATCCTCCCTTCACCCTCAGCAAAGCATGATGAAAAGGAGGCCTAAACCAGATACCCCGTTATCCTGGCCATGGATGGAAGCAGCAGGTTCCTATTCATAGCAAGACCTGAGACTAACACATCCAGTTCTTAAAGAACAGATGTGCACCACTTACTACCAACTTAGTTCATCAGCACTTTCTGTCCTAAGGGACACAGGGACTATTTAGAGTTATCCCAAAAGCTATTGTGAGGTCCTCTCTCTCAGGAAGAATATTTTATTTTGCAGTATTATTGAAGGTAACAGTTCTACGTGAAACACTTAAGAAGCTGTGGGTCAACCATCAGTCTACTAGTTTAAACACTACAGTTTTCAAGGAAATAACCTGCCTTCCTCTGTGAGTACATCCAGATATTAGGACATAAGCAACAATATTTTGTGTTCCCTTCAAATACAAAAACACCTTATGCAGACTTGGGATAATTTTGTCAAGAGATAATGACACTTTTTTTATTTTTCATATGTAAATTTTGGCTTTTTAGGCGTTTTTGAGAACTAAATATTGTTATGAGCCACATTAGTGTTCTCCAGAATTAATGTTGCCCTGTCCGGATTGCCCACTTACTAAAGGAAGATTTTAAGGATGCATATTATTGTCTATTTGATTGTGGAGGAGAGCGTCACCATCAAGGAAAATTTTATGGCTTGATTTATTACCATAAAAACTACAATCTGCTGAAGAATGAATTCCCCATTCTCCTTTAGTGCTCTTTTTTCTTTCTTACTCTTATTTATTTACATGCTATTCCCTTTCTCCCCAAATCTGACTCTGCATCAGAGGCCACTTTGACTTTCTTTTCACAATCTAAGTTGGGTTTAGATGCATTTGGGTTAGGTTAGGAAGATAAAGAGCTGCCAGAGATGAGCAAACCTTAGGGATCTTTTCAGTAGCAGAAAACAGGAGATTCTGCTCATTACAGCCTTAGCTTTGTCCTCCCCTTTGGAATGTACTGAGCCTCCCAAATTCTGCAGCCAGGTTAGCAAAGTCAGCCACACTTTTAAATGTTAAGTCTTCTGTCACAACCTCATGGGATAATACAAACATCCCGACAACACCACTCTTACAGAAAGTGTGTTTTCAGAACATTTCAGAGATTCAAACCCACAATTTCACTCTTACTGTGTGGAATGAGGTGGGGTTTTTTTCCTCACCTTTTCTTCATTTGCAGCCAATAATGATTCCATTCCTATCTTCAGTCGCTGAACTTCTTGATCTAAAAATGTTTTTAAAATGTTGTAAGAAAAAATCCACTTGCTATATTTAGTGTAAACATATATTTTGTGATATTCTCCCTATGTTCTTATAACTAACCAAAACCATATCACTGGCAGGGCCAATGCACTACTAAACTACATTTAACTTAGAATTTTTCAAAAGCTGAACTATTTAAAGCATTGCACAACACAAACATCCTGGTTTTGCTTATGAAAAGCTACATAATACTATTTTAAACTATGAAAATAAAACACTGGGAAAAAAAAGGAAACACTGAAGCTCATTTTGCAAAAGATTAGAGCGTGTTTGCTGTTATACACTTAAGGAAATAATTTTAAGTGGGATTGAAAATGAGTTATATTGCGTCTGAGAAAAATATTTGGCAGCTTATGAGAAGTAGTTCAAGGACATTCATGGAACTTGGAAATGAAGAATGACAAAAAATGGGTTTGATACAAGGAAAATTTGTAGAATATTTTTTCTTAAACATTTCGGTATGAATAACTAGGTTCAAATCTACATCATGAACTAACACAGAGTTGCTTTACACACAATTTAGTGTTACATGATAAAGGCTATTCAGGAATGTTATAGTCAAATCAATCAAAACACACTCCGAAAATGTATGACGTTGTAAAGGTTGAACCAAATCCTAACTCTGCTGAACCAAATCTTTAATTTCTTTTCTAGACACTATTCCTAGCAAGTCCTCCAGTACCCACCTATGCAGAATCAAGTGTAAGTGATGGAGACAGAACCTGAAATGGTTTATCTGTTCTAACTACCACTCCAGGGATTCATGTTTTGACATTAAACCCAGACCCACTTGTTCACAAACGACTATGAAAACACATGTGTCAGGCATGACATGAGAGAGGGGAAAGAAAAAAAATCAATATTGCTAAAGAGCATCTGTAAAAAAAAAAAAAAATGTTTTACAACGAAATGTTGAACATACAACGTCATGGCTTAACTGTTCGCAAAAGCTGTCATTAGTTTTTATTGCAGCGATTCCGGAAAACGCGCACCTCGCAGTGATTAAGTTTTAGGACGTGTACGTGAATCTTGCAGACATTTCTCTTGCACAAGAGAACACTTAATAACACAGGGCATGCACAGGCACAGCCAAATCAAAAACTAAAGCCAGCAGGCAGTGGGCAAGCAATTGAAAGACTCTTTAAAAAATCACAGTCCTGCTGATTTCTCGTTATAAACATTAGACTTCAAAGAGGGATGGTGTCAAGGTAGTTTTAAGCACACTAAAGCAAACTTTACTTAACAGTATTTGTTTAACAACATCAAGCATGGAAATATTTATTCAGTCTTTTTTTTTTTTTTTAATTTACTGCACTGATTTAAGACAAAAACCCACCAAAATCCTTCCCCTCCAAGGAAGAAGACCTTCATTTAAAGCCATCTGTCCAGATATTACATGGGGTTTACACATGTGCAAACAGAAAGAGGTAAAGGTTAAGCCTTGGCTCTGTTAACCTTGACATCTTCACCTTGAAGTCCAACGATCTGATCTGTGAACCTCTGACTTTTATTTCTGAAGTGAAATCTTACTGAACAGGGCAAGTAGCTGTCTGCTTGCTGCAAGCAATGAAAGCAGTGCCTCTTGTATATTACAATTAGACAGCCCAATCTAAACAAACATCGAATTACTGCTGCAGAATGCATCTGAGTTATAATTGGTGTAAAAAGAACAGTGAAGTAAAGCCAGAAGTGAATTGCAAGGCTTACGTTTTTCTTTTAGCCTTCTCCTATAAACTTCCTCTACGATGGGAAATGGTGAGAGTCAAATAAAGTATGTAGAAAAAGCACATATTAGATAAATTTTGCATTTTACTCAAAATATGCATTCTAGCATACTACAAGTACATTGACATTATTTTACAACTTTGAGAAGACCACCAAAAAATCTGATAAATCAGTAATTTTTTTTGGCAGAAGAATTATTACTGCTTCCATTCAAATACAGTCTAAGTGCTTTCCTTGAACATAGTCCAAAGAATCCACAGGGTTTGGTTCTTCTGTCACTGAAATCAAGGACAGTTTCCCCCGCCTTCAGTGTGAACAGAACAGACACACTGCTAGAAGCTGAATGGTGCTGAGCTCTTGATTTATTATCATACCACTACCTTTCCTTTGAAATACCATAAATTATTTGGGAACCTCATAGGAAACAACATTCTATTAGTAGAAGAGTTCCTTCACAAACCACTGCTGCTAGACAAATGAACTTTCCAGTTAGACATGCAGTTCTTTACATGCACAAGCTCTACAGTTGAGTGAAATCAGCACAAGTGTATGTTAAGTCCCTTCCTTGGAATAAACCACAGGAGACTCTGAGAAAGGTGTAGCACAGCACCTGAAAATTCACATCTCAACCAGGGCAGCCTTCAGAAGTGTTAGTTAACACCCACAAAAGAAGTTAGTGCAGCTAAGCTGATGCACTGTGGTAAACTACACACAAATACTCCTGCTTGGAAAAGTGTCAGTGCTGCAGAAGAACAAGGTCACTAAAACCACATTCTCATGGCCCAGCAAGGGACAGAGGCCCCAGGGAGTCAATTTTTCAGAGAACTATGACATGACTGGTTGAGATCAAAGGCTAAACAAACTGGTTTATTTGCCATTGTCCTGTACGAACAGTGCAGTCTTAAAACAGAAATCTGCAATATCATAGAATCCTAGAACAGCCCAGGCTGGAAGAGACACTGGAAGTCCACCTGATCCAACCTTTCACGGGACAGGGACCCTAAAAGAGACATACTCCTGAAGAAAGGAATCAATGACTCTGTTTTGGGATCTTTGGATATTTAAACATTATGCTTAGCTACTACTGTGACCTTTCTTTTTTTCCTTAAAAAATAGAAACTTTAAGATTTCTCAAAGAAATTTTCAAGGCATACACAAGAAATAAATTCCTATTGAACTACAATGACTCTTTACAATTATCAATAAAATACCAACAGAAAAAGTTTCAGTGCTTTGAGGATACTTATTTCAATTTGTGCTGCCTCCAGTTTGGAATAGAATTTCACATATTAAAGGCCTCAACTGTACCAGAACACAGGATGAATTTACACCATTTTCCCTCCCAAAATAAATTCTCTAAGTCCATTCTTGTATTCCTTTGAATAAATCCTCAGCCAAGCTGCTAGCAAAGTGAAGTTAAAGTATAGTTTTGGATTTTTTAATATTGTTTCCTCTCCTCTTACCTCTTTCTGCCACTTCACTGTATGATGAAGTCCTAGAGAGCTGACTTTGCAGGCGTTCTATCTCTGCATCTTTGAGAGCCAGTTGCTCTTGAAGCTGAGCTATCTCAGCCTGAAAGAGAGCACAGCAAACTCAGAATAACATCACCACCAATCCTCTGCGACTCTTTCCCATGAGCTAGAAGACACTTAGATTGATGCCTGCTACCAACTCAGGACATTTCATAAACACTGTAACAACTATACATATTTATGGATGTATTTGTACATTATCCTATTCCTATCACAGAGACTCCTTTTTCCAACGCAATTAGCTCTTGGAGAAGACAGGCTTAGCAAAAGGTACCATTTTCAAGGATTCACGCAGGCAAGAAAACTCTGAAGTCCTCAATGCTACAATCCTGGCTGTATAACAATGACAATTACAGGCCAACTCCTGAGCTTTGCATGAAGACCACTAAAAGATAACAAATTTGGCATTTTTAAACAGATACTGTTTAGTTTTTTTATTTAATCCTAGTTACTACTTATTAGTATAACTTAGAATCTATTAATGCTGAGCCTTCTTCTCAGCAGGATAACAAAAGTGTTCTTCCTCACAACAGCAAACAGGCTAGAAGGAAAGCATGGCCTGGAAAACAACCACATATATGCAACAAAATAACCAGTGTTCATTCACATTTAGTGCAATTTGTGCTGCCACTAGACTGAATAGAAAACCACACATTAAAGACCTCAACAATACAGAGGGAGAAGAATTCTGTGATTGTCCAGCTTGAAAGGCAGCAACTCTCATCTCTTTTTCCTACTTATGAGAAAAACTGCCAACAGCATACTTTACTATGTCAGCAGTTTGTTAAGATTTTCTTCAGAGGCCTTGAAGCTTTCACTTATAAACATTCTGATTTTAGCCAGCAAAAGCATACCAAAACTCCTTGCAGTGAAAAATAAAAAAGGGAGGAAAAGGAAGGAAAAAAGGAAAGGACAATGACCCAAAAAAACCCAAAAACTAATGTGACTAGCTTCTCAAAATACTACAATAAAGCAGGAAAAAAAAATGCAAAACACCAAACAACATCATTTAAATAGGGAAAAACATGGACTAATTAACAGACAAACTTATTTTCACCAGGAAGCAAAGTGTCTGGATTGCAGGACAACGTCACCACTGCCTAAAATTCCACATGGAGTAGAATAATCTTCCCAGTTGCATCTCTGAAGGACTCCTACACTTCCCAGTGACTAATATGCTTTTTATATCCAGCAATGGAAATATTCCTATTTCTCATCTAAGACGCTGGAACAACAGGAAGACAAAAGTTTGCAGACCTCCTAATACCAGATTTGGATGTGCCTCCCTGGTCTGTTTGATCTTGCAGCTCTTTTAAATGCCCTGTTTTCCTTTAATGTCTCATTCCTGTCATCTCTATCATTATTTTTCTGTTTCCTTTCTCTTTCCTTGAATTTTTCTTCCTTTCCAGTCCTGCATCTTCTCTCACTCAATGGGGTTTTTTTATTCTTCATTCTTATTTTCATTCTGCTCCTACACTTTCCATAATCTCTATCTGTCTTGGCAGCTGGCCACACACTGCTTGAGAAAAAATTATTTCCCAAAGACTGTTCATATCCACCACGTCAGAGAAAACATTTTCATGGATAGAAGAGCTATTATCTTAATAGGAAAAAGGGACACGATAGCAACATTTCATTATTCATCCAAGAATTCTCAAAAGAAAGAAATGCTAATACAAATAATAGCTGTTTGTCATGTCTGGATCAAACTATCAAGTATTGAAAGGAAAACTCAGTTTAATAATTTGAAATGCTTCTCCAAGATCCAACCACAACTCAGTTCGTGTGAACAGGGATTACAGGATTATAGGAATGAAAAGAGGTGAGATTACAGCGCCAAAGTGCACCTCAACAAGAATAAAAAACATGGTACTATTTTATCTAGTGGAGAAGGGCTAAAAATTCAAACTAGAAATAACAGTGAGAATTTTAAACTAGAGAAATTAATTACTGGGGAAAATGATGAAATGTTGAGCTTCTCCAGATTACAATCCAAAAGCTTTCCAGGATTTAAGGTCAACAGAAGGGTAAGGCAGCCATGCACTTTGATATACACAAAGTCAAATCAGATGATCTAATGGTGTATTTCGGGCTTAATATCTATGAAAACAAATTCCATAGTAAGCAAACACCAAACAAACTTTGCATGTCTCTTCTCTTCAGGCTGGAAAGTATATTCCACAGAGGCTTCTCACCATCGCACAAATAAAAGAAAGAAAACCTTCAAAGAGGCCTTTACTCAGAACAGATCTTTGTAAGTAAAAATGCCTTTCTTGCTTTCTTAAAATAAGAATTACAACAAGGTAGGAGACTGGAAATTGCACTGGAGGGAGCAAAAGGCACAAAAACCCCCTCTACAAAACCTTCAAACCAAGATACTTATTTCAAAGATGGTTAGAGAAAATTTGACATCATAGTAGAACCTGACACAAGGAAAATGTAAGGACAGTAAATACTGATAGAAGTAGAACATATCCCTTTTCAGCCAAAATAAGTTTGTTGTTAGAAAATGCTTATTCTGCTTACTTTAGTTGCTTTTAATTTCCACTCGTATTGATTTCTTTCATTTTCCAGTTCTTCCACTTTAATTTTGAGGTGCCTAAGTTCCTGTAGCAAACCCTGCAAAGGAAGAACAGCAGCTAAAATTAAGATTTCTCTGGCAGATATTAATTCTTCATAGTCCTGAATTAAAGATCATGCATGAAACACACAGTAAATGTACACTGAACCACCACATGAAAAACTGTGACCAGTCTACGAAGTTGTCCTTAAATGTCCCTTCTCCCTTTCCTTTATATCTTACTGTTCATTCTGAAGGACAATATTATTAAATCCTTGATGGGGCTCTGACAAAACAAAAAAGTCTTTAAATGAACTAAGAAAAAGAAAAATTTGGAGGCAACCCGATTTTGGAATTCCTGTGTAGTACATACATTAAATATACACATTAATATCTTGGGTTACATTAAAATTTATTTTGAATGACTCCCAGATTTGACTCTCAGATTATTTCTCCAATCTGCAGCTTGTCCTGTAGTCTAATATTCCATTCAGCAGTTCTGCACAGAGGAAAGCTCAGAAACAACAGCACTATTTTCAAAATAGGAATCATACCCAAACCAGTTATTTCTGTAATGTAAACCTATAAGAGAAATTACTGAAAAACACCCTCGCAACATAAGGAGACTACTTATAAAACGAGTTCTGGTGATTCAAATGTTAAGCAACTAAATTTTAAAGGCAATTAAAGCAATCTGCTTGAAAAACAAATATTAAAATGGTCTTTTCCAGGCATACCAGTATCATTCCACTTTCAGTGAATT
This sequence comes from Pseudotriccus pelzelni, assembly GCA_035584735.1. Taxonomy (NCBI): domain Eukaryota; kingdom Metazoa; phylum Chordata; class Aves; order Passeriformes; family Tyrannidae; genus Pseudotriccus; species Pseudotriccus pelzelni. The sequence continues at coordinate 6,519,042 of JAWMRA010000161.1, read as the reverse complement.
TAAGCAGTAACTGTTAATGTCAGGAATTTAAAAAAAAAAAGAAAAAGAAAGGATACATGTCAGATAGTCTTAGCTGAAGCTATTTTATACCTGTGTTAAGCGTTTAAGATATTCAGGATTCGATAATCTGTGTTCAGAGGACTGGTTAGGGTGCAACCATCAGCTGGGGTGACATCATCACTAGGGAAAAGTAGCAAACTACCAAACCATGCTGGCATGCTGCATATCAGACAATTCTCAATCCAAAAAACCCCACCCCTAACCACACAAGCTCTACAGACTTACAGGTAAAATGGAAACTAAAAAAAACCTGAAATGGGTGATTGGGTCTTACAGGTATCTGTGTTTAGCAGACAGCCATCAATGGTGACCAAATTTGTCCCAATAATCAGGAGTGGGATTTTTTTCTGGTAATTTTTATGACACTCTCACTCTTTGCTAATGAAAGTCGCCAAGATTAATGCCAAACATTCACAACATAGCTCTGGTTAGTGGGATTTGTGCAAGAGAAGAGAAGAAGCAATATACAGGCTTCTGCCAAGGGGTACTTCTCGTACATCACACCGAGAACAATTCTTCTGGCTCAGAGTCTCTACTGATCTTGGCCCAGATTGAGGACCATTAGGTGTCCAGTCTGGTTTCCTATCTTGAGACTTTCTTTCTTGGATCCTACTATTAATTTCCAGCTGCAGTCTACACATCTGCTCCTGCAGGTCACTGATCAGGTTCACTACTGACTGAAAACATGGGAGGAAAGGGAAAAAAAAAAAAGACAAAAAAAAAAAGACAGGTGAGAAAGAAAATGATGCAAAGAAGATATCTTTGTAGTTGCAGCACAAAGAAATACATGAAGCACAGCAAAAGCAAACCAGGAAAAGACAGATCATGTGTTTCCCTTCTGATAAAGCATATGCAAACAAGTATAAAACTGGAATATTGCACAAAGCTACAGTTTTAAATGCAACAGAATCTGCATTCCGGACAATTTCATGATTCTGATTCTAAAGTTAAGATCAGAATTTGGTTCCTCATTTTTGGAAGCTTCTACAGTCACATGAAGTCAAATAAAGGAAAATTTGGAACATGTTTTAACATGCTGGCTCAGAGGTACACTTCTGCTGAAATGGGATTTGATTACATTCATTTTCACTGCCAAACCATCCAACTAGGAAGAAACTGCAAAGTTCTCAGCTGGGGCCATAACCTACTTTTTCACAAGTCATACACAGAATTTACTAGTAAAGTAATTCTGTTTCCATGTCTAGCATGGGGGCAGAAAAACATCTCCGTTCCCTCTCCTGCTATCTGGGCTGCATCTTGACGTGGAGAAGGAGTTAAGAAACATAGTTAGGAGAAATCAAAGGATACCACAGAAGAAAAAGTAATTACTTTAAAGTGTGCCAATTTGCTGACCAGCTTCCTGGATTTATGTGTATCAGTGATACACACAAAACAACAACCAGCTCAGAAAGCAAACCAAAGTCAAGTATTAAAATCTATATTACACTGCACCTAAGTCCCCAAACTCTGTAGCAAATGGAGCTGGGTATTTTCTCAGGTATTACAAGTTGGGAGTGCCTTTCTCTTGGCTTTCATGTACATTTAATGACATATGTTTTGTGATTTCTCAGTCTTCCCAAGTGGACTAAATTTGATGAGCTTAATCCATCTCCCAAAAGAGTGAAAAACATTTTAGTGGACAGAACAACAGAAAAAAGGGCAGATTTTTTTTTATATATTTTTTTCATTACAATGCACAACAGTCATTCTGTAACCTCAGCGCTCTGGTGAATCAACAGTCTCAAATCTAGGGAACAGCTATTGCATGGACAGGACGCTATTCTGACCAGGTAAGTATTAACAAAACCAATCTCATGCTGCATCACCACCTGCAGCCAACTTTAAACATCCACAAAGACGTACAAAACATAGGTACAAAGTTAGGTACGAGAACACCACACTTTTCTAGGGGCACTGTGCTCAAGATGGAATTCAGAAAAGCAGTTACGTATTTCACTCCATACATATTATTGTCAATTGGGATCACAATGTCTGATGCTAATCCTCTGTCATCCAACAGCTGTCTGTACGATTCAGATGCCACCCACAACATCTTCCATACTTGGATTTTGTTTCTTTTTTTTTTCTTTTACCATCATCTCCACAATCAGGTACCTCACTGAGCAGTACCAGCTGGGGACTGGAGTTGTCAGGACACACATCCAACTCCCTCGCTTTCTTTTAAGCGCCAAGGATTAGTCTGTAGCCTTTGACACAAACACTTTTAACCCACACGAGGCTCTGTTCCTGCTCAAACAGGATGCACTGACTTCTGAGCACAAACTGAGAGCTGCTCCAGCTGTGGCAACATGGGGGAGTTCAGAAGCACTTCTGCTGTCGACTTGCAATTCTCTTCTCTTTTGCCTCACATTAAAAATGGGAATGGGAAACACTCTGTGTCCACGCAGACTTTCCTCAGGGCAAACTTGACAGTACAGTTGTTTCTATTTTCAAGGTAGGACAGACTCCTCATTTTTGAGATTCTTTCACAGCATGAACATTTATTAATACTAACATATGACATCTCGATTCAGATGAGACAACACACCAAACTCCTCAATGAGAGTCAGTGGCTCACTGACTCGGGTTTCTTTGGAATTGCAAGTAAGTTTGCACTAGACACTTAAATCAGAAGTTACAAGAGCCACAAAATACTTGCCAACAGTTTCTAGACAAAACCACAGCACTCATTTCATGCTAAAAAAGAAAGCAGTAGGATAGAAGAAGGGCTGTGAAGCAAGTTGAAACGGACAACTGCTATTGCAGTCTCTGGACAGTGACACAAAAGTCTGTTTTGTCCATATCTAGGTAGAGCAGGGATCTGGGCTGCCATTAACCACTGGAAAATGTCCTTCACTTATACCTTGCTACATTAAAAAACCCCCCACATTTTCAAAATTTCTGAGATTTCTCAGGTAAGCGAAAAGCTGCACAAACCCTTCAGGTGAGCCTTCAGAAACCTTCAAAGCATTACTGCAGCAAAAGTAGAACAGCTGGAAAGGAATTAAAATGACAAAGCCAAGAGTGAGACAGTCCACTTACAAGCAGCTATTCTCCTGGCCCCTGTGTAATATATATAAATAAATGGCACTTTAAATTTAGTGTATGCTTTTGGAGAGCCAGAGACAAGTGGCATTCAGTGTGAAATCAATACCTTTGAGAGGAGGTTAGAGATGCTTGATAAACTCTTTGCTGCTAACTAAAACCCAACCCAAATGACAGCTGCACAAGATAAAGTGAAACGAATCTGACACATTAAAACTTGCTCATATTTAGAGGGATATCTTAATTTCCTTTGTTTCCTCCCAACCCAACTCGAAAAATAATTCTAAAGATAAAGCCTATGTGGCTGGAAACAGGTGCTGTGAAATAAAGCAACACAAAATTAGAACACAGAGCAACCACGGTTTAGCTGAATTATTCTGCAATGCCACATTTAATTTTAAACTTCTGAAAACCCATTATTATATTTAGAAATAGCAGGGTCAGCCATGAAGTATAATTAACAAGCTGTTTAAAATGGTTTAACTACTGGATGCCTTTGTAACACATGCATCCACGTGAAAAAAATGATAGCAGCAAATCCATCAAATCACTATTCTGATCACTTTTGTCAATCCTAAACTCAGTTCTGGAAGCAGCAACTGGCCAGCTGCAGTCCACGAGAAAGGGTTTTACTCTGCCAACCATAGCTTTGCTCCACTCATGTTAAAAAAACACCTAACTGCAATTTCATTTGAGGCATTACACCCTGTAAGAGCATGTTGCAGTGGCCGTGATGTGCAGAGATACAGTTACAGTGAGACTAATTTCATTTGATCACTTGTCATTTTGGAAAACTGCCTCACTCTGAAGCAATGAGGTGACCAGAACACACCTGTGTGTGTGCACAAACAAGAACAAACTGTAGATAGACTGTTTGTGCATGTCCAAGTGGTATACTCACTAGAAACAGGAAGCAAGAAGTTTAGGAGAACAAACTATTACCAAATTTAAGCAGCTGTGGTCTAATAAAGAAAGTGTATTAAGAAATTTCATTCTGATGTTTGAAATTGTGTCTGTATTGGAAAATTAGTATAATTTACAGGAACCAAAGATGAAATAGGGGTAAAGCATTAGAATTCAAATAAACATCCTATATGATTGGAAAAAACCTCTGTTTGTCTTGATAAATTGGATTAATGCTTATTCAGAATAGTCTGAAATAATGATACAAATATCTCAACAAGCAAACCAAAAATGCTGTTTATTTCCCACAGCTTTACCTACGACACTCATCCTCCTTGCTTTGCACACACACACTTTTGACTTTCAACAGGCCAGAAATCTAATCACATCCTGAGGTAGTTAATAATTCAACGCATACTTAACACAACGATTCTCAACTTTTCCATCAGATTAGAATCCTTTTCCATCTCAGCAGGAACTTGTCCTATCACTTAGCAATACAGTGAAGGCTTCCAGGCCAATAAAGCTTGACTTTTCCATCCAAGGGGGCACACACACACCTTGCTGCAGTAGCAGAAGAATTTCATAGGTCACCCTCCTCACAGGACCAAGCCTATAAGCTACTCAAAAGTCCTGTCAATAAAAATGCACCCAAAAGCTTTGCTGCTTTCCAGGAGTCAGGCTGACTGTGCATGTCGTGCATAATTTAGGCATCCTCATCCCGGTATTCCACACGTCAGGAGAAGAGCTGAATGCCTCTGCAGAGGGCGGCTGCTGGGAGCAGGCTCCCATCTGCAGCAATTAGGAGCTGCTCAGACCTGTTCAGATTTTCAGGTACTATGAAAAGTGCTCAGACCTTCTATACACAAGACACTAACAATTATGCATGAAAGAGCATGAGGAGGGCCACAGATGGGAAAAGCAGCAGCTGGTGCCTCTCTGGCTTGCAAGCTCTGCCAGAAATTGCTCTCTCTAAGTTATCTTTTGATCTCTAAAGAAAACTTCAGAGCATAAATAAGTGGGAAAACAAAACACACCCCAAATGTATTGCGTTGGTGCAGGTAAATTACTGATGCACAGTTATCAAATATTCCACTAGCAACGCTATGGAGAGCAAACAGTCTGCCTGGATTTCAAATTCTCCTAAGTCAATATGGAACAAAGCTTTAGGTTTTCTTCAGTCAGCAATGTATAAATCTCAAACAGTGTAATCTTTCTTTTCAAGGTAATCCTCTCCTGTTAGTTGGTCCCATTATAGGACCACTGAGTCAGGCAACTCATGGCAATTTGTATGAATTACTCTCTTCCACTATGACTTTCCTTCCCAGCTCCCACCTGCTACCCACTACCATGAAATGGGTGTTGTTCAGATGATGTTCATTCAGTATGTTTCATACTGTCTTTCTTAACCAACACAACAAAAAGCAAAGCTCCTTTGATGTCCAGAACTCTCCACATCTGAAGGGAATTGTCTCCAGTCCATGACTTTCTTTTTTTTTTGGCATTATTTATCATGTAACCACAAGGCAAAACACTCATTTGAGGCAAATGCCCTGCCCCATGTCTTTCCCTCCCAAGTGCCACAATGCATTAAAATACCCAAGTTTAATCATCTCAGTGCTTGCAGCACCTCTGATACTATTGAGCTGACAGTCTTTTCTGCCAAATAAACAAGGAAAGACCTCTGGCAGGAATGCCAGGCCAGCTCCTGTGGAAAGGAAAGGGTTAAGTGAACACCATTTGTAATATATGCTTCTGGAAGGGACTCTGCTTGATTAAAGCCAAACAGCAAAATCTGAAGTATAATGAGACAGGGGAAAAGAAACCACATTCCCAAAAATGCACGATCACAGTCCTCACTCAATTCATAGGATCAATGATACAGGCTGTGCTGTAAGCACGGAAAATCCTATTGCATGCTGACCAGCTCAAAAGGTCAGGTGTATGACACCGTATCATAGTGTGTGATAGAAAAAAATTAAAAACAAGCTAAGGAAAAAAACCAAAACTCACCTCAGCTTTGTTCTGTTTCTCTTCATATTCACTCTGTTCCTTTTCCATACCAACCAGCTTAATCTTCAGGTCTGAAACTTCAGCCATTAGATCTAATTTCTGTGTCTCCAGCGATGTGCGACTCAGCAATTCCTGAATGCAAAGCAGAGTATTTTCTCCAGTTATTTATCTGGACACTGACAGACTGCAATGTAATTTATTGGCAGGCCCACACTAAAGTCCCTACCCCACAGTTGAACTGTGTGTTTCTCAAGCGCTGCAGTTATTTTCATCTAAATGTTCTGTGTTAATCACTAAACCACTGTGCCCCACTCCTTATTTCAAGAAAATGTGTGGCAAAGTTAATCCCCGGGCAAGACATGAAATTGAGAACAATGCTAAGGCTGAACAAACACAAACCTGCATAATGACACATTACAAAATAGTTGGCGTCTTCCTAAAATACCCACCAGACAAAGCTATGTTTTGCTATTACATTGTAGACCTTCTTGTCATTTGTTATTCAATAAAGGATGTATTACAGAATGAGAACCCCAACAAAAGTACCAAATTAACAAAGACAAGCAATGCTTCTGCAGTCACACCAGTGGTACTTGAAAGCTTACACCACGTAGTACTTGGTAACTTTTGTAGGCTACACACTATGGAGGGAACAGCAGTGAATGAAAGAGGTATGTCCTGACTGGAACTAAAAGGCAATCTCTAAACTGCGTAACAGTGAAAAGGAGAAACAACTGGCCTTGACTTTTGCTTTTGTGCCCCAGGCTTGTTTTTCAGATTGCAGAGAAGACATACTTTGGATGGAGTCATCTCACTGTGTTTGGAAATCATTCAGTATTCACACCTTCATTGCATCTTACAGTTTTCAAGAAAGCCAATGCCAAAAATCATCAAAAATTCAACAGTGTTTATTATATATATATATTAAAAAAATGCTCATGTTGGTCTCTATTTTCAAAAAGTCCATTCTGGAGTTTAAGCCTTACTGAAAAATTGATACCTGAACTTTCCAAGTGTCCAATTAATTTTTTTAAAAGGATGTTGGTTTCTAAATGATTACAAATGTTTATGGTAATTCATAAATCACATTAGCGTTTTGATCATATGAAACACACTGAGGAATCACAGCTGATTCTGCTTTGAATTACAAGGAAGTGACTTAACTGAAGGTGTCATAGTCAATCTGGGTCTATGCTGATGTTACTGAGGGATCAGAAATTGCCTTGTCCATCACCCTTTTCTCACCTCTTTCCCTCCCACAAACTGCACAGTGTGTTGCAGACCCTGGCTTGGAACCAAGGAAGCCACAAAGGTTATTTTAAAAATTATACAACTAAAGTTTATTTTGAACTCCAATCTTCCCTACATGTGAATTGGTTTAGTCTGGGGGGGAATACTGCCCACATTAAAAATAGTACTAAACTTGCATCGGCATTGCAACACCGATTATCCAAGTCACCACTGTTCCCAGTGCCATGCTCATTCCTGCTGACATTAGCAATGATATTTGTGTATGGATAAGAAAATAAACAAAAATGTAGCCTCATGGTTTGTTTTTTTCCCCTTCTTCTCTGAATGAAATAAATCAAGTACTAATCAGGAAAAGATATTGCGCTGACTTTTATTACTGAGAAACAGTCACCTAACGAAATCCCACGAGTAGCTGCTTTCTACAAAGGTGACTGCAAATTACAATTATAATTACAAACAAGTCCTCTATCTTCCAGAAAAAACCCTAACTTGCATGAATTTCAGAGGCACATTTCAGTCCAGACTGGAACAGGCTCTGTACAGCTGTTGACACAGCAGACTACTGCAGGTTCAGACATAGTTATAAGTGAGAAGTTTGATATGAAATAAGGCCACTGAACATCAGAAAGGGTAGCAGGATGATGCAATACTGGCCCTGTGGACAGACTCTATTCAATGTTGAACTAAACACTTAGAATTTGTTTTGGACACTGACGTGATATTCCATGATTTGAGAGAAAGATTTCTTAATAAGGCAAGGAGACACAGCATCCCTCTAGAGATTTTTAACAAAAGATCCATCCTTTGAATGCACCATCTGGCATTACTCCTTATTTTTTTCTATAGACTCCTAAATTACACTTAGTTATGCAATGGAGAGCAATCCACGCTCACTGCTCTCGTTCCAAGTTCAGTAGCTCCGTGTGAACACGAAGGCACCACCAGGTATCAGTGAGCATGAAGGCAGCTCTAACAAAATTTTTTTGGTTATTTTGTGTTTTTTTTTTTAATCAGTTCTAACAAAATTTTACCCTGAAGCTGGAGAATCAGATTCCCAGCTAGAGTAAACTGGCACAAAACTCGTGACTTAAAATAGACGAAACAGCTAAACTATCCCTGGTTTGTTTTCAATGGACCTACACTGATTTAAAACAGCTGACAATTTCTCTTGCATCCAGAGAATCTAACTTTTTGCTTTGAAAGCAAGTGCCGTTTAAAGTAAATGTCCCCTCTTGAAATGGTAACATCTGGAAGCAATTATTTTCATCTTCAAGCAGATGCTCACAGTGAACAGCTCATTAAGAATGTGACCCATTTTGTAACAGAGAAATTATGGTGTATTTCAGTGGTATCATGCAACTTGAATTCAGCCAGAATAAATATGCAATTGTAAGAAAAGAAAACACAAATTTATGTTATTGATTTTAAAGCAAAGAAAAGATAATATAAGGCAGGCAAAGTGGTAATTTGGGCTGTAGCAGCTTTAGGAGGATCTTAAAGAGCTGAAATACAGAGCAGAAATAGAACATATCATAGGGAATCTTCTTTAGAAACAAGATACTTCTTTTTAGTTTTAATTTTAAAATGTACTATAAGTTTCATTTAATTTCTTAAAGTTCTGTATTTGAACCTCAACCTTTAACTTTAAAAATCAAGGGAAAAAAGTTATTTTTGAGTAGAATAATTACAAAGATGAGTCACGCAGAATCCACAATATGCATGTACCAGACAGATCAGGGAACAGCAAACCGTTTTGTATTTTTAAAATTCACGTTGTATACTTCTAAAATATTTAACCAATATTTTCCAATATTCCCAATGAAACTGAAGCACATGCTGTATATCTCTCAGGTTCACATTTTATTGTCTTGGAAATACGTAATTCTTATAAAACAGCTTATAAAATTTAATATGACAGAAAAACAGCTTGAAAAGAGGATCCTACACTTTTCTAGGGTGCAGGCACAGAAAATTCCAGCATATTTAGCTCTTCCCAAAACAGAAGAAACAATCATGCCATACACTGATTGAGAAACCATAAGTAGGATTTCAGTCAAGGGGGGGGAGAGGGAAAGAACCCCCAAAGATCCCATTTTGCACTTGTGCACCACACAAAATACAACATTACAAAAAATTCCTTACTTTTCACCCTTATTTAAAAGAGTTGAGAGAGACAGACAGACAGACACACCAACCGACCTACCTGGTAAGCAACATCCAGCCAGAACCACCACTAATGAGGACTGCACTTCTCAAGTGCTGTGTGTCAGCTGTGGTAGAAATAAGATATTTGCTTAGCTGAAAACACAGCTGAGAGCAACGTACATGTGTAATCACCATGAAATGGTGCAAGCCAGTGGCAGTCAGTGAATTACAGCCCTCCAATTCATCATTTGCCCATTATATAGTTAAGCAAGGCAAAGGACAGAACTTCCCACTGCGCTGCCAATTCGAATCCGCCTGACCAGCAGACTCCTGCCTACGTTAGCTGCGAAACAACGAAGCAGTGGAATGCTCACCTGTATAGATAAGCTGGACAACTTGAGAGAAACACTCTGAAAACCTTATGGCTCACACCAGAGCAGCACAGAGCACACTTCAAAATCTGAAACGCTAAGCCAGCTGCTGGCAAGAAGTTACTGCATGCTATAAACAAGTGCTGAAATTCATCTAAGATCAGATAACTCAGGCAACTGAAAGTTGAAGGAATGATCTTTGCCAGCCAGCAATGTTCCTGAGGAGCAAACAGATACACACCAGATTTATACCCTGCAACCAAGACAGGATTCTGGCTCCCCTGAGTGTCAGACAACTGCAAAACCAGAGCAGGTACACACAAAACGGTGCTGGATTCAAGTTCCTACTCTCATATGGCCCCTCCCTGCATTCTTTTAATCCCCTGGTTTTTAAAAGATCCTTCATTGTGCCCCACACAGGGCACTGTCTGCCACACCTTCCTCTGGCCCTTGCACTCAGGCAGAAGTGGGACATAAACTGACACAAGAAAAGAAATTCACTCCTCCTAGCATTCAAACATTTCAGTTTCTTTGTTTATTTTTTTAAGGTAGAAAGAATCCTAAAACCAAGTGTTTTGTACATTGCAAGATCATTCACTGAAGACAAAACTGAATTTATGCAACACAACCATCAACAAGAGTCCCTTGAAGTGCATCTTGCAATTATGTGTCAGAACTTATTTGGAAGGCAGAAGGACACGGTCAAACCACATCTAGGATTTGGTACAGATCACCTATAGGAAAGACACTGCCACACAGACCAGTATTTTCACTGGCAAAACAAACTGTTATACCTTATGCCAGAGAGCTTCAATGAGAATTAGTATCTGTTAAATAAATCAAATGCAGCTCTGGAACAGCAAAGAAGTAACTAACTAATCTTACGATAATTACCGAAAAATGCACATAAAAGAACTGTGGAGGTGAAATCTGTGTGTGGAGAAAATTCACTTTTCAAACTGACTTAACTCAGCTGTCAAGCCTGACAGCATAGATTTCATAGCACTGGTGTGTTTAAATTAGGCATGACTGGTACTTTCTGCTATGGGACAGTTTAGGCAACTTTATAAAGCAAAATTTACTTCTGCTTTCCAATTCTACAGCAAGTTGACAGCAGATTCCCCCAAGGCTAACAATGTTCAACATCCTTTTTTCTCTTAGAAAAAAAATATATTTCTTTCTTAAAATTGACTGGAAGAAAGTACTTAAGTGATGCCACAAAGTAACTTTGAATGAGACGCATATACACCATTGCTTCCTAAAATTTGCTGGAACTTTACATTTTAAAGCAGTTGATACACTGGAAATGGACTATGTCACAGCATCAATTCTTTTCACAGGATAATTCTAAAAAGTTTTTTTTGTTTTATTTTTTACATATTCATTACAATGTGCTAAAAGGAAATGCAGGTAACTATTCACACAGGCCAGCTTTTCCATATCATTTACACATTCAGACAGAGACACCACTGGAAGGTAATTCAATGAGATCAAACTTGTGTGTTGCTCCCAGTCACGCTCCAGAAAATTAATTTTCTCTTACCATTTACTATGAAGGATGACCTTGTTTCTTGGCCCAAACAAGAGTCATATTCAAAAGAGTGATCTGAAGTTTTGCCACTGACTTTGAGTTTTTGAAAGACCTGCTTTGTTTCTGAAGAAAGAAAGTGCAAACACCTTCAAGGTGAAAACTGCTTTTCTTGATTATAGTCTGTAGTGGAAAAAGTATCCTTACAACAGTAAAACGTTGAGTTTGACACCATAAGCATCACATGCCTGCATTATCTGTAACTGTGCACACCAGGGCACCTCTACCTCTCTTACACAGGATTCTCTTGCTTCTCAAATGCTGCTGAGCCATATTTTCTTTGGCTGTGGTTCCATAAACAGGTAGGTCAAACATACATCTCTCCATTGCCCTTATGCCACACCTTGACCTTTTCTGTGAGCTGTTTCAACTCACCCAGCAGAAAAAACCATCCCCTTCCTTTTAAACCCCAAGTTAGTTTTCTCTCAGTCACTGAGGAAAAAGTTTGATGAGTATGCCAGTATCAAACCAGTTGCAGAAGCACACGGCCAGGAAGAGGGAGAAGGATGAAAGGAGAATGAGATCTTCTCCTTTTTGTTGCAGCAACCTTTAGATTGGCTCAGCTCATTTGTTTAAAGTTCAGATTTGACTAAGGGATGCTGCACCATTCTCTTAAAGCAACGAAGAATCGTGATTTTCTTCAAAGCAGCAGCAGTATCTGCTGCTACTATTCCACATTCAAGATGCCCACCCAAAATGCTGCACAGCCATTTTATGTTATTTGTATAAATTTTGTTTTAGCTGCTGTCTCAGAAGTGGTTCCATGATCACTTTGTAGCAGGGTTCAAAACAACTGTGCATAAATCGTAAGCCAGAAGGATTTTAGCCAGTAACCCCACCCTGACAAAGAGAACAAGTCTCTGCTAGCATAGGTTTAGCAAAAAATATTTTTCAGGGTAGCACTGCATATCCTTTCTGCTGTGGAACTGCCATGTATCATCACTAAATTATCCTAAAGTTTATGATTTTTGTTTTTATTGTAGCATTTTGGGCACAGAACTAATTAAGAGTCACTTTTCTTACAGTTCCCCAAATTAAAAAGATAGGACTTATCCTGAACTCAGGTATATTAAGTAAATAATATGCTTATCCATGCTGCAGTTAGCTTAGTTCTACTAATAAACATAGAAGATATTTCAAGCTGGGGCAATTATCTTTATTGCTCCATCTTCCATTCAGAAGACACAGCTGACTTAAGTTTACACCGACAAAAATGGGTAGAACTCAATATATTGTAAATAAAAAAGCAGAACCATGAAATAAAACTGAATTTACACACACCTCAGGAAGGTAACAGAAATCACTCTGAAAAGCAGGACACTAGCAACTTCTGGCTGAGAAGATCTGAACCCAACTCTCCCCCAAATCCATCTGTTAAAGCCCCTGAGGCCACATCCTCACTCTACTTTTGACAAACGGTCTGCAGGAAGGTCTATTGGCCACATATGTTACATGAATGTCATAATCACCACACAATTAGATCATTTTCTTCTCTCTAAATCTTAACTCACTCCCTGTAGAGGGTAATCTTTTCAACAAGATGAACTGAGAAGAGAACCTTCAAAATAAATTATAATAAACAGGACCCTCTGCTGAGCCCTAATAAATGTACAACTTCTCTCACCACTGAGATGTCGAGAGACCTAACTTTGGGTTTCCTATAACCCACTCTCCACTGCGAGATGTAATCTGTGCGAGAAACAACTATGGCCGTTCAGAGTGATCTCAAAATTTAGATTTAAGGTTTATGTTAAACATATCTGGAGACTGTCTGACTTCTTTAGCTTTAGTACAGTCCTTTGTAGCTTATCTCCTTAGGATCAGCTTTGTAAGCAGTTTGTGCACGTGCATAATGCCAGATGAGTAGATGCATATGTTTTCACTGAAATAGCAAAGTACGTTCATACATTATATTCTATTTTCAGATGCTTCAGTTTTATGTTAAATAAGGTTTTAAATAAAGCTTCACAGTTTCCTCAGAAGACTATCAGGGCAAAAAACCATTGAAGTCAGAGAAACAATAAACAGCTTTAGCAGAAGCCACAGAACAACTATCTAGTTCTTAGATTGAAACAGGAAGCTTCTACATTCCATTGTGAATGCCTTCCTGAAGTCTGAAAACAGATTTTCATAACTTAAATAGTTGCTGTTCTTTGAATTTCACTTCAGATCTCACTGGAAAAGTAAATGCACTCACTATTTGCACTTTTAAAAAGGTTCCCTCAGAATAAAAAGTTTTCCCAGTCAGAAGTATTTTGGGCTGGAAGAGTTGTGCAAGATGGAAGGTTTTTCTCCCCAAGAATTTTTGAGAGTTGTAATTTCAAAGGTTTAGGATACAAGTTTATCTTACAGAAACTGCTGCTGTTTACACACATATGTACAAGGATCCTCATAATAATTTCAAGCTATGATCATTTCATAGAAAGACTTGTATATTTCACATAAAATAGTAAATTTTTAATGAAAACTTGGTGTGGGCAGAACTAAGTTCATCAGGAACAGTATCTATCCTGGAAAATTCTGGCATAGATTTTGAAGGTCATTTACAGTTTCAGATCTATTTTTGTCTCTTTATACTGTATTAACAGAAGATCTGCATCAGTAAAAAACGTGAAAGTTCTTTCACATCAACAGACCTGCAAGCTCCGCAGTAACATATGAAATTAAACATATTTAACTTATCATTTGTTCTACTCCCTCAGAACATCAAAGAGCCCAAACGTGTCAATAGAAATAAAGAGAAAAATGTCATTATATACTAATTTTCTTATATAAAAATAAGGAGAAAACTCTTAAGCAAAAATGGTTATAGAACACAACTTGTTAGAGCAATTCATTTCAACTTGCTACTTGTTCAAATTCAAAGCCATAGGAAAACAGAAGACATTTAAATAAAACTTCTTAATTCTGTAACTCCTACATATATTAGATACATTTATTTAACCTGTCTAACCAGTTACTCAGCCATGTCCAAATAAGCACAGTACAAATAAGACACAATAGTTTCATTTTACATGCTGCCACGTACAGTATTATGCAACCAGCCAGTAAAACTTTTCTGCAACAGGAAAACAAAGAAACATTCATGGGGGGGGTGGAAGTGCAAAGCAGCAAGAGAACAATAAAAGACGCTTTTTTTTTTTTTAATGCCTGTTTTATCTTGTTGCCTTTAAAGGCACTCACACATGCAGACAAGCTGACCATGTATGTTCACCCCTCCGCTGGAGAAGATTATGCAAGAAGCAGCTTTGCAATCCAGATTTTTACCTGTTGAAGCATTTCTTCTGTAGCATTCAGCTTCAGCTGATGGCCCTCAAGACAGATTTCTAAGTCCCGGATTTTCTCTCCTTGAGCTTCCACCTGGTCTGTCAGAACACTCACCTGTAATTTGAGCAGAGAAGTACAATGCTACTGAACTGACTGTAAATAAGTTTCAATTACCTTATACATATAACATCCAAAGGCACGTTTTAACAACAGGTTTAATATTCTTGTGCACTGCAGCAACCCGCTCTGCCAAGGTTTTTCAGTTTTACCTTTACTTTGCTTCAACCACGCCCTCTCATCCCCCCTCCCCCACAATTATTTTGTTTTGATATAAAAAAGAAAGAGCATTTCTAGAAGAGATGGAATGCTACCTATGGGTAGGCATTTCATGCAAAAGTCTGAAAAGTTAGAAAGCAGCAAACAAGAACAGAGGATGCTGAAAATATTTTATGTGGTTTTGGAGCACACACTGCCATTTCAAGTTCTGTTGGCATTTCACTCCCTAAAACAGAGAAACAGGAAAACTGTTCATTCCAAAACCAACCAATTCCTTTACTTCTTACAAGAACAGAAAACCAGCTTACCTATCAATAAAGCCTTCTGAAGTTATAAAGAATGTAATGAGCAAAAGGCATGTTTTAGCAGTGACAAAGTTCTATTCCAAGAAAAATTCCCAGGCTTTGGCAAGCCAGAACATGAAAGCAAAAGAAGTAAGATAGAGACAATGAATCCCAGGAAAAGAAACAATAAGCAATACTGGTAAAGAACTGTGGGAATGGGGGTACAGACCAGTGTGTAACATGAAAAGCCCAGCAGCTGAATTCAAAGCTTGCAAAGCAGAAAAAACTACGCCCAGGATAACATTGGAAAGACGTGATAAAAAGCCCCAGTGTTAATTCCTGTGTTAAGCAGCACATACTCTCTGTATGTTCATTTTCACTGTTTATTTATGTAAAAGCCTTGATTATACTAGAAAAATGTTATCTCCAACAAACAAACAAAAAAAGGAGCCGTAGGTGTTTGAACTCCATTTTAGGGGAAATGCATTAACAAAAACTTATCTATGCTCTCACATCCAACCTGCAACTCCTTTAACTGAAAAAAAAAAAAGAAAAAACAAAGGTACAGTATATCTAAGTGAAGCTTTTAAGACGTATCCGCTACGCAGCATTTCTAAAACCCAGTGAACAACTGAGTTCATTTCAGGGAAGCTGCAGAGGGAGAGACTAAATGATCTGTATTTGTTTTACCTGCAAACATAATGACAAACGTGTCTGGGAAAGGAACACAATAAAAAAAAAAGAAATAAACCAAAAAAGACTATTTTTCCCCCCTTTAAAGCAGTTGGCTGCAGTGTAGAGTACAGATGAACTGAGGATGAGAGAACATAGGAAGGAGTGGGTGGAGGCAGATGGCAGGGGGACACATCCAAGCTGGGGCAGGAGAAGAACTCCCTGCTTTTTTGTTGTGTTCTCGTTAAAAGAGGGATGTCACACAAAACCCCCCTGTGAGGTCAGAAAGCACGAAGAAACAAACTGAATCTTCTCCTTCAGCCTGATGCAAGTTCCAGAGAAAGAAAACCAGCTCTGTTTAGAGTGTCGGGTTAGGTTCCAACTAGCACTGCGATGGGGAAGCAAAACCCTGTACGTTAAATGTGACCTGCAAAGGAATTCAGTAAAACCTTAGTAGCTTTAAAAGCATGTGTTGACTGTTCCAGTAGTTAGGCTGAGAGGCACATTAGCCACTTTGAGCTCATATTTTCCCCTCTGCTCAGGAGCACATCTGCCAGACTCTTCAGGGAATCAGTAGGCTGCACACAGAACATTATCCCAGTTTATGCTATGCTGGCAAGTCCATCTTGCCTTAGGAGGGCAACACCTGCAACACTCAGCCTGTAGACAATGTATTTTCCGTAAGTACCTACAAAAGTGAGGGATATTGAACAATCGGCAAAAAACCAAATAGTATAAAGGTTAAAAACTTTGGGGGGAAAAAACCCAAAACAAACAAAAAAAATTCCCCTCACCCCCCAAAAAAATGCCTAGAGGACAACATTAGATGCTGTAGCAGTTCCAGCCTTCAAATCAGACTGAGCAATGGAAGTAGGTGCAACAGTTTGACTCAGCCTTGGTGGACAGGAATAGTGGGCACGGCCTGTGCCCAATACAAAGTGCCTTGTACTGCTGCTCACACAGCAAGTCTGATACAAGACTGGAGTGCTCCCAGACTCACGTCCCCAGCTACAGGCCACAGTCACCAGCACAACTCAACATGAGCCATGGAATAGAGGTGCTCTGTTTCCCATTCCTGTCTCATCCTCCATACCAGTGGTCACATCCAGGAGCCAGGTTTGTACCAGCAGACTCTCTCAGGCCAGTGTAACCTCACCATGGGACTTGCCTGAGCTCCTGCTATTTGACACTCTAGATAGAGTATGCACAACTGGGGCAAACCAGGTTCGAAACCCAGCTCCATCGTGGCACCTTTGTTGTTGTTGATGTTCATCTGCCAGACTCAGGTTTTCGTCTATCTTATTTGCCTGGGGTTTTTGCAATTCTACTGCAGTAGGAAAGGGAAAGGAAAAATGCATAAATAATGACTAATATAATATTGACTAAGCCTTTTGATTTTATGGAAGTGCAATGGTAGTAAAAGGCAAGAGAGGGACAATTTCTACACCTGATTTTACTATATTCCTTTTAAGAAAAACTCTAGGCAGGTCTCCAAACCACGTACTAAAAACACCTTCTTTGTGCGTTTGTCTTGCTCCATCCTTGGGTACCTATTTGTGTGGATGAAGAAATAGTTACTAAAAATCTGCAGGACAAAGACAGGGAAAGCACATACTGAGCAGTAGCCTGGAACAATCTTCAGGAACTTGTAAGCACTGGAGACTTGTGGTCCTGTTAAATCCACAGGAGCTGACACACTTTGAACACACCAGGACTCTGCCAAACCTGTTCAAGCCTACCAGCAGCCCCGACCATCAACCACTGGGTAGCACGAATCACATCAGAGAGAAACAGATGTATAGAAAGATCACAGGGCTGAACAGACGTGTGAGAAACAAAGGAGGGTCCCACAAGCAAAGCCACAGGTGCAACCCTCTGCTTTGGAGTAAACAGCTGGGTTTGGCCTTCTCATTGCTGCTCCAGTTATGAGCTGCTCATGTGTGCAAAGTGGACTGTGCAAGACGTGAATGCACTGTGTGAAAAGCTGTTTGCTGTTACTAATGGCATCGGGATGTTAGAGTTAACAACCGCTGGATTAATAAAAGGTGTTCTCATAAGTATCAGTTGTGATGTTGCCTCTCAGAAAAAGGAAAATTTATAGCACACACTTGAACACCTAAATTCCAACCAGAAGGGGGTTTTTTCCCCCCTAAATTTGCCAACAGCAATTTTAGTTTAATAGTAACAAAAAAAATCCAACCAAGGCAAAGCTTGTGTCTCACAAAACATTTATTGTTTATTTAACAACAGCAGTGAGACTTCTGCTCAGCAAATGATCACAAGTGTGAACAGAACACACAGGCTAAGACATGCTTACAGAAACTGGTGCCTGAAACAGCTACCCAACATACTTAGGTTTTGTTTGATATAAATATATATGCTTCTAATATGTTTTTGCAAGCGAGAAGAGAAAGGATAGGTAAAGAATTTTTTAGAATTTAAAGAATCTCCAGATTCAGTTTTGAAAAGCACAGAATATACAATTTAGTAACAGCAAAAATATGCAGAAAAAAATTTAATTTTTCTTTTTAAGATGTGTAATGTGTTTTTCTCCAGAAGAAAAACTAACATGGGACAGAGGATCTGTTTGACAAAGGGTTGGTAAACTGAGAAACAGGAAATCTGGAGGAGCTTAGGCATGGATTTTAAAAATGTCTCCCCCCCCCCCTTTATCTCCCCCTTAAGTTTTTTTGATGACGTAAACAATTTTGGTGCAGCATACAAGCAGGAAAAATAGCTGTTCTCTCTACATGACAGTCTTCCAGTTCACTAAAAATGGTGACACACAGAGCCTAGAAAATCAGTACAGCTGAGCAAACCTACAATGAGAAGCACTGTCACAGCAGTGTCTTGGGACTCCACAGCATTATTTTTCATCTCTTTGTCAGTCTCCCTCCTCTTACTGCTGTTACTCCCCTTACCTCACCATGAAATCAATCAGAAGGATTATACATATTATAAATTAATTCCTGATCAAATACTAGTTCCATTTGGTGATCTGCTAACATTTGTATAATGGAAAATACTCTTTCACTTCATCTTTTATTCACTGAATAACAACTCTGTAGATAATATTCTCTCTGTAGGACATACCTGCAGTATGAGTGACTCTTTATCACCTTCTAATCGTGCCAACCTTTCTTGATAAGTTTCATTATTAGATGAATGATGATTCACCTGTGACTGAGGAAAAAAAGTGTTGTGAGAATTTTTACAGTTAAAGTTTCAAGCAATATTTAATAAAAATTACATATATTTAGTGGGGGTTATAATATCAAAAATATGAAAAAAAGTGTCTATAGACCAAAATTGTTCATTTCATATGCATTAAATGTACCTTTGAACAATTGAATGCATCTTTTTTTAGCTGGATTTTAAATACTCTATCATTTGCAGCAATCAAGAATGGTATAGGAGTAGGTTGATATTTTCTATCAAATCATAATTTCAATGAAAAATACCATTTTATCAAAACAAAACCCTGTACTTTGAAATATGTGGTCTCGACAGTCTTTCACCAAAGTCAAGGAATCTTGGTGTTTAAGTGTAAAAACTGCCACAGGTATTATATTATTCCTAGAAACTGAAAGAAAAGTAGAATTTTTTTGTTAGCAATTAAAAATTTATTTAAATTAACGAATTCTTATTGGGAATTACTCTAGCCACGTAATCACTTCTGGACTGCTAAATGGCTCCAGGTAGCAAAACCTTCTAAAACATGGCCTGCTTCTAACTATTAGGATCCATTTCCTATGAATTTTAATATTTCAGATAGAAACACCACAATTAAAAAAAAAAAACCTGCAGATTTATTTTAAAAAGTCTAGAAGAGTCTCACAGCTTTATCCTCCGTACCAAAATATTGTGTAACTGTGGGAATGTTTGCTCAGAGCATCAAAAGTAACCTGAGCCCTCAGAGGCTCATTTCCCAGCTCCATTGCAGGCAGTGCATTTCTGCCAGGGAATGTAACACTGTGCCTGGCTTGTCAGCTAACACAAGAATCCAACTTCAGTGAGTTCCCTTCGACTGCACCCATCTGCAGCTGACTCCTCATTTATAGTCACTTGCATAATGGCACCAATATAATTATAATCCCCCTCCCCAACTGTCCTTTCTTTTTCAACTGAACATTTGTGAGCAGGATTTAAAAAAAAAAAAATTAGCTATATATGTAGGTTCTTGATCTACACTGAGGTCTACAGGCTCAAATGTAATACAAATAATGAAAATAAACATGGCACTAATTAATGCAAACCAAGACATGACATTTTTATTCAATCAGAAGAGACTTTTCAAGCCATAAAGTGCTAAACTAGATGGAATCTTTACAAGCTGAGAGGAACCAAGCACCCTTGTCTCTGATTATGTTGCAAGAAATTGAGAGAATTACAAAGACACCAACACACAGTGCTGAAAGATGGTTCACTGTTCCATCCTAGGACGAGTATTCTTGTTTTGCCCACTCCTAAGGTCCTCCAGAAATGGATTACAGAGACTTCCCATCTTCTTCTTAGCTACCCATCATTAGAACATTTTCCTTAATATCTAACCTGAATCATCATCTCTTCATCTTCAACCTACTGGTGCTTATCATACCATCATGGATAAAAGAAAGGTTCTTTACTTCAGAGTGAAAATACAAGTTTTTCTGCCTTTTCCTCACAGGTTAATTTTTCAAGAACTGTTTTTTTTTGCTTTCTTTTGGTTCCTTTTCACCAATTGTTCCTTGACTTCTTTTGAAATTAAGTGCCTAAGAGGAGACACAGCACTCCAGCTGAAATTGGCTTCAGTGGAAAAACCTTTTCACAGACCCTTGGGCCATATTTCTTTTTGTATTAACCATACAGTAAAACTCACATATTTTCAGCCTAGGACCCATAACTTCCA
Source organism: Pseudotriccus pelzelni (assembly GCA_035584735.1). Classification (NCBI taxonomy): domain Eukaryota; kingdom Metazoa; phylum Chordata; class Aves; order Passeriformes; family Tyrannidae; genus Pseudotriccus; species Pseudotriccus pelzelni. The sequence continues at coordinate 6,498,279 of JAWMRA010000161.1, read as the reverse complement.
GATCCTTTTTTAATGCTCTTGTTTAGCTGCCATGCTGTTCTTCATTCTGTGTTTACTCGCTGTTTCTGCTCAAATGTTTAACTTTGAGCTAGTCTACACTGAATTGCATCCTATTATTTATAATCTTTTCCTATGCATCAGGCTCTTAACATTTTAATCATGGCTGCAAGGCCCTTAACTAGAATCATCTATAAATTCCCTGAGCTTTGTCCTTTGTCTCTGCTTAGAGGGTCAACAGGAACATTAAAAACAGGACGTGCAGAACCTCACTCCACACCTCACTTATTATTCATTGTCAAAAGAAGAATATGTTAACCCTACTCAGAATACACCTTTGTCACGAGTTTTTGACCAGTTTATAGCAAGTACAGCTAAGATACAAGACCTCACAGAAATGGCTCTAAACATGCAGATTCACAAACAGAAGCCTCAGATAAAGTTTTACTCTGGCACCTGTAGGGAGATAGCCCATGCATTAAAGGAATGGTGACTTCACTCACTCCTTTTCTCCTAACAAGTTTTAATTTTTTAGAATTTCTGCCCTCATATCTAAGTGTAATTTTTTCAAGCCTTGTCCTGTTATTAAGAAAAACCTCCACCCCTTAAAACCCCCTCCCAGTTTTCATAAAACATGCGTAACTTAGGCCCTCTGTATTGAGTTGGTCAGTCAGTCGCCCTGTATGGTCTCAAAGTTCATCCCTTATTAATTTTTGTGGTATTGTAATGAAAATAAAGATTCTTTATAAGTAAACAATATGTATTTCTGTATGTCTGCCTAGACAATCCTTTGACCTCAGCTCTGCATCCTCAGTCATCCTGCCAGACATTCCAGCTAGGCTCTTACTCCACATAAAGAGCAAAGTCTTATACTGCGCTTAACAATCCAAAATCTTTAGCCTTAGTAGCTGTGTTTCCATTAGTGCCTGATTGACACCCAGCAGTTGTTTCAGACTCGGTAATTCTTCGTGGCATGTATAAAGACAAGATAAAACAATGTAACATGAACCAAGGCCATCTGTGGATGGTTGGAGTGCATTCTGCAGTTGTGAAAGTCAGCACCGAGAAGAAAACTGAGCAAGTGTAGTTACATGTCACATGGATCAGCAACAACTGAATACAGGGCTTGTAACACTAAAGACATAAGGCTACGGATGATTCCAGTTGGTGTAAGAGCTCGCAAATAATAAAACTGGTCATGTGGTTTGTGCTAGGACATGGTTAAACAAGATTAAAAAGCCAAATCAACAAGATTTTCTACAAAGCTGTTATTTCAGAAGATGTAGCATTAAAGACCAAAAATTGTTACCTGGGCTTGACAAATAAAAAGTTAACATTAATTACATTTCTTATAATGAAAGAACGAGAGAAACTGCATAAAAGATGTAGAGAAGTTTATGATAACACATGACAGCAAAGTAGAAGGAAAGATATGCTAAGGCAAGGTAGCTGCAAGTACGTTGATGGTAGTACAACTGCAGATGAAAAATCAACTGCATACCATAAATACTTTGCCTACAGGAATCATAGAATCCTTAAGGTTGGAAAAGAGTTTCAGGATCATCAAGTCCAACCAGCAACCAGCACCTTCTCCATTTGCACCATTAAACCATGTCCCCAAGTGCCATATCCACACATTCTTTGAACACTTCCAGGGATGGCATCTCCACCAATTCCCTGGGCAGCGTCTTCCCATATTTTACAATCCTTTATGTGAAGAAATCTTTCCTAATGTCTAATCTAAACTTCCCATGACACAACTTGAGACCATTTCCCCTTGTCCTTTCACTTGTTACCTGGGAGAACAAACTGATCCTCACATCACTACACCCTCCTTTCAGGCAGTTGTAGTGAGCAATAAAGTTTCCCCTAAGGCTCCTTTTCTCCAGGCTAAACAGTCCCATCTCCCTCAGCTGCTTCTCATAGGACTTACCCTCTAGACACTTCACCAGCTTTGTTGCCCTTCTCTGGACTCATTCCAGCACCTCAGTTTCTTCCTTGTCATGAGGGGCCCAGACCTGGACACAGCACTCAAGGTGTGGCATCACCTATGCTGTGTACAGGGAGACAACCTCTGTCCTGGTCCTGCTGGACACACTATTCCTGATCCAAGCCAGTATTCCACTGGCCTTCTTGGCCACCTGTGCACACACTGGCTCATGTTCAGCCATCGCTGACCCATGTCCTTTGCTGCCAGGCAGCTTTCCAGCCACTCTGCTCCCAGCCTGAAGCGCTGCCTGGGGTTGCTGTAACCCAAGTGCAGGACCTGGCCTTGCTGACCCTCACACAATTGATCTCAGCCCACTGATCCACCCTGTCCAGATCCCTCTACAGAGCCTTCCTACCCTACGAGCAGACCAACACTCCTACCCAAGTTGGTGTTATCTTCAAAGGGTGCACTCAATAACCAGGTTGTCCACGAAGATGTCAAACAGGGCTGGAGCCAACACTGATCGCTGGGGGACCAGCACCCGTGACTGGCCACTGTCTGGATGTAACTCCATTCACCACCCACTGTCTGAGTCTAGCCATCCAGCCAGTTTTTACCCAGTGAAAAGTACACCTGTCCACACCATGGGAAGCCAGGAGCTGCAAAGCAATTTCTTTTGAAGCACCTGCATTATGGTCTCCTTACAGATTTTGCGTATAATTTAATGTGCATCATACTGCAAAAGATATTAACATAAAAGTTTCCTGAAACAATTCCAAGTCAATTGATCCACCCAGTTCTAGAAAAAGAAAAGCAATAAATAAATAAATAAATAAATAAAAGAAGCTTTTGCATTCCATCACCTGCTTTGGCTTCTTATTCCTTTTTAGTTTCCAAATCTCTCTTTGGAATATGCTCCTTTCTTTAATCTAAACACAATATTGGTAGCTGCTGGAAACTTCTAAGTGTCTAAGTATAATTTACATGATCCAGTCATTACAGAGTCCTTTTCCAAGAAAATGACTTAAATTCTCCTTCAGAATACATGATACAAAAACCCAGACTTCGGAGAATAATTCAATAGGTTTAATTTAAAATGGAGATAATCAGCAAAAGTATAAAAGAATATGGCAAAAAATAGATGAAATGTTTGATCAGCTCAGCTATCTTAATTTTCACTAGTTTTCTCAGAGTCTGTTATGCAGAGAATGTTATCCCTTGCATGTTATTTTAGCAGGAAACAATTCAGAATACAGCTTAGTGTCAGAACAGAGCGACAACTGTTGTATGGTGTTTCCCAAAGAGGTTCTGTTGGGAACCTTCTGTAAGGGAACTTCTAGCTCTGTGCTGGTGGACTACAAAAGTAAGACCCTGAAAGCAAGCATATATGCAACGTAATAAAGTTCAATACAGGCCAGTTTATGTTTTCCTAACGCGTGCGATGTTTCAGCACAAAGAGTCAACAACAGAGCTAATTTTAACACAACACCAAATTTTGAAGTTTATCAGCAAGCTGTTACACAGAAACTTGTAATGAATACCATGGATCTCCTACTGGGCTGTGGAGCGGGGAGGAGCTGGGAAAGAAACCTGGCAGTCAGTTAAAGTGGTGATTTGTAAGCTTTTTCAACAAGTCACCCACCCTTTTGAGAAGACAGATTATGTCATAACCCTCCTCTCTTCTTATTCAGTCACATGAATCACCTTCAGTCCCACTGATAATTAAACAGGATGACTGTGGCAACCATAATACTTGCATTTAATGGGGAAGATCAGGGACATGCCTCACACATTGCCTTTTGTTATAGTTTAGAAGCTGAAAACAACGAGCAGAGCCAGCGGAGTTCAACCAGTCAGCTTTACCACAAACTACCAGCAGCACACAAACAGCAGTATTACATTTCAACACAAGAAAATGTAGATTACAGACTTCCAGCCTATTTGGAGTTGATAATATTTAGAGGACTATGGTCTTACCATCTCTGTCATACTCTTTTCGGTCAGTAGAATTATGAGTAGTAGTATTATGAAGTGACGATTGAACAGCCTATACAGAAAACATTTTTATTTGCTTTTGATTATGGATGCAATACGAATTTAATCTCTTGGCATGTTAGTGCTACCTCAGATACACACCCATCTGAATATATGTACATTTCCTCAGTGTACCTGAGAGGAGGAGGAGAAGGCTGGAACATGATTTCTGGATCTATAATTCTTGCCTTTCATCTGGAAGTAATTAGTAAATCAACAGCAGGATTTTTTATTTGCCATTGTTACTTGGTTAAAAGAAAGTGGGAGTCACTTGGAAAAAGCTAACAGTGCATAATCTGAAATTAAGCAAAGACAGAGGTAGGTAAATTTTGGTAATCATTAAAACAAAGAATTTTGAACAAATACTTACATTTTACCTGGATGATTTTTCTGAAAACTAATACCTGTTTTTTTTCCTCCAGATAGTTATATCACTTAAAGGAAGATATCCTTACAGAAGTCATAAGATTCACATTCAGTACCCTGAACTTAATGGCTATATCATGGTTTGATCGCTCCACCTCTTGCTAGTACAGGTTATGAATCTTCTCAGAAGAAAGGAAGCCTAAGAACAATGTACACCTATTTCAGGTCAGCCATCAGCTTTGTGCTGCAAGCACTTCAAAAGGTAAGTCTAAGGCAAGCTACAACAGTTGTCAGCTGCCTCCACTTCCCATGAAGGCATCTCTCTTCCCAAATAAGACATCTTACCATTGCACAAAGTTTTCCAGATGCTGGAGATCTTCCATTTACTACAGTCCATCCACCCCTGTTCAAATAGCTCAGTTAATTTACAATATCTTTAGGGAGCCCATAACACTTTTTGTAGTAAATATCAGCATTTATATTAATAATTTGTGGTTGTGCCTACATGTCTACATACCAGTATGGGGGTTGTGCTGTTTTTATTTGGGATGGTGCATTCCAATTAAGGTCAGAGGGAAAGATAAGAATAAAGCAACAGGATGACACAAAATTGTATGTGAACCCTCTAATCCGAACCCCTTGGAAGAATCAAAGAACATTTGCTAAAAATGGCTCACTTTCAGCTTCAGGTAGTGAGGGTATTTCAGGTTCCTTAGTTTGCAACAGAAACTTTAAACATGGACAGGTTCACGCTTACACCTTGTGAAAGAACCCAATGTTAGTTATCTGCAAAATGTTTCCCACCAACCGCCCATCAGCTGCTTTATGAGAACTGTGCTGCTGCCCCAGCTGCAATGTTAAAAGCACACTGTATATACACAAGGACTTTTCCATATCCTTCCATAAACAGACTGCTAAGAGACACGTCTCCCTTAACAATTCCTGTGACCTCCTTATCCGGACTTTCAGTCTTGCTAACAAGGTATCCTCAAATACCTGCACTGTTACAAACTCTTACAACAGGGCATGAAACCTGGGTGGGTTCTGTGTGCCTGGGCCAGATGTTCAGCTTTTCAGGCAAAACTAACCTGACTGGGACAATTTTGAACTTGCCATTGGAGTATCACATGCCGTGAAGTCCAGTATAGCTGTTCCCACTGCAGAGTTTTGTCTGTCTGATATCAGGCAAGATATTATCAGAGGAAGTTCTTTCTCTTGTGAGAGGTACTATTGCAGTCTTGGAAATTTTATTACTGGCAGAAGGCAGGGAAAAAAGCAAATTTGAGAAAAAAACAGTAAACAAAGAAAAGCACATGAACTGTGCCTCACACAGAACTGAGACAAGACTAAATAGTTTCTTCGCTCTGTCCGTCTGCTCTTACATTTTACTGCCCACTCTGTCCATACCTTTGGCCATTCTTGGCACAGCATTTCCACAGGTCATGTTAACACAGTGAGGTCCAATGGAAAGAACTGAAGTGTGGTGACACCTTATTTCAATTTGATCTAAATATTGCTTTTTTCCTGCTGCTGTTGCACAGAAACAACAGCAGCTGATGCTACTATACAGACTATGTTACAAGATCTCTGCTTAAAACCAGACCCTCCATTCTAAGCATCTGAAAATAGCAGTTGTATCAGTCATTTTGCCTGCCTGGATCCCATGATTTTTGTATTTGTTTACTGCCCTAACCCAGTCCAGGCCGCAGAGACCACACAAGTCTGTCTTAGCCAACCACTGCAACAGCAAAACCAATCCTGGTCTCTGAAGTGATTTTTGCTAATGATGAAATTTGAGCCAGCTCTGGCATACTTCACCAAGGCTTTATGGAAGTCTGCTGCAGTTATTCTCTGTTAAACGCCATTTGTTACTCTGAAACCAACTCTTACTTTTATTATCAGCCAAAGAGCAACAGTTTATGATTGCAGGAACTGAAATCTTTATATGCTGTAACTGTCAGTGCCAGATATGTGACATTGGGATTCTTGAACGTGAGAATTAAATAAGCAACTTATGCCATTTCAACTTTAAAAAAAACAACAAACAAACACAAAACCAAAACCAACCAACCAAACAAAAAAATTGTACCTGATATTAAAGGAATTATGTGCAACAGCAGCAAGGGTATTATCAACTTCTGTAAAATTCTGTGCTGCCTTTGAACACAGTATCCTTTCTGAATACACAGAACCTGATAGCAGTACACCTTATTAGCCTTCTGTTAGCAAACCTCTCTTTACAGTATTGAAATTTGCACCAGGAAATTTCAGGCAGGCACGCCGTATTCATGACTTCATTTAATTAATAAATTAACATGTGAGCTCAAAATACGCCTTTTTTTATAGGTAATTAGCTTTAACTGCACAGAGCACAGGTTAACCTTGTAGTATAATGTTACCAACAGCTACTTCCTGTTGCCTCTTCTCCTTCACTATCCCACTCACTTCCCATTTCATCCCCACCCAGACACACTCCAGAAACGTAAAAGTTTCCAGAGCCTGATCTAAATATTTCATAAATTAACTTCAAGATTCTCAAGCTTTTATTAAACATTGACACATCATTAATATTTCATATTTAATTCAAGAAACTACCCAAATTACACTTCCTAATCATATTTTACTTAAGTATTGACCTATCTTTCATGTTTATACAGTCAGTAAAAAACCAGAGTGTGTGTGCATATGTATACATGTGTGTATACAAATACACATACAAGAATTTGCAAAAAAAACTACACACGAGTTAAAACAGATTTTAAGAGTATAATGAGAACATGTGCTGCTTTCATGAGGCACAGTTAAATACATATAGTAATTTAAAAAACAGCCTACTGTGAAAGATCTATTCACATCCTTTTCACAATTTCTAACACTGAAAAATAAATAACTAGAACATAAAAAAAAAAAAAAACTGACAAAAACAAAGTGATTTTTCCAAGATGATGAAACTACTACACAAACCTACTTTGTTTTTATAGGAAGACAAAAACAGTCTCATGCAGTTAGTTTATGTTCAGGCAGTTCATCACGAAATTAATAGCACTTTTTTTTTTTTTAAGAAGCATCTTTTTATCAGAGTAACATGCACAGAAAAGAAAGTACCACCATTTTTATCCGAAACAAAGGCATCCAGAAAAGTCTCATACAGCTACCCCAACGAAGAATCAATTAAGTGAACAGATACTGCAAATAATTTTTGACTTTAAAGCATAACATGATAAACATACTCTCCTTTTTCTGCCGTACATTCCCATGCAGGATTTGCTTTGTTGTACTGCAACCTGAGGAAAGCACAGGCACTTGCTAGAATCTATTGCCATTTGCTCAAAGTCTGATCCTAGAGTTTCATTTTTTAAGACAAAGACAGCTGATTCCCTCCCCCCTCCCTAAGCCTTCTCCTCCTACATCAAGAAACGTCTTTAATTCGTTTCTCATGAAGAAACTTACACTACTTTACGTCTCAGACACTGCATACGTTTCCTTTCACAAAGCTGAGAATTCTGACTAAGATTTTGCTAATGTGCATTTAGAAAACGGAAACAAAAGCCCAGCAAATCACTTACCCTCTTTAGCCACGTGAAGTGCTTGTAAATATCAATCTCACCATCCATGCTTTGGGCCCATCTCAGCAGTTACGTTCCCGGGGTTAAAAAGAAGCTTTTGGAAGCGAGCGCACTGCTTTGTTCTACAGGATAGAGCTGTGATTTCTTCCCCTTTCAACCCTCAACTTCTGAAACCTTCAATGTCTGTTCATATTTTAAGCTAAATCTCCTGCCCCTGTCCCACGGTCTTATCCCAAAGGCTTCTCACAGATGTATATATAACACACAACTGTATAAACTTCAGACTCCCTCCCAAACATCTGGTTTTTTTAAACAGCAGATCAGTTAGCAACAAGAACAATGCGACTCTAAAAACATCAAAAATAGAACTTGCTGAGTGATCTTTAAAAAAGGATTTTTGAAGAACAGTATAAATCTGCAAGAACTGTTCTCCTTTAATGTTGAACAACAAGCTAAAAATTATTAAGCTGTCACTGAGAAACTATTTTCAAGTAATGCTTTCTCTGGCTTTCTGTTTCAAGAGTGGCTGGAACTCATTACCAAAGACCCCCTATTTCCTGTCTCTCTTTTACTCCCTGTTTATCGTAACACTACTCAGCCTTCTCAATTTATTTCAGGCGCAGACTAAACCTAAAAATAAGTTCTGCTCTTTGAATTACTTGCCTGTCCTCTCAAAAGACATTATAAAAGAGGAGGAATTCAAGGACGATCCTGTGAATAAGTTAATGATCCCATAAATACTGCTATTGCCAAAGAGGCGATTTTCCATCTTAACAGAAGATGATGATACCCTTTCAAGATATTTGTCTGTTCCTGCTGAAGCTGAAATCTCATAGCATGGCAACTTTTCAAACTTGCAACACCGAGATAAATGCATGTGCAACGCAATGCTCTGGCAAGAAGGGAAGTTTAAAAGTGTTGCCTGTTACTGCGGTGTCCTCTAGTGCCTCCACAGAGTAGTTATTCATAACTCATAATTTTTTCCCAATAAACTCCCGTTTTCAGGGCTGTATCTCCCCCTACTTAAAAGTGGCTTTGGACTTAAACTGGGAAACTGATTGTTATACACACAAGGACAACTGCTTGGGCAATGCCTATTAAGACCTAAACACAGCTGTCTCCACGAATTTTTGTGATGATCTCAGAACATTTAGTTATCTCCTCATTTTCTTCAGAGTCTACAGCCAAACTGGATCCTGCATTTAAGGAGCAGTAAAACTGCAGTTTGGAAGAGCCAGTGTCAAAGGACAAAGTGACACCAAAGGACTCAAAATCTGAAGCTGTACAATACCCTGAAAAGCTGTTCTTACCAGGACCTGCCTCACTTAGGCATCTACCCACATTCCAAGCTGGGGAAGTCACAGATATGTGATGAAGTTTCTGCAAGGGACGTGGGTTTTTATTGTTTCAGCCCTTCTTGATCCTTTTGACCTGATCCATAACACAAAGAGGGAAGAATATAAACCTAGACTTTCGGTTTCCTTCATGTATTTATTACCTGTTCTTACTAAAAGTCCCATGACAAGGAAAACATTACAATTTCTAGAAAGTTAGCGCTAAGAGTCTTCTAAAACTGCTAGGATACCTAAAATCATCAGTAAATGTGACAAGATAAAAGAACTGTCAGTTCCCAAAAGCAAACCATGCTACAAGACAGATCAGAAGGGGACCTGGCTTGCTGTGTGCATAGAATGTGGTTGTTTCTATGTTATCTTAGAGTTGATGAGAGCAACTATTTCTTGAATAGCTTAAACTGGTCTGGCAAAGGTCTCAGTACATTGTCAAGGGTCCTTTAAAACGAAAAAATAGAAATTAATACTTAACATAGCACACTTCTCTATGCACTACAGCCTCTGTCATGGCTGACAAACTGAAGGCTGAACAGGGGTTCTCTTGACATTAAATAATGAACTCCCAGCAGCTTAAGGCAATTTTTCCCCCTGAAACCTTGTTATCTAATTATGGAGAACAGCAAACACCTCAAGTGTTATGTATCCCACAGCACCACCACTACAGCGCCTCAAGTTCCACATTTCATCTTTTTCAAAACATGGGCTCTAAGGCTCATTTCAGGGAAGAAGGAAACACCTTTCTTAAAACACTCTACCACACATTATCAGCTAATGATTTTGTTTTTCTATGAATAACTACATAAAAACTATATTACTCCACTTACCAGTGCCTCAGTGTACCATGTGCAGTTACGTTAGGATCCACTTCCTCTTTTAAAAGCATTAAAAATGACAAAACATACCTTATTTCTACCTTGTCATTTCGGCTGGATTTCATGCAAAGGACTCCTGATTTCTGCTAGTCATTCTTCCTGATTAAAAGGTAAGTGTCTGAATTTTCTGCATCTTATCAGCCACGAATGTTGACAGCGTACATTCCAGACAGTCACATGCTCACTTTGAGCCTGTCACCTGCGTGCTGAACTTTACATCCTGCTTGAGCTTTGGCCTCAAAGTTTCAGATACCAACTGATTGCAAATCAATTACCCCAGATTTGCTTGAAATGCTTTCCCATTTCACTGGAAAAGCAGGTTAGTTTCTCTGAGCAGTGTGAAAAAAAGGAAAATATGTTGAAACCTGAGGAATTGCTTCATCAGGTTACCACTGTATGTGGTATGTGGATTTCAGGAAATCCATGTCTGTGTGCAGTTCTTAACTCAGCACCAACTTCAGTGGAGAGTTAAAAACCAAAGCAAAAATGCCACACTACTACCGAAGAACCACCACCTTCAAGTGTTACCCCACAGAGAGAGATCGACCTATTGCTCCCTTCCTCAACAAATTGTTTATTTTTTCTTGGCGTTGTCTCCGATACAAATGCAATTTGGAGCACTAAAATGTTTAAAGTTAGCAAAGTTTATATACTCTACAAGCTATATGAAAACCCAATAGGATTTCTCTGCCAATTCTCTACTTCCATAGGAAACTGCTGACTCCTGCCAGTGTTGATGAAAGTAAAAACTCCATTTGCAGAACACCAAAGGTGTTAAGTCACAAGAAGGTCTGCTGATAGACAACCCATAAAAACACCCAGCTAAATGACCCAATACTCTGTTAGTCAGCATGTCAAATACTTCAAATGAGATTTTAAATGTTTCAAATAGTAAATAAACATGCTGCAAGAGCTGTGAAACTGAAAGTAACAGAATGCTTTAAACATTCAGTTGCGCTTCTCATGTCCCTCCATTCCAGGCCTACGAAGAGGGAAGAAAACATCCACAAATTCTCCTAGAACTGTGGAGGAAAAGGCAGTCTGTCTGGTGCATTCCCTCTTCCACCAACACCAAGCTGAGAAAGCACAGGGTTGTTTGTTCCTCTCTCTTCCACCCAACTGTGGCTCGATGAAGATTATAAAACTGTATTTTTTATGGTTGTTTTAGCAATTTTACTTTTAAATTTGTGATAAAATACATGTTTTTGTGATCTTTCAGAGCACCACAAAGGCACAGGGTCAATTGAGTTTTACTGCCATTAAATTGCCTGGAAAAGGAGAGGACAAAGGAATAGCAATCAGAGGAGTTCTTCAGCCTCCAACAGGTCCAAGACCCTGGGCCATAGCACCTGTCTGCCTTTTCTGCAGTAACCTACACATCAGTTTGGTTTCAAAACCCATCAGCCTCTGAAAACACTAAAAAACCACACAATTCGCCTCTTAGGCCAAGAAATGAAATGACCAGCTATGAATCTTCCCAGCCTCACCAGGGGAGTCCAACTGAGGAAGGACACACAACAAAAAATTTGCCCATTCCCAAGAATTAGTATCAATTTCTCCTACATGTTTTTTCCAGTCCTAGTGTTTGGGCTGGTTTGGAAACAAAGGGATTAGGACCAGATTTTAAAAGGGAAAATTTTTTTCAGCATACCAATTCACAGATGTCATTCTCACGCTGCAGAAAAATGTGAGAGCTTCAGACTGAAGAAAGAAAGAGAAAATACGAGAATACTTGTGTATAAAGAAATTCAGGCCATTTATGCAGAAGACAATGGAGGAAGAAATTCCTTTTTCCTGGTGAGCAATGGCTTCAGGAATCTAGATGGATTATTTCCAGAAAGAAAATGTGTCTTAGAGTCTTAATGATTACTAACAAATAACGCCTACGCGACAAAGAAAGAAGGAATTCTTGGAACAAAAGGAAAGAAAAAATAATACTGCATTCTGTGGATAAGCAAATTTGCTTTACTTGTGATAATTTAAAAAAACCAAACATGTCCTGAGAAACAGACAACAAATAACATTATGTAGATAGATGAACAAATAATCCTTTCCCAGCATAAAACACACTCAATCGTAATGGCTTAATTCTTTGATTAAAATCTGTATTTCAGAATTAAACAGATTTAGATGGCCATTAGTTCCATGCCAGCAGGGTTAACCCTTATCCTTATTCCATATTTGGGGGAGGGGGAGGTAATACTTCAAACAGGTGCTGACATCTCTGGAGCCATTCCCATCTGCAGGCTGTATGACATCACACACCTCCAAGCACTACTATGTCCTTCCAAGTAAAAAGTAGCTCTCTTCCCTTGGCTTGCACAAAGAACGTATTACTGATGCTTAGATGAAGTTACTGTTTATTAATTCATTCACAGACATTTGCGCATTCTTGGCAGTTTCAAACGTTCCTTGCCATATGCTGAAATGCTTTTCTCAGGCCAAGTTCTATGAGAAATATGACTTTTTGGATGAAGCTTATTAAGAAGAGAATGTAAGATTGTAAGAAACTTGAGTACTATATTTTTGCACGAAGACTAAAAAATATTTTCTGCTTAGCAGAACATCAAAACCTCTGTGAACACTTCCCCCAGTTGTTATAGGCAAGAGTGCACCGATACGTAGAGAAAATCACCAGAGATATATATTTACATCCTACCACACAACACATTACAATAATTCAGGCTTAGTTTCCAGTCTGAAAGGTTTCAAAGCACTGCTGAAACTACTAAACATGCAGTAAAGTCAGTATATGAAACATTTGGAACAGGATATTTACCAAATACTCGCACATACATTAACAACATTGCAGGTAATATTTTGCCTCTCCTCACTATAACACACATCAGATTTTCTCTTCTAAATTTCAGAACAGAAAAAAAACCTGTTAGAAGACTCAAAACAGAATAAGCTGCAGACACACCTTATTTCTGATTAGGAATGTACAAATATTCATTAATTTCTTCTTAAGTATTTAATTATTTAGGAAAATAAAGCACATTGCTGATCTACCTATGGAGAAGAGTAGCATGCCAACATGTATGTACAATGTATCTAAAATAAGCATAATTTGCTTACGTTTCTGAAAGATCACAAAACCTGAAAATATATTTAGCTGCACTTTAACTACATACAGCTCTGTTTACTGCTGTCATGAGCACACTAATCCAAGAGAGAATGCAATAATTTCATTGTCGATACGTTATTGCTATGTTTGTCATAACTGATAAAATTTAGCAAACCTACCCTGTGAAATCTGAATAGAGTTTATATGTAGAAATACTACAAAGTTATGATGTTGCTCTAATATTCAGATAATACCTCAATCAATATAGGACTTTTTGAAAGAAAAATTTGTCCCCAGCTTCTTTATGTGATCATTACCTTTACATCTTATCTGTCAGCACCATTGTTTAATTAAATAATTTCTCTTACCAGTCCCTCTGTTAATTACTTTATGGAGAACATTTTCCTATGTTTCCTCTATCTCCACTTCAAAAGGCAGATACTTCATACTATTTACATTTATGCATTAATGTTTGTTAAATTAATACAGTGCATAATATTTAAATCCTTGAAAATCCAAAGCAGCTGGAAATTCTAGTGACAGATCACACTGTGAAATGAAAAAGGGACACCATCTATAACATCAGACACAAAAGGAAAGATGAACAGGAATACGACCTTTCTTCCATGAGCACTCTAAGCCTAAGGCCGTAACACAATTCTCTTTGAGCACTTCTGGTCATTGTAGTTTAAGGCGGCTCCGTTAAACATTACTGATCATCACGTAAAGGTGAAAGAAGCAGCCAAAACCTAATCTCATTTTGAGAAAGAGATCTAAATCAGCCCTACTCACTGCAAAGCTATTTTAAGCTGCTATCATTTCTTCATACAGAGAAGACTCCTGCCTCTGCCGAGAGCTACTGCAGTGAGCAGTCACAGTCAGAGGTGTCTGGTTTGCCTGGTTGGCTCCCAGACAAAACTACAGACCACTGAACAAAATTAGGCCTGGTTCAGAAAGATTCCATGCACGCTCTGTACACCCCTGTTCCGCGAGCTCCAAGGCACTCTCTAGCATTTAGAAATAGCTGCACATATGAAGGATGTTTCTCGGCTGTTTCTTGTGTACCATGAATTGCTCCAACACGCTTGGGGAACTCTGAGATGACCAAATTTTCCAGGGCTTCCTTGCATCATCAACTCATTGCAAAGGAGCTGGAGGACTGGGTCATACAACTTTGAACTTTGACTCCCTCTCAGAAAACATAACCCATCTAATGTTTCGAGCCGGCAAAAATAAACATGAATGCTTACAGACTGACGGCTTTTCTACGCTATCCCAAGCAGGCTCTACCGCTCCACTTTCAATTTAACACGTGTTAATACCACTTGGCAACGGGAAGATTCAGCTATATATAGTTCCATCATGGCTCTCAACAGTTGAGTTCCACAGCCAAATCTACCAGCAGACAAATATACTGGCTTTAATTGGCACTGCTAAGATCTCCACTCAGCTGTTGCTGAAAAATGCTATTGATACTTTTTATAAAAGCACGTTTTCAAGCACATGGAAGTGCCCTGAAGCGCAGTCATTTTCTGCCTCTGGTCTGGACAGATAACTGTGAAATGAATCTTAGACAAAAGTGAAATAGAGAAACAAGCGATTATGTTTCATCAGAGCACTTTAACACACGCTTAAAATAAACCTTTGAAGTATGTTCAAAACTTCACAAACTCCACCAACTCAGAATTTTGAACTGGGGTTCACTGTTTTAATCCAAGTCCCTGTGAAGACACACACAATGTAAACATTCTTTTTTAAACTTTAATCATGACCAAACAGCAGTCAAGACTCTAAGGAATTTATCCTGTTTCTGCTAAAAAGTCTCTAGTTTTACCTGTAAAACAGATCATGAAAAGAAACAAAGCACAACATATATCATAAGGCAAATCACATTATATTTAAAAATGCCTCTAACACACATTCCTCCACTATTTCCTATGCTCTTCTCCCCTTTCTGTTTCCTAAAATTTAGAATATTTAGAAAGATTTTCAGACTTAGGCTTCCAAGGGAAAAAAGAAAAAAAAGCCAAACAAAAAACACCAACCCCACAATTAGGAAAATACTAATGAGTTTTCAAAAATCAGCACTTTAAGGGTCAGTAAATAAAACTACATCATGAAGTGGTGCTTTAAACACAGATGTTCCACGGGGAGGAAAATTGTGTTTTGTAATCCTGAAAATGAGGCCTTCACTCATGCTCAAGGACCATTATAAGAACAGTCGTGTTCCTCCTTACTCAGAAAAGAGTTCCATAAAGATGTATGGAATAAAAAACCAGAACTGAACAGTGTAGAAGTTCATTTAGAGTTATGAAACTGTAAGCAAATATATTTTCTCATAGCTCACAGAGCCAAACACAGTCGTTATTGTAGCAATTAATTTTTAATGCTGAAATGACTACCTGCTTTGTGATATGTCACGTGGTCACTGACAATACTAAAATATTTAACAAGAAGCATTGATACCATCCACGAGTTTGTTTTATATGAACTCACCAGGATAATCCCCAGGTCTTTCTGTTCTGTTTTTAAGGCCAAAGAATTTACAATTATAAAGCCATGTAAAACAATTCAGACATGCTCTTTGAAGCATTTTTAATACAATTCTTAAGTAGTTAAAAGCCTATAATTAATAACGTCTTGTTTAGGTTTGTCAAAATATTTGTGCAACTGCAGCAACTATAAAATTCTCATTCTATGATACATAGTAATAACCTTTCTAAATTCAGCGCTAACTTTGTCAAGACTATTTAGTCTCTCTCAAAGCAGTGACAGCACAATTACTGTGCCCAGTTATTCTGCAAACTCAGGAACCTGATATGTTCATAGATCCCAGACCACAGAAACAATAAAAGGAGCCTTTCCAAAAAGCACGCCTTTAGTTCCACGAATGGTGTATCTCTTCCTTAGAGAAACACAAATCACCAAGAAATCATTCAAGAAAAGGAATAAAGGAGATGCTCTCGAAGGGGCAAGTAAACGAGGCAGTATCAGGTATGAAACATGATGTCAAAAGTTTTCCCATTCTAGGCATATCTGAATTTTCCCACAAATTTGGTATTCACACCTAGAGCAGACAGACCAAAGAGCATAATAGTTACCATTGGTTAAAAATAAATAAATAAATAAATAAATTCAATTGATCAAACCACCAAACATAACTTGGTGATATTTCACGTCTGATAAATTCCATAGTTTGCTGCTATGGAACTGAACGAAGGTGAGAACAGCTCTAGTGTCTATAATCATCACAGAAACTTCCTGACTGATCAGTAATTCCATATTCTGCTCAAACCCAAATGCTGTTAAATGCTGCCGTTTGATACTATCCAGCAGGAATGGGTCTCAAGTCATCTTCCAACTTCCCTTTCTGTGGTTTCCCATAAAAGCAATATGGGGCAGTAGCAAAACACACACTCAAATTATTTCCATAAGGCACATTGTTTGTATTCTTCGTTAACAATGTCAGTTGCAACCATTTTTTTAATACTATATTTAATTACTCATTTAAGTGAAGAAGAATCATAAAATAACAGTCTCTTCTTGAATGAAGCCTGCTTATCTGCTTTTAAAATACACACCAGATTTCTTTTTTTATCTTTAGTTTCTACAGCATGCCCAATTGCATTCCCATAAGCTGGGAATATTTTTGACATCTATTCATGTAAAATGTTAGAAACAAAGCAATTGCTGTAGTCTCTAAAGCTATTCAGTCACATGCTAGAGCAGCCCTCCAGCATTAAAGGAAGGTGCATGAACCCCCAAAATAAACAGATGTGGAATTAATCATCAAAAAAAAAAAAAAAAGCCCTCTCCAATTCAACCCACAATAGCTCTACAAGAAAAAAAAAGCTCAAAGGTATCAGTACTCCCCAGGTACACACAAAAGCTAAAGCACCCACATGTGTGTGAGGAGATGTGTGTAAAATAGGGGAACCCACATCCACAGGAGAGGCTGTTCATGCTCGTAACCAACACCAGCTGTGAGAGAGGAAATGTGTGCGTGTAACTGTCCACACGTCTGTGGGATTTTAACCTTCTGGGATTAGTTTTAGGGCTGCATTTAGAAATTTGTAGGTGTACCTTTACATCTCTTAAGCATCTAGTATTATGGTTTATCTAATGTATTGCTGATGTTGGTCCTAAATATACAGTTCCTTGATTTCTAATTAATTATGTTCTTAATAAATCAGCAAACTGCTTCCATCCTGATGTGTTTAAACCTTGGGAACTTAGCAAGGTTTATTTAATGGCACTTCTGCATTTCACAGAGTAATGACTCCCAGACTTCATTTGAGGCTTCCAATGTGAATGGAGTCATGGCGACACAGCGTTCTCATTCTCTATAGCTTACTACCTCAACTGTCCTTATGCACACACTCAATGTCATATTTCATAGCTCTGGGCTGGAATGAAGGAAATTTCAGTATGGGACATAACTACAAAACACATATTCCATTTCACTGAACTGACCTAAATTTTACCAGATTTCTTCCCAATTTCCAAGTGGAACTGCAGCTTGTCAGTGGAGAAAGCTCTCCCAAAAGGTCATGGAAATCATGTGCATGCTTACAAATTATTTGCACTTAAAAAAAAACAAACATGAGAGAGGTCTGCAAATAAACAGATTACTCTCCATTTTCAAAGAACAGCCACAGCAGCTATGCCCTGTCCTCTCTTGACACATAACATGGCAAAATATTTTATGTGATCTCATAAACAGTGATCTCAACAGACTGCACTAGAGATACTCTATGCCATCGACTTCCCTGTTCTGTCGGCTCTGAATCCAGACTCCCCAGCTGCTTTATCAAACAAATACTACTCTTGATGCAGGAGACAAGGCTTTTAGGACATCAGTAAACTGCAAGTCTAAAAGGCAGAAGTCTGTGGCTTCTGTTTTGGCAGGTTACCCATGAATTAGAAGAGATACACATATATAGTTCATATGAGAAGTCATAACATCAAAGGTTACCTATGCTGCAGGGCTGCAAAGTGAGCTTAATTAATATTTCTGCAACAGAAGACCAAAAGCCAGACTACCAGATTCAAACTCTTCAACTTGGTGGTCTAGGGCCAACTTCATTGTGAACAACTCTGAAAATTTACGTCTTTTATGCATTAAAAACATCTTTTAGCTATTGTAAAGACTGGAATAAGCAGTAACATTTCTGCTAAGGCAGTAATTCAGTAAGAGCTGGCCTAAGGATATCTGAATCCAAAAGCTAATACTATAAATCCAAATTAAACACTGCCTACACCTTTTGTTTTCAGATCTGGTACCAAATTCTCATTCCTTTCTCTCATGTGGACCCAAACAGGATTTTCCAGCCACAGACCTGCACTCTGTGAGAAATGCCAACAAACCAGCAGCTGACAAGTTCAAACAAAAGCAGCTGCATTTCCAACAACATCAGGTTACAATCGACACAGGGCAGCTACAGCAGAAGATAAACACTAAAACATAAGCCACAGGCCAAATGACATAAAAGGTCACATGCATTGAGAAAACCACAAAAAAATCCATTCATCTAGAAAACTTTTCTGATGTTGAGAAAGTGACAAGTAGCTTTTACACATGAGGACACCACCATCCACTTGCAGTGTCATGCTTGGTGTTGTGGCAGGACCTGCTGTTGCTATTCCTTTATATCCAATGTCCCTCTTCTTCTGAGGTCTGTCTGAAGATCTGGTCCTTACCTGGTAAGCCTCAGTCTTTATGAGGATAGCCAAATGCTTATTCCCGATCTATCCCAATATGAATGTCTCACCTTAGGAATCCAGAGCTTTTCTGGATTTACCACCACTGCCTGGTGTACAAGACACTTTGGAGATTGGTAATGTTAATAATTAAGGGAAAGGACAGGAGAATCATCCAGTCTAAATATGCTGTATTCCAAACTGATACTTCAAAAATCAAAACTTTTATAACTACTTCTACACTTGTTATCTCCAGCAAAGGATGAAACAAAGTAAAGCAAACCAAAAATAACCCACAGAAAAGGCAACTTTTGTTGTAGTTAATTTTTACTATCCTTTCTCTCACCAAGGACCAAATAAGGTATTTTATCAACTTCTGATCTGCATTGCTCTGGTAATCAGCACATAAAGCAGTAATATGAAAATACTCGAACTAGTCCATTGTTTCCACTGCAAACAAAATGGAAAAGCTAAAATAGCTACTCACCAGATTCTCTTCAAACCACTCCCGCAGACGCACTGCTGTGGCCCCTGGAATTTGATTCCGCAATGCCTCTTTCTCCTGAGGATCCTCCAGCATTTCCAGTGCCATCTTTAGATCTTCCAGAAGGTGCAGAATTTGAAATGTGCCCAAGTACACTGACGGAGCAGGTGACACAATATCATAACCACCATTAGCATACTCTGTAGCTGATTTTGTACCTAAACCAAATAAAACCGGGAGAGACAATAACGTTATATAATTGCCTTGTAGGTGACAAATACATAGATACTATACACTGCAACTCTTGCACTTCAGATGCTCACTGACAAATACCAGCATTTCAGGCTCAGAAATAGCCTCTATGTAAATCACAAGCACTAGAGAACTAAATGTGAAAGGAACGTACAAGCATATTAAAAAAGAACTTTGACCTAGAAAAGATTTGTAATGTCTGTTAAGCCCAAAACCTCTCAAATCACCTGTAATTTTCCACGGTTGCCATGAGATGTCACTAACTTCTCATCTACACAGAAGTCCCTACACGGCACAGTGTTAAGTAATGTAAGAGCAACTGATGCAGTTCTCTGAGAAGAAACTTAGATCAAAATAGATCATGTTACCGGATCTAGAAAAATATATGACTGTGGGCAAGTTTAAAACTCCCACAAAGAACAACCCATCAGAAGTTAGCAGTAAAAACGGCAAACAAAACTTTGCTAGCTCTCTAAATTACAAAAAGATCTCTAAATTACAACACCTCCCTCCTGCCAGCCCTCCAGCACCAATATTATTTTCTTGACAACACAAAGCACAGTAAAAAACATATCTCACTTACGGAAGGATTATAAACAATACAGATTCTAATATCTCTAAATCTTTTTGTCTTAGTACCTTGTGTTTCAATGAGATGTACACTAAAACTCTCTTTTCTCAGTCCTGAATTTCAGACCTTGGTATCCTCTAATATCTGTTTCTTTAAGAACCAGTCAGGTGGAAAATTATCTGTTTGACTTTTTAAAGTTTTTATTTACAATTCATTGCCTTGTGTATGCAATAGGGTGCCCAGATGTCTTCATTCATGTTCTCTCTGGCATCAGCCATCCTATTTCCCCCCTTTATTTACCTTAATGGAGATTTTTTTTGGTTTGTGATCATTCATACTTCACTGGATCCATATAGTGTTCATTGGAAGGCTACATAATTGATGACCACAAGGGTATTATAATAATCTCCTTCCTATTCTTCATTTTACCCCCGTGTTTAACATCATTTACATCTTAGTTATGAAAGGAACAAAAATCTTCACTGGGCCTTTGAAAATTATTTGCTAATTTTTTTTTTTCCCCTGAGCTGACATATCTAATGGGATGCATAAACGTGTAAGGAATTCAAGTTTTCTTCTCGAATGCACACTACTCGGTATTAATCAATGTTAGTTTGTCTGCTGCAGTCATTTATCTACCACGATTCAGACACTACAAACTATGTTTGGCCCCAATGTTTCACTTTGCACATAGCCTGAAATACAACTCATGAATACACTGACACTCTAGGTCCCAGTACCCTGAAATGCCTTCTGTAACCACATTAGCTTTTAACCAAAATGTCAATTGATCATTTAATACTAATGTTATTCCCCATGTCACTCAGTTTTTCGAACAAAGGCAGTATTTTGTCTCTCATTTTGTGAATGCTTTACTTTACACAAAGTTTTGGGAAAATTTAAATAGTATTAACCAGGTTATCTTCAACCACTGTTTTAATGACACAGCGTGTTCTGTCAGATCTTTGCAAAAAATTGCGTGGCGTGAATTCTACTGTACAATGCGTGAACTTTTTTGTTTGACCGCTTCAAACAATGTAAAACCAACCATCCCTAGAAATTTCTGAAGTTTTGAAAGGCTTAGTAGTAGGCTTTTAAACTTTTTAACCTTTTTTTTTTGAACACTAATTTTCACTACTGAAGTATTTCTTATTATCTTACCTCTTGTCAGACTCAAAATATTCCTTTTGATCCTGTTGACTTCCGCTGCTTATGAGTTTATTTTAATACCTCAAGTGGAAGATCTCATCTTAATTTCTGGCTAAGACCATGTCCAAGATAAAGTTTCCTCAATATCCGGTGCTACAAAGACTGCTATATGAGATAACCTCACCTCGTAAATCAAGCTTGTCTTCCTGAATTACTTCCTTTTGATGGCAGGATCAACTGACTGTTTTGCTGGACTTGCTCACTAAAAGGTATTTTCTTCTATATTTCTGTATTCTCAGCCCAGCCACTCACGCCAATTTGTTTATGTTCATGTATTTCCTAATGCAGATTAACATTAAACTCTGGAGACTAAAAATAGCAGATTTCCAAATTGTGTAGGAGCCATTTGGATCATATAACCTTCATTCAGTCAGGGTGGCTCACTACTTACTTTCTGAGAGATATGCACACAAATTAAAATATGGCACTGACTACTGAAGTAGCATTGATGCCACTTGTAAAGATGTGGCCTCCTTGGTTATTGTGGCTTTAGGACTTGTAAAATAGTTTCCTCACTCTTTCTTTCGGGGAACTCCACACTACTTTTTTTCTATCTTTTGCTTAGCAAGTACCTTTTAACACTAGAAAAGCAGACAGGATTCAAAGTTATTTCACTTTGGCAGTTACCCCTTCAGTGAACTAACGATTTAAAATAGATATGGAATGGGAAAAACTGACAGGAGCATTCTGCTATGGAGTTCTTTATGTTATTTACATGAGTACTTTTTATTTATAGACAAGAGAGAAACAAACAAATGAAACTCCACACAATCCAAACAAAACCAGACAAACTTTCAGGCCCACAACCAACACTTCAGGTATGAAATAAAAGCCATCGCATTTAAGCTAAATATAAGTTAAAAAAAATTGTGCAGGAGTTCAGTTAATTACAGTTGGTAGGTAGTTTATACAGACAAATACACAGCCATACCACACATACCAGTGTGACATCTTTGTTCACCCGTCTAAGTGTCTCACTGTGTATCATATCTTGCTTCCATCCTTAGATTATCATGGCTATAACAATCCTGGCAACATCGACGTTCTACAGAAAACAACTTTAAACTCCATAGGAAGACTCAGTGACATTTCAGAATGCCTTTATTTGGTTTGCCACTATCAAAACACTAGGGAAAACAACATATACTCACAGTCTTTAATCTCGGCAAGTGGAAGAACTGTCACCCTTAAGAAACTTCGTTTTCTAAAGGTAAACATCCTTCAGTGCTGGAGCACAGGCAGGGCCAGTCAGGAATTATATGATTCCTTGAGACTGGGCATACTCCACATGCGTGCTTGAGTTATCTCAGCCTCTTCAACTGACTGTTCAGAGTGGCAGAATTCTAAGCAGCCTCACATTTTGCAAAATTTGAAATTACTTTAAAACTGGCTCGCTATAGGTTGTTAATGTAGTACCTTTTATTCTCCGAGATGAAATGGAAAATGAACTCCTCTTAATGCAACAATTAGTGCACTTTATACTAGGTAACATAATGCAGAAATACAGAGTTCAACTCAGCATTTTAATTCAGAAGGCTTCCTGGTTTACTGCTAAAATTCAAATGAATCACAGGCTTGATTCTCTTATTTGCCTTCCATGTAGTTTCATATTAAATAGGATCTGTATTGCTTACCAGAAGGACAAGAACACACCCTGGAAAGCAGAACTGCGTAGGAGTAAATAATTATATTTCTTTGCATTAGTTTTATCACCAGACAGGAAGAATTTGGATGTCCTTGCAGATTCATTAAAAAAAAAAAAAAGAGAGAGATGTCACAGAGCAAAGAGAACAGCACGTGTTACCAATATACTTCACCGTGAACAGCAAGCAATTTGTGTGTAGCTTTAGTATAGACAACAAAAGAGGGGAAGAATGCTCAGGAAAAATGAATGCAGTTTTGAACTCTAGGAAAAAAGACTCATTTTTTTTCTTGGGCAAGTCACAGTCTTCCTGTGCCTCACTTTTTTTCCAGGGATAAACAGGACACAGGGGAATCTTCTGTCATGATGTTGATATAATACTCAACACCACGGTTTCCCAGTGTACTACTGGAACACAATTAATCACCATAGATGTCCACTTCAGAGGAATAGGAAAGAAAGGGAAAAAAGTGTTAAAACTATGACATTCCAAGTATCTCACTTCTGGCTTCTCTAAACAGACAGTGGATGCAAGAGGTTAAACGTAGCTGCACATTATATGGAGGAAGAAAGAGTAAAATAAGTAGTACAGAAAGGAAAACAACTTTTAAGTTACACATTTCTTACACCCTGACCATTAAAGCACATTTTTATTTCAAAGTTCCTTGCAATTAGCTGAATGGCTTCAAAGAAACATTCCTTTTGGGCAAATACATAACCTATTCAGAAAACAGCACTCCCGGTAGCCTGCAAAAATAGGTTACCAAGCTGAAGTAAAGAAAGAAGCAGAAAGGCTTGCCAGTTTGAAAATCCGCTCTCCTCAGCTTATATTCCACACATTTGTCCACCACACAACTTTCATCTCTCTTAGCAGTAGGTACTGTGCCTGATCTCTCACGTTCCCTTGCCCCTTAGCTTCTGATCCCCTGCATTCATCCTTGTCACCTCAGTCTTTTGCTCTAAAACTGGCCGAGCTTAAAAACAAATTCCTGGTGATGCACAACTCAACCACCAGTGGTTAAAAAGAGATTTTCCTAAAACTACTGGCTCCTTTAGATCAGAAACCAGCAAAAAACCAAGAAAAGCCCCACAGCAAAAACCACACACTACTTCTATGCTGGGTCAGGATGACTTTCTATAAAGCTGAAACACTCAAGAGTAACAATTTTGATATCTGACCAACAGTGGTTAGAATAAAGTTATAAACAGATATTTTCTCTGGCCTTTCAGTTAATCATTACACTGCTAGAGAACACTTTTTTACCTGAATTTTTACTCAATGAGCAAATAGGTTGTCCAAGTTCTTCCTCTCTCCTCCAAGACTACAAAGTGTAATTTTCTTTGAAGCACAATTTTCTTTTTCTCATGAAGATAGCCTTGAAAATGTGAATTTATGTAAACTACTAGTAAGGTCTAGATGGGACATATTTCATCCTCCTCGTTCCTAAGCCTTCTGTCAAATGAGTGAAGAGGTAGCTCACACAATCCTTTCTTCTAATACTGTAATGCAAAATACATCACAAATGGTATGTTTTGAATCATAGCTTACATTAACTTCTCCTCAAATCTCTGCTTTTAGATCTTTAACTACAGGGAACAGTAACTATTAAGCTGGATTAGCAGGAAGCCCTAGGAAAAAATTTCCAAGCCTAGAAACGTTTTAATGACCACATTCAGATGCAAGTTTCACGCAGCTCAGATGATTTTCCACTGAGCTCTACATACAATCACACGTAGAATCTTTGAGACCATTTTCAAGAACTGCCTATAATTTCTTATGCAAATTATGTGTGTGTAATTACTCAAACTTTTTCCTTCCAAATGCTTACAGAGGCTGAGCTGTGATGTGCAGCACATTTAGGTACTGCATACACAGCTACAACAAAAAGATCTCTCCTGTCCAGAAACACAAGCTAAGCAGCCTTATAGCTGGTAAAAAAACACAAGAGGGATTATGCAGCTATGATGGAGGTTTGAGGCTGAGTCTCCACTGCAAAGGAAAAACAGGGTCAATGCAAAGACAAAGAGTAAAAAATACTTGCATCAACTTTCTCTCTTTATTTTTTTAAATTACAAAAAAAAATAAAAAATAAGGAGAGTATTTAGGGCCAGTGTACCCAGTAGTCTAAGTAAAACAGTGTTGTGAGACAACAAATACATCTTTTTAGTACAAAATTTGTAACTGTTTGTAGTAAGCAGTAGTAAACTACAGGTAACATGAATACTATTTCATGAAAAAAAATTAGTCTCTGTAATCATAGGGGAAAAAAGAGCATTCATTTTGTGAGGATATAAAGGCAACTTGTTTTATAAACATTACACCACACTGATTTTTAAAAAGACTCTCAAATCAATTTAATCACCTGAAAGTAGGAAGTGCACATGACACAATTTTGAATTTAAAGATCTCAAACTTGTTTAAATTTAAGTCTTAGAAATCAGTTCACTTGCCTGTTAAACAACTGACTCTCTCATGTACTGAAAAACAGATCACATCATACAAACCACAAAAGAACCATTGTGCCTCAGATTTTCAGTCCCACGGGGTTATGGGCATCATGGTTTCACTGCCCTTCTTTGCTACATATTGTATCTGCAGCTATTTATGTTTCTGTTTCTTTTCAATCCTTCCTCAAAACCTAATACAAACAGCTACGAAGTGTGGATTTTGTTTTGCACAGGTGCAATCCAGTACTGCAGTTTTGGTGAGCTGATGTGGGTGTCGAGGACACGACAATTGTTTTTGCTGGTTTAAACTCACAGAACTGTTTATCTGTAGTCAGAGATGAAGAATTTAAAGCAGCATATTTAAACTGTAAATATTCTTCCATTTCAAACTAGTTTAAACTCTCACTTTCAATAAACCTTCTAATTGTGTTGTTTTGCTGGAAAGGCAAGGGAAGTCAAAGGCCAAGTCGGCCAGAAAATCAGTTTGACTTGGACATTCAAAGGAAAACTCTTTTAGGCAAAACCATTTTAAACACCTATTTTTTGTAGAAGATCATAAAGTGTTTAGGAAACAAGTTCTCAGTGCTTTCAGCTCTGTAAGATTCTGCAGCACTATCCTGTTTACAGAAGGAATTCATCAGTCCTACAAACAGGATTCAGAGTCTTCACTCTATCCCGTGCCCAGAGCTCCACTATCTGTGAGAAAGTATGCTCAGGATAGTGAGAGTATATTTTGGAACAGTAGCCCAAATAGCTACAATGACCTCTGGCGAGGTTAAGCGCTCAAAATTGAGGAAATTCCAAAGTTCAGGTTGCTCTGGCAACCCTGCCTAAGGAATGAGTAGCCAGCAGGGCACACGTACAAATCAGCACACGAGTTGCTGTGATTTTCACATGCTTTTAAAACACTGATCAAACCTGCAGCTGAACAATTATGCAAGGCCTTAACCTGAAGGGCAGCAGCCTTTGCAAAGGCCCTACAAAATGTAGTAACAAATGGCTTGTAATGGTTATTCCAGGGTGTGCACAGTTTGAGAGGCCATGCCTTAGATGTCTTTAACAAACCTGAAAGCAAGACCACAGACAGTCGACATGAAAACTTACAAATTAAATAATAAGACAGTGAACTGCTATTGTTTTAAAGTATTTTTAATTTTTATGTATCTGCTACTGTTGACATCTAAGGAATTAATTAACTAGCTTTTCCTGAAGTCAAGTATCTGAAGATACATGTTAGCATCTAAAATAAGCTCTAAGATGTGTTATAAAGAACTTCAAATTATAAACCTTAAATATTTGCATTAAATTTTTATATTTTCCCCCTTAATATCCTGGATTTTTATCTTTTCTTCCCCCTCACGATATTCTTGATATGCAATTTTCTGTAACTGTGATGGGAAGTTATACATTTCTCTATCAAAGACCTCATTTCAAGTAATGTACTACTTAATTTCTTTTTTCATCTCTCTATTGCTATAAGATCTATGCATAAACATGCTGTAACTAATAGTTCAAAAAAGCCACTATATTGTAACTTCACAAATGCTCACCTTACTTAATGCACAGCAGTAACAAGATAAACAAGTGCTGTAGATACATTATTTTTTTGTTCAGAAAAAAAAGCCTAAATTATTGACTGAAAAAGAACAGAAAATAAAAAGGAAATACACTAATTATAACTGAAGCACAGGCTTTTAACACAATTACCATTTATTTGGAAAATACAAGAAAACCACTGCAGCTGTTGCTGCTCTATTATTATGATCTATAATGAAAGAAATTGCTCATTATTTAAATTGTTCTGTTTCTCTCATCATTATTTTAACTACAGTCAGTTCAGTGCTCTAAAATGGAACTCTACAAAGATTCCTATTAAAATTATTAAAAAGTTATACAGCTTTACCACAGAAACAAAATTTTTAATTCGAAAACATGGTGAAGCTGGAGTGGAACATAAGTGATAAAAAAATAAAGCCATCTGGAAGTGTACAAGTTGAAAGGAAAAAATAAAAGCTACTCTCCAGTCATCCTACCCACTTCACAAGTGGCTTGTACTGCCCATCAGCTGCACGTCACCCAGCATGTATTTCAAATAAGACCCACCAGCACCCCCCCAACGCACACCACAGAAAAACAGGATTAAGTGCTTTCTGTCTGGTCTGGACAATTTCAATCCCTTACAAAGCAGAACAGAGGTGTCTATCTCCTTCACTTAAAGTGCTGTGAGACTGAATGAATTCTGTGATGACCTATGACTACTCATGATAAAGGATGAGGTCACTGGGAGATATTTTGATTTCCTATTATTGACATGGGAATTTATTTCACAGAACCTAAAATTCATCCAAAGAGGTTCAAATGAATGTCAGTATTTTTTGTGCACTCCTGCTTTTAAAATCCGGGTTCAAATCGCTTAACTAGCAGTGATTTAGTAATCTAACACATCTAGGATCATAGTTCAGCTCTGGAACTCCAACTCTATTGTTTTCATAGTAAAAGGTATGACGGGGCAGACAAGAAAAAAAAAAAGAAGAAAAAAAAGAACCACCAGGGGGGGGGGGGGGGGGGGGGGGGGGGGGGGGGGGGGGGGGGGGGGGGGGGGGGGGGGGGGGGGGGGGGGGGGG